>CAJGYO010000001.1:99687614-100287614 GCA_904845875.1 Miscanthus lutarioriparius
ATTAATTAATTATCCTCTACCATAAAATTGGAATGGAGTTTGCATGAAAGGTAGTGGATGAAATATTAAATGTTGCTAATTGTTTTATTTGAAATTGTTTATTTGAACCAATTAATTTATATTTTAAAATATTTATGCATTAATAGTCAATTAATTAACTATCCTCTACTACCATGGTGTGTGTCTCAGGTATATACAATTATTCTCGAGTAATATTCTTTCTTTGGTTATTTTGTTTCTATAAGATGGACTACAGGAACTCTTGGATGTATGGTTCGTTAAGACACGACACTCTTTTCCGTGATGAGGTGGACAAATTCATCAAAGCCGCAGAGAAGCATGCAGCGACGTTGAAAGAGAATAGCGACAAGATTGCAAGAACCTTATTGCATTTCGAGATGTGAGTACCATCAAAGAACATCTGATTAGGAGAGAATTTGTTCCGGACTACACAGTGTGGATTCATCATGGTGAAACAGTGGTTGTTGATGACAGCGACGATGATCTAGCTGATGAAGCTGAAACCCAAGTATACTTGTCCCGATTCACAGACGATCTTGAACAACAAATGGATCGTGACTATAGTAATCAACAAGGTGGTGGCTTTGGCAATCAACAAGGTGGTGGCTTTGGCAATCAACAAGGTGGTGATGATGCTGGTGGTGCCAGCAATGATGGCGAAGCACATGAGGGGGATGCAGATGACGGTGACAACTTGGATGAAATGCTTGGGGCCTTTGGACCAGAAATATTAGAAAAGAGCAAGAGAGGTCTAGAAAATCTTGAGAGGGTGACAAAAGCATCGAAGAAGACTGTGTATGATGCTGAGAAGGGTTGTCCGACATACTTCACACTGCTATGTTTTGTGCTTGAGCTACTCATCCTGAAGGCTAAGTACGGCTGGTCGGACTGCAGTTTCGATGATCTGTTGTGCCTCATGTCACGGTTGCTCCCACGGCCAAACACAGTTCCCGCCAACACATACCAAGCGAAGAAGGTTATAAGTCCACTCACATTGGGGGTTGAAAAAATCCATGCATGCCCCAACCACTGTATCCTTTTTCGACGTGGCACATCGTTCGAGACTTTAGATACATGTCCTAGGTGTGGGGCTAGTCGGTACAAGAACAATGACTTTCAAAGTGGGGTGGAAGCCTCCACAGGAAAGAGGAAGAAGGGTGGGAAGAAGGTGGTGCAAGAATCTCAGCCCCTAGAGGAAACTCCATTAGGCAACGATACAAATAAGAGAAGAATTCCTGCCTTGGTTATGTGGTACTTGCCAGTGATCAACCGCTTAAGGCGTATGTTCCTAAACCCTAAGGAAGCCGCACTGATGACATGGTGGGATGATGAGCGCAAGGTGGATGATGATACAATCGCACACCTAGCCGATTGTAGCCAGTGGCAAGCGTTCGATGCCAAGTACAAAGCAGAATTCAGTGATGACCCACGGAATGTACGGTTCGGCTTGAGCACCGATGGAATGAATCCCTTCAATGAGAGGATGACCGACCACAACACATGGCCAGTCATCTTGACCATGTACAACCTCCCAACGTATTTGTGTCAGAAGAGGAAGTACCTTCTCCTCACCATTCTTATCTCTGGCCCCAAACATGTGTTCAGAATGTGTTCAGAATGGTCCAAAACATACACATCGTCTATGGAAAGAAGAATCCGGATGGAACGATCAGAGATAGAAGCACACCTCCCATCGAAGGTGTACCATTCAAGAAGCAATCGATCTTCTTTCAGTACCTGCCTTATTGGCCAAACTTGGAGGTCCCCCATGCCATTGATGCGATGCACGTGCAGAAGAATGTCTTTGAGAGTCTCATGGCTACCTTGATGGAAACGGGCAAGTCAAAGGATGGTCTCAGATCACGAAAAGACATGGTGCAGATGAACGTGATGCGGGAGCTTTGGCCGGTACAACAGGATAATGGCAAGTACAGTCTTCCCACGGCTAGCTTCAACCTAACCCTAGAAGAGAGGAGAGCTATATGCAATTTCCTTAGGGGGGTCAGAGTGCCGACTGGGTTTTCGGTGAACCCGAAGAAGCTAGTGTCGATGAAGGACCTATCATTAACATACTGCAAGGCTCACGATTGTCATGTGATGCTGATAGTGTTCCTACCAATTGCAATCAGGGCTATAAAGCCAGAGTTCCTAAAGATGGCCATCACCCGCATGTGCTACTTCTTTTCGAAGATCTCACAGAAGACGATTCGTAGGCAAGAGCTGAGTGACATACATGAATTCATGGTGGAGACCCAGAACCAGCTAGAGATGTGTTTACCTCCCGCTTTTTTTGATATAATGGTACATCTTATGATTCACCTGGTACATCAGATCGAGGCGCTGGGCCCTAGCTTCTTGCATGAAATGTGGTCCTACGAGCGGTTCATGTCGGTTCTAAGCCGATACGTGCATAACCGAACACACCCAGAGGGCTCCATGATAGAGGGTTACAATTTCAAAGAAGTCGTCGAGTGCTGCCAAGAGTGGCTAAAAGTACAGAGAGGGATTGGTAATCCTGATTCTCGTCACAAGGGAAGGCTAGCTGGGAAGGGCACAAGTGGTAGGAAAGTGTTCCTTGACAATGATTACAGAGAGGTGAGTCGGGCGCATTACAGTGTCTTGCAGAGTATGGCAGTGATGCAACCGTACATTGATGAACACATGGCTATCAATATGGCCGAGAGGAATGGCCGTTCAGATGATTGGGTCATGAAATAGCATAAGCAACGCCTGACATCATGGTTGAAGGACCAGAACATATAGCCTGGAGAAACCATATATTCTATTACCATCAGTCGGTTGGCGACCGGGCCATCGAAACAGGTGACGTCTTGGAATGCTTATGACATCAATGGGTACACATACTATACCGACACAAAGGACAGGAAATCTGTGAATTAGAACAGCGGCGTCCAAATAGAGTCTCTTGACGGAGTGGGGCGAAAGGTCCTGTACTTTGGCATAATTGAAGATATATGGGAACTTGACTATGGAAGGGATATAAAGGTGGCCCTATTTCGATGCCGCTGGATCAAGCAACATCAATTCAATGAGATCGGGCAGAGAGTCGTCGACCTCTAGAATGTAGGCTACCAGGATGACCCTTGGGTGCTCGCTGAACGTGTCGCACAAGTCTTCTATATGCCCGACCCGCAAAGTAACCTCCCCCCAAAGAAGAAGACAAAGCACGTGGTGGCCTCCGGGAAACAACATATCATCGGAGTTGATGGCGTAGATGATGTTGAAGCTTACAATAAGTGCAATGAGATGCCGCTATTCACAAACTTTTGTAAGAAGATCAAGGCTGTGGAAAAGAACCTGCCCAAAGATGTATTGCCATGGGAACGAAAAGGTGTCAAGGGGAAAGTTATCACGGTGGGCTAGCTAGTTTATGTAAGTGTGTCAGTGTTCATAAGACTACATTCATGTATGTGTATGTGAGACTACATTCATGTATGTAAGACTACATTTAGGTATGTGTGTTTGAAACTACATTTATGTGTGTGTTTGAGACTACATTCACGTATGTTTGTGTGAACAATGTGTACTAAGAATTTATCAAACTATGAAATTACCAAAATAAAAGTTGTAGATCTCCATGAGTTATTCAACTTTGGTATTCATTACTTTTTCAACTGAAATGATTTGGGGGTCTCAAATTTTTGTTCGAACTTGTCATTTTTCAAATTTCAAAATTTGAAAGGTTCAAATTTATTCAAATGACAAGATAACCAAAATAAAAGTTGTAGATCTTGATGAGTTGAACAACTTTTGTATTCATCACTTTTACATCTGAAATCATTTAGGGTTTGAAAATTTGGTTTGAACTTGTCAAATTTCAAATTTCAAATTTTAAAATGTGTAAAACATTGTCACATCCAAGTTTGATCAAACTTAAATGCTGAAGCATGATTTTAGAAATTTTTAGAAAAAAACTATCATATTTGGAGTTAGTACGAGGGAGAACAACTAGTTACAAAGTTTACCCACAGATTAAAAAGAGAAATCACACTATTCTAGATGATCCTTACATGATCATAGTGAACAGTGTGATTTCTTTTTTTAATCTGTTGGTCAACTTTGTAACTAGTTTTTCTTCCTCATATTAACTCCAAATCTGATGATTTTTTTTTTCTAAAATTTTCTAAAATCATTCTCTATCAATTTATTTTGTTGGTTTTGTCAATATATACATATGAAAAGTTTGAGCAATTTAAATTTTGAATTTCAAAAAAATGCAGCTTTAGACAAGATTTTGGTACCCCAAATGATTTCAGCTGAAAAAGTGATAAATACCAAAGTTGAGTAACTCATCAAGATCTACAACTTTTGTATTGGTCATTTCTTCATATGACAATGTGGTAATGACATTGTTCACAAATGTGACACATCTCTCTTATGGTTTTATAAACTATATGAGATATGTGTAATATTAGTGAACAATGCGTGCTAAGAATTTGTCAAATGAAGAAATGACCAAAATAAAAGTTGTAGATATTCATGAGTTGAACAACTTTTGTATTCATCACTTTTTATGTTGAAATCAATTTGGGTCTTAAATTTTGGTTCGAACTTGTCGTTTTTCAAAATTTCAAATTTAAAAGATTCAAATTTTGTGAAATGATAAAATGACTAAAATAAAAGTTGTAGATATTAATGAGTTGAACAACTTTGGTATTCATCACTTTTTATGTTGAAATCATTTTTGGTCTCAAATTTTGATTCAAACTTGTCATTTTTTAAAATTTCAAATTTGAAAGGTTCAAATTTTGTCAAATGACAAAATGACCAAAATAAAAGTTGTAGATCTTCATGACCTTTACAACTTTGATGTTTATCAAATTTTCATTTGAGATCATTTGGTGTCTCAAAATTATTTTAGTAGTTTTGATTTTAATTTTTTAAAATTTAATTTTTTTTCTTTTTTAAAGGTTCAATTTTGCAATGTTAAATTGTTGTGGTTGTTTTAATTATTGTATATGTAAATATATCTATAAAAAATTAATTATAAAATTTTGTAATTTTAGTTATTGCAATTTTGTAATTTTAAACTGTTTTAGCTTTGGCCGTCAGCCAGGGTGCCCACGTCGCCCGAAATTCTCCTGCCCGTCCGATTCTCCGATCGACGGCCCGTGTGTTGGTTCCGTCGCTCGCTGCAGCCTGCGCCCGCCCGCAATGAAGCCCGAGGCGGCTCTCCGATTCTTCGCTCTAGCTCTCTCTCTCTCCGTCCCTCGCTACCGGCTCGCGGCGCGCCTCAGGCGACGGCGCGGGACGGCCTCGATGGTGGCCCGCCCTCCACGCGGCGGTGGCCTCCCTCCTCCTCCTTCTCCTCCTCCTCCTCCACCACCCCCACCACCACGCCGCTTCCTCCTCGCGACGCCACGCGGCGAGTCACGCGGCCTAGGGTTTCGCCCCTCCGTCGTCGATCGTCCCCACGGCCGCGCGGCCAGCCAGCGGAGGCCCCTCCATCGTCGGTCATCCCCACCATCGCCGCCCAGTGCCTGCAGAAGCTCCCCACCAGCAACAACAAGTTCACCTACAACTGCGACGGCCACACCTTCAACTACCTCGTCGAGGATGGATTCAGTGAGTAGCTTGCTTTCCCTCCCCCTCCCCGTCCGTCGCTCGCCTCGGTCCGCCCTGTTCCGCGTGGATCTGCACCGCCGCGGGCTCGAATCGGGGCTCGCCTCGCTTAGATCTCATGGGGCTCGCCTCCATCCGCCGCCTGGTGGGGGTGGGGTCTCAGGCTTGGTCGTCTCGAGGTGGTGTGGGGTTAGATTCGACGGTTGCTTCGAGGCTAATCTGAGTGGAGCGGGCTGTTGCTTGACGCTCATCAATCGGAGCAGCTGTTTGGACTCCACTTTGAGTTGAGATGAGATGTGTTTTGGGGAGGGTCGGGAGTTGCTATAAATGGCTAGTTTTAGGGGGTCACCTGCTCGGATAATTTCTATGTATGGTATATCGGTATGCATGGTGGGCAGCAGAAAATTTAGGCCCGTTGCATCTCATCTGCTGAGATGCGTTATGGATATAGCTTCAAGGTGTCTCGATCGTCCTTGACTTTAGGGAACCTAATCATAGATTCAGGGGTTTTCTGGATTTGGTGTGGTTGGATTGTGTTCTAGTGCTTTCCGTGGGGGATAAAAGCACTGGCACATATCTCTCGTGTGGAACCATGCGGTTTCTAGTCATTGGAATGGGTGGCCATTTTGCCAATTCTATTGGTGTTAGTTGATGCCGTGGCCATGTAGCTCAATTTTGCTTTCATTTGGTACAATTTTTATCACATAAGAGGTTGTGGCATATTATAGTATTATGCGTATGCGATAATGAATGTTGTAATATCAAGTTCTTAGTGCCTGATATGAGTTAGGCATCCATTTCAGTATCTTGTGTTGTTCTAGAGCAAATATACCAAGTTATTGTGCAAAAGAAGTTTGCTGCAAGTACCACTGTATGATTACATAATGGCGAGTTTGCATTGGCATTGTGACTTGTGAGTTAGCCAGTTAGTAGGTGCTAATCTTTAGAATACTTTGATTAGCAGTGTTTCTATACATATTGGACAGCCGCAATATGGCTGCGCTAATATAGAAGATCCATTATTTCCTTTTCTTGAAGTCATCTTTGGTTGACCTGAAGCAAATATAACTATTTCTTTCTTAGTTATCTATCCCTTGTGAAAGTTCTTAGGTTAACATGAAACATCGGTTAATATGTTTGTGCTTTGATGCTTACTTTATCAATCAACCAATGCTCTAGAACATGTTGATGATAAATATTGTTTGCTTTTTTACAGCGTATTGTGTAGTTGCTGTTGAATCAGTCGGGCGACAAATCCCCTTTGTTGCAGCGGACAGCTTGAACAGGGAGTTTGGGTGTGTCCCCTTTGTTCTTTTTACACAACAGTCAATCAATCATTTAGATCCCTTGACTTTCTTGACTAACATCTATTTGTTTTTACCATTAATAAAGATCAAAGCTTAAAGAGCACATGCAGTACTGTGTGGACCACCCTGAGGAGGTCAGCAAGCTTGCCAAGGTGAAGGCTCAAGTCTCAGAAGTCAAAGGAGTTATGGTGGAAAACATTGAGAAGGTACTATATTTAATCATCTGAAAAAATACACATCTCTGCATTATAATGAAAAAGACAGCACACCTCAACAAACATTATTCCTAATTCCATATTACTATTTTGATGTTCAGGTTCTTGACCGTGGTGAGAAGATTGAGCTGCTTGTTGACAAAACTGAAAATCTACGTTCTCAGGTATTGGATTCCTTTATGATGTCTACATTAGCAATTTAATTTTGGCATGTGTGTAGATCCAAGAAAGCATAGATGAGTTCTTTTGACTATAAAAAAGTTAGCATAGGTCTTTCACCTTGAGAAGAAAACATGTGTATGGCTTCTTGACCCTTAACATTAAGTGTATAATGAATTTGAGTCGATATGTTGTAGAAATTTGATATATGTGCTACTCAATCTAATTCGAGTGCCAGTAACCTTGTTCGTTGAAATGCCATTATTGCGTTGTAGGGATTGCATCATTTGTTAAATAATTCTAGACTGTATTGTTAGACTGTATTGTTTATGCAAATCTATCTTTGTACCTATATATGTAAATCTACGCAAGGAGAGAGAGAGGGAGAGGGAGACATTTGGCTTTGTCTTAAGAAATGGGAGCATCAACCTCTTTACTGAGGTACTCATACGACCATGACACCTAGGATCAAGCCTGGGTGTTGAGCCTCTCAACTGGAATCTCTACCAACCGTGTGATCGCTCAGTTTACTACAGGTTCCTATTGTTGCCAACTATGATTTTTAGTTAGTTTTGTTTTAAGCAACAACTCTTAGGTCAATCATTCAGTATATGAATGTGGAACACTGCTTAAATTTGGTGGTACTGGGCAAGTGCTCTTTCTTACAACAGACTGTACACATGTTGTGCCTTTGTATTTGTGCCATTAAAAATGTATCATATTAATGTGACATCTTTTTTAAGCCATTGATGAGTGTTACTGTTTAGAAACAAAATCCATATGATTAGTAGCATATGTCGCTATCTTCAAGTTTTAATGTTTTGCCTCACAGTAATAAGATGGTAGGATCACTAGTAGAGAAACGACTTTTGATCCACTTCAAAATTTGGCTTTAGTCCCGGTATTTTTTGCGCCCGGGACTAGAGAAACCTTTAGTCCCGGTTGGTGTCTCCAACCGGGACTAAAGGTCCCTGCCCAATGGCTACTACGCGCTAAGATGCAGTGGCGGAGACCTTTAGTCCCGATTGGAGACACCAACCAGGACTAAAGGTGGACTTTTACTCCCGGTTGGAGCCACCAACCGGGACTAAAAGTCCTCTAAGTTTTAGTGCATTTATTGCCGTGCTTTATGAGCTGATGACCAGCACTTGAACTTTTAGTCCCGGTGCTTTACTTGTACCGCTTGCATTTACGAATGATGACCAAAGATGAACTTTTAGTCCCGGTGCTTTACTTGTACTGCTTGCATTTACAAGTCGATGACCAAAGACTGAACTTTTAGTCCCGGTGCTTTACTTGTACCTGCTTGCATTTACGAGATTTAGTCCCGGCTTGCATTTACCTGCTTGCATTTACGAGCTTTAGTCCCGGCTTGCATTTACCTGCTTGCATTTATTGCTGACACTGAAAACGAAGACCTTTAGTCCCAGCTGGTATTACGAGCCGGGACTAAAGGTATACCTTTAGTACCTTTAGTCCCGGCTAGTATTATCAGCCGGGACTAAAGGTCTTTTAGTCCCGGGCGTTTACAGAAGCCTCGATGGGCCGGCCCAGTACGCAATATGCTGGAATTGCTGGCCAGTCCCACCTATTAGCACCACCTCGCTTGCTCAGAAGAGTGAAAGCTAACTTAAAAGCTCAGCTCTCGAACCAAGCAGCACGAACTTGAACAGGATTGTACCGCTGATCCTTGACTAAAGATCCTTTGTACTATAGTTTATATAAAATGTTGAACATTATAAACGTACGTATATTCTAGCAGCGTAGAATGCGTATTCAAAAACCAAAACGAATCATCAATTAAAAATAGGAAAAAAAGGAAAATAGAAATAGAAATAAAAAAACCTGGTAGCAGGTGAAAATAGAAAAAAGGAAAATAGAAATAGAAATAGAAAAAAAAAAAAAAAAAAAACCTTTAGTCCCGGTTGGGGTTACCAACGGGACTAAAGAGTGCCGCCTCGTGGCATGTCAGAGGCACCTTTAGTCGGTTGGTGTTACCCACGGGACTAAAGGACCCCTTTAGTCCTCGGTTCTGACCGGGACTAAAGGACCCCTTTAGTCCCGGATGCTTGCTCCGGGTGGGGAACCGGGACTAGAGGGGTTCCCCACCGAGTAAAGCCCGCCTCTACATGCAAGTGGATGCTGTTGAAGAACATGGGAGAATGATAGCATCTATGAAGTTTGTGTGATAGATGATTATCTGATTATGACAGCTTCAAATCGATGTGTTACAAGTATCTATGGAACAATTTGACCACGGAGAAATTCTCAGCAGAGAATTTCTTCACTATTTTGACTGGACCCCAACTACTTGTTATCGAGATGATGTCAAGGGGTACATTAGCTCATTGGGATTCGATGCAAAGGTGATATGTCTCACCTTTAAACTTTGTAGTTCTTCCTTCTAATAGTTCTCGTGCAATTTTTCGTGTGATTGACCAACCAGTTTATTCATGGGAAATCATTCGCAGCTATGTGCTAGCAAATTGGGCAAATCCAGAAGTGTGACTAATTGGTGATAACATGTTGTTTGATGCTTGCAGGACTGCAGTATCTGTGTTGGTCGCTAGTGGTAATAAGACACTCATGTCAAAGAGTATTGCACAAGTTATCTTTTTTAGAGATTAGATTTCATCTGTGTCACCATTGCTTGTGTTGTCTGTCCAATAGTAGCGGCCTGTGAAATATGACTAGTCTTTATAAGGAATATAACTAGTCTTCCTGTGAAATGGTCTTGTGTTTCTGTAGTTATATTCATGTGAGCCTGTGAAATACTACCTGTACTAGTCCACTCTGTAGGAATATAACTAGTCTTCCTGTGAAATGGTCAGATTCGAATTTGAATTATATATATATATATATATATATATATATATATATATATATATATATATATATATGGGTCAGATTTGAATTTGAATTATTATTTTTTTGAAAATCCATTTGTATGGGCGGTTCTTGATTGAACCGCCCTTACAAATACACACAGTAGGGGCGGCTGTTGATACAGCCGCCCTTACAGAAGTCCACTACAGGGGCGGCTGATATTACCGGCCGCCTTACAGAGGGCAATTTGAGGGGCGGCTGAAAACACCAGCCGCCCCTACAGAGGGCAATCAGAGGGGCGGTCAGAACCGCCCCACTGAGGCACCCTCTGAGGAACACCCAGGAAGGGGCGGCTGGCGTGAGAGCCCCCTCTGAGGCTCTAGAGCGCGCCTACTGATAACTTTTTTGTAGTAGTGTAAGTATCTTCTTATGAAGTAGTGTCCAAGCGAAAAAACGGCATGTAGGTTCTGCTCCTGCCCTCCAATCGGCATTAGTCTTAATTTGCAGAAAGAGCCTTCAATTTGTATTTGATATGCAGTCATGTATTCTCCATTGTTTGTCCAACGCCATTGTATGGAGTCTTTTATGTTTTCCTGCAGACTAACGCCATGCATTTTTTCCCATAAAACTACGTATTCTTGTATCTCTTGTGCCGTCTGAAGGGACAATATGTGTGAGATCCACCGATTGTCATGTATAGCCTTTTGGACCGAGATCTTCTTCCTCTTTGCCTTTTGGAATAATGTTGGTGCAAGACTCCTTGCTGTAGTTCCCTTAATCCAAGATGATGTCCAAAACTGTGCGGTTTTCCAATCTCCTAATGTCACTGCCATTGAAGCAGCAAAAAGTTCACGGTCTCGACTATCGCACGACAGCTCAAGTTCATTCCAAGCGTGATCCTTGTGTTTCCACTGAAACCAAAGCCATCGCAATCTTAGCGCCCTTGCAAAACGTTGAAGTTCCAGGATTCTCAGTCTACCTTTTCCTTTGGGCCAACAAGTCGTTGGCCAATTCACCAAAGAGTGCCCGCCATAAACCTTGTCGGGGGTTTCTCCTCTCCATAGGAAGCCCTGTCTCAAGCGATCGATCCTTTGGATTAGCCATTTGTGTTTAGGGAAGGCAGTCATGTGATAGATGCGTTGAGCTGACAAAACCGTCTTAACTAAAGTTTCCCTGCCCGACGTGGATAGAAGTCTCCCTTTCCAACCCGGTAGTCTTGCCCCTATCTTGTCAATCAAGGGTTGAACTTCGATTTTTCTTAGCTTTCGAATGTGAAGGGGAAGTCCTAGATACTTTCCAGGGAAATTACATATCTTACCTAGGAAATTGCGAAACAGGTGACCGACTGCGTTGTTGTCCAAGCGGATGGGGAAGATTTCTGTTTTTGAGATGTTTATTTTGAGCCCCGAACATTCTCCGAAGAAGTTTAGAATTTTGTGTAGGCGATCTAACTCTAAGGCCAATGGGTCTGCAAAAATGGCCGCGTCGTCGGCGTATAGGGAGCAACGCAGATTTGCCGCCTTTGGGAGGATCAGCTTGAGAATTTCTCTCTGAGCTGCAGTCTCAATGATACGTTGCAGCGGGTCTATAGCCAATATGAACAACAGTGGGGAGAGAGGATCTCCTTGTCGTGATCCCCGAGCATGTCTAATCCCTTGAGTTGGCTGACCGTTAACTAGGATTTTTGAAGATGCAGTTCCTAGTAAAGATGCTATCCAATCTCTCCATTTTTGACTGAAGCCCAACGCCTCCATGACTTCAAGCAGGAAGTTCCATCCTATGGAGTCAAAAGCCTTTGACATATCTAGCTAGAATTTTTGTGATAATTTTGACAACACTATTGATAAGGCTAATCGGCCTAAAGTCGGACACTTGTGCGGCCACTTGTGTCTTTGGCAATAATACGATATTTGCCTCATTGATGAGATTGAGCTTAGCTGTTTGGTGACAATAGAAACTCAAGATGGCCTGGACGACATCTTCTTTTACCACCGCCCAGCACTTCTTGTAGAACAGACCAATAAACCCATCCGGTCCCGGTGCTTTCTCCATTGGCATTTCTTTTATCACTGACGCTATTTCCTCTTCTGTGAAAGGAGCGTCCAGCTCGCCGAGGTCATGACATACATATCCTACCTCATTCCAGTTAATGGCCTTTGTTCTTGAGTTTGGTGATCCCAAGATTTGGGAGAAGTGGCCATGGACCAATTTTGATTTTTCATTTTGTGAGACACTAGTGCGGCGTTCCCTTTATCTTCTTTTGTATGTAGAAATTCGTTGTAGTCAGTAGAAGACACCGCTCCCATGTCGATCCTCCGCATGGATGACTCAGCTCGTTGGTATCTTTTCTTTCTTTTTCCTTTTTGTTGATATCAAAAGACCATACATGCATGTTCCAGCTTTAAGAAAAAAGGTCCACACGCTCTTCCAAGCTTTAGTCATCTTCAGCACAAGGATAAGATCATCCAAAAAGAAGCCGTAACCAGTATTACCCATGGTGAGAGGTTTGGATTGCTCATCAATCGACCATCGTCACTGAACCCACAACCGATCGATCTTCCAAAGTTCCAATGGCATCGCATCCTACTCTCTGATGACATGGCGAGTTCCATAGAACTAACATCTTGCCCGAACCCGCCCGCATGCATGTCGATTAGGCCGGCAGCGCCGCAGCCCGCAGGCAACGCAAACGCATTGTGCACGTGGCATTCCACACGGCCGCGGCCGCCGCGCGTGTGTGCAACTAACCGTGCATCAACACATCCATGGCGCCGGTGGCCATCTGTAGCTCCCTCCGCACATGTGCGCATGGAACTGCAGGCGGCCGGTGCCTAACTTAACCAACGAATAACCACCCCGACATGCATGATCCAGCGGCAGGACGGACAGGGACAGGAAGCCGCCGACCTTACCGGCAGGACGGACAGGAAGCAGCTCATGCTCAGGTGACTAGGCGCCGCCGTGTCGCCAGTTGCCTTGGCCATCCGATCCGTCACTAAAGCAAGCCTACCACCAGCAAATGCACATGCTTCTGCTGTTGGTGGTAGACTGTTATCTTTCTTTCGACTGCACGACCGCGGCTTTCAAAAAGATCCATATATGAAGCTGGACTTTGCTTGGACCGTTAGTGGATGCCTCGTCATCACCATGTACGTGAGTGCGTGCTGGTGGGTCTGGGTGCCGACGTCGATCGATGCGTGTCGTCGGAATACTCCCACCATCGGAGCTTATAAAGCTGCGGCATGGGACGTTTCGTTTTGCACATCATCTTCAATTCTTCAGAAGCTACAGCTGCAGCACACAGATTATCGAGCTTGGACTCTGAGCAAAGAGAGCAGCTAGTTAGTCACTTGTTCGCGAGAGTGTCTGTGACTTGTGAGAACCGAGCGATCGATCATGGCGGCGTCTCTGCTAGGCCTGTACACCAGCGGCAGCGGCCAGGGCGGGAGGGTCCACGGCAGGAGCGGCGGCCGGTCGGCTGCGGCGGTGAAGCAGCTTCTTTCGAGGTTGAGGTGCTCTTGGAGGAGACGCGCGGCGCGGCCAGGCGAAGCGGTTAGGTTCTGGTATGACCTGCATAGCTACTCCCAGAACTTCGACGATGGCATTGCCTATGCCTAGTCGGCCCGGCGGCCACGGCGTGTGCGTAGCTAGGACTCTAGGAGTCTAGGACCAGGCTCCTGCTTCTTCTGTGTGATAGCTAAGTGTAGCTAAGATATTAGTGTGGCTTAGTGCTTCCAGACTGAGAGAGTGAGTCCAGTGTTGATTTCCGGTGATTAGCTATCTAGCATTCTAGCTATAGTTTCATCCTGTTATTGTATAGTAAAGAAGTTACTTGGTCTGTGTAATTGGCTGTGTAATTAATTAGCTATGCACAGGGCAGCTATTCTATGCCTGCCAGTATTGATCAACAATCAGCAAGTTGCTTTGGTCAGCTAGCTGTTGGAACGGATGGCTTTACTCTGTGGATTTCCAGCTGCTCTTCGTGCTGATTTTTTAGATCGAGGTGGCGGGCACACTGGCCTGCTGTATGCGTATGTTTGCTAATTGCCGGCTGTCGCTGAAGTGCGTGGATAACCTAAAACTGATAATGTGGCCTTTTTTTTCGTTTTAATTTGAGGAATCGCGAAGGCCACTCAAACACTCATATTACTGTGTGGGTTCAATGGAAGAAAATAAACAGAACGTTGCATTGATTGTTGACGAACTACACCTACATTAGATGGTGTGCTAGAATAGTAAGAGCAACTCCATAAGACTATATCTTTTCTAATTGTTAGAAATAGAGATTTTAATAAAAAAATAACCTCCAATATAGTTTTTAAATTGTCAAATATAGAAAAATTATTGGAGAGTGGAAAAATATAGAAATTTTATTCAAATGACTCTCCAAATAATAATTTAGAGAGTGAGTTTCTGAAATACTCTTGTAGATATAGTAAGCAAACTTATATGTACGAGGAAATCATACCTTATTATTAGTAACCAGAGGCTTCAACTCCACGTTAATTCTCATAAGATGCACTATAAAAAAAAATAGATTTGCACACGAACAAACAAAAAAAGCTAGACATTAATTTCACCATTAGACTCTAATCAACATTGATAATAATATTGGTAATCTACTCGCACTAGTAGAGAACAGACCTTTGATCCTCGGTCAAAATGGAATTTAGTCCCGGCATTTTTTGCGCCCGGGACTAGAGAGACCTTTAGTCTCGGTTGGTGGATCCAACCGGGACTAAAGGTCCCTGCCCAACGGCTACTGCGCTAGACAGACACTACTGAATTTAGGTTCTTTGCCGAGTGCCTGAGGCACTCGGCAAAGGACAAAGTGTACTCGGCAAAGCCTTTGCCGAGTGCGGCACTCGGCAAAGAACACACGACAAAAATTTGATCGGCAAAGCCCTCTTTGCCGAGTGTTTTTTATCGGGCACTCGGCAAAGGTTTTGCCAAGTGCCCCGGGGACACTCCGCAAAGAAAAGCGACCATCACGGCGCCGGTCCCGTTGACGGTCACTTTGCTGAGTGCCACCCTACAGGCACTCGGCAAAGATTTTTTTAATTTTTTTTAAAAAAATTCTTTGCCGAGTGCCAACCCGTGAGGCACTCGGCAAAGAGGTTTTATTTTTTTTTGAAAATTTTCTTTGCCGAGTGCCAACTAGCCAGGCACTCGGCAAAGATGTTTTATTTTTTTTAAAAAAATTTCTTTGCCGAGTGCGAACCCGGAAGGCACTCGGCAAAGAGCTTTTATTTTTTTTTAAAAATTTCTTTGCCGAGTGCCAACCCATGAGACACTCGGCAAAGAGCTTTTATTTTTTTTTGAAAATTTTCATTGCCGAGTGCCAACCCTCCAGGCACTCGGCAAAGATCTTTTTTTTAAAAAAAAAATTCTTTGCCGAGTGCCAACCCATGAGACATTCGGCAAAGAGTTTTATTTTTTTTTGAAAATTTTCTTTGCCGAGTGCCAACCCGTCAGGCATTCAACAAAGATTATTTATTTTTTTTTGAAAATTTTCTTTGCCGAGTGTTATAGTCACAGCACTCGGCAAAGCTGGAAAATCTATTTTCTGGTCGCCCATTTTTCCAGCTTTGCCGAGTGTTGTGACCATTGCACTCGGCAAAAGGGTCCTTTGCCGAGTGCAACACTCGGCAAAGTGACCCAAAACGGTAATTTTTTTTTGCATTCCATCATGACAAATACATTCATACAAACATATATCACATATATATCTCATCCATCGCATATATATCTCATCCATCCACACATCCATCCGCCCATATCACATCCATCACAATATATAATAATAAGTGCTCAAGTCCATCCAAATAAGTCCACAAGTCCATCAAAGTCCACAAGTGCATCACAAGTATATCACAAGTCCATCACCAAGTGAACAACAAATGTAAAAAATACAGCATGCACTCATCTCGGCCACTGCCACTGTGGTGAAGGCCCAGATGCATCATTCGTAGGTGCATGAGGTGGATTATTCGAACCACCGTCAGATGGAGACTGCACAAAAGAGAAAAGATTGCATTTGAGACAAGATTATTTTGATAGCTAATCTAGGACGATAGAGGCCATACAAGCAAAGCACAAGCGAAAGTAAAAAACTTTGATACTCATAGGAGTAGCTGCAGCTGCAGGACGCGGAGGCGGAGGTGGAACCAATAGCCCAGGTGGCAGAGACAAGCCCATACGTTGCCCAAGCCCTTGTAGGAAATCCGTAATGTCCATCAGCCTCTGTGCCTGGGCCTGCCACTCGGCCCGCTCGGCCTCCAGCTGGGCCCCCAGCTCCTGACGTTCCTTCATTTCTTGTTCCAGCCAGGCCTGCAATATTTCACTCCAATGTTTCAGTAATGCAAAGCTAATTAAGGTGTGTAAATATCAATGTATGACGAGTAAAACAGGAATAACCTCGAGTGCGTCGACCCGGTGCTGTGCAGCGGTCGGTCATGTGCGAATGGCCGGGCTCTCGCTCGTGCTCCGTGCTCGGATCTGGGAGAGAGAGGGAGTAGAGGCCGTGTCGATGACGCCATCGCCAAGCCAGAACCGCCCATGCTTCTTGCCTCGGAACGACCTCTCCATCGAAGTCCTGGGTGCTCGGATCGTGGTCTGACCCATGGAGCGACCTCGCCACCTCAGTGTACTCACTGATGCGGGAGTGGACGCTCGGGTTCGTGTATGCCTCGGGCGGGTCCTCTAGGTTGAAGGAGACGTCGGACGTCGCCTTGCCCTTGTGGGACATACACCATGCCTGGAAGTCCGAGCAAGCATGGCCACTATGTGACACCGACTACGAGAAAGACAGCACGATGATTAGAAATCAGGCAGAACTGAGCGTGACAGTAGATAAATCAATTCGCGTACCCATGCTTGTTTGTATCCGGCGAGGTTGCGGCTGCCTTGATGGTGTGCTGGACCTTGCATCAGCAAACGACGGTCCCGGGCATCCCTGTGCATCTTGAGGTACTCCTCCATGAACCACCTGTCCACCATCATCGCCCAGCACTCGGGATACGCTTTGCACCACCAGGGAATCATCTACACGTCATCAAGTATTGGACATATAAGAAGATCAAATTAAACCAACTTAATCTCAAAACGAATCAATATTGATGTTCTTCATTTACCTCAAGGTACTGCTCCCGGGTCAGCTGCATCTCTCTTGCGTCTTTCTTGGTTTTCCTCTCTCCAAGCTTCGACCCGTAGTAGGTTACGATGGCCTAGATGCACACCTCATGATGCATGTCGGTGACGAGTTTTTTACATGCTTTGGTAGTCGCCTGCTCCGCCCTGGCCTCAAATCCGTCCTCGCATCTATAATAAGTCTGCATACAAAAGCGATGTATCCATTCATTATTTCAAGAAAAGTCCAATGAATGCGACGTATTGAGCAATGTTGTGCAAGGGAGACTTACCCAAAACTCTGCCTTCACCCGCGCCGCCTTGTTGGGGTACTCCGCATCGGAGGTGACGACGTAGTGGTCAAACGAGTAGGCCGGCTCCGTCTTTCGATGCGTACGTGACAATGCCGGGGAAGTGTTGCCTGCACAGAAGACCCAGGATGCCGTTGACTAGCCGTGCGCTACCACCCGACACAACCACCCAGTTCCTGCACAAGTGATTAAGAAAAATTATTAGTTTTTTATCATATCATATGAAGTAGTGGTGATAACATATACAATTACTTACTTTTGTCCTTCAGGGCGAATCACTGGGCGTTGGTGAGGAAGCGGAACCTGTGGGAGGCTCGCGGGACCTCGTAAGTAGACACTCGAAGAGGAGTTGGAGGAAGCGGAACCCGTGCCTGCCGCCTCCCCCCCTCCTCCTCCTCCTCCTCCTCCTCCTCCTCCTCCTCTCCTCCTCGTCGAACCAGCTCCTTGTCGCGCCGCCCATGGGCGCCACCTCCTCCTGCGGTTGGGCGGTCCTCCTCACGTGGCATGGGAGGAGGCGGCCCCCTCGCGGCTAGCGGTCCTCCTCCTCCTCCTGCTCGATCCCTCTGCCGCCCCCTCCGCCTCCTCCGATCGGGCGTGGTCTTTGGTAAATCAAGTTCACAGACCTCCATGACGATGCGTCCGCCATCTTTGTTCAATCACCGCAATAAAAAAAGAAAAACAAGACGTAATTAGAAATAGGTGCAAAAATGAACAAAACATAATTACAAAAAACATAGTAATACATGTATTAGAAATATATGCAAAAATGAACAAAACATAATTACAAAAAACATAGTATTACATGTATTAGAAATAATCTTTATGATTGAAATTAGCTGGATCATAGGTCTCGCCATCACTATCAACATTGTCCAACTCACCAACACTATCCGAAGGAGGAATGATGTCTTCATTGTCATTGCCCAAATGTAATCGCTCAAGCATTTGTATGTCCTTCAGATTTCGCACCTCATCTCCAGCGTCCTCGTCATCATCCCTTTCATTGTCTACTTCCATTCCTATCTCTTCGGTTAAGTCTATGTCAAACCTCCCTTGTAGCCCCTCTTCTTGATAGAACTCTCCATCATATGTGTTTGGGTTGAAGTTGTAATCTTCATCATTTGGGACAGGTAGTTTACCGTGTGTGATACCTTGTGCACAATAGACCAACCCTTAAGATGCTCGGTGTCTTTGCACGCGTATGACGTATAATAAACCTGGACGGCCTGTTGAGCCACAATGTAGACATCTTTTCCTGGATAGACGGAATCCTATCAAATCTCGACTAGCCCAAGCTTAGGGATCCATCTCGTTACACCAGGATGAAACCAGTGGCATTTGAATATGACAGGAGTAAGAGGTTTGGAACCATAAAATGATAGTTCATAGATTTCTTCAATTCTTCCATAATAGTCGAGTCCATCAGTGCCGGGCGTAACAACTCCGCTGTTTGTGGTTTGTCGATTGGGCCGACTCTGCTCGTAGCTTGCTGTGTGAAAACGATATCCATTCACGTCATAACCGGTAAATGACTTGACCCTAACGGCACAGCTGTTTGCAACCTGTCTCAACTCATCACTTATAGGCGCATCAGTTTGGGCTTTCTGTTTGAACCAACAAATGAAATCGGGGCTCCCTGGTCCCGCACCCCGTGAAAGAAGGGTATCATTTTCTTGCGGGGTAGGTTGCCTTGATCCATGCCAGGATTGACGAAGAAATTCCCTGTGCCAACGAGAAACAAGGGGGTTGGACGATGAAACAAGGACATACGATGAAGTGAAACAAGTTCGTTCAGAACTTACCGAATGAACGGTTGCACCTCGACAAGGTTGGTCAACACATATAGCATTATACTGCGCCACTCTTGATTTTATTTTTCAATTGCTTAGTGGTCGATGCACTTGCGCTTCCGAATTGCCCTTGGAAAAGGCTGAGGTTCGATTCATTTTCGCCAGCATTGTAACGAGGGGGAGGATTATGAACGTTAGGAAGTTTCTCAGTGTAGTATTTCTCTGTGAAGTTCGACACCTCCTCTAGAATGTATGCCTCTGCAATGGAAGCCTCAATTCTGGCTTTATTTCTACATTTTTTGCGAAGAGTCTTCAGACATCTCTCAATTGGATAGCACCAACGGTTTTGCACGGGCCCCCCCCATCCGTGCCTCATACGGGAGGTGCACAATCAAATGCTGCATCGACAAGAAGCAGGCGGGTGGAAAGATCTTCTCCAACTTACAGAGCAACACGGGTGCCGCTTTTTCCAAGTCATCAATGATGGTCCGAGAGAGCTCCTTGGCACAAAGCTGGTGGAATAAGTAGCTCAACTCTGCCAGCACTTGCCAGACATGCTCCGGGACATATCCTCGAACCATCGCCAAAAGAAGCCACTCAATCCATATGTGGTAGTCATGACTCTTCATCCCATTGACTTGTAGAGTGCCTAAGTTAACTCCCCTCTTTAGATTCGCTGCATACCCATCAGGGAACATTAGCTTCTTGGTCCATTCAAGTACTTCCCTCCTTTGGTCCTTTTTCAAGACAAAATCGGCCTTAGGCCTTCTCCGGGTCTTGCCACGACTAGGAGGTTGCATCTCTTGATTTGGTCTATCGCACAACATTGCCAGGTCTACTCTAGCCTTTGGGTTGTCCTTAGACTTTTTGGTGTCCATGAGTGTTGCCCAAAGTGCCTCAGCGACATTCTTTTCAGTGTGCATTACATCAATGTTATGTGGTAGAAGAAGGTCATCGAAATAGGGGAGCCTCGTCATGCCCGAGATATGAGTCCACATATGCTGCTCACCATATCCCACAAAACCACCTTCTTCATTGGGCATGAGAGCACCTATCTGAGCATGAACCTCGGCACCATTCATCATCCGCGGTGCAGGGTTTGTCACTTTGACACCTTTCGTAAAGTTCTTGATGTCTTGTCTAAATGGATGGTCAAGAGGTAGGAATTGACGATGTCTGTCGAACGACGAATACTTGCCACCCTTCTGCAACCAAATAAACCTCACACCTTCCTTGCATATTGGGCATGGGAACTTCCTGTGAACACACCAGGCGCAGAATATCCCATACGCTAGGAAGTCATGCAGGGAGTAGTGGTACCAAACATGCATTTTGAAGGTTATCTTTGTAGCTCGATCGTATGTCCATACCCCTTCGTCCCAAGCATGGACCAATTCATCAAACACGGGCTCCATGAACACACCCATATTACTCCCTGGGTGTCCAGGAATTATCAATGACAAGAATACGTTATGTCGTTGAAAGGAGACACAGGGGGGAGATTAAGGGGGATAACAAAGACGGGCCAACATGTGTATGGGGCAGCCATCATTCCATAAGGATTGAACCCATCTGTTGCCAACGCGACACGTACATTACGAGCCTCATCTGCTTTGTCACGATGTTTGTCATTAAAGCGGATCCAAGCTTCACCATCGGATGGATGTACCATCTTGTCAGGATTGTACCATTTGCCATTTTTGTGCCATGTCATCTATTTCGTGGATTCCTCGATCATGTATAGACGTTGGATCCTCGGTAGGAACGGAAGGTACCATAGGATTTTCATGGGGATCGTAAGTTGCCTCTTCTGGCCATCATCAGAGTCTACCTCCAAGTACCTGGAGGATTTACACTTTGGACAAAACTTTGCATGCTCGTGTTCTTTCCTAAATAGGACGCACCCTTTCGGACAAGCATGTATCTGCTCATACGGCATCTTAAGTGCTCGAAGGAGTTTCTGTGACTCGTACATGCTCTTTGGCAGAATGTGGCCCTCTAGAAGCAGGGTGCCAATCACGGCCAACATCTTATCGAAGCCAGGTTGACTCAAGTTTAACTCAGACTTCAACCCCATTAAGCGTCCAATGGCATCCAGTTGAGACGTCGTTGACCGATTGTGAAGGGGTTTCTATGCCGAGTCCATCATATCGTAGAACGCCTATGCGGCTGCCTCCATCTCCTCCTTCTCACGTCCTTCATCGAACTGTCCTTGGTGAAAGTCATCTAACATGTCTGCTACCCCAGCATCAGCATCAAAAGCCTCCACCCATGGTCTCACCACCTCCTCTCTCATATGATGGGCTTCACCATGGTGGACCTACCGGGTGTAGTCCAGCGTAAATCCATTCTTCACAAGATGTTTACCCATTTCCACCTTGTTTACCCTTCTCCCGTTTCCACATTTGCTGCAGGGACACAAAACTAGGCAATGTCCTTTAGCAGCGTTGCCAAATGCACTGTTCAAGAAAGCATCGGTCTTGTTCATCCATTCCGTGGTGTAATCACTCTGACTTCTCCAGGCCGTGTACATCCACTGACGGTCATCCATCCTCTAACATATGTATCAGTGATTAATGTAACCATCAATTGCATCTACATGGTGTTCCTACTGTCTAATAGGTGAGGATAGGTCCTAATCCCACGCGCAGATGCGTAGATGAGGTTAGTTTCCATGCTCTACTCCTATCCGACACAGAATTTTGGCAGCACCTCCCCGCTGTTCTTTAGATACACGTCCTACCAAAGAAGAGTGTGTATCCAGAGAACAACAGGGAGGTGATGCCGAAACTCTGTCTCGGACCAGAGCAGAACATGGGAACTAACCCATCTACGCATCCGTGGGCTGTCTAAAAAGCATGGACAATCCGAAATAGATACGGTCATAGATATGCAAAGATCTGCATACCTCCAACCGTATCTCTTTCGAACGGGAGACGCCTAACTGGGTTATGTGATCTACGACAATGATACGAAAAGAGGGGTTATACCTAGGGTGGCGGCGGAGTTAGGCTAGCGGGGCCGTGGCGAGTCGGTGCAGTGGCGAGACGACGTGGTGTAGGCAGACCGACACGGTGGCGAGAACTCTGACTCAACTCCGACGGGCTCTTCTCTACAAAAATGGAACAAAATACTGTCATTTACAAAAAATTTCGGCAGAACCTCCCCTGCACGGTGAGGTTTCCAAAACCTACAAAAACACAACGGCACGATGGCCGACAAGCACATATGGCTCAACAGAAGCCATGTAGTTTGGATATCAATCCATGCAGAAGAATATATCCAAGTAGTACCACTACTTGTACTACTACTTTCACTATTGCTACTACTACTACCATTGGTTCTACTACTACTACCACTATTGCTACAACTACTACCATTAGTTGTACTACTACTACTACCACTACTTCTACTACTACCACTAATTCTACTACTAATACTACCACTAGTACAACTAATACTACTACAACTACCACTACCTCGACAATAATAAGTGAGAAGGCATACGTTGACAATAATAAGTGAGAAGGCATACGGGATCGGGGAGTCGGGGATGGGGTCGGCACGGAGATGACAGATCGGGCGGGTCCACTGGGGCATGGTCAGGGTAGGCGTGGACAGGTATGTACCGAAGGCAGGGCGGCGGGCGGGAAGGGGTCGGCCGGTGGCACGACGTGAGGCGTGCGGGCATGCGGCAGCAGGTGGCGTGGTGGGGAAGGGCCGACGGGCACGGGGTGACGCAGTGCAGTGTGTGGATGGGTGTGGTGGCGGGAAGGGTGGCCAAGGGGGGGCCGGTAAGGAGGGCGGTGTGAGCATACGGGGGTGGGCTGGGCACGGGCGGCGGGCAGGGTGGTGCAGGGGTGGGCAGCTGGTGGGCGGGCGGTCATGTGGTGAAGTGTGGCCGGTGGTGTGGTGGCCTTGCAGAGGCAGGGCGGGGGCGCGTGGCTGTGCGGGCTGGCTGGCTCATCGCTGGCCGATAAAAATGACTAAGTTCCGCCTGGTGATTTTGCTGAAAGTGCCGGATCGGGAGGCACTCGGCAAAGATTTGATTTTTAAATTCTTTGCCGAAAGTGTCCCGGATCCGCACTCGGCAAAGATTTAATTTTAAAAAATTCTTTGCCGAAGCGTCTCGGATCCGGGCGTTCGACAAAGAATTTTGTTTTAAAAAATACTTTTTGCCGAAAGTGCCCACGGGACGACACTAAGCAAAGATTTAATTTTTTTATTATTTCTTTGCCGAGTGCTCCTGTGCATGCACTCGGCAAAGAGGAAATTTTTTAAATGTGGAGTGCCCATGGGACGACATCTCTATATGTGGAGTGTTTTAAATTTTTTTAAAATTTCCTCTTTGCCGAAAGTGCATCCACAGGAGCACTCGGCAGAAAGAAATAATAAAAAAATTTACATCGCTTGAAAGTGTCGTCCTCAGGGCACTCGACATAATATTTTTTAAAAAGAAAATTTTTGAAAAAGCGCCAGATTCGAGACGCTCGGCAAAATTTTTTAAAAAAATTAAATCTTTGCCGAAAGTGCGGATCCGGGGCACTCGCAAAAGAATTTTAAAAAATCAAATCTTTGCCGAAAGTGCCTAAAGACTAAGCGCAAAAAAAAGAAGGTCCGTGACGAACGCCGTTTCACGGGCAGCCTATGCCGAGTGTAGAGATTTTGCCGAGAGTCTGACACTCGGCAAAGAAGTCCTTTGCCGAGTGCCCGTGTTTGCCGAGGGAGTGCAATTCTTTGCTGAGTGCAGCGCTCGGCAAAGAAGGTCTTTGCCGAGTACCTGATTTTTGAGACTCGGCAAAGAATTTTGCACTCAGCAAAGTCTCTGTTTCCAGTAGTGAGAGGTGGCAGAGACCTTTAGTCCCGGTTGGAGCCACCAACCTTGTAAGGGACCGGCTCCTGATCAGTAGCAGTTGGAGGGTGCTCAAGAATGGATTGAACTAGTCGAGAGACGTGCAAAGCACCCAACACAACTTCAAGCAGACAAAGGTGGACATATGTAAGTTTGTCTTAGACAAATGCGTGCTTGAATGGGGCACGTTCTTCAATGAGAACAGCCCGCTAGCGATTTTACTGGAGTACGAGAGGCTGAGAAAATGACCCACGATGATGCGTCCGCAGGATTACACCTTAGCGCATGTATAACAACTTTAATATGTAAATGTAATGAATTAACGATGACAAGAACGTCTAAGTGAATGTATATATATGTATATTATCTCATGTGTAATGCCTGCATACTTTTTAAGTTTAATCTGTAAAATCTGGATGTGATTTGAATTTGAATTTATATGTCTACTGTTTTTTTTAATTCAGGAAATAATTTACCGAGGCGGGCAAATAATAAAGCCCGCCATGGCTAATGAACATAACCGCGGTGGGCCACAAAAGGTGTCCGCCGCGGTAAAATAATTTACCGCGGCGAGAGGTGTAATGTGCCCGCCGTGGTAAAAGTATATTTACCGCAATGGGCACGTTACACCGCCCGCCGTGGTAAATCGGTTAACCGTGGCGGGCAAAGCCGCCCGCCGCGGTTAAGCCACGATTTACCGTGGCCTCTAGGCCACGGCGGGCGGCTTTGCCCGCCGTGGGAAACCGAAAACGCCCACCTCCAGTAAAGTTTGTGTAGTAGTGGACCAATGCTCCTCATATCAGTTTTGTCTCCGATCGTGACAAGACGTTAATTTGGAATGATGTCTTGGAACATTTCACGCTCCAAACAGATGGTTATGATGATATAATAGATGGTGATGAATTGAAGGAGCGAGTTAGGGATTGGGCAATGAAGAAGTTGGCCACCCAGTTTCAGACTTGGAAGAAACACCTATAGCGGACATATGTCAAGAAGAACATAGCACCAGATGCATGCTTGAAGGCCCGATCTCAAAGAGAGGCCCTATTGGAATGAGTTTTACAAGTACAAGACGCCGGAAGAGGGTGTGAGTCGGGTGATAAAGAACCAACGTAATGCCCAATGAAGACATACCACCATAACTTGGGATCGGTGGCTACCCGACCGCCATTAAGAAGTGGAACAAAATGGAATGACCTTCTTGCCAAGGGTATCACAAGAATCAATCGAGTGGGCGAAGCGTGCAAAGAATTGGTTTTTCGCTCATGGGGGAACACTGGACCAGAGACAGGGAAGTGCGTTTATGGCGCAAGACTACAAGAAGCGAGAAAGATTGTTTTATGCTCGTGAGAGCTATCGCTAGTGGTGCGTTCAGGCCCAATAGAGAGAAGGATGAATCGACATACGCCATCGGGACTATTGAACACGGTGGCGAACTAGAGGCAAAGGAAGTGTCTCATGGGAGCATGGATTCCCTCAGATAACTTCCTATGAAGCCGCAGAGAGAAAGAAGGAAGAAGAGGCACATCGGCTCCCAGAGGTTGGAGGAAGCGGTGCGTGAAGAACAGAGTAGTAAAAAAAACCTTGAAGCGAGAATGCAGGAGGAAATCAGAAGGCAAGTGCAAATAGCAGTGAGTGCAAGCAAGCAGGCATCAAAGCTAGGAATCAACATTAGCCCCCCGCTCGCCGGTTGAAAAGCATTGCGCTTCCACGGAGATACCAAATCAAGGGGGACACAGGATTGCGCTTCCTCGTGGATGACGCCATCGAACCTTGTACATCGTGTGAGGCTACACATTCGAAGGGAATTCCACAATCAAGGTGGCTATCGGTCTTGTTAATCCTATTGACCGAACCAAGACACCAAGGATTCATGGGAATATAATCCAAGAAGGATATGCTACCATCTCGGTAGATAAAGTTTGAAAAAGGTTTTAGTGATTTGTCTCTTGACATTCCTAGAGGTGATGGCGAGAAGACTCTAGGAGAAAGAGAAGATATTCATTCTATGGAATACATCATCATTCCCTGGGATGTCGCCTCCACCTCCTCGCTAAACTACCTCACCATAGGTGCGGATGAAAACACTACATCATTAATTTATATGGCTTAAATAATTAACAATGCTCATAATAATATGTCATTCCTTTTTTTAGAGATCCTCCCCAACCTAAGTCCAATTGTTCAATCGCCAGATCATCATAGTGCTGCTCAGACGATGACAATGTGTTGGAAGGGCGAGGTCTGCATCCACACCATCTCCAAGGAGGTCTCCAAGCGCAGAACGCCACCTCCAAGGAGGTCTCCAACGCCGTTGCTACCACCTCCAAGGAGGTCTCCAACGCCTCCCCGCCCCGCCTACCAAGAAGCCAAGTACTAGCAAGAGGCCAGCCCCACAAACGAAGAACCAGGTCCCCGTAAAAGAAAGCCACCGTGAAACCAAGGGCTATTCCCAAAATAATATCCAAGAGAAGGAAGAAGTGGCGATGCATATAAAAAGATATGTCCAGATTCTATGACAAACAAAAAGGATCAAGAAGCAAGGAGAAACTCGGAGAAACCGTACTTCTTCGTAGCTCAGTATTCTAAGAAAAAGGTGGCTTCTTACCGGCAACAACGGCAATGGGAATCTAAAGTAAGCCGTCCAAAGCAACGTTAATGGACTATGACCGCACTCTCACCAAGTCAATTGAGGCGGCACAGAAAAAGAAGCGGGCAGGGAAAGGAGTTGCACAACTCGAACAACAATTGCACCAATCAGTCCCCTCGCTAGTTGTTGGTAATGAATATGGTTCAAATTTAGGATTAATGCATCAGGCAAACATACCTCAGGATGTCGATTTGGATCACCTTGGTGAATTTATTGAAGAGACTGGTCTCCACCTTTACTAGATGTTTGGTGATGGAAACATTGAGAGTGCGGCGGAGGTTGATATTTGGAAGAAAAAATTTATACTAGGCTAGAGTCTATACAACCCTTAAGCCTTAGGTGATCTGGGGATGCAAATGTACCTGCTAAACAAGTGGTGCATGCAGGCGTCTACCGGTGGAGACTTCTGCGTTGGTGTCAGAATTAGAGACGAACATTGGTTCCATGGCGATGATGTTATGTATGTTGACTTTGTAGAATTTCATCAACTATGCCACCAGACCTCTCTGGACAAAGTTATCATTAGCTGCTATTGCCTATAAGTAATAATTCTTTCGATCTATTATTAAACTCATCATATGTGTGTGTATGCATATAAATTATCCTAACAAGTACTATATATATGCAGATTTATAATGACAGAGCACAGAAAGGAAGGCTGCAATGAAATTGGTTTTGTTGATCCCCATATAGTATTCAAAGACCCAGTTACTCCAAAGCCTAATTGGAAGTCTGAGTTAGAGAGTAACCTCATGAACTTCTTAGTGAACCAACGCCAAGAAGGATATACTCTTTCCCTACAACTTCAAGTGAGTGTTAATAATGTCGATCATCCTTAATGGCTCATATGTTGATTCTAGTTAATTAATGAGTGTTATGCGTTATATCCTATAAACACATGCAGCAATCACTGGATATTGATGGACATTGATCTGGTGAAAAGTCACTTGATAATCTATGACTCGATGAGAAAACCACAACAAGACTACCAAGATATCATAGATATTATCCAGAGGTAATTTCGGTATCTCTAGCAACTATATATACACACAAACATGATGATTAACTATATCTGATGACGTGGCAAATTTTTTTATTGGGCAGTGTTTGGAAAACCTTTATTGAGGAGCAGCACATGGGAAAATGCAAAGCACCACTGAATGTAATCCCTTTGAAAGTAAGTTCCCTAAATCGCATCATCTTTATTAATTAAACATATAGCTTTCACCGGATCACCAGATTGGATGACAAATCTTTTTCTCATAAAGTGGTGTCTGAGGCAGGAACAGGGGAACAACTACTGTGGTTACTATGTTTGCAAGTTTATCAAGGAGGTCTCCCAAAGAACTCCCACAGAGAGACTCAAAGTACGTTAAAAATACACTATATATTCATTTAATTATTATTATTGATTGTGTTACTATGTCTTTATATATATATATATGTATGTACATATATTAATTTATTTTCCTTTAATTCAAACCTGTAGGCTCGATGGTTGGAGGAAAAGGTCATACGACAAGACCAAATCAAAGCAATTCAAGAGTCTATAGCTGGATTTTTTAATGACCAGGTCATCGATTCCAAGGGCGAGTTCTACTTCGACCCAACACTGCCATGGAAGCCAAGCTAGAGGATGAGAGGAAACTTGTTATATCACAACAACTGTAATGCAATCTTTTGTAATATATGCGCATGAAATAATATAATGTAAAATACACATATGCATACATGCATGTAAATATATATATGATGCATGCATGCATATATATATATATATGTATATATAGTTCTATGCTTGAATTGTGTCATTTAATACGTTCATTGTGCTTGAACCAAAACATATTATACGCACGTATAAATGTATTATTAGCAGCGTACAATACGACTTTGAAAACCTATTTTGAAAAGAAAACAAAAAATGAAAAGAAAAGAAAAAAGAAAAAAATAACCTTTAGTCCCGGTTGGTATTACCAACCGGGACTAAAGGGTGCCGGCCTCGTGGCATGTCAGAGAGGCACCTTTAGTCCCGGTTGGTGTTACCCACCGGGACTAAAGGTCCCCCTTTAGTCCCGGTTCCTGACCCGGGACTAAAGGACCCCCCTTTAGTCCCGGATGCTTGCTCCCGGGTGGGGAACCGAGACTAGAGGGGGTTCCCCACCGGGAGTAAAGGCCGTCTCTGTACTAGTGTCGGTTTTCCAAAAATTAATAGTTGGAGGCCCCAACATAGTCTCTATCACACGATACACTAGAAAAAAAGGATAAATATGTTATGAAATATTAATGTGGATGCTCATAACCCCTATACCAACAAAGCTACAACCTTCTACCTCAATGTTGTAACTCTCCTAGCATCAATTCTTGTAACTTCATGTCACATGTATGGCTATATATAGGAGGGCTTATGTATTGGAAATAAAATGAGAAAAGAGAACAACTCATTTCCTTCCTCTCTAAATTTGTTCTCCACATTCTTACATACATATTCTTGATAGTCAAACTAGCTATTATATAACACGTTATCAGCACGACTATCTCTAGAAGTTATCAAGAACTAGGTAAGGAACCTTACATTGATCATAATATTATTTTGTGGTAAGACATGATCATTTGTATTTTTTTCTATATTTTGTTCTTGCGCAATTGTTTGAATTTCACGATCTATATATTTTGTAGTTTACTATGTCGAATCTTGCCAAGCTTGATTTAATGGCTCAAGATGTTTCGGGCAAGAATTACTTGTCATTGGTGCTAGATGCTAAAACTCACTTGAATGCCAATGGGCTTGGTGATGCGATCAAAGAAAAAATTAATGCATCTAGCCAAGATAGAGCTAAGGCTTTGATTTTCATTCGCCGCCACCACCATGAAGGTTTAAAGTTGAATACCTTATTGATAAGGATCCGCTTGTTCTTTGGAACAAACTAAAAGAAATATTTGATCATCAGAAAATAGTGATCCTCCCTAAAGCTCGTTATGAGTGGTTGCACCTAAGGTTGCAAGACTATAAAAGTGTTTCTGAATACAATTCAGCCATATTTAGAATCACATCACTATTACTATTGTGTGGAAAAAAGTAATAGATAAAGAGATGCTAGAGAAAACATTCTCAACATTCCATGCATCAAAAGTGTTGCTTCAGTAGCAATACTCTGAGAAAGGATTCAAGAAATATTCTGAACTCATTTCTTGTTTACTTGTGGCTGAACAAAACAATGAGCTTTTGATGAAAAACCATGAGACACGTCCAAGTGGTTCAAATACACCCCCTAAAGTAAATGCAACACGATATGATAATCAAAATAGTGGGAGTGGACGCAGGCGTGGTCGTGGCCGCGGACGCAGACGTGGATGTGGTCGTGGATATGGACATGGTTGTGGTAGAGGAAATTATGGTGTTCAATTCAAGAATATGGAAAATTCCCATAAGAGGCAAGAAAGAGGGGATAAAGATAAAGGCAAAATTAATGAAACAAAAAATGCATGCCATCGTTGCGGTAGAAGATTTCATTGGGCATGCAACCGTTGCACACCAAAATATCTTGTTGATCTCTATCAAGAATCACTCGAGAAGAAGAATAAAAAGATGGAGACAAACTTTGCAAGAGGTAGTGGTGATAATATTTTGGATGATAATATATTTAGTGTGTTGATGTTTCTGATTTCTTCGTCCAAGAATAAATGATCTTGTCGTTAATTCTTCTTCATGCATGGATAAGTGCAATGTAACAGTAGTATTAATGAAGCATGTTTCATCTTATAAAGTAATGAATAAATTTATATTATGTTTGTATTTAATTAGCATTCATTTTTGTATCTTTTACTACATAATAATTGTTTTCAATATATAGTAATATTTATTAGTACATTTTATTTTGAAGACAATGGATGAACCATTGCCTCAAGAGCTTGAAAGTGAAGAAAATATATGTATTTTAGATAGTGGAACAACACATACTATCTTAAAGAGTAAAATTCATTTTTCCTATCTTACATTGTAAGATGCAATTATTCATACTATACTGGAAGTGCTAAATTGATAGAGGGCTCAGGAAGAGCCACAATAATGTTACCTTGTGGGACAAAGGTAGACATAAACAAAGCACTTTATTTCCCAAAGTCTCAAAAAAAATTGTTGAGTTTTAAAGATATACGCTGAAATGGCTATCATATAGAGACAATGTGTGAGGGTAATGTGTGAAAGGACCTTGATGTGTTGTTGGTATTTATTAACACATATAGAAATAATCCGCAAGTGCACGGAATTACCATTGTAGCATTTCACCCGGAAGTATTTAGGGTATCATATTTTCCATAGGGAATGGATGTTATCTTCTAGCTAGTTCGTCCAAGGATAACACAAGGGTAGAGTTGGTGTAGCACTCGGTTTTAAGGACAAATCCAGATACACACCATATATGAGCCTAGGAACTCAAATCTCACATATAGCTACAAATAAAGGTAATATCAATAGACAATGCTCAATATATAACGTACTTAGTATAAAGAATATAACCTTAGATAGCAAACAGTGGAAAGACAACTCCGATCTTCGGGTGAAGACTCCAATTCCACAGGGACAATTGACTGGTTGATCATAAGCCTAATTCTTCCAAACTATAGCAATCTAGTACCCATCTGGGATTTTTATCCAAATAATTGAAAAATAAAGCAAGCGTAAGTACATGTCATACTCAACAAATATAACAAGGGGTTCATGAGGCTCAAAAGGATGACACTGGTTTAACTGCGATTAGCTTTTAATTGTCACAAATTTAGCATAGGAGTAGCAACAAGTTTATCACAAGCCCATATAAACACATGATCAGGTAAATATGAATAATGAATAGCATAAACAGTAATCATTAGTGACCATCTTTGTTATCAGTATCATCAATGTTCATCATCTATTCCATAAGGGTCCAAGGCCGCTCGTGACCGTGAGCATGCCTGATATACCAGTTTTACACTTCTGCAGAGGTTGTACACTTTCACTGTGAGTCATGATTTACCCTTTCGCTCGAGGCGGCCAACCTCTTGACCCACTACTAAGGAAGGTCGGTAGTGTTCACTATGAAGCCTTTTAAAGGTTCGTCTAACAAGTTAGGGCCACTAGATTCACTTGGCAAATAGATATAGGAACCCCTCTATCGAATGACACAATGACACGCAACCTATAAACATAAGAGTAGAGGCTGTCCTATACCCGATTCATCAAGCCATTCTTACGCCATAAAGGTAACCTCTAACAAGCTAGAAAATGTCCTCATACTGAGCTAAAGCCAGAGCCATGTAGCCTTCACAACTGTACTGTAAGTCCTAGATGTTCGCTTACAGATAAGTCCTTAGGGAGAGGAATCTAGAGCACCATAAAATAGCCCAATGCTCTAGCCCCTTGTTCCATGTTGCTAAAAAACATCTTTTAGTGTTTATTGCATATTCCATTAGTCAAGTTACAAGATCATGGCTTTAGTTTGAGCACTAACATCATACTACCCAATGCATAAACCTATAGCAATCAAGGTACAAGGTAACAAAGTACTAGAAAATCCTTAGTGGTAGTCAAGGTAGACACATGCAGCATGAATTAAATTATTAAAGTGAATAGAATAATAAGGATGATCCCAAGCTATACTTGCCTTAAAACTCTGATCCTTCTTCAAGTCAAAACCTTCAACGAATTGCTTCTTGATTTACCACGTATAGCTCACTAACTGGACATGATCATAAAGCACCACACAAGCATTCATGCAATCATACTCGAAGCAAAAAATAGAACTAAATTAGAACAGTACACCAAACATAATAAACAAGTAAAAAGGTTTTAACGATGTTCTACACATTGCTACGAACACACATACGCGAAAAACACTCTAATCAGAGCTATAACGAAGAAGTTATGAATTAAACAAGATTTCCTTTAATAAAATAATAGATTAAATCTAACCTCAAATTTCAAAAGTTGAAAACATGTTTAATAATAAGATAAACATGTAGATTACGCAATTATGAATCTAACACAACTTGAATGGATCAAATCGGAGTTAAAACTGAGAAGTTGTGGCCTAAAGAAAATAGTGGCAAAACTGTAAATAGATGAAAGTGTATTTTGGATCTAACTGAAAAATACGTTTTCAAAAGAAGAAAGAGTATTTTAAATCTATCAGAGGAAATCTACACTTTCTAGAAAGAGAAAATGTATTCTGAAGCTAACCGAAGGAAACTACGTTTTCAAAAACAAAAAACGTATTATGGGGAATACGCTTTGGACCGCGGGTTTAAACATAGAAAATTATAGGGGCTCTTTAACAAAATTGTAGGGACGGCAGGTTCTATACTAGAAAAGGGCAGTGTCTCTTTAGCAAAGTTACCCGCCGAAGAGGTATCTTCTAATCTAGGCCGTTAATATCAGATCGGGCGGTGCATATCAAATGGGGAACGGGGGTCATCGGAGCGGCGCTGTGCGCGGTGGCGCCATGGCCGGGAGCTTGGCTCCTCACTGGAGTTCATAGGGATGGCCCTAGAGGCCACGGTTAGACTCAGGGATGGCATGGGAAGAAAGAAGGAAGCACGACGAACTCACCACAACACTTTTCGCGGTCGGAGATGGCATGGAGGCGACGCGAGGCTTGGCGGGGCGAATGACGAGCACGGTGGCTAGGGGTTCGAGCTTGGCACGGTGACTCGGCGTGATAGAAGCTTGCTCGAGGCTCGGGATGGAGGCGGCATGATGCAGGCTAGGTATTTAAGGCCAGGGGACGTGGGGCGCATGACAAACGGTGGAGTCGTGGCGGCGCTTGGCGTGGTGGGGAGTCCGTGTCGACGATGGCTCGGGGAGGAAGAAGGCGATGCGGCTGACAAGTGGGGCTGGCTCATCAGCGAGGGACTGAGGAGAAGGGGTGCAAGTGTTGTGCTACTGGGCTTCGGCCTAGAGAAAGAGCTGGGCCTACGACGCTCTGGCCCAAGCGGAGAAGGAGTGAGGAGGCAGCGGAGAAGGCCGGGCCGTAGCGGTGCGTTGGGCCGCGGAGGGAGAGAAAGCCGAGCTAGGCCACGGAAAAAATGGAGTTGGGCCTACGCTGTAGAAGAGAGGGAAGGGAGGAGCAAGCCGAGTGGGCCAAAAATGAGAGGGAGAGTTTTTCTTTTTATTTCTTTTCTTTTTCTAAATGCTATTTTCAAATCCATTTTCAAACTTAGTTTGAAATAATTTTAACTTTGGTCAAATCCACATAGTACAATAAAACATATGTACCAGCTTGAATTCACAAAAATATTGCTAAGCCTTATGATAAATTTTAATTTAATGAAAATTATTATTTTTCCTTTGTTTTCATGAGCACACAAATTCAAAATTAATTCAATTTCTCTCAATTTCAAAAGGAGCAATTTTTAGGGTGTTACAATTCTACCCCCCTTAAGATGAATCTCGTCCTCGAGATTCGAACGATGGTGATAAAAGAGATGTAGATGCCCCGCCTTTGGCTTCTTGTTTACTTTGCATACCTGTTATCCTTGCTCCAAGTAACTTGCCAAACTGATTCTAAGATTCTAACAGGTACTCCAAACACCCCTCAAAGGAACCGACGTCCTCGTCGCCCCAACACAAGCACAACCAGGCAAATAATGACCAAGAATGTTCCCTCTTAGCACACATGACCGTACGTCCAGTGCCGGCACAAGTGTCATGCCGTGCATCCCGTAGGGCCTACTCGCGCAATGAACCCCATGTCCATGCCCCGACCCACACACCCCGTGGACGCGAAGGTCGGTTCTGATACAGGGAACGGAGGTACTCTTCTAGCTAGTTCATCCAAGGATAACACAAGGGTAGTGTTGGTAAAGGTTGAGATAGATTTCTATGGTTATAGGGTCTATGGATAGATAAACTCTACTTCTACTTGTTCGCTTCGGACGTCGACTTACACCTAGTCTACCAAGCGATACCAGCCTTCACTCTACGTTGAACCCAAAAGTGGGGGAGTATGAAAGGACGGACAGGGCTATCACCACCTGCCGCCTACCCCTCAACCATGGGGAACGAAGCAAATGAAGGTAGCCTCTAGCCTAGACACCACATCTACGCTATCGACTACTAGTCTAGTGTGTATACAAGGGTTATCCATCTCTATCAGGTCCCTTCTACTAGAGCATTCATCGCAAGGGCGAACGACGATCCTGCAAACAAGTATGAGTAAGGATTAACTAATCAAGGACATTATACCAAAGGAATCACGAATACTCACTTAGTGAGAAAATCTGTTGAGGCACAAGTATTCGTTGAGGTACAAGGCGGGGAGACACCGACAAAGCTCGACTTTTCCCCGAACTCTCCCTCTCATCTCTCTCTTGAAACTCTAGCTAGCTACTAGGGTCGAAGCCCTTTGGAGTGTCGCTCTAACTCAAGTGAGGAGTGCTCTTGCTCTTGTGGTGGTGTGTTGAGAGAGGGGGGAACCCCTCTATTTATACAAGGTTCTAAGGCGGTGCTCTGGCTATTCTTGGTGTGAAACCCTAGGCTGCACCGCCTTAGCATGGGAGCATGCCACTGCCTATCAAAGGAGGGCGAGCAGTGCTGGCAAGGGGTCAGGAACCCCTAGGGATCGGCCGCCCCTTGACCTTGGCCTCTTGCCACCGCCTTCGCATGGCAGGCCGTGGGCTAGACCTTGATTGCTTCCCCATGGTGTTTTGCCCTAGTTGAAATGATTTGATGGGTGTCACCCTTGTTTTTTTGCGTAAATCAGCGTCAGAAAGCGCCTTTCGGTGAATTATTCTATGTGTTTGTGTTTGTGACCTGGAAAATAATGTTCTCCAAATACATGTGGAACTTGGTTAATAGTAAATGCATGTGTTTAAGTTTGCTAATTTTTCCTATTTTTGTGTCTTAATTGGCGATCGGATGTGATCGGTAAAGACCGCCAACAGTCGCCTAGAGGGGGGGTGAATAGGCGCTTCTAAAAATTAAAAACAAATAAAACTTGTAGAGGATTAGTAGAATGTGGACACTACTACTCTAATGCTGCAGCACTGCCGCACTACAGCACTGCCTCACTCAAAATGCAGCACTGCTGCACCCTTGCAAATAGCTCAACACAAGCTGCGCCTACAACTCAAACTTGGAGATATGCATGGAGATGTCTAGTGGCAAGTCCACTAAGTACCTGCACTCACAAACACGCACAACCAAGTAGATCAAGTGGAACACAAATAATTCAAATCAAAACATAAAGGAACAAGACACAAGATTTATCCCATGGTTTAGCTCACCACCAAGGCTTGCCTATGCCCACATTGTTGAGGCAGCCACTAAGGCTTGGGCTTTGCAATCCTTATCCTCGTTCTCAAGTCAAAAGAGTGAACTCTTGAGATGAGGGGTTTCCACTAGATCAATGGGGTGATTAACAAACTTTCTCATGGCTTACCACAAGCATGGGAGCTAGCCAAGCGACGCCTAACCATCTAGGAGGCTTCATCTCCAAGAGTAATAAATGCACAATGAAGATTGACAAAGCTTGATAAGTGCTCAAGGTTTGGCTTGCTCTCTTTTACTTAATCTCTCACCCCAACACTTAATCACTCACTAAGAACTTCAATCTCACAAAGAGAGTTGGGGAGAGCTCTCATAAGGCTTGGGATGTGCCTTTGATGATCTGAATGTCAATAGCAACACCAGGAGGCGTGGGATGGGTATTTATACCCACCCCCAAACAAACTAGCCATTATAGTTCAAAAACTAGCCGTTATGACCTGTATAGGTGCGGCATTGCGTGTTGACACATGGCACTGCCGTGGTGCAACACTGCTGTGAAAATTTGTGGCACTGCCATAGCTCTGAAAACAGCACATGTCACTGTTGACAACTAAAATTGTCTATTTTGTGAAGTTGTGAAAATATGGAACTAATTTCACCATTGTGTTCCTCTCATCGAGACGGTAAAAAACATATATGGAACATCTAATTCGGAGTCCGGATGAAGGAATGATGCCCCAGAAAGATGCTCCGTTGTTGGGAGTTCCGACCCAAGTCAGGACTTTTCTGTCGACATTTTTGACAGGTGTCAGGACTTCTGGGAAGCCTGAAGAAACCTGCTCAGGTATCTAGGGTTATCCCCACATCGGGAGTTCCAACAAAGGTCGGAAGTTCTGATTGTCGGGAGTTCCGACCAAAGTCGAGACTTCTGGCGGACCTAATTTAAAACCCTGTTCGGATCTGGCCTTTTGGATTCCGATCTGAACTATTCTAAACTCATGGGAAACTTGGAAAATAAGTCTTGGAGAGGTTTTCTACTAGGATAAGACCACCCCCTCTCTAAATATGAGAGGATCATGGCCGATTGAGTTCCCATCTATCCAATCGTCAGACAAATTAATCTACTACCTCTACTCCAACCCTTTTACCCTCTTCTCCAACCCCCATGTTGTTGATCCCTTGATCCGTTCACTAAGGATGGCACCCTAGGCTTGCTGGCCGACCTAGGGAAACCCGGTGATGTCCTTGCCCTGATAGGGTCCCTCTCGGGCGAGAGCTTCGATGGTTTCTTTGCTAGTTTGCCTAAAAACTAGCCGGTTCTTCGTCACGCAAGCACGTTGGTTATCCTTTGGTGGTTTGCTTGTAAACCTCTCCATTCTTCACCATGAAAGAGTGATATCTTGCTGTGTTCTTCGATCCGTTGTGGCCCGGGTGTCCGAAGCCCTATTGGTGTGTAATTTGGATCACTTCCGACATCAACACACTTTTTGGCGACTTTGTTGGGGAAGATTGGTTCGGCTATCTCTTATAGCCGATCTCTCTAACCTAGCCTTACTCCTCATTGATCTATCTTCTTGTCCTTGCCATTACCATTGCATCTAGCCCAAAAGGGCGATCACATCTGGTTTTGGCCCCTTGTGATCTCGTTTGCGACTTTGCAACAAGTTGCGCTGCTTATTAGAAAATTCAGTAAGGCGGTCAAGTTATAAACCATGGAGTACCAAGGTGTTGCATCACAATATTACTACAATCACCCCGAGGTACAACATGCAAATGCATCTTATGATTCTAATAGTTATTTTGCAAGTTCTATGAGCTCTCATGTTGGTGTTGCTGGCTGTAATAATACTAGATATGTTACATCGGCTAATACTTTTGTTAATGCTCCTCATAATACACATCATGATTACGAATATTATGGTCAAGAGCCGATGTCAATTGTAAATTCTTTGAGTTTTGATGGTACTAGCAACATACAACATGTAAATCCTTATTCATCGGCTATAAGTTCACAATATGTGGTTCCACCACATGACATGGCGATGAATAAGAGAATTGGCTATGATAATGCTAATTATTTAGCCAATTGCTCTCAAAATTCAGCACCATATGCCAATGCTAATATTCATAATTCGGCTTCACATGTTACTCCCAACTCGAGCCGAATTAATGAAAATTCAGCAAGGATCAATGCCCATAATTCGGCTTTGTATTTTGCTCATGACCATAGCCAAATTAGTAAAATTTTAGAAAGGCATTCGAGTGCTAATTCTCATGATTCAGGTCCACATATTGCTAATAATTATAACCGAATCAATGAAAATTCAGCAATGTGTGCACATGCAAACAATCATGATTTAGCTTTATATGATGCTCTCAAATCAATCCGAATCGATGAAGATTTAGCCCATACGAGAAATCCATATGGCTCATCTAAATGGAAGGTGCCCGCGTATCATAGACCGTACCCGTTATGCATTGATTTCTTGAAAATTCCTGATGGATGGTGGGTGTCAGATTTTTATGAATTTAGTGGTGAAGATGATAAGACCGTTGTGGAACACATTAGTATATATCTCTCACAACTGGGTTTTGCTGGTAAAGAAGACTATATGAGAGTGTGAAATTTTCCTTTATCTCTTACTAGTATTGCCTTTACATGGTTTACATCTTTGCCTCGGTGCACTGTTGGTTTATGGTCTCAATTAGAGGAGCAATTCTATGAATATTTTGGAAAGACCAATGAGAAAAGGCCGATCACAGTTGAATCATCGGCTAAAAGAGGACTGCTAATGGGCATGAAAGAAAGAATTGATTCGGATAGAAGCAAAGGTTTGGCTACAAAAGCCGAACAACACAATATCCTTTCCAAATCAACCACATATCAAGAAACAAGTCTTGCTACAGAAAAGCATGAGAAGCGCAAGAAAATAGCTAGACTTCATTTTTCAGGAGATAAAGGGGTTGTACACTTATCTAGTGATTACCGCATCATTGATGGAGATCAACCCCTACAAGCAACAAAGGAGGGCTGCTTGCATGCTTAGAATCGGCTGAGCCAACTTTAAAGTCAGCTGAGTCGATTGCTGCATTCCCCGAGTTAGCTAGGCCAACTTCCTAGTTAGCCAGGCCGACTACCTCTACCGCGATGCCCTAAGTCGGCTAGGCTGACTTCCCAATTGGTCAGGCCGACTGCCCCTGCTAGTGTCCAAGTCGTCCTAGCCGACTTCCAATCGGCTAAGCTGACTTCCTCAGTTCCGGCAACACCAATGTATCTTCAGATGATTCGGCACCTATTGTTGATCATTCTCTGGAGATGAAGAGCAACATCATTCAAATCAAGGACGTGAACTTCTCCAACATGATCAACAAGGTAGAGAACACAAATATTTTGCTCAAATTCTAATCCGATCATACTATTTCAATTTCTGCATTTGTTAGAGATATCCTTGCTAATAGTTGTAAAAGACCGATTGAGAAAGGTATTTTATTTGTAGAGGATAAAATAAATTTAGATTCTATCGGCCAACACATTGTTCCATATGGCAAGGCCGATAGTAGTAGTTTGTCAAAGCTAAAGCTTCTCAGAAGCAATTGTAAAGGTGAAGATGAATGGATTGAAGTTAAATCTGATCCATTCGTTTGCCTAGTTTTAAAGCCGACTCCACAAAAGAATCGGCTAAGGAAATCAAAGTACACCTTTGACTTTACTTTTTGTGATAATGTCTTTGATATCTTGCTCAAAAATAATTTTATTAGAATCATTGATCACAATGCTTTGACATCTGTTCAAAATTTAGAAGAGCTTACATATTGCAAGTGGCACAATTCTTTTGATCATAATACTTCTAATTGCAATATGTTTTGTCGAATGATCCAATCGGCCATGGATAAAGGACGATTGAGATTTTCTAAAGCTCAACAAATGGACCAATTGGATTCAATTGGTCTTGATGGCAAACATGTTTTGAATCGGCTTGCATTAGCCGATTCACTCAAAGCTCAAGGCTCGAATGCTCAAGAGAGATATGTGGAGCCCTCAAGTGAAGAGAAGGTTGTTGTCCATGAAATACAAATAGAAGATATTTCAGAGGACAACAAAGTTACCATAGTTCCAAGAGATACTGGGGGCAGGTGAAATCTCTCCAACTAAAGCAAAAGCCGATTGATCCCATTGAGCAAGGGGAATCGGCTAAGGATCCTCCTCTAGAGCATGTATGTCAAGATAGGAAGAATAAGGAGTATGCTTAGAAAGCTAATGGAGGTAAAGGCCATGGCAAATAAAGAAGTAGATGGCCAAAGCTTAGCTTCGAGGAACTTCTAGCTAAATATGAGAAGATAACAGAAGCAAATATCACTAGTCGGCCAAAGAAAGTCCAATCATCAAGATTGCCTCCAAAGCACAAGTCTCAAGAGTGGAATTGGCAAGGGAGTAGATCTCACGTAGCAGTGACATATTCTCCTTTTGAGCAGCCAATTCCCAAGTCATTTGAACCACAACCCACATATTTTCATCCTTATTCATCTTGGTGCTAGTTTGATCAAGAGGCACATGTTCCACCATATTTTAGGCCACAATATGTAGAGTATGTAGCTCCTAAACATTCAGAGATATCATCATCTTATAAAGACTATTTTGATCAAAATCGGTTCGGAGCTCAACTAAAGAAGAAAGTGGTAAAGCAAGTTTATCGTGTGAAGTTTGATGGCCGAAAGAAGAAGAGTTCAGATCTAAATTTAGCTATTGAAAAGCCGATTTCATTGCTAAAATTCCGGCTATTGATGACAAAGAAGTGAGGAAATCATCTATTGATATTCTAGGTGCCAAATTTGAAAAAGAAGGTGAGAGTGCCCAAAATCAAGAAGGATTTGCCGCTGTCCAAAACAAAAATAAAACTGATATGCTCAATTGGTTTACCAAAGTGGTAAGAAAAGAAGTTACAAAAGCTTAGTTCAGAGAAGCTGAAAGAGAAGGGGTTAGCGTGGGTTCCTAAAGAAAGTATTCAAGATCAGAAGGATGATGCTCAAACAAGTGGTGCAATAAAGGCAAAGGAAAGAAGGAGATTCAAGAAACAATTGCCAAATTGGAGGTTTGCATCAAATAATCATTAAAGTTATTGGTCATGGCATCATGCATCATCCATACTCTCTGCCTATGCCTATGTGGAATTCATCCCCTAGTATGCATTATTATCCCCCAGCTCCTTATTTTGATCCTTGGTGTGGATCTTTATGTTATGGAGGGTTGCCAAATTATTTTGCTTATCGATGATCAAGAGCTGAAATATTTATTTTGGTTATGCATGCTCTTGTGGATGAATTTATATGGCCGATATTTTGATATCACCCTTAGTGTAAAAATATAGCCGATGAGTGCTTGCAACCATTGTGCTATTAGAAAGCCCCCATGGAATTTACTTTGATGGTTTTAAGGCCCGGGGGGCATGATATATGCATTTTGATTTACTTCATGGATGTGACAATATTATTAATCGGCTTGCAAATAAGGCCAAGGTGTTGGCATAATCATTATTTGTCATAATAATGCTGTTTGAGACATCAAGCCGATTAAAATTATATTTGTAGCAATATTTGAGCCGAATGTGAAGTTTTCTTATTCGGCTTGGCCATATTGCAATCCATGGGGTATGACATGTTGAAGCCTTTGGTGATTCCTTGCTAGTGGCACATCAAGTAGTTGATTAGTTTCAATGCCTAGAAGGATCACTTGATGCTCATCTTGATATGTGCCTTGATATAGTTGCTTCTTTTGCCGAATTTTGAATTCGGCATATTCCAAAGCATGAAAATCAAAAGGCCAACATGTTAGCTCAATAAGCACCTGGCTATGACGTCGGTGAGCATAATTTTCATATTTAAGAACAGCCGGTGCATGAAAATTTACATTTTTCTCGTGCAGGTACAAGCCAGTCGGCTAAGCCGACTGACCAAGTTGGCTCAGCCGACTCTTCCCCTATAGCAGCCAAGTCGGCTAGGCTGACTATCCTAGTCGGCCAGGCTGACTCCTAGTCGGCTAAGCCGACTGACCCAGTCAGCTTAGCCGACTCCCTTGTGTCCGGCCCGGTCAATTCATCCGAGAAGGTACCAAATCGGCCTGACGCAATTTTCAGTGATGTTGGAGCCGATTTAGAAGATTGGAGGACTCCCTTGTTGAGATATTTACGTGATCCTAATGCCAAAATGATAAGAATGTTTGGTGGAGGGCTTTTAAATATGTGTTGGATAATGATGAGCTCTATCGAAGAACCGCCGAAGACTTGTTACTTAAGTGCTTGGGATCAGATCAGGTAAGAGTGGCTATGGGAGAAGTCCATGAAGGTATTTGTGGTACGCATCAATCAGCCCCAAAGATGAAGTGGTTATTGCGAAGAGCTGATTTCTATTGGCCTACTATGATGGCCGATTGTTTTCATTACTACAAAGGTTGCGAGGAGTGCCAAAGGTTTGGGAATGTCCAGCTTGTGCCTGCTGCTATACTTCATCCTATCATCAAACCTTGGCCTTTTTGTGGTTGGGGGCTAGACTTCATTGGCCAAATACATCCCCCATCTTCGAAGGGACACCAATTTGTGTTAGTTGCTATAGATTACTTTACTAAGTGGATCGAGGCAGTTCCTTTGAAGAATATGATACATAAGGAGGCAATTTTGTTCATCACTGAGCATATTATTCATAGATTTGGCATCCCTTAAATGTTAACTATAGATCAAGGAACATCGTTTGTGTCCAAAGAGGTGAGGGAATTTGCCAAATTATATAAGATCAAGTTTTTCAATTCATCTCCATGCTATGCTCAAGCCAATGGCCAAGCTGAGTCTAGTAATAAGACTTTGATCAAGCTCATCAAAAAGAAGATTGAGGAGAATCCAAGGAGGTGGCATGAAGTTTTGTCTAAGGCTCTATTGGCACATCTCATTTCAAGGCATGGTGTTATAAAGGTTACTCCTTTTGAGTTAGTATACGGTCAAGAGGCCGTGTTGCCTATCGAGGTGAATTTGGATGCATACAGACTTGCTAAACAAAATGATCTATCAGTTGTTGTGTATCATGATTTGATGATGAATAACATCGATGAGGTGACTGATGTGAGATTAAAAGCTCTCAAGGAAATAGAGAAAGATAAAACTCGAGTTGCCAAAGCATACAACAAGAAAGTCAAAAGCAAATCCTTCCAAGTGGGAGAATTAGTATGAAAAACCATACTACCAATTGGATTGAAGAGCAATCAGTTTGGCAAGTGGACACCTAATTGGGATGATCCTTACAAAGTGATCAAAGTTATATTCGGTAACTTTTGTTTGCTAGAGACATTGCAAGGTGAACGTCTCAATAGAGCATTCAACGGGAGGTACTTGAAAAAGTATTTTCTAAGTGTTTGGCAAGAAGCCTAAGTGCTCTCCAAGCAATGGCCGATACATGTATCGCCCTTAGAACAAAAATGGCCGATGTATACATCACCCTTAGTCTCTGAGCAACAGACGAGATGGGTATCGTCACTGTTTGGTTTTAATTTCTTTGATTAAGTGTTTTCAGGTTTATGCATCATTCATCGGAAAACAGGGGGGCATATGTTGACAACCAAAATTGTCCATTTTGTGAAGTTGTCAAAATATGGAATGTACCTCACCATTGCATTCCCCTCGTCGAGATGGTCAAAAAACATATATGAAACGTTTAATTTAGAGTCCGAATGAAGGAGTTATGCCCCCGGAAAGATGCTCTGTTGTCGGGTGTTCTAACCCAAGTTGGGACTTCCGACTGTCAGAAGTTCTGACAGGTGTCGGGACTTTGGGGAAGCCTGAAGAAACCTACTTGGGTGTCTGGGGTTATCCCCACGTCGGGAGTTCTGACAAAGGTGCGAAGTTCCGACTGTCAGGAGTTCCGACCCAAGTCGGGACTTCCACCGGACCTAATTTAAAACCCTGTTCGGATCTGGCCTTTTGGATTCTGATCTGAACTATTCTAAACTTATGGGAAACTTGGAAAATAAGTCTTGGAGAGGTTTCCTACTGGGATAAGACCACCCCCTCTATATATATGAGAGGATCATGGCCGATTGAGTTCCCATCTATGCAATCGTCAGACAAATTAATCTACTACCTCTACTACAACCCTTTTACCCTCTTCTCCAACCCCTATGCTGTTCATCCCTTGATCTGACGATCAAGGATGGTGCCTTAGACTTGTCGGCTGACCTAGGGCAACCCAGCGACATCCTTGCCCTGACGGGGTCCCTCCCGAGCAAGAGCTTCGACTATTTATTTGCTAGTTTGCCTGAAAACTAGCCGGTTCTTCGTCACGCAAACACGTTGGTAATTCTTTGGCAATTTGCTTGTAAACCTCTCCATTCTTCACCACAAAATAGTGATACCATACTGCGTTCTTGGTCCATAGCAGCCCGGGCGTCCAAAGTCCTGTAGGTGTATGATTCGGATCACTTCCGACGTCAACAGTCACCTCACAGAAAACGCCATAACTTTCTACTCCGAACTCTGTTTTCAGTGATCTTGGACTTTCTAGAAAGCTTGTTTTGAGGGCTATCCAGCCCATATAAGAACAAGCCCTAAGATCAATAGGTTCAAGTGTTGTGATAATGTGTTTATCTCATGTTAGTACTTGGGTTCGGTTAGTTTGAGCACTTGAAACTTGTCTATGATTCGTATTGCCTCCCCCTTGATAATACGACATACCTATAATCAAGATCAAGAGAATGTAACCATTTCAATCACTTCAATATTCAATGTCTTCATATGCCATTTCTTCTCAATATCACTTCATAAGGGGTTGCAATCATCTTTGTCTCCTCTCTTTGAGCAAACATACCTTGAGCATGTGACTTAAACCATTTCCATATATATGAGTTCACCTCTTGGCTTCAAGTCACTTCTAGTAATGATTTGATCCTCAACACAATATGACTTCTCATAGCTCGATTAGGTCCTCGACTCAATGCAAGTACCCACTTATTCACCTTAGCCATGGTACCTCGGTCCTCAAGCCATTGCTTGCCCTTCACCTTCGCTTAGTCCCTCGAAGCCCTTTCCTTGCTATCTTCACCCTATTGAGCCATACTCAAGTCACATCATATTAAGCATCCATTGAAAAACTATTTCTTCAATATTATAATCCTTGCTTGAAAATCTTCTAGATATGAATGTTGAGATCAATCAAGCTTTAGTTAGATTCACATAGATTGAGATATATGAATCAACATCAATATGGTCAAGTCAATTCACGATTCCTTATATCCTATTCATTTTGGCTTGACACTCCTAACATTTACTTCAATGTCTATCTTTATACTTCTAGCTTGGTCAAATCCATGCAAAGTGATGTTGCACCTTGATGGTCTTGGGGGCTTTGCTGTTATGCCTAGGTGTAGCACTGCTGCACTGGGATAAGGCACTACCGTATCCTGGGACCTCCGATCCCTTAAGTGGAACTGCTGCATTCTAGATAGATTGCAGTTTTCCAAATTGCCCCTTGACCTTGCCATTGTTTGACTTGTGACCTTGTTGATGGGGTTTGATGAATGCATCGGTTGATCCCTTCTCAAGCTTCTTCACCATGTCTTCATGGTTATCTTGAGAAGGTTGAGCATTGCACTTGCCCTTCCATTGAATCAAGTCCCTTCTTAGCCTCTCAACCTCTTCCTTGAGCTCTTCATTTTCTTTTGTAATGGAATCCTCACAAGTTTCTACAAATACATGCTCAACGAAAGGTTGGCTTGCTTGATAGCAACAATTGTTAGCACAGGATAAAATACATGGAACTTGTGTACATGTGCACTTGTGAGTGTGAGGTGGGTATGATTTTACCGTTGTTACCACAACCTCATGAGCAATTTCTAGCATGATATGAGAATCCATAAGTTTCTCATGAGAGCACAAGAGCTCATCATGACTTTCTTGCAAAGTCTCATTCTTGCTAGTAAGTCTTTCCACTTTGTCCTTGAGCATATAATTCTCATCTTCTAATTGAGCAACACAAGATAGAGAGTTAATAGTATGAGTTTGCTCAATTGACAAGTTTTCATACCTTTCAACCAAACTAGCATGAGAGCACTTAAGCTTTTCATGCTTTTTTGGTCAACTTCTCCAAGCATTTGATATTGTTGATGAGAAACTCTTCTTGGTCGTGAAGTGTTTCTTCTTGCTCTTGAATTTTCTTTATGAGCTTGAGCACCATGAACTTGTTTTTCTTGCTTAGACATGCCAAGTGTTGATTGAACTCATCATCATCACTTTCATCTTCAGTCTCACTTTCACTTTCACTCTCACTTGCCACATTTTTCTCTTTCTTTGCCATGAGACCCACATGAGAAGTGACATAGAGAGTTGAGCTTCTTGGTGAGGTGGATTTATCATTTGGCCTCCACCGATCACAAGCTTCTTCTTCATTCAAAATGTTAGTCTCACAAGAACTAAAGGAAGTAGAAGTACCACATGTAAAAGCATTGTTCTCACCAACCATTTCATTACCATTCACATATATTGGTGAGGGAGTGGATGTGGCATGATCACTTTGACCATTTGAGAGAATCACTTGAGACTCTTTCATTTATTGGTGAAGTTGAGCACTCCTCAAGTGGTTCCTCCAATGAAAGCAACTTCTCATCAAATTTGGACTTGTCATATCTTTCTTTGTGCATGGTCCAAATGAGATGAGTATCCTCAAGTGGTTCACCATCTCCAAATATGACGGCATCAAAAACACCTTCACTGAAAGCACTAAATAAGACATTAGTAGCTTGAGCATTGTGTTGTAAGCATTTCACTTCCTCTTTAGATAAGATGGCCAAATCATCATTAGGAGGTGAAATGATCACATCTACAATTCGCTCGATATGAGGACCCATGTCCTTAAAAACAACAAGCACACTAGTGGACCAAGATGCATAATTTAAACCATCTGAAAGTAGAAGTTCTAGAGATACCTCCTCACTTGTCGACATCGTCTCTTAAGGCGGTTAAGCCCAAAATGGAGAGCCTAGCTCTGATACCAACTGAAAGGACCTTGATGTCACCTAGGGGGTAAATAGGCGCTTCTGAAAATTAACGACCAATAAAACTTTTAGCAAATTAGTAGAATGCGCGACACTGCTGCTCTAATGCTGTAGCACTGCCGCACCGCAGCACTGCCTCACTCAAAATGCAGCACTACCGTGCCCTTGCAAACAACTCAACACAAGCTGCGCCTACACCTCAAACTTAGAGATATGTATGGAGATGTCCAGTGGTAAGTCCACTAAGTACCCGCACTCATAAACATGCACAACCAAGTAGATCGAGTGGAACATAAATAATGCAAATCAAAATATAAAGGAACAAGACACAAGATTTATCCCGTGGTTCAGCTCACCACCTAGGCTTGCTTATATCCACGTTGTTGAGGCAGCCACTAAGGATTGGGCTTTGCAACCCTTATCCTCATTCTCAAGTCAAGAGAGTGAACTATTGAGATGAGAGGTTTCCACTAGATCAATGGGGTAATTAACAAAGTTTCCCGTGGCTCACCACAAGCACAGGAGCTCGTCGGGTGACGCCTAGCCGTCTAGGAGGCTTTACCTCCAAGAGTAACAAATGCGCAACGAAGATTGACAGAGCCCTACAAGTGCTCAAGGTTTGGCTTTCTCTCTTTTGCTTAATCTCTCACCCCAACACTTAATCACTCACTAAGAACTTCAATCTTAGAAAGAGAGAGTTGGGGAGAGCTCTCATAAAGCTTGGGATGTGTCTTTGATGATCTGAATATCAGCAGCAACACCAGGAGGCGTGGGATGGGTATTTATACCCATCTCAAACAAACTAGCTGTTGTAGTTCAAAAACTAGCTGTTATGACCTGTACAGGTACGACACTCCCATGGTGCAGCACTGCTGTGAAAATTCGCGGCACTGCCACAACTCTGAAAAACAGCACAAGTCACCTCACAGAAAATGCCATAACTTTCTACTCTGAACTCCGTTTTTAGTGATCTTAGACTTTCCGAAAAGCTTGTTTCAAGGGCTATCCAGCCCATGCAAGAACAAGCCCCAAGATCAACAAGTGTAGGTGTTGTGCTAATGTGTTTTTCCCATGTTAGCACTTGGGTTCAGTTAGTTTGAGCACTTGAGACTTGTCTATGATTCATATTACATCCCCCTTGATAGTATGACATACCTATACTCAAGATCAAGATAATATAACCATTTCAAGCACTTGAGTATTCAATGTCTTCATATGCCATTTTTTCTCAATATCACTTCATAAGGGGTTGCAATCATCTTTGTCTCCTCTCTTTGAGCCAACATACCTTGAGCATGTGACTTAAACTATTTCCATATATATGAGTTCACCTCATGACTTCAAGCCACTCCTACAAATGATTTGATCCTTAACACAATATCACTCCTGATAGCTCGATTAGTTCCTTGACTCAATGCAAGTACTCTCTTCTTCACCTTAGCCATAGTACCTCGGTCCTCAAGCCATTGCTTGTCCTTCACCTTCGCTTAGTCCATCGAAGCCCTTTCCTTGCTATCTTCACCCTATCGAGCCATACTCTAGTCACATCATATTAAGCATCCATTGAAAAACTATTTCTTCAATATTATGATCCTTGCTTGAATATCTTCTAGATATGAATGTTGAGATCAATCAAGCTTTAGTTAGATTCACATAGATTGAGATATATGAATCAACATCAATATGGTCAAGACAATTCATGATTTCTTATATCCTATTCGTTTTGGCTTGACACTCCTAACACTCACTTCAATGTCTATCTTCATACTTCTAGCTTGATCAAATCCATGCAAAGTGATTTTCCAAATCTTTATCCATACAAGCAAACCAATATAGAGACCGACATATATCCAATATGACTTGTGTCCTTTGTCATTTAACCTTTGCTTGGTATTTCTTCTCTTATGCATTCTTGACTCATTCTTCAATCCTTGATCAAAGCTAATCCACTATCAAACTCTTCTTGTTCTTACAAAGCAAGCCATTATTGAGACCAATCCAAAAACATCAACTCATGTCTCATTTACCATTTACCAAATATGCTTGCTTTCTCATGATACTATGACATCCCAGAACATAGAAGCCATTTCATCAATTCCATTTGCATTGTTATATTCTTCTTGAACTAGATTGTTATCATAATCTTCCAACACAATAATACTCAAGTTTTGGCCTTCATTTCAACACTATATTGAATACCATCAAGCTTTGCCTTCTTGTTGAACCTTTGATACATCTTGTTATGCAATATTCATGTGTATGTAATATACTTAATTTTCTGTTCAACACTTAGCAAACTTGTTAGACCTTTAATTGTGTTGTCATCAATTCATCAAAACCCACTAAAGGGCTAGATGCACTTAAAATGTGGAGTACCTCAACATTACAAAGATATCATCAGGGAAAAAGTATGTGTTGGAGAAATTACTAGAACTACCTTCTGGTTTATACTATACAAGTCTCAAAGAGAATGAGTCATATATGGTGGTGGAAGAGAAGTTCATCAACCATAGCAATTTTATTATTTAGCATGACCGACTAGGCTATCCCGGATCAGTAATGATGCGAAAAATTATTAATAGTTCATGTGGGCATAAACTGAAGAATGAAAAGATTCTTCAATCGAATGACTTCCCATGCATCACATGCTCTCAAGGGAAATTGATTGTGCGCCCATCACCGGCTAAAATTGGACATGAGTCCCACGCTTTTCTAGAGCGCATACAAGGAGATATATGTGGACCAATTCATCCAACAAGTGGACCATTTAGATATTTTATGATTTTAATTGATGCATCAACTAGATGGTCACATGTCTCCTTAATTACTATCAACCCGTAATGTAGCGTTTGCACGGTTGTTGGCTCAAATAATCAAGTTAAGAGCTCAGTTTTCGGATAATCCAATCAAAACTATACACTTGGATAATGCCGGTGAATTTACATCAAATAGTTTAAATGAATATTGCATGTCGACTGGAATAAGTGTTGAACATCCAGTTGCACATGTTCATACAAAGAATGGTCTTGCATAGTCATTTATTAAACATCTCCAATTAATAGCGATACCATTACTTATGAAGTCAAAACTCCCAATGTCTGCATGGGGACATGCTTTTGCATGCAGCGGCATTAATTCGCATCAGGCCAACAAGTTATCATAATTCTTCCCCTCTACAATTGGTTTTTGGCAAAGAGCCAGATATTTCCCATCTAAGAATTTTTGGATGTGCGGTGTATGTCCCAATTGCTCCACCAAAACGCACAAGGATGGGACCTCAAAGAAGATTGAGAATATATATTGGGTATGAATCCCCATGTATAATAAAGTATCTTGAACCATCAATGGGACACATATTTACAACAAGATTTGCTAATTGTCATTTTGATAAATCAAATTTCCCAACAATAGGGGAAGAAAATAAATAGCTGAATAGAGAAATAAGTTGGAATGAATTATCGTTATCTCATTTTGATCCTCGTATAAAACAATATGAGCAAAAAGTTCAAAGGATAATTCATTTACAAAGTTTAGCAAATAATTTGCCAGATGCTTTTACAGACTTAAAAAGAGTGACTAAGTCATATATTCCAGCTACTAATGCTCCTGAAAAAATTAATGTCCAAGAGGAACAACCATCTACTGCTAATGAGTCAAAGGCTACTATAAAACATGGTAGACCATTGGGTTTCAAAGATAAAAATCCTCAAAAATGGAAGGGAGCAAAGAATCAAGGTGGTCAAATCGAGGAAATAATAATTCAAAAAAAATCTCCTAAAGGAAATGAAGACATGACTCAAGAGGAGACAAAGGTACATAATTCTTCAGAAGATGATATCTCATTAAACTATGTCATGTCGGGAAAAATTTGGAACCGTGACAGTCATCATCGATGATGCATTGGCATATAATCTAGCGCTAGAAGTTATGGAAAAAATGAGGATCAAGAACCTCGCTCAGTCAAGGAATGTAAAGAAAGAAAAGATTGGTCAAAATGGAGTGATGCAATTCAAGCAGAATTGAATTCTCTCACAAAATGAGAAGTTTTTGGGCCTATAACCCATATACCAAATGGTGTCAAACCCGTTGGTTATAAATGAGTATTTGTTGGAAAATGAAATGAGAAACATACTCTCCCATGATGGATGCAACAACTTTTAGATACCTTATGAGTCTGGCAATGAAAGAGAATCTTGATTTGCGTCTAATGGATGTTGTTACAACATATTTATATGGGTCACTTGATAGTGACATATATATGAAACTACTAGAAGGATTTAAACTACCAAGAGTAGGTTCTCGAGAACAATATTCAATTAAATTGAACAAATCTCTATATGGGTTGAAACAATCTGGGAGAATATGGTACAATCGTCTTAGTGAGTATTTGATAAAAGAAGGGTATAAGAATGACTCTATTTGTCCATGTATATTCATAAAAAGATCTGGATCTGAATTTATGATCATAGCTATATATGTTGATGATCTAAACTTAGTTGGTACTCCTCGAGGAATCACCGAGGCGAAAAAATGTTTGAAGAAAGAATTTGAAATGAAGGATCTGGGGAACAAAGTTTTGCCTTGGTTTGCAAATAGAACATCTTAAAGATGGAGTTCTTTTTCATCAAGCAACTTACACAGAGAAAATACTAAAGCAATTTTACATGCATAAAGCGCATCCATTATGTACTCCAATGGTTGTTAGATCCCTTGATGTAACCAAAGATCCTTTTCGACCTCCAGAATGTGATAGTGAAATTCTTGGTCCTGAGGTGTCGTATCTAAGTGCTATAGGAGCACTAATGTATCTATCTACTTATACATGACCCGATATTGCATTTGCTATTAATTTATTAGCAAGATATAGCTCCTATTCTACTAGAAGACATTGGAATGGGATAAAACTTATACTTCATTATTTGCAAGGTACGAAGGACATGGGTCTATATTTTTCTAACAAATGCATGGAGGTATTAGATGGTTTTACAGATGCAGGATATCTATCTGATCCACACAATGGTCATTCACAAATGGGATATGTATTTATGTGTGGTGGTGCATCTATTTCATGGCGTTCAATGAAGCAAACTATAGCAACAACTTCATCTAACCATACATAAATTTTGGCTATCTATGAAGCTAGCAGAGAATGTGTCTGGTTGAGAAATATGACACATCATATTCGCAAGGTATGCAATTTACCTTCAAAAATGGAAACACCAACGGTTATACATGAAGACAATGCAGCTTGCATAACTCAATTGAAAGAAGGGTACATAAAAGGAGGTAGAGTGAAACACATCTCGTCAAAGTTTTTCTTCACTCATGATCTTCAAAAGGATGGTATTATAACAGTCCAACAAATTCGTTCAAGTGAGAATCTAGCAGACTTGTTCACAAAGGCACTTCCTACTTCAGTATTCAAGAAAATGGCACATGGTATTGGATTGCGACGGCTGAAAGACATCAAGTGATGTTGCCATGAGGGGGGAGTGAATATGTGTGTACTCTTTTTTCCTTGGCCATAGTTTTTTTCCCACTGGGTTTTTCCTTGGCAAGGTTTTTAACGAGGCATGCAATTCACTTATTAATGGTCATCCAAGGGGGAGTGTTATGAAATATTAATGTGGATGTCCATAACCCCTGTACCAACAAAGCTACAACCTTCTACCTCAATGGTGTAACTCTCCTAGCATCAATTCTTATAACTTCATGTCACATGTATGGCTATATATAGGAGGGCTTATGTATTGAAAATAAGCCAAGAGAAAAGAGAACAGCTCATTTCCTTCTTCTCTACATTTGTTCTCCACATTCTTACATATATATTCTTGATAGTCAAACTAGCTATTATATAACAAAATTCTATTTTTTCATAAATTAGAAAAGATCTAGCCATTAATCAGTTGAACCTAATCGCTATTAATAATAATAGTGGCTATATCTATTATGTTTTTTCTAAAAGGATTGCCCATCTCTGCTATTAAAAACATAAAGTAACTCGTCAATTTACATCTAATCTACCTTGCCTACGTTGTTACGAAACAAAGTAACCTAAATTTGCATTCAAATCGGCTCCATATCATTATGATAGATAATCTAAGTACCTCTAAATTTTAGTCTAAATTACCCATTTTTTCTAAAAGATATAACTAACATATCCAATCAAATCTACAGCTAAAATTACAAGATATGCTATTATGAAAAGGTTTAAATAGGCATAAATTACACACACATGTTGCATCATACAGATCAATTATACATGCATGCATAAGCAACAATAATGAAAACTATCTATTTAATGACTCATATACCAACAATCCAATTATAATAATTGTACAAATATCCATGGTGATAATTTATATAAGATGTCTTCAGAGAAATTTATGTAAGTTGTTGCATTAGATAAATTTATATAATTTGACCAAAATATATGTCATATCTGTAATAATTGTATAGTTATATGCACTCTATTTTTAAAAGAAAATAAATATTACTACAATATAATTTTTGATACAGTAAATTCAACATCTTGAATAAAGGATGAGATCGGTGCATACCCCCATGCCCCCTCTGATTTTTTTGAGTGAGTAGTGTTTAGATAAATGAAAGCTATATTACTTTAGATAAATTTGTACATTTTGATAGAAATTTATATGACGTATGTATAATGATAGTGTGATTGTAGGCACTCTATTTTTAAATAAAAAATACTACCACGCGTATATTTCTTTGATAATAGAGTAAATTCACCATCGTATAAACAAAAAATGAGGCTAGTGCAGGAGTAAGGTGGCCATACTCTCCTCCGTTGCCTGGTTATATATATTTTTGATTAAATTAGTGGTTGTTAGGCTTCATATTAACATCCCTCTTAAGGATAGTATTGTTAGCTGTTTCCGGATCTTACTTTAAACTCCATTGTCAATCACATACGGCACGGAGCAGGTGTAAACGACCGTTTATGTCATAATCGTATAATTGAAGTGTCTTGATATAACATCGTTATTTTGATAAAATACAAAATGAGAGTTTTGAAAAAAATGTATAGTAAAGGTAACAATTTACAATGGGCATGTGGATACAAAATTTGTATCGACTAACATGATTAAAATTTAAGAAGTCAAATCTAGATTTATGATGCCCACTACAAGAGTCATCAACTTAAGCTAAGGTCTAAGCAAAATACATTGTAGACATATGGAGTGCAATGGAGAGAGACTATATATTTATGAAAAAATAATCAAGAAATTGATAAGTTCACAAATACAGTAGTGCTAGCGCCTGCGCCTACACCCCATTCCTACGCCAGCACTACACGTACCGCCCGACCCCACGCGGCGTCTGCGCCCCACCTAACCCCATGCGGCGTCTGCGCTCCACTCAACCCTTTGCCCCCCCTCCAGCAGCTATCCCGATCTACTTTTAAAACATTTATATGCAATACTTACAACATACGTCTAAAGACAGGTGAAACATTTGAAACATACGTCTGAAAATACTTGCAAAAACACCTGAAAACCATTGTAAACATACGCAACATTCAGATAAAATATTTGCAACATATGTGTGAAATATATGCAACATCCAGATAAACACACTTACAATATACAAATAAAAAACAGATGAAACATTGGGAACAAAGGTTTGCAACATACGTGCACACACCCATTACAACATATGCAACATCTCGATCTACTTTTACAACATCCATACAAAACACTTGCAACATACCTCTGAAATATCTAAAACACTTAAAAAATACAATTGCAACATACCTAGTGCGGCCTCCTCCGCCGTCTGTAGCAGGGCGCCGCAGCCGTAGTAGGAGGCAAGGCCGGAGGGCTTCTGCGAGAGGGACCAGTGCTTCTCCTTGTGCCGGTGGTTAGTCAGGACTATTTGATCAACCGCTTTAGAGAATCTCCAAGAGTCTTTCTTAAACCCACTTTCTAAATCATCATATAGTTTTTTTTAAAACCACTTTCTAAATCATCGTTTGCATAATCATTTCTCATCAAAATCTATATTCTTGTCAATTAGGAATGATAAAACAGTATGCCAAATTACTGGATTTGAACTCAAGACCTCAAGGTTCTCTCAAGCATCCATACTTGTTGAGCTACACAAAACTTGTGACTATACAATTGACATGATGTTATTCTTTTAACTACACAATTTTGAATCTTATATTGCATATTTTGACACTATAAACGATCTCAAATAAAAAGGTTGTTAATTGCAAAGTTGTACTACTGCAACTTTGATGTTGACTTTGTGTTCATTCGACGTTGTTAACCAGCACAAATCCAATCCGAGAACTTATATTGAATATTTAAGCATGTAAACCATATCAAATAAAAAAATAACTATAAAGTTTTATATTGAACTCGTGGTTGTAGTCACAAACCTGCAGTGATAGGCATACTTTCACTAGCCACGAACCGACAGTGATATTCCGGTAGCGATGGCCTGTTATATGATAGTGTAAAGAGTCTCTTGGAGTTTATATCCTTCCTAATTGATAGGGGTATGTTGGTAAAAAAAAACTTCAATAACTTCTTTAAATAGATCTCCAACATTATTTCGGATTTCTCGCTAGACATAAATGAAGAGCATGACTGGCTTTCTAGAGTGCACGCATGATATAAAAAAGTTGTAGAAGGGTGAAAAGATTTAAAGAGCGTTTTTTAAGTTGTTTTCTAGATGATGATTTAGAGAGTGGGTTTAAGAGAGATTTTTGGAGATGCTCGCAGGCAGCAGCACCATCAGATCGGAAAAGGCTAGTCTTGACAGCCAAATGAACTATTGATCTCAAGACAAAGGAAAGGGAAACTAGCATCGGGTCAAGGCAAAACCTCAAAAGCAAGAGTGGCGACTCATCGTTGTACCATGATGACTCAGATGATTTCTACTACCAGTCCCCTGCATATATACTGCCATGCATTCACCGACCATCCTTTTTTGTGATCTGCCGATCATCCGTTCAGGCTGAAGACGCGCACATGCAACTAGAAGCTTCGCCTCTTCATCTCGAGATTTTCGCTTTAACATATCACTAGTGCGTTCCCTTTCTCTTTCTTTAGGATGTAGAAATTCGTTGTAGTCAGTAGATGACGCATTCTAATCCGCTCCCATGTTGATCCTTCGCATGGATGACTCAGCTCGACGGTATCTTTTTCTTTCCTTTTCCTTTTCCTTTTTTTTTGAAGGTATCAAAAGAGTGAAAGACCATGCATGTACCAGCTGTAAAAAAAGGTCCACGTTCCAAGCTTTAGTCATCTTCATTACAAGGATAAGATCATCCAAAACGAAATAGTAATAACCAGTTAGTATCCATGCTGAGTGGCTTGGAGTCCTCAAGCGCGCAACACTGAAGACTGAACCCACAACCGATCTTCGATGGCATCACATCCTTAGATTCCTAGTCTCTGATGGGATGCCGAGTTCTGCAGAACTAACATCTTGCCAAACTCGCCCGCATGCATGTCGATTATGCCGGCCGCGCCAGTGACGTCACAGGCAACTGAAACACACTGTGCACGTGACATACGCCCGGCCGCCGCCGCCGCGCACGCCATCAACAGTGCATCAAACCCATCCATGGCGCCGGCGGCCATCTAGCTCCCTCTGCACATGCGTGCCTGCACTGAACAGGCCACCGTGCCTAACTGCCGACCGACTGGCATCTCTACAGCAAACCAACGGATGACCACTCCGTCTCTTTCATGTACGTGTACAGAGACGGGTAGTGCCTTAAGAAGCCGTCTCATTATTTATGTACTTATCTGAGACGGTTCTGCACCACAGACGTAAATTTACAGACGCTTGGTTTCAGCGTCACTAAGTGATATTGCGAGCTGTCACTAATTTGCTTCTCTGGCGTAGTGCGCCGACCTTATCGGCAGGACGGACAGGAAGCAGCTCAGGTGAGCAGGCGCCGCCGTGGCGCCGTATCACCGGTTGCCAAGGCCAACCTCTCATCCTAGCTTGCGATCGAGGTCCGATTTCCGTTAAAGCAAATGTACATGCTTCCGCTGTTTGCGGTAGAAGGTTCACTGGTAGAGAACCGAGCTTTACTCCCGGTGGGGAACCCCCTCTAGTTCCGGTTCCCCACCCGGGAGCAAGCATCCGGGACTAAAGGGGGTCCTTTAGTCCCGGGTCAGAAACCGGGACTAAAGGAGGACCTTTAGTCCCGGTGGGTAACACCAACCGGGACTAAAGGTGCCTCCTGACATGCCACGATGGCCGACACCTTTAGTCCCGGTTGGTAATACAAACCGGGACTAAAGATTTTTTTTCTTTTTTCTTTTCTTTTCATTTTTTTGTTTTCTTTTCAAAATAGGTTTTCGAAGTCGTATTGTACGCTGCTAATTATACATTTATACGCACGTATAGTATGTTTCGGTTCAAGCACAATGAACGTATTAAATCACACAATTCAAGCATAGAAATATATATATATATATGCATGCATGCATCATATATATATTTACATGCATGCATGCATATGTGTATTTTACATTATATTATTTCATGTGCATATATTACAAAAGATTGCATTATAGTTGTTGTGACATAAAAAGTTTCCTCTCATCCTCTAGCTTGGCTTCAATGGCAGTGTTGGGTCGAAGTAGAACTCGCCCTTGGAATCGATGACCTGCTCATTAAAAAATCCGGCTATAGACTCTTGAATTGCTTTGATTTGGTCTTGCCGTATGACCTTTTCCTCCAACCATCGAGTCTACAGGTTTGAATTAAAGGAAAATAAATTAATATATGTACATATATATATAAAGACATAGTAACACAATCAATAATAATAATTAAATGAATATATAGTGTATTTTTAACGTACTTTGAGTCTCTCTGTAGGAGTTCTTTGGGAGAGCACCTTGATAAACTTGCAAACATAGTAACCACAGTAGTTGTTCCCCTGTTCCTGCCTCAGACACCACTTTACGAGAAAAAGATTTGTCATCCAATCTGGTGATCCGGTGAAAGCTATATGTTTAATTAATAAAGATGATGCGATTCAGGGGACTTATTTTTAAAGGGATTACATTCAGTGGCGCTTTGCATTTTTCCATGTGTTGCTTCTCAATAAAGGTTTTCCAAACACTGCCCAATAAAAAATTTGCCACGTCATCAGATATAGTTAATCATCATGTTTGTGTGTATATATAGTTGCTAGAGATCCCAAAATTACCTCTGAATAATATCTATCATATCTTGGTAGTCTTGTTGTGGTTTTCTCATCGAGTCATAGATTATCAAGTGACTTTTCACCAGATCGATGTCCATCAATATCCAGTGATTGCTGCATGTGTTTATAGGATATAACGCATAACACTCATTAATTAACTAGAATCAACATATGAGCCATTAAGGATGATCGACATGATTAACACTCACTTGAAGTTATAGGGAAAGAGTATATCCTTCTTGTGACGTTGGTTCACTAAGAAGTTCATGAGGTTACTCTCTGACTCATTCTTCCAATTAGTCTTTGGAGTAATTGGGTCTTTGAATACTATATGGGGATCAACAAAACCAATTTCATTGCAGCCCTCCTTTCTGAGCTCTGTCATTGTAAATCTGCATATATATAGTACTTGTTAGGATAATTTATATGCATATACACACATATGATGAGTTTAATAATAGATCGAAAGAATTATTACTTACAGGCAATAGCAGCTAATGATAACTTTGTCCAGAGAGGTCAGGTGGCATAGTTGATGAAATTCTACAAAGTCAACATACATAACATCATCGCCATGGAACCAATGTTCGTCTCTAATTCTGACACCAACACAGAAGTCTCCACTGGTAGACGCCTGCATGTACCACTTGTTTAGCAGGTACATTTGTGTCCCCAGATCAGATAAGGCTTGAGGGTTGTATAGACTTTGGCCTAGTACAAATTTTTTCTTCCAAATATCAACCTCCGCCGCACTCTCAATGTTTCCATCACCAAACATCTGGTAAAGGTCGAGACCAGTCTCATCAAGAAATTCACCAAGGTGATCCAAATCGACATCCGGAGGTATGTTTGCCTGATGCATTAATCCTAAATTGAACCATATTCATTACCAACAACTAGCGGGGGATTGATTGGTGCGCTTGTTGTCCGAGTTGGGCAACTCCTTTCCCCGCCCGCTTTTTTTTCGTGTGTCGCCTCAATTGACTTGGTGAGAGTGCGGTCATAGTCCGATAACGTTGATTTGGATGGCTTACGAGATTCCCATTGTTGTTCTTTGGTAAGAAGTCACCTTTTTCTTAGAATATCTGGAGCTACTTAAGAAGTACGGTTTCTCTGGGTTTCTCCTTGCTTCTTGATTCATTTTAAGTTTGTCATAGAATCTAGACATGTCTTTTTTATATGCATCAGTTCCTTCTTCCTTCTCTTCAGATATTATTTTGGGAATAGCCCTTGGTTTCACGGTGGCTTTCTTTGCAAGCGGGGACTGGTTCTTCGTTTGAGGGGCTGGCCTCTTGCTAGGCTTCTTGGTAGAGGCAGGCGGGGGAGGCGTTGGAGACCTCCTTGGAGGTGTTGGCGTGGCGTTGGAGACCTCCTTGGAGGTGGCGGCTGTGGCGTTGGAGACCTCCTTAGAGATGGTGTGGATGCAGCCTCGTCTTCCAACACAATGTCATCGTACAGAGCACTATGATGATCTGGCGATTGAACAATTGGATTTAGGTTGGGGGAGGATCTGCTACAAAAAAAGGAATGACATATTATTATGAGCAGATTGTTAATTATTTAAGCCAATACAAATTAATGATGTAGTGTTTTCATCCCGCACGTACCTATGGTGAGGTAGTTAGGGAGGAGGTGGAGCCGACATCCCCGGAATGATGATGTAGCGCTTGCCATAGAATGAATGTCTTCTCCGCTTCTCCTAGAGTCTTCTCGCCATCACCTCTAGGAATGTCAAGAGGCAAATCACTAAAACCTTTTTCAGCTTTATCTACCGAGATGGTAGCATATCCTTCTTGGATTATATTCCCATGAATCCTTGGTGTCTTGGTTCGGTCGATAGGATTAACAAGACCGATAGCCACCTTGATTGTGGAATTCTCCTTCGGAATGTGTAGCTCACACGTTGTACAAGGTTCAGTGACGTCATCCATAGGGAAGCGATCCTGTGTCCCCTTGATTTGGTATCTCCGTGGAAGCGCAATTGCTTTTCAACCCAAGCAGATTGGCTAATGTTGATTCCTCGGCTCGATGCTCGCTTGCTTGCACTCACCGCTATTTGCACTTGCCTTCGATTTCCTCCTGCATTCTTGCTTCAAGGTTTTTTTCCGCCTCTGTGCTTCATGTACCGCTTCCTCCAACCTCTGGAGCCGCTGTGCCTCTTCTTCCTTCTTTCTCTGGCGACTTCTGTAGGAAGGTCTGTCCTGAGGGGATCCATGCTCCCACGAGACACTTCCTTTTCCTCTAGTTCGAACACCATGTTCAATAGTCCCGATGGCGTATGTCAGCTCATCCTTCTCTCTGTTGGGCCTGAACGCACCACTAGCAGTAGCTCTCTGAGCATAAAACAATATTTCTGCTGCTTCTTGCAGTCTTGCGCCATAAACGCACTTCCCTGTCTCCTGGTCTAGTGTTCCCCCATGAGCGAAAAACCAATTCTTTGCACGTTCTCCCCACTCGAGTGATTCTGGTCTAATACCCTTGGCAAGAAGGTCTGCTTCCATTTTGTTCCACTTCTTAATGGCAGTCGGGTAGCCACCTGATCCCAAGGTATGGTGGTATGTCTTCTGTTGGGCATTACGTTGGTTCTTTATCACCCGACTCACACCCTCTTCCGAAGTCTTGTACTGTACAAACTCATCCCAATAGGGCCTCTGCTTTGAGATCGGGCCTGGGACAGTAAAATCTGGTGCTATGTTCTTCTTCACATATGTCGTGTATAGCTGTTTCTTCCAAGTCTGAAACTGGGTGGCCATCTTCTTCATTGCCCAATCCCTAACTCGCTCCTTCAATTCATCACCATCTATTATATCATCATAACCATTGTTTGGAGCGTGAAATGTACCAAGACATCTTTCCAAATTAACGCCTTGTCACGATCGGAGACAAAACTGATATGAGGAGCATTGGTCTTCTTCTTCCATTCACGGGTACTAATCGGGAGCCGGTCCCGTACAAGGTAACCACAGTGGTGCACAAATTTCATTTTATTCAACCCCCCCTGGTTCTCTTGTATCCACATTGAACTCCGAGATGATGAAGCGGCCCTCCAATGGCTTTTTGGGACCTCGAACATTTTTACTCTTCGTTGTAGTTGTTGATGTCGATCCAGAGGGCTACAAAACATAAACATTATTTTTAATGTCATGAGCACACATAAGACATATGATAATATATATAGCTAATAATAAAAAATATATACTTGGCCAATATGTTGTTGCTCATTTTGTTCAAGAGCTAAGTACTGACTCCCATCATCTGCATCCTCTTGCACGTTATTTTTAGCACCATCATCGTCGGCAACTTGAGTGCCAGTGTTGATCAAATTCATCATCAACTCCTCCTCATCCATGTTTCTTGGGTCGGCCATCTAGCTTCAAAAAACAAAACCAATATATAGTACGTCAAATCTTTGCTTACATGCGTAAAATCTACGAACAATATGCATTATTAAATCTTGCCCCTCGGTCACGGACGCAATTCGCCACACTAGGGCGAACTAGTCGGTACTAGGGCGAATTAGGGCTATACATATACGGCCGAGGGCAAATTGCGTCGGTGACTAGGGCGAACCACGTCGGTGACATCAACAGCGCGGTTCGCCCTGGTGTGATTGTTTAGCATTAACGATAACGATAATACGAATGTTGATCAACTAGGCCACGAGAAAGGGCGGTGTGACAAGAGTGGCGGTGCTCCACTCCGCCGTATATATGTCTGTACACATGGGTGAACGAGGGTGGCGGTGCCCCGCCGTATACATAGAAACGCATGGGCGAACGAGGGCGGCGGTGCTCCGCGACGTATATATACATGCATATGAATACAAATGATGTATAAATCATGTGAACCATGTAGTCATTCATCATATGAGAAAATTCTATGCTGATAATGTAAGTATAAGTCATTATGAAATGTAAGTATATGTGTCTTATTGCTAATATAACCAGAGAGAATTACTCCCGAAGAGGTTCACAACAACATGCCAAAAATGATCGAACGAGGGCAGCAGAACCGGCCTAAACCCTAGGGCGAACGAGGGCGGCGGTGCTCCGCCGCCTAAACCCTAGGGCGAACGAGGGCGGTGGTGCTCCGCCGTATACATAGAAACGCAATAATGATAAACTAACATATATGCAATAATGTACCCCATTGGCTAAAAAGTACCTTATATTGTTTAGTCAAAATTAAATTGTTTTAAGTTTGATCAAATTTATAAAAAAATACTTTGCTATTTATGATATCAAATTAGTATCATTCAGTTTATTATCATGTAATATAATTTCACAGTATAATCTATTTAGTATGATAAGTGATGATATTTTTCTCTATATGAACTTGGTCAAAATTATCATAGTTTTTTTAACTGAAATCATGGAGCATTGCTTCCTAGCACTTTATTAACCATAAACAAAATACAAGAAAGTTAGCGAAGTGCTAACTATTTCGACCAAACCTATAAGATCTTTCTTTTTATGATGGACATCACTGTTTTTTATGTTCATTGAAGTGAAATCTTCAATGATCAACTGCAGTCTGATCAAATGTGTTTGATCGGCGCGCGGATCCGAGATCGAGCAAGCTAGCATGCGTGCTCCTCATCATGATCGATCTGTTGGTCACGGTGTAGCTCGGAGATGGAAGCGAGCAAGCAGCTAGCGCATTTGGGAATCGGCGAAGAACATACGGTACGGTGTGTGGCTGTCTGGCGCGGTGGCGGCGGCCGGGCAGATGGGCACGAGGTCATCGGCGCTGCCAGGTGGCGTGGGGATCATGGACGCCATGAGGCGGTGTGGCGGCGACTGACGTCGGGCGGGGAGGCGGCGGCGTCCTCGGTGTGGCGGGCCGAGTGGCGTGGGCGCAGGGGAGAGGAATCGGCGAAGAACGCAAGGAAGAAGATGTCAGTGGTATATATATGCCACGCCCCTTTACTCCCGGTGTCATCCCTCCACCGGGAGTAAAGGTCCTTTACTCCCGGTGCATGTTACCAACCGGGAGTAAAGGTATACCTTTACTCCCGGTTGGTAACACGCACCGAGAGCCCGGTTGGTAACACGCACCGGGAGTAAAGGGTTTTTTTGGCGGGCCACGAAACTGTAGCCCACCTTTACTCCCGGGTGGGCTTCCCACCCGGGAGTAAAGGTGGCCTGCAGTTTCGTTTCCCGCCTATTTTAAGCAATAGTCTTGTTAAATACAATAGAAATGCAATAGTTTTTGTTAAATACATAGTAAATTAAATAAAAGGCATAAAATTATTTTGTTAAAAATATGAATTTTCTTTTGTTTATTGCACATAGGAAAAATCTATAACCTAACTTTTTTTTATTTTTATTAGAATTATAAAACATAATGTAACTAATATTTATTATTTCGTTAATGCAAAAATGTAGTGTTTAATTAAAATTATTAAAACTATTGGTTTTGGACAGAAATTTGTTTTCACATCATTTTAACGTTAATATTTTAATTTTTCATCACTCAAGATCCTAATTTACCTTTTTGAGAGAAATCCCACCAAATCAAACATTGATTTAATTTGAAACATGACATAATAAACATCTGAATTCACAATTATTACATAATATCTCAAACACACACTATATTAAATCACTATATCATCAAGTGGGCACAGCAGTGAACTTCTTCTTTACGTATGTCCCTTGGTTATGATCGCTTCGTAACCATGGAGTGTCCTCATCATTTACCAAGATGTTAGGGTCTTTGTTCACTTTGAAGGGCGGAATTCGGTCATCCTTTTCATATTCTTCTGACATGTCTGACTTGTCCTCAATTCCCACGATGACTCTTTTCCCTGAAAGAACTATGTGGCGCTTTGGCTCTTTGGTTGAGTCATTATCGTTTTTCCCTCTTTTTGGTTTGGTAGACATATCATTGACATAGAACACCTGATTCATATCCTTGGCAAGGACGAATGGTTCGTCTTTGTACCCAATATTACTAAGGTCTATTGTTGTCATTCCATACTCGTTGTCTACTGTTACCCCGCCTCCGGTTACCTTGACCCATTGGCACTTGAACAATGGGATCTTCAAAGTAGGTGCATATTCTAGTTCCCATATTTCATCTATGCGTCCATAATATGTCTGCTTATTCCCATTCGGGTCTGTGGCATCTATGCGGACACCACTGTTTTGGTTGGTACTCCTTTTATCTTGGGCTACTGTGTAGAATATGTTCCCATTTATCTCGTACCCTTTGTATGTGACGATATGCCATGATGGTTGCATAGCCAATAAATCTGATTGCTCATGGATGCTCTCATCACCTTGACATTTTTTTTCGCAACCAACCGCCAAAAGTTTCCATGTGCTTATGCGTAATCCAAGCTTCAGTCTTTTTCGGAAACTCGGATCGTAAGAGATCCTTGTGTGTCTCAATATATACAGATCTACCAAAGAGGAGTTTTGTAGAACCGTAGTAGTGCGCTTTATTGAAATAATCATCATCCGTACCAATATATGTTTTCCTCCCTAGTGTCCCCTTTCCGCTTAGTCTCCCCTCATGTCTCGATTCAGAACACCAATCGAGTCAAGGTCGGAATAAAGTCAACACGTAACTCAATGACCTCTTACGTTCCATAGCCCTTGGCGATGCTTCCTTCAGGCGAAACACGGTTGTGAACATATTTCTTCAGACTCCCATGAATCTCTCTAAGGGGAACATGTTGTGTAGGAACACAGGACCGAGAGTGAAAATCTCCTTGACTAGGTGAACTAGGAGGTGTGTCATAATATCAAAGAAGGAAGGAGGGAACACCAACTCAAAGTCGACGAGACATTGAACCACATCATTACGTAGTTTAGCTAGATCGGTTGGATCAATTGCCTTCGAGAAATTGTATTGAGGAATGCACATAGCTTCACGGTGGCTAGACGTACATTTGGAGGTAGAATTCCTCTTAATGCAATCGAAGTAATTGCGTCATGAGAACATGACAGTCATGGGACTTTAAGTTCTGTAATTTCTTCTCTAGCACATTTATAATACCCTTTATATTCGAGGAGAATCCAGATGGTACCTTGATGTTGTTTAAGCATTCAAACATGATTTCCTTCTCCTCTTTGCTTAGAGTGTAGCTAGCAGGACGTAAGTAATGGCGTCCATCATCTGTCTTCTCTGGATGCAGGTTGTCTCTTTCTCTCAAACAACGCAGGTCCTGTCATGCTTCAAATGTGTCCTTAGGCTTTCCATACACACCCATAAAGCCTAGCAGGTTCACATAAAGATTCTTCGTCAGGTGCATCACGTCGATCGAGCTACGGACCTCTAGGACTTGCCAATAGGGTAGGTCCCAAAATATAGACTTCTTCCACATGGGTGCGTGACCGTTAGCGTCTTTCGGAATAGGTTGGCTTCCATGTCCTTTTCCAAAGACGACTTTCACATCATTGACCATATCGAGTACATCCTCACCGGTTCGGTTGCGAGGCTTGGTCGGTGGTCTCGCCTTCCCTTTAAAATGCTTGCCTTTCTTTCTTCTGTGGTGATTTGCGGGAAGAAATCGACGATGGCCAAGGTACACGACCTTTCGACATTTTTTCAAGAATACACCTCTAATATCATTTGAAGCGGTGTGTGCATACATTATATCCCTTGTTTGGTGTCCGAAAGATTACTTAGAGCGGGCCAATCATTGATTGTTACGAACAACAATGCTCGCAGATCAAAAAGTGTTCTGTTTGTACTCATCCCACACACGTACACCTTCTTTATTCCACAAAATGAGAAGTTCGTCAATAAGTGGTCTCAGGTACACATCGATGTCATTGCCAGGTTGCTTCGGGCCTTGGATGAGCACAGGCATCATAATGAACTTCCGCTTCATGCATAACCAAGGAGGAATGTTATAGATACTTAGAGTAACAGGCCAAGTACTATGACTAATGTTCTGCTCTCCAAAAGGATTGATACCATCTGTACTTAAAGCAAACCTTAAGTTTCTTGCGTTATTTGCAAACTCCGGGAATTCTCTGTCGATTGCTCTCCACTGGGACCCATCAGCAGGGTGTCTCAACATATTGTCTACATTACGGTCTTCTTTGTGCCATCGTAACAATGTTGCATGTTCTTTGTTTCTGAACAGACGTTTCAAGCGTGGTATTATAGGAGCATACCACATAATCTTGGCAGGGATTTTCTTACGCGGACGTTCGCCCTCAACATCACCAGGGTCATCTCGCCTGATCTTATACCGCGACGCATGGCATACCGGGCATGCATCCAATTTCTCGTACTCTTTGCCACGATGACAGGATGCGATCATTAGGACATGCATGTATCTTCTCTATTTCTAGCCCCATAGGATGAGACAACTTGTTTTGCTTCAGAGGTAGTGGCGGGCAATTCATTGTACTTGAAGCATCTTCTTTTGGATTTTAGTAACTCTCCAAATCCCTTGTCGATACACCATTCTTTGCCTTCCATTGCAGCAATTCTAGTGTGGTTTCCAACTTTTTACGCCTGCATCACAAGTTGGGTACAACAATTTCTTGTGATCTTCTAGCATCCCTTTCGAACTTGATCTTCTCCTTTTCACTTTCACATTCTCTTTGTGCGTCACGAATGACACGAGAAAGATCATCACCGGCTCATCTTCTGCGGCTACCTCTTCTTGACTTCTCCCATTGCAAGTATCATTGAAGCACGCACCATCGGGAATAATATCATTGTCGCCCCATTGTTCTTCTTCACCTTCTTCCATTACAACACCGGTTTCTCCGTGCTTTGTCCAACAAATATAGTTTGGCATGAAACCCGACTTGAACAAGTGTGAATGAAGAGTCCTTGAGCAAGGATATTCCACCGTATTCTTACATATGGCACATGGACAACACATGAAACCATCGCGTTTGTTTGCCTCGCGCCGACGTAACAAAGAAATGCACCGTCAATGAACTCTTGGGAGCGGCGATCAGCATTATACATCCAATGACGGCTCATCTGCATTACATGACATAAATATCATATTAAAACCTAGATCATAATTATTTATTTATACAACATGCGTGCCACCACAAAAGGTATAAATTTATGAAAGAATCGCTACAATGTAGACAATCCCAACTACCACTAAAAGAACTAAAGCTAAAATACATTTCAGGAGCATAAGGATTTCGCGACCAATCTCAACTTCATGAGACACATCTTTGGGCTTCTTGGCTGGATCAACGCCTCATTAGCCACCGTGATTCACTTCACAGTGCAAGATATTTTTGTCTGAGTTCAACATACTCTTCCTCCCAAAGAGAAGCCCGAACATCGCCCACCGCCATCCCATTGAAATTAAAACAAAAAATTAGAACTTTAATCACAACCATCATGAAAATAGGTATAAACTAACCATAATCATTAAATACGATAAAATAACTCACATTGCGATCCGGACACTTGTAGAAGATACGATCCTTGTTGGGACCCTCCTTCTTCACTCGGTACTCCATCACAATCTTCGTCTCATCACGACACTTGCCGCATGGAATGAGAGGAAGGCCCGGCCTAAGTCGCTTTGGAAATCCATGAGAGGCCGAGGACCCGGAAGCAGTTGACATCTACTCTCTATACTCATTTTTTAATACACTATAAATTTCTCCTTTTATAAACAAATAAAATTAAGAAACTATAAAATTATCTAGATCTCTAAACAATGATTTTTTTAATGGTCATTGTGTTCTCGTCTTTTACTGCGACAGGTAAGTAATTCACATGATATTTCCGCAAATTAACAGAAGAATGGGAGTGTACACACATAACAGACTACTGCGACGATATCGGGACGTGTGAATAAATAACCATCCGTACTAGTTGAACTTGCTTACGTGATCATCTCGGCGAGCATTTCTCCACCGGACGGCACCGTACTTGTCAAGGAAGAGCTCCGATTCTACGAGGAAGGGAACACGGTCTTCCACGACCGTTGTTGCTCTCCCTCGTAGAATCAAAGCTCCTCCTTAACGTTCGTTACCGTTCGGCAGAGAACATGCTCACCGACATGAACACGGTCCGCTAGTTCAACTAGTACGGATTTTCTATAATTTTCTAACTATTTTCTAAGTTTTTCATTTCATAGAAAGTTAAAATAAAAAGTACGGTGATTGACAGACTACTGCGACGATATCGGGACATGTGAATAAATAACCATCCGTACTAGTTGAACTTGCTTACGTGATCATCTCGGTGAGCATTTCTCCACCGGACGGCACCGTACTTGGTCAAGGAAGAGCTCCGATTCTACGAGGAAGGGAACACGGTCTTCCACGACCGTTGTCGCTCTCCCTCGTAGAATCAAAGCTCCTCCTTGACGTCCGTTACCGCTCGGCAGAGAACATGGTCGCCGAGATGAACACGGTCCGCAAGTTCAACTAGCTACTTTAACCTTCTTTCATGTAAATATGCAAGCTTGAAGTGATTTTGAGCTCAAATTGCTTACAAATGAAAAAAACCACAATAAAAAACCATATATATATATAGTGAACAAAATGAGATAAGACAATAGTGAAAATGAGAGTATGAGATTGGTAACATTTACAACTGAAGAATTGACGGAGAAATCGAAGAAATCGATGGAGGAATCGAAGAATGGATGGAGGAACAATGGAGGGAGGGAGGAAGCAAGAACACTACTGCAGTGAGCTTCAAAATATGCTGAGCTCGGGCTCGGGGAGGAAGGAGACGGCCGGGATATAAAGGGGAGACCTTTAGTCCCGGTTGGTGGCTCCAACCGGGACTAAAGGTAATTTTCTAACCCCGGGCGCAGTCACGGTCCGGGAGTAGACCTTTACTCCCGGTTGGAGCCACCAACCGGGAGTAAAAGTATATCTTTAGTCCCGATTGATGGCTCCAACCGGGACTAAAGGTCCCTGCCACCTCTGTCTGGCGCAGTAGCCGTTGGGCAGGGACTTTTAGTCCCGGTTGGAGCCACCAACCAGGACTAACGATATCTCTAGTCCCGGGCGCAAAAAATTCCAGGACTAGAACCTATTTTGATCGAGTATCAAAATTCCAGGACTAGAACCTATTTTGATCAAGTATCAAAGGTCTGTTCTCTACTAGTGGTTAGAAGCTCTTCCTTCGACTGCACGACGGCGGCTTCAAAAAGATGCATACATGAAGCTGGATTTTACTTGGAACTTTCCGATGATCGCCGTAGTGGATGCCTCGTCAGTCGTCACCATGTACGCGAGTGCGTGCTGGTGGTCCGGGTGCCGTCGTCGATCGACGCGTGTCGGAATACTCCCACCATCCGAGCCTATAAAGCTGCGGCATGTGAGGTTTCGTTTTGCACATCTTCAGAAGCTACAGCTGCAGCACACAACAGATACTCCTACTTCCAGCTCGGACTCAGAGCAAAGCTCAGCTAGTTAGTTGCGACAGTTGCGACGAGAGTGTCAGTGACTTGTGAGAATCGAGTGAGCATTCGTATGGCGCCGTCTCTGCTAGGCCTGTACACCGGGGGCAGCGGCCGGGGCAGGAGGGTCCACGCCAGTAGCGGTGGCCGCCGGTCTGCTGCGGCGGTGAAGCAGCTGCTGTCGAGGTTGAGGCGCTCTTGGATGAGACGCGTGGCGCGGCCGAGGCGAAGCGCGGTCAGGTTCGGGTATGACCTGCATAGCTACTACCAGAACTTCGACGATGGCATTGCCTCCTCCGGCCACCACCGCTTGTAGATGTACTGTACCTAGCTAGTGTACAACAATTCCCTCTTGCATGCCACTTCTGTACTTATAGTTGCTACTAATTGCCGGTGACTGTTATTAGCTCGTGCAGTCATTGACCCATTATTTTTGATGGAAGTCATTGGCTGTGTAGTCAGAGGACTCAGGAGTAGTATATATATATGTAAGAGTAAGACTAAATCTGCGATCGATCAGCAGAATAATGATGCTTTTTGTTGTAGAGCTATTTGAAGCTTGGAATAGAAATGGTTTCTGTATAATTAAACCGTTATGAGATTTTCTGTCCTGTGTTCAGGCATACGCATGTGCCACACCCATATCCAATTGTTCATCTACCTGAGCTTTTTTTTTTTCTAGAACACACGCTCGCGAGCCGAAGAGCTATGTAAGAAGAGAAACATCTGCTCAAAGTATATGTAGCTTCTTGTAGATTTTTAGGAGATAAGCAAAGCTGAAATACTAAAGGTAGATGGCCGGCAGGCACTGTTTTTTCAGTTCTCAATAAACTTCTTACATGATGCATGGAACACTCACAAGAAACTAAACGCGAAACTCAAAAACCAAATCGCCATTATATTATTTGCATCCTTCCACCTCTCAGTTATCCGTCGAGGCTATGGACGAAGGACCGACCTTATATATGTTCAAGCCCTCCAGAAAATTTTAGTGTAATTTTTTCTTGTTAAAATATCCACCTACGTACTCCTAGGTTTATAATGTTGAGTCAGATATACTATTTGCCCATAAATTTTTCACTATATGTCATTTAGGTTTACGAACTCTGAAAACGTTCTGGGCCACTAGACTTGTCCAATGGTACACCACGGGTCCATGTTGCCCGTGTCAATACGTGGCAATTGACGTGGCGTGACGGTGTTGATGAGACTGACCCATGGAATCCATGTGTCATCTAGATCATGTTTCTCTTCTTTCATCCATTGACCTCTCTGTACAGCTTTTGGTGACACTTGGCGGATGCTATCGAGTCGTGACCACGATTTTAGGGATAGGGTCCCGTGCAGATGGTGGTAAATGGCAAGTTTCAACCGCTGCATGGATGGCATGTGGATCTAAGTGGCGCATAAAGATAAGTTTGTGGACCACTATTATATTTAACTCCATAGTTTCTAAAATGAAGATGAAGAATAGACACAACACGTGGGAAATTTTGATGTTGATTCAAAATAGAAAAAACATAGAAAATAGTAGAAAAGAAGCGTTTTATATGCCTCCAGCATTTGCAGACCACCCAATTATACTCCGTGATGAAGTCCCGTCATCTGATTTACACATTTAGCTTCCCCATCTCAGGTGAGTGGTCAAGATCTCTGGCAAGGGTTTAGCTAGGGTATGGTTTGGAGTTTAGGGTTTGGGTTCAAGAAGTCTTCATATCATCTTTGGGATTAGAGGAAGAACTGTATGGGACGGTATACTGACCAATGACAGTGACAAGCAAGATAACGGGGCGGATGAACTAGATGCGGTGCCACTGAAAGCTCTAGTTTCATTTTGGTAATTGAGTGACAACCTAGGTGGACTAATATGCGTTTGATGTAAGATACACAGGTGATTAGTCCACATGTGCACTAGTGTAACAAACTTGTGACATGGTGGTGAAATGGCTTGGAGTTGTTGATAGTGCTCAACTAGTTGTTGATAGAAGCAGCTCATTGCATATGAGACATGACATGGTGTCATGTTTCTAGGTAGATAAGATCAAGAGACATGCCTTGGCAATGAATGACCGGGTTGTTAGTGTGAAGGGCAAGTCAGAGGCTCGGGTGCGATGGACTGTGTGGCGGTGAAGCGCGCCGCTGGGCCTGTTGCAATGGTGAAGAGCAAGCAAAGTTGCAATAAGTGAACCAATAAGGCCAAGTGATGATATGAAGTGGATCATATCATCTACAAGGTATCAAGCCATGGAATACTTGTGTTGATTACAAGTGGCTTGATGGAGGTTGGGTGTTTTGTGGCATCACCTAGGATTGAGATGAAATGGAAGGTGCAAAGCGAAGGTATATTTCACCGATCTAAGTTGAGTACATAAGAGATAGACCGGGTTTTGGATAGATAGTCATACTATAAAAAGGGTAGTAAATCTTTCACTATATGTTTATCTAGTGCCACTAAGTGTGAGTTTCATGTGCATATGCATTGTGCTTAGTGACATGGTGAGGTGCATGAGAAACCCTAGAAAAATCTTTGTGAGATGCTAACTCTAATGCTCCAATTTGTTTGGTGCGTTTGGGATGAGTTAGCGCTTAAAAGGGTGAAATTGGAAGTGAAAAAGAAGAAAATAAGGCTTTGAGGGGCTGGTACTTGAATTTCAGGCCTATCTGGGGTAATTTTTTGGCATTCAGTGCTGTGGAGAACAAGTAAGCCCAGACGAAAATTAGGCCCATGTGCACTAGAAATTCCGGACCTTATGTCCAACAATAGCTCCTTAGCCACTAGGCTTTGGTACAACAAAACCTAGTTGCTACAATAATACAAAAAAAGACCTAAGAGTACAATTCTCTAGTCTATCTCAGGCTTCTGTAGGCGTCCTTAGAGCAGGAGGTGTTTTGACGGCGAAGGTCGGAGGCCATGATACGATGATGAATTTTTTATTGCAGAGGTTGATGATCTCGCTCCTGCTTATCTCTGCTGCTGTGAGGGTCTTCACCTTGTGGGGAGTGCTCTCTGTAGCCGAAGTAGTCATAGTAGTGGAAGCAGCCATTTTGGCTATCATAGTCGTCGGACGTAGATAGACGCAGACATTGTCGCCGAAGGGCTATAATGACGCATTTGAATACAACATATAATAAAGGTAACAAATATGCCATACTCTCCTCCGTTGCCTGGTTATATTTTTTTTGATTAAATTAGTGGTTGTTGGGCTTCATATTAACATCCCTCTTAAGGATAGTATTGTTAGCTGTTTCCGGATCTTACTTTAAACTCCATTGTCAATCTCATAAGGCACGGAGCAGGTGTAAACGACCGTTTATGTCATAATCGTATAATTGAAGTGTCTGGATATAACATCGTTATTTTGATAAAATACAAAATGAGAGTTTTGAACAAAATGTATAGTAAAGGTAACAATTTACAATGGGCATGTGGATACAAAATTTGTATCGACTAATATGATTAAAATTTAAGAAGTCAAATCTAGATTTATGATTCCCACTACAAGAGTCATCAACTTAAGCTAAGGTCTAAGCAAAATACATTGTAGACATATGGAGTGCAATGGAGAGAGACTATATATTTATGAAAAAATAATCGAGAAATTGATAAGTTCACAAATACAGTAGTGCTAGCGCCCACGCCTGCACCCCATTCCTACGCCAGCACTGCACGTACCGCCCGACCCCACGCGGCGTCTGCGCCCCACCTAACCCCATGCGGCGTCTGCGCTCCACTCGACCCTTTGCCCCCCCCCCCTCCAGCAGCTACAGCAAGCGGGTCACATTGCAACATGTGCAACCCCGATCTACTTTTAAAACATTTATATGCAATACTTGTAACATATGTCTGAAGACAGGTGAAACATTTGAAACATACGTCTAAAAATACTTGCAAAAACACCTGAAAACACTTGAAAACCATTGTAAACATACGCAACATTCAGATAAAATATTTGCAACATATGTGTGAAATATATGCAACATCCAGATAAACACACTTACAATATACATATAAAAAACAGATGAAACATTGGGAACAAAGGTTTGCAACATACGTGCACACACCCATTACAACATATGCAACATCTCGATCTACTTTTGCAACATCCATACAAAACACTTGCAACATACCTCTGAAATATTTAAAACACTTAAAAAATACAATTGCAACATACCTAGTGCGGCCTCCTCCGCCGTCTGTAGCAGGGCGCCGCAGCCGTAGTAGGAGGCAAGGCCGGAGGGGCTTCTGCGAGAGGGACCGGTGCTTCTCCTTGTGCCGGCGGTTAGTCAGGACTATTTGATCAACCGCTTTAGAGAATCTCCAAGAGTCTTTCTTATACGCACTTTCTAAATCATCGTATAGTTTTTTTTAAAACCACTTTCTAAATCATCATTTGCAGAATCATTTCTCATCAAAATCTATATTCCTGTCAATTAGGAATGATAAAACAGTATGCCAAATTACTGGATTTGAACTCAAGACCTCAAGGTTCTCTCAAGCATCCATACTTGTTGAGCTACACAAAACTTGTGACTATACAATTGACATGATGTTATTCTTTTAACTACACAATTTTGAATCTTATATTCACTACTGGAAACTCGAATTGTTCTGTGGGTGACGAATTTTTCTGTGCGTTTTTTTGTACGCATTTTTCTGTGGGTTTCAAAATATCCCGACAGAAAAATACGAAAACCCACAGAATAATTGTATGACTTTTCTGTGCGTGACCATACACACACGGAAAAAATCAGCACCCACAGAAAAATAAAACTTATTCTGTCGGTTCTTTAAAAATGCACAGAAAAAATATATATACACAGAAAAAATATTATTATTCTGTCGATTATTTTAAAACACACAGAAAAAAATATACACACGTACGGGAAAAAACCGAGAAGTCCTAACCCTAACCCACCGCTGACTCGCCCGCTTGGCTCCTCACGCACGGACGCTCCCCTCCCTCCCCTTCTTCTTCCCCGCCGCACCTCCCTCCCTCCTCAGCCCCCCACTCCCCTCCCTCCTCCCGCACAAGCACCGCCCATCCTCCGCCGGATCCCGCCCCTCCCTCCCTCCCTTCTTCCTCGGCGCGCCAGTGCCGCCCTCCCGCCTCCCCCCCCCTACCTTCTTCCCGAGATCCGGTCGTGCTTAGCCTTTGAACACATATATAAATGGTGTACCAACCCTAGCGCCGCTTGGATGCGCCGCCGCCTTCGTGCACTGTCGTCATCGCTGGCGCTGCTTCGCCTCTCATCGCGGTGGGTCGGGCGGATCTAAGCGGCGGCGGCCGCTCGCGCACCCACGCCGCGGTGGCACGTGGCCAGCAGAGCGGGCGGCGCCAGTGTGGGCGATCGTGGTGGCCTGCCAGTTCAGCGTCCGGGGCCCTCGCTTGCTTTCGCCCGGCGGCCCCAAGGCAGCTGGCGGCCCCCCAAGGCAGCGGTGCGCCCCCAGCTGCTCTCCTCGGTGCGGCTCCAAGTTGGCGGTGCGCACCCCAAGTGACGGTGGCCCCAAGGCGGGCGGCGGTCCCCAAGGCAGCGGCAGATCCAGCTACTCTCGTCTCCACCTTGCTCATGGCATCATCAAGCTTTTTAGATCAGCATCAAGGTGTGTGCTGTGTAACCCTATCAGCTCTCTCTGTCCTTTTAATTGCCTTTAATAGATCTGGGAATAGCCTGTCGTTGGAGATATGGTTGAATCTTACCAATTACATTGATTCTTAATGATACTAAGTTCAGTGACCATTATATAGATAAAAAAAGGAAATCTGCAGCCTGTGGTATTGTAGGTGTGAGTTAAAATATGTTAGCAAGGATGCCAGAGTTAAGAAAGAGTACAAAAGTTCCATTCTAGGATGTGGAGCTGCACAGATTTGCTGCAAAATCATATCCTTCTGTTAGGTGTCATTCAAATAGGAATACTGGAAATTATTGTGGTACTGTTCCTTGTGCAAGTTACATCCCAAAATTTTGCAAGGAAATAATGATAGCATTGTTAGTGTAAGTCCTTGTAGAAAGACTTTGGAAAGAGCTATGCATTACTTCTCACACAAACCAAATAACTAGTAAATTTGATTTGGTTAGAGAGCAGAAAGATTTAAGTGTCACATAGGCCGAGAACATGTACGGAGGCATGAGCAATACAATACTACGTGAGGCCACCAAAGTTATTTTTCTTCCTTCGGCATATGCATAATTTTGTGTGCTCTGTAGGGAGAAGGAACTGAAAACGCTAGAAGTGATAAAGTCGAATCTTGCTCCTATGATTTATGTTTATGTTTGCTTGAGAATTTTTTTTTGCATTTTGTAGCAAACTCAAGAAACACATGGCAACACAAGACTACGGAAGATCTTGCTGCTGCTGAAAAGGAATTTGAAGATTTGCAACCGTATGAACTGCCTAAAGCTGAAATGGTCGATCTAGTGCAGTAGCATGGCATAAGTCTGGTGCTTCACAGTGGTTTTGACTATAACTTTATTTGTCATGAAGCAGGACACAGTGATGCCATGGAGCAGCTGGCATGGATCAATTAGTTAAGGAACTGTTTTCGTAAATCTTCTATTGGTACAGTACCTTGTTGGCTCATTGATTTTTTGACAGTTCAAACATTGTAGTGTTTCTATTTTAATAAGCCCTTTTGCAGGCTCGCTGCTCTTTGCTGTTGCTGCATGCTGGATGATTGTTGCTGCTGTTTCTGACATACATGCACCTGGGACAAGGTAACCTTACATGCCTCTAGGTTGATGTTAATATTAGTCTGTACACAATGCTTGACTCTTTGCAATCAACAAACTTGTGTAGGTTAGTAAGCTTGTTATTTGCTCTACACCATGTCAATTATTTTTCTATGTGTAGTTTAATATATTTTGATGAATTATTGTCCTGCACCTTAGCATGCACTTCCCATGAATTATCTTGATCTGCTGGCTTTGCAGCCGCTCCACCTCCACTACTCCAGCCTCCCCAATCAGTGGAATTGTCCAGCACCTTAGCATGCACTTCCCATGAATTATCTTGATCTGCTGGCTTTGCAGCAGCTCCAACTCCACTACCCCAGCCTCCCCAGTCACCAGAATCATTCGCAGCACTAGCATTTTGTTCCCAACTTGAGTTCGTTGTTGTGCCATTTTCCCATGAGCTGCCTTTCTGAATATTTTGCTCTCCAACTTAAGTATTATACAACACTTGCTTGAAGGCACGAAAGATGCCAATAAGTTCCCTCACTTGCTGAATGCCATATGGAATAGACCTCCGTGTGTCAATGAGGTCAAGTATAAATTAACACAACAGTGTACTGTTCACGAACAGGAATGTAGATGTAATTCTGGAAGCAAGTTCTTCCAAATGAACCATATCGTGTCATACTTGGTTTTGTCAGGGATAAATTGTACAACACACGTGAACATTCTCGTCACCTATTGTCATCTGGAATTTCTGAGATTCCAGAGGAGGCAACTTTTACTAATGTTGAACAGGTTTGCTCTTTTTTCTGTGATATACACATCAGTGACTGCAGCCATCATACTTATAGTAATCTAATTACCACCTTCTATGTTGTAGTTTCGTGCCGCGCTGCTCTCCCCTTCCCAAACTATGCCTTGTGACTTTTTTTTTGTTTTGTACTACTCTTGAGTGGCTGTGATGAATCAAGTTTCCATTAGAGAACTTCTGCACTTTAGCACCTTATGAGCTGGTACTTGGGATATTTTGTTCTGTTTGCTGCTTAACTAGGATAGCTTGTACCCGTACAAGCAACCAATTATGTGGCCAGTTCAATTCCCATTAGAGAGAGAGAATTAAATTAAGTTCCAGCACAAAACATGTGTCTCGAATCAGAACAAGAGCTTAAATGTTTTTTTAGCAACATGTTGATAACTTTTGAGATAAAACAGCTAGCATGAAATCCTCTAAATATCGCTGATAAATCAATTAAAAGAAGCTCTCATTGAACATGTCTTATGCACACTTTCATTATCTTCCAAATGTTCCATCTCAGTTACATATGACTCATGCTTTTCGAAATTGTCTTTCCTATTTCTATAACAGGAGTTAAAGTCAGAAATTCTTCGCTGCCAGTTGCAAGTAAGAACTATTCTTTATGCCCTATTGCATGATGGCATTTCATCTGTTATTGTTCCTTGCAATCATGTCCGTCCACAGTTATGAAAGTGGGTACTATTAGAGGATATGTATAGAACTTCAAGTAGAGAGACCTAATCCGTTCATTCCCAACTGAATTCTTGTTTTCATAAATGGCACCTGCACTAGTAAGCCATGAGCATGTGTGTTGTCTGAGCCATCTAGCACCTTTATGGCACAAGTATGCCTCTTGCCAGTTCTGATTCCTACCTGGCCAAACCCATGTTCACTTAAAACTAATTATTAATTCCATTGCTCACTTGAACTATTTATTTATTGATTACAACTTAAGTCTGTTATGTTGAGAAAACCCACCTAGAGTTCTTTCTTAGCACCTTGAGATTAAGCCTGTTATATTGAAAAAGCCCACCTAGACTGCTTCCATAGCAACTTGAGATGTTTGATCACCTTTCAGAGTGGTCTTCACATCCTTCTAGTCTGACCTTTGCATTTCTCTGTTTTGTGCCTTGGGTGATGCCGACATGCATGTCTTGATTCCACACGCTGCTTCTCAATTAGCTCCTTTTTTTCTGAAATTTATTTATGGTGTAATAATCTTTTAGCTGTCTTATGACATTATTGGTAATCCCTTATCTGATTGCCATAACAGGTTACTCGAGCAGAGGCTGAACATGCCATTCAACTTAGGCAACGATTTGATGGTGCCGTTGTCGCAAATGGCACAGGATCTAGTTCTAGTCTGCTAATGATTACCCCAACAGAACAAACAGCTGCTATGATACAGGGTTCAAGAGTATTCATGTTGAACATGTAGATGACCAGATATTATATTTGTATATATGAAATATGTGCTGATAGATCAGACTGATTCTATTTTTGACATAAGTATTGACCCCATTCATGATGAACTACTGATTTGTGTATTATTTGAATGAAACCTTGTTGGTCATGCACATAAATTATTGTATGGAAAATATATATTTTAATATGCTGTTGCTACTGTTTTAATTTTTTTTTTGTGTGTTTAACTCTTTTTTTCTGTGAGGCTGGCTACACAGAAATATTATTTTTAATCTAGGTGAAATGAACCAAATCGCCATTATATTATTTGCATCCTTCCACCTCTCAGTTATCCGTCGAGGCTATGGACGAAGGACCGACCTTATATATGTTCAAGCCCTCCAGAAAATTTTAGTGTAAATTTTTTCTTCTTAAAATATCCACCTACGTACTCCTACGTTTATAATGTTGAGTCAGATATACTATTTGCCCATAAATTTTTCACTATATGTCATTTACGTTTACGAACTCTGAAAACGTTCTGGGCCACTAGACTTGTCCAATGGTACACCACGGGTACATGTTGCCCGTGTCAATACGTGGCAATTGACGTGGCGTGACGGTGTTGATGAGACTGACCCATGGAATCAATGTGTCATCTAGACCATGTTTCTCTTCTTTCATCCATTGATCTCTCTGTACAGCTTTTGTTGACACTTGGCGGATGCTCTCGAGTTGTGACCACGATTTTAGGGATAGGGTCCCGTGCAGATGGTGGTAAATGGCAAGTTTCAACCGCTGCATGGATGGCATGTGGATCTAAGTGGCGCATAAAGATAAGTTTGTGGACCACTATTATATTTAACTCCATAGTTTTTAAAATGAAGATGAAGAATAGACACAACACGTGGGAAATTTTGATGTTGATTCAAAATAGAAAAAAAACATAGAAAATGGTAGAAAACAAGCGTTTTATATGCCTCCAGCATTTGCAGACCACCCAATTATACCCCGTGATGAAGTCCCGTCATCTGATTTACACATTTAGCTTCCCCATCTCAGGTGAGTGGTCAAGATCTCTGGCAAGGGTACGGTTTGGAGTTCAGGGTTTGGGTTCAAGAAGTCTTCATATCATCTTTGGGATTAGAGGAAGAACTGTATGGGACGGTATATTGACCGATGACAGTGACAAGCAAGATAACGGGGCGGATGAACTGGATGCGGTGCCACTAAAAGCTCTAGTTTCATTTTGGTAATTGAGTGACAACCTAGGTGGACTAATATGCGTTTGATGTAAGATACACAGGTGATTAGTCCACATGTACACTAGTGTAACAAACTTGTGACATGGTGGCGAAATGGCTTGGAGTTGTTGATAGTGCTCAACTAGTTGTTGATAGAAGCAGCTCATTGCATATGAGACATGACATGGTGTCATGTTTCTAGGTAGATAAGATCAAGAGACATGCCTTGGCTATGAATGACCGGGTTGTTAGTGTTTAGGGCAAGTCAGAGGCTCGGGTGCGACGGACTGTGTGGCGGTGAAGCGCGCCGATGGGCCTGTTGCAATGGTGAAGAGCAAGCAAAGTTGCAATCAATGAACCAATAATGCCAAGTGATGATATGAAGTGGATCATATCATCTACAAGGTATCAAGCCATGGAATACTTGTGTTGATTACAAGTGGCTTGATGGAGGTTGGGTGTTTTGTGGCATCACCTAGGATTGAGATGAAATGGAAGGTGCAAAGCGAAGGTATATTTCACCGATCTAAGTTGAGTACAGAAGAGATAGACCGGGTTTAGGATAGTCATACTATAAAAAGGGTAGTAAATATTTCACTGTATGTTTATCTAGTGCCACTAAGTGTGAGTTTCATGTGCATATGCATTGTGCTTAGTGACATGGTGAGGTGCATGAGAAACCCTAGAAAAATCTTTGTGAGATGCTAACTCTAATGCTCCAATTTGTTTGGTGCGTTTGGGATGAGTTAGCGCTTAAAAGGGTGAAATTGGAAGTGAAAAAGAAGAAAATATGGCTTTGAGGGGCTGGTACTTGAATTTCAGGCCTATCTGGGGTAATTTTTTGGCCTTCGGTGCTGTGGAGAACAAGTAAGCCCAGACGAAAATTAGGCCCATGTGCACTACAAATTCCGGACCTTATGTCCAACAGTAGCTCCTTAGCCACTAGGCTTTGGTACGTACAACAAAACCTAGTTGCTACAATAATACAAAAAAAGACCCAAGAGTACAATTCCCTAGTCTATCTCAGGCTTCTGTAGACGTCCTTAGAGCAGGAGGTGTTTTGACGGCGAAGGTCGGAGGCCATGATACGATGATGAATTTTTGATTGCAGAGGTTGATGATCTCGCTCCTGCTTATCTCTGCTGCTGTGAGGGTCTTCACCTTGTCGGGAGTGCTCTCTGTAGCCGAAGTAGTCATAATAGTGGAAGCAGCCATTTTGGCTATCATAGTCGTCGGACGTAGATAGACGCAGACATTGTCGCCGAAGGGCTATAATGACGCATTTGAATACAACATATAATAAAGGTAACAAATATGCCATACTCTCCTCCGTTGCCTGGTTATATTTTTTTTGATTAAATTAGTGGTTGTTAGGCTTCATATTAACATCCCTCTTAAAGATAGTATTGTTAGCTGTTTCCGGATCTTACTTTAAACTCCATTGTCAATCTCATAAGGCACGGAGCAGGTGTAAACGACCGTTTATGTCATAATCGTATAATTGAAGTGTCTGGATATAACATCGTTATTTTGATAAAATACAAAATGAGAGTTTTGAACAAAATGTATAGTAAAGGTAACAATTTACAATGGGCATGTGGATACAAAATTTGTATCGACTAATATGATTAAAATTTAGGAAGTCAAATCTAGATTTATGATGCCCACTACAAGAGTCATCAACTTAAGCTAAGGTCTAAGCAAAATACATTGTAGACATATGGAGTGCAATGGAGAGAGACTATATATTTATGAAAAAATAATCGAGAAATTGATAAGTTCACAAATACAGTAGTGCTAGCGCCCGCGCCTGCACCCCATTCCTACGCCAGCACTGCACGTACCGCCCGACCCCACACGGCGTCTGCACCCCACCTAACCCCATGCGGCGTCAAGGCCCACTCGACCCTTTGCCCCCCCCTCCAGCAGCTATAGCAAGCGGGTCACATTGCAACATGTGCAACCCCCGATCTACTTTTAAAACATTTATATGCAATACTTGTATCATACATCTGAAGACAGGTGAAACATTTGAAACATACGTCTAAAAATACTTGCAAAAACACCTGAAAACACTTGAAAACCATTGTAAACATACGCAACATTAAGATAAAATATTTGCAACATATGTGTGAAATATATGCAACATCCAGATAAACACACTTACAATATACATATAAAAAACAGATGAAACATTGGGAACAAAGGTTTGCAACATACGTGCACACACCCATTACAACATATGCAACATCTCGATCTACTTTTGCAACATCCATACAAAACACTTGCAACATACCTCTGAAACATCTAAAACACTTAAAAAATACAATTGCAACATACCTGGTGCGGCCTCCTCCGCCGTCTGTAGCAGGGCGCCGCAGCCGTAGTAGGAGGCAAGGCCGGAGGGCTTCTGCGAGAGGGACCAGTGCTTCTCCTTGTGCCGGCAGTTAGTCAGGACTATTTGATCAACCGCTTTAGAGAATCTCCAAGAGTCTTTCTTAAACCCACTTTCTAAATCATCATATAGTTTTTTTTAAAACCACTTTCTAAATCATCGTTTGCAGAATCATTTCTCATCAAAATCTATATTCCTGTCAATTAGGAATGATAAAACAGTTTGCCAAATTACTGGATTTGAACTCAAGACCTCAAGGTTCTCTCAAGCATCTATACTTGTTGAGCTACACAAAACTTGTGACTATACAATTGACATGATGTTATTCTTTTAACTACACAATTTTGAATCTTATATTGCATATTTTGACACTATAAATGATCTCAAATAAAAAGGTTGTTAATTGCAAAGTTGTACTATTGCAACTTTGATGTTGACTTTGTGTTCATTCGACATTGTTAACCAGCACAAATCCAATCCGAGAACTTATATTGAATATTTAAGCATGTAAACCATATCAAATCAAAAAAATAACTATAAAGTTTTATATTGAACTCGTGGTTGTAGTCACAAACCTGCAGTGATAGGCGTACTTTCACTAGCCACGAACCGACGGTGATATTCCGGTAGTGATGGCCTGTTATATGATAGTGTAAAGAGTCTCTTGGAGTTTATATCCTTCCTAATTGATAGGGGTATGTTGGTAAAAAAAACTTCAATAACTTCTTTAAATAGATCTCCATCATTATTTCGGATTTCTCGCTAGCCATAAATGAAGAGCATGACTGGCTTTCTAGAGTGCACGCATGATATAAAAAAGTTGTAGAAGGGTGAAAAGATTTAAAGAGCGTTTTTTAAGTTGTTTTCTAGATGATGATTTAGAGAGTGGGTTTAAGAGAGATTTTTGGAGATGCTCGCAGGCTGCAGCACCATCAGATCGGAAAAGGCTAGTCTTGACAGCCAAATGAACTATTGATCTCAAGACAAAGGAAAGGGAAACTAGCATCGGGTCAAGGCAAAACCTCAAAAGCAAGAGTGACGACTCATCGTTGTACCATGATGACTCATGATTTCTGCTACCAGTCCCCTGCATATATACTGCCATGCATTCACCGACCATCCTTTTTTGTGATCTGCCGATCATCCGTTCAGGCTGAAGACGCGCACATGCAACTAGAAGCTTCGCCTCTTCATCTCGAGATTTTCGCTTTAACATATCACTAGTGCGTTCCCTTTCTCTTTCTTTAGGATGTAGAAATTCGTTGTAGTCAGTAGATGACGCATTCTAATCCGCTCCCATGTTGATCCTTCGCATGGATGACTCAGCTCGACGGTATCTTTTTCTTTCCTTTTCCTTTTCCTTTTTTTTTTGAAGGTATCAAAAGAGTGAAAGACCATGCATGTACCAGCTGTAAAAAAGGTCCACGTTCCAAGCTTTAGTCATCTTCATTACAAGGATAAGATCATCCAAAACGAAATAGTAATAACCAGTTAGTATCCATGCTGAGTGGCTTGGAGTCCTCAAGCGCGCAACACTGAAGACTGAACCCACAACCGATCTTCGATGGCATCACATCCTTAGATTCCTAGTCTCTGATGGGATGCCGAGTTCTGCAGAACTAACATCTTGCCAAACTCGCCCGCATGCATGTCGATTATGCCGGCCGCGCCAGTGACGTCACAGGCAACTGAAACACACTGTGCACGTGACATACGCCCGGCCGCCGCCGCCGCGCACGCCATCAACAGTGCATCAAACCCATCCATGGCGCCGGCGGCCATCTAGCTCCCTCTGCACATGCGTGCCTGCACTGAACAGGCCACCGTGCCTAACTGCCGACCGACTGGCATCTCTACAGCAAACCAACGGATGACCACTCCGTCTCTTTCATGTACGTGTACAGAGACGGGTAGTGCCTTAAGAAGCCGTCTCATTATTTATGTACTTATCTGAGACGGTTCTGCACCACAGACGTAAATTTACAGACGCTTGGTTTCAGCGTCACTAAGTGATATTGCGAGCTGTCACTAATTTGCTTCTCTGGCGTAGTGCGCCGACCTTACCGGCAGGACGGACAGGAAGCAGCTCAGGTGAGCAGGCGCCGCCGTGGCGCCGTATCACCGGTTGCCAAGGCCAACCTCTCATCCTAGCTTGCGATCGAGGTCCGATTTCCGTTAAAGCAAATGCACATGCTTCCGCTGTTTGCGGTAGAAGGTTAGAAGCTCTTCCTTCGACTGCACGACGGCGGCTTCAAAAAGATGCATACATGAAGCTGGATTTTACTTGGAACTTTCCGATGATCGCCGTAGTGGATGCCTCGTCAGTCGTCACCATGTACGCGAGTGCGTGCTGGTGGTCCGGGTGCCGTCGTCGATCGACGCGTGTCGGAATACTCCCACCATCCGAGCCTATAAAGCTGCGGCATGTGAGGTTTCGTTTTGCACATCTTCAGAAGCTACAGCTGCAGCACACAACAGATACTCCTACCTCCAGCTCGGACTCAGAGCAAAGCTCAGCTAGTTAGTTGCGACAGTTGCGACGAGAGTGTCAGTGACTTGTGAGAACCGAGTGAGCATTCGTATGGCGCCGTCTCTGCTAGGCCTGTACACGGGGGGCAGCGGCCGGGGCAGGAGGGTCCACGCCAGTAGCGGCGGCCGCCGGTCTGCTGCGGCGGTTAAGCAGCTGCTGTCGAGGTTGAGGCGCTCTTGGATGAGACGCGTGGCGCGGCCGAGGCGAAGCGCGGTCAGGTTCGGGTATGACCTGCATAGCTACTACCAGAACTTCGACGATGGCATTGCCTCCTTCAGCCACCACCGCTTGTAGATGTACTGTACCTAGCTAGTGTACAACAATTCCCTCTTGCATGCCACTTCTGTACTTATAGTTGCTACTAATTGCCGGTGACTATTATTAGCTCGTGCAGTCATTGACCCATTATTTTTGATGGAAGTCATTGGCTGTGCAGTCAGAGGACTCAGGAGTAGTATATATATATGTAAGAGTAAGACTAAATCTGCGATCGATCAGCAGAATAATGATGCTTTTTGTTGTAGAGCTATTTGAAGCTTGGAATAGAAATGGTTTCTGTATAATTAAACCGTTATGAGATTTTCTGTCCTGTGTTCAGGCATACGCATGTGCCACACCCATATCCAATTGTTCATCTACCTGAGCTTTTTTTTCTAGAACACACGCTCGCGAGCCGAAGAGCTATGTAAGAAGAGAAACATCTGCTCAAACTATATGTAGCTTCTTGTAGATTTTTAGGAGATAAGCAAAACTGAAATACTAAAGGTAGATGGCCGGCAGGCACTGTTTTTTCAGTTCTCAATAAACTTCTTACATGATGCATGGAACACTCACAAGAAACTAAACGCGAAACTCAAAAACCAAATCGCCATTATATTATTTGCATCCTTCCACCTCTCAGTTATCCATCGAGGCTATGGACGAAGGACCGACCTTATATATGTTCAAGCCCTCCAGAAAATTTTAGTGTAAATTTTTTCTTGTTAAAATATCCACCTACGTACTCCTAGGTTTAGGTTTATAATGTTGAGTCAGATATACTATATATTTGAACATAAATTTTTCACTATATGTCATTTAGGTTTTACGAACTCTCAAACGTTCTGGGTCACTAGACTTGTCCAATGGTACACCACGGGTCCATGTTGCCCGTGTCAATACGTGGCAATTGACGTGGCGTGACGGTGTTGATGAGACTGAGCCATGGAATCCATGTGTCATCTAGATCATGTTTCTCTTCTTTCATCCATTGATCTCTCTGTACAGCTTTTGGTGACACTTGGCGGATGCTCTCGAGTTGTGACCACGATTTTAGGGATAGGGTCCCGTGCAGATGGTGGTAAATGGCAAGTTTCAACCGCTGCATGGATGGCATGTGGATCTAAGTGGCGCATAAAGATAAGTTTGTGGACCACTATTATATTTAACTCCATAGTTTTTAAAATGAAGATGAAGAATAGACACAACACGTGGGAAATTTTGATGTTGATTCAAAATAGAAAAACATAGAAAATAGTAGAAAACAAGCGTTTTATATGCCTCCAGCATTTGCAGACCACCCAATTATACCCCGTGATGAAGTCCCATCATCTGATTTACACATTTAGCCTCCCCATCTCAGGTGAGTGGTCAAGATCTCTGGCAAGGGTTTAGCTAGGGTACGGTTTGGAGTTCAGGGTTTGGGTTCAAGAAGTCTTCATATCATCTTTGGGATTAGAGGAAGAATTGTATGGGACGGTATACTGACCGATGACAGTGACAAGCAAGATAACGGGGCGGATGAACTGGATGCGGTGCCACTGAAAGCTCTAGTTTCATTTTGGTAATTGAGTGACAACCTAGGTGGACTAATATGCGTTTGATGTAAGATACACAGGTGATTAGTCCACATGTACACTAGTGTAACAAACTTGTGACATGGTGGTGAAATGGCTTGGAGTTGTTGATAGTGCTCAACTAGTTGTTGATAGAAGCAGCTCATTGCATATGAGAATGACATGGTGTCATGTTTCTAGGTAGATAAGATCAATAGACATGCCTTGGCTATGAATGACCGGGTTGTTAGTGTGAAGGGCATGTCAGAGGCTCGGGTGCGACGGACTGTGTGGCGGTGAAGCGCGCCGATGGGCCTGTTGCAATGGTGAAGAGCAAGCAAAGTTGCAATCAATGAACCAATAAGGCCAAGTGATGATATGAAGTGGATCATATCGTCTACAAGGTATCAAGCCATGGAATACTTGTGTTGATTACAAGTGGCTTGATGGAGGTTGGGTGTTTTGTGGCATCACCTAGGATTGAGATGAAATGGAAGGTGCAAAGCGAAGGTATATTTCACCGGTCTAAGTTGAGTACAGAAGAGATAGACCGGGTTTAGGATAGATAGTCATACTATAAAAGGGTAGTAAATCTTTCACTGTATGTTTATCTAGTGCCACTAAGTGTGAGTTTCATGTGCATATGCATTGTGCTTAGTGACATGGTGAGCTGCATGAGAAACCCTAGAAAAATCTTTGTGAGATGCTAACTCTAATGCTCCAATTTGTTTGGTGCGTTTGGGATGAGGTAGCGCTTAAAAGGGTGAAATTGGAAGTGAAAAAGAAGAAAATAAGGCTTTGAGGGGCTGGTACTTGAATTTCAGGCCTATCTGGGGTAATTTTTTGGCCTTCGGTGCTGTGGAGAACAAGTAAGCCCAGACGAAAATTAGGCCCATGTGCACTACAAATTCTGGACCTTATGTCCAACAGTAGCTCCTTAGCCACTAGGCTTTGGTAGGTACAACAAAACCTAGTTGCTACAATAATAGAAAAAAAGACCCTAGAGTACAATTCTCTAGTCTATCTCAGGCTGCTGTAGGTGTCCTTAGAGCAGGAGGTGTTTTGACGGCGAAGGTCGGAGGCCATGATACGATGATGAATTTTTGATTGCAGAGGTTGATGATCTCGCTCCTGCTTATCTCTGCTGCTGTGAGGGTCTTCACCTTGTCGGGAGTGCTCTCTGTAGCCGAAGTAGTCATAGTAGTGGAAGCAGCCATTTTGGCTATCATAGTCGTCGGACGTAGATAGACGCAGGCATTGTCGCCCAAGGGCTATAATGACGCATTTGAATACAACATATAATAAAGGTAACAAATAAAATTAACATGTGGATACAAATTTTGTAGTGACTAACACGATTTAATTTAAAAAGTTGAAATCTATATTCATGACGTCGTGAGACATAGGCTGCAACAAGAGTCATCAACTTAAGCTAAGTTCTAAGCATAATACATTGTAGACATATCGAGTGCAATGGCGAGAGAGAAATATATATATATATATATATATATATATATATATATATATATATATATATATATATATATGGAAAAAGTCCATAACAACTCGATATATATTACAAATATGGATATTGTGTCAAAAAAAAACAAAAAGTTATAAAACGCTTAAAGATAGGTAATTTTCATTTATTGTAGATATTAAACATGAACATCTAATACTTATGTCCCCTACTAGGACCTTAACCCATTCAAAAGCTAGCATGGTTTCATAGAATAGTGGTCCAAACCACTTATATATTGCGTGATGCATTTTAAGTTGTCCTAAATTAAACTCTTATAAGTTTGACTAAATTTATATAGAAGAATATATTAATTTAGTATTATTAAATAGAATTGTGTGGGAGTCTGGACCTTTACTGGTGCCCTCAATAGAGTAAGGGCTTGGCTAGGGTAACTAGTCCAACAAATGAAAGAGAATAAATAGTACTGACTAGAGTTTGAAGTGTGTGTGGGGGGATCCCTTTACCTTGCCCACTGGCCTCAATTTTATAGGGGAGGTGGGAGGAGGCACTCTTCCTCCCTACCCCTTTGGTTTGCAAATTACATGGAGGTCCTTGAATCTCTTGAACCTTGGACCTTTTTACATGGAAGGGGTAGGCGCGGCAGCCCCTACCTCTAACAAATTGTGAAATATATTTATAGATTTTTAGCACTTGCATAAATTATGTCAATGCTCTTGTATACAAATTTGGTAAAATTTAGGATAGATTGACATAGAACAAACAAATAAAGGATACAAGTACTAGACAATATAAGTTATTTATTAGGGTGTAACCGTGTAACCTTATACCATTTGTCGGTGTTTTGTCACCCGACGAGTGAATTTATACGAATGTCGTGCTACTCTAGGAAGACGATAGTAGCATCCATAGACACAAGGAATTACATTGGTTCAGGCTGGAGCCCTATGTCCAGTCTCAGAGAAAGATCGAGTGCGTGTTCCTCGGTTGAATGCTCTGAAGTTCGTACAATGGGGTATGCAAGAAGAATGAAAGAGGTATGAGAGTGGAGAGGAACTGCCCGAATGAAGTCTCAAGAGTCCATCTGTTGGTCCATCCCTTGGAGCGGTGCTCTGGCTGCCCTTATATAGAGTCCAGGGCCAGGTCATGTACAAAGAGTTAGGTTTTCCCGACCGGGCGGTCGTGAGCCCGAGGGAGAGAGAACTAGCTATCTTGGTTTGCAAGGAAGGTCGTCTTGTCTTGGTGTCAGCGTACGTCCGAACAATGACGGAGCCATGATTTTTTTTAGCTGGGGTGAACTTTATACACTTACTGCGCGGGGCTGCAGGGGGCGGCGAGCCGGCGACGCCGACGAGCAGGGGCAGCGGGCAAGTGGCGGCTCCAGCCCCAATGACGGGTAGACCCTCACCCTCCTCGTGGACCTCCTCCACTCCTCCCTCCATCGCCGGCTCCTGCTCCTCGGCAAGCGCACCTCAGGCGTCTGGGCGGTTGGGTTGGGCTGGGCACCTGGCGGCGGCCGGCGGGCGGATGGGCGTCGCCGTGCGGGGCGGTGGCTGGCCGGCGGCCGCTAGCGCCTAGCGGTGGCCTGTGGGATAGCGCAGCAGGCGGTGGCTAGCGCAGCTGCCCAGTGGCGACGTGTGGTGGCTGCCGGTGGGCGGGCGAGCGGCGGCGACCTGGAGCGCTCGATGGGGATTGGGGAATTGCGGTGCGGATGCTCGATGCGGACCGCGGACTGGGAGAGAGGCGTGCAGCCCTCGATTGGGGAATTGGAGAGCCAAATTGGGCCCTTACTGGGCTAATCAAACTGACCAAACAAAGGCCCAGTGTCTTAGCAGCTTAGCAGGAGTCTTCTTCGTCCTATCGTTGCCTCGTTCATCAGCTCGCGTCCTCGGCAGTCGGCAGCCGGAGATAGGGAAGAAGAGGGGGTCCGGGGGTCCGAAGCTACGCCACCGGTAGCTGGGGCGGCCACCCCACCCCGCCCCTAGGGCAGCTCCGCCAGTGCGTCCGAACGTGGTTGTCGTCATGGTCTTGTGCCCATGTCGTGGCATGGGGTGGCGTGGTGCCACAATACTGGCCGTGGCAGTACTGTTGGCACGGTGGTGGTTCACCAGCCGTCCTGTGGGACGTGGTCTCTCTATGGCCTTTGTCATCGTTTTCTGGTCTCCCGGAGTCATCGTACAAGAGTAAGTAGCCGCTCCGGGGTCATCGGTTGGCTTTGCTGGTCGTGGAGCCAATGGCCATGATCTCGAGCACCAGGGTCGTGGCCTTTGTTGGCTTGGCTGGGCTTAGAAGTCAAGATCGTAGTCGTGAGCCCCATCCCGTGGTGGGTGGGGCCGTACGTCCGCCCCATCGGGACGTATTTGGACGGTGGTTAACCGTACCTATCGTCACCGCCTGGCGGTGCTGCCTTGTCCGCACAGTGTGGCGCGGTGGTGGCATTTGTCTAGACCGAGGGGATAGTTGTCCCCTCAGCCCTAGCGGAGTGTGTGGGCCATGCCTGCCCTAGTCCAGAGCAGGCGTACTTGGTGAAGCTCGACCCTTCTCCATCCTGCCCGGGGGTCGGGACAGAAGAGAGGTCGTGTAGAGTTGAGCAGCGTATGGCGAAGGGAGAGGTCGTGGCCGACTCCCTGTCTCAGCACTTGGCCCAGGCCTTCATAGCTTAGTTGGGCCTCGGTCGCTTGGGCTTGTACTAGCTTGTTTGTCGTGGGCCGTCCGAGTGGCTAACTAATCAGTGCCTCGAGATACCCATGGTATCATAACCCCGACACCATTCCTCAAGAAGATCCATGCAGTTAGCCATGACTATTTGATCGACCGCTTTAGAGAATCTCCATGAGTCTTTCTTACTCTCTAAATCATCATTTAGATGGTTATTTTCATCAAAATATCTATTCCTATCAATTAAGAATGATATAACAATACATCAGATTAATGGATTTGAACTCAACACCTCAATGTTCTCTTGAGCGTCCATACTAGTTGAGCTACACAATACTTATAACTATACAATTGATGTTATTCTTTTAACTACACAATTTTAAATCTTATATTGCATATTTAACACTCTAAACAATCTCAAATGAAAAGGTTGTTAACTGCAAAGTTGTAAATCTCGTTGAGTACTACAATTTTGATGTTGATTTTGTCTCCATTCGACATTGTTAACCATCTCAAATCCGATCTAAGAACTTATATTGAAAGACATGTAAACCATATCAAATTAAAATGTTGTCAACTAAAGTTTTAATTTATATCTCTTTGAACTCTACAATTTTGGTATAAAGTTTATCTTGATCTGACCTTATATAATAAAAGTTATGATTTTTTTTGCAAAATAGCCTATAACGGACGGTTGTAACCACGAACTGATGGTGATAGGTAGACTTTCATTGCTGGTTGATGGCTACAACCGGTAGCAATAGTCCATATCGGTAGTAATAGATTGGCTATCACTGCCACTTGTAGCCATGAACCGACACTAAAAGTCCATCTATTACTGTCAGTTGTACCATCACTGTCAGTTAAAGCCACAAACCGACAATCATATTTCTACAGTGATGGCATATTGTGTGGTAGTGTAAAGAGCCTCTTGGAATTTACATCCTTTCTAATTGATAGAATAGATATTTTGATGAAAAAACTCTCCAACAACTCTTTAAATTAGATCTCCAAATATAGTTGTCCTTTATTATAGATTTCTCGCTAGAAAAAAAATCTAGAGCATAAATACCTCCCTAGAGTGAGCACAAGATATAAAAAATCTGTTGGAGATGAAAATTTATTAAAGAGTGATTTTTATTCAAATGGTCTTCCAAATGATGATTTAGAGTGAGATTAAAAAAGATTTTTGGAGATCCACGGAGGCAACAGCACCATCAAATCAGGATAGGCTAATCATGACACCTCAAATGAAGGAAAAAAATCGGTGAGGGCCATCTCTATCGGGACGTGGCGAGGACCCTGCAACTGAAATGTAACGTACGACATGATAAAATAGTTGTCTATATGGGCCACGCGTCCTCACCGATTTTTTTTTTCCAAATGAAGCTAGTGATCTCAAGGCGAAGGAAAGAAAAATTGGCTCCTCAAAAGCAAGACTGGCGACTCATCCTTGTACCATGATGATTAGTACTACCACATTCCCCTGCATATATGCTGCCATTCCACCACCACCATTCAAAGACTACCCCTTTTTGTGATCTGCCGATCATCTGTTCAGGCTGAAGATGTGCGCATGCAACTAGAAGCTTCGCCTCATCTAGAGATTTTTGCTTTAACATTACACTAGTGCGGCGTTCCCTTTTTCTTTCTTTATCTCTTCTCTTCTCTATCTCTACAACTAAAAAAATTCATACGGTCACAATAGACGATAGGTTGTGCGACGACCATGTCTACCCGGCAGGAAACAAACCTCACTCGGTAGGAAAGAAACCTCGCTCCCGTCCGCCCCCCGGCTCCCTCGCTCCCGTCCGTCCCCCGGCTCCCTTGCGACAAAAATCAAAATGAAACAAACCTCACTCGGTAGGAAAGAAACCTCGCTCCCATCCGCTAGGCTCCGCATCCACCGCCGCCGCCGCCTCAAGAGCCTGCCGGCACCCACGCCCGCCCGTAGCTGGGTCCGCCGCCGCCGCCGCCGCACGCACCCGCCCGGCCCGCCTGCGGATGGTGTTAGCCAGTGTCGACGACGAGGAGGCGCGGTGGACGGGCGCCGCGGCATGCGCCGGCGTCTGCCGCTGCTGGAGGGCCACCGTGAATGAGATCATGCGCGTCCCAGAGGCGTCAGGGAAATTCACCTTCCCCATCTCTCTCAAGTAGGTTAGTTTGGATCCCCCCACGAACTCTGAATCTATTCTGTGTTTGATGGTCAACCTTGGTGTTTTGTAAAAAGTTTCTGTATCACCGGATTTTTTTTCTTTTCACCTTGAGTAGTCATTGCCAGTGATGGTCTTGGCCATACTTCATTCATCATTTGTTAGGGTCAAAACCTCCATGTCTGGTTTGCGTGTGTAACCCTTCGTCGTCACTGGAAGACATCAGGCAAAATTCCGTTGTTGGTACTACCTACCTGATGATCATATTTGTTTAATAAATTTTAGTTCTTATTAAGCACAAGAAATTTATCGAGAAGGTTAGGTAGGTCCAGATACTATTCTATACTCATAGGAGGTAATATTAGTAGACAATTCTTTTTGAATTTGTTGGTTAAGCCAATTTGCTTAGAATCAAGTATGCAAGGCCAAATGTTACTTTAGGAGACAGTCGGCTTGTTTTTACAGTCGGCTCTGTCAAATGGTGGACAGATTCTTATTGCCGTTTTAATAAGAGGGTTAATGCTTGATTTGCCGTTTTATTAAGTTGCAATTTCAAATCTCTATACTGCAAACTGGTCCAAGGGATAACCATCAATGCGTTGAGAACTCAATGAGGCAGAAATGTTGGATCAATAGGTACTATATTTCTTTACCGCTGCCAGCAGCTTGTATACTGACACAGAAACAATCTTCGGTAGTAACTTAATACTCAGATGGCGCTTGCCTCTGTGCGGCGCACGCGGTCTGTGCTCTGGCCCCGGCCCCGGCGTCGGCGGCCACCCGGTCTTCCCCGGTTCCTGTGAGGGCAGCTCCAACGACAGGACCGGTTCCTCAGCCTGCGGGCCACGGCAACCGGGTACCAGATTGATGCGCACCCAACCTCCCTTCTGGTTGTGCAGTATGGTCGTCTCTGTGCTCTGTGCCTTCACGAGGCAACTTCATGGATTCCTCCCGCGGCTGCAGGCAAGGCCCCCAACCTGAGCTGCTTTGTTGTGTTAACTCATGCCATCCTATTGATTTTGATCCTTTGCTTATTTGCTTGTTCCATTGGGTATTAGAGATACGAAGGCACGCCGTCTAGGCGGTCTCCTAGAGTGTCTACGTATGTTCTATTTAGTTGGTGCGTTAGATAAAAATTTCACGACTCAGATAAAGCGCGTCACAACCAGTCTTTCTCCGTGCATTCGGCAGTGGATAGATAAAGCAAGTGGACGCATTCAATGAAGTAGATGAAAAATTGAATGACCATGCATGCAAGGACAATATAAACCATAGGTGTACTTTGCATGCAAAAAGTTACTACGGTAGAGAGATTTATATCACTGTGCTTTCACGTGTCCTTTATATAAAAAAATTACTATGACAGGAGGAATTTACATCACATGTGCCTTCTCCCTTTACATTAATGAATTTACTATCAATAGATACTGGGCAGTAAATTTTCATGCATGCACGAGTGCCTCCCTAAGTTATCCGGAAATTCACTCAGTAAATTTGAAAGCACTGGACATCTTCATCTGCGCAGGGTGAGTCAAAAGTAGGTGAACACATTTAATGCCTCCCCTCCATGCTACCATTAGATAAAAACAAATCGGACAGGTGGATACATTTAATGCCTCTCCTCCATACCATCAGATAAAAATAATTCACCGACCATACAAGAATATTTGTATTTACACATATATCCAGGCATCTAAGAGATGACTTGGGTTGTGTGCATGTTGCTCCCGAGGTGGTCGGTGCTTGAGGTTGGCATGGTTAAGATGGTCGGTGGTAACCCGTCCACATCCAAATATGTTATTTTTTAGATACATTGAGCACCCGCCTTTCCTTCTTCATATCACAGTTCCTGAGAGCAGCACGGCTCCATCTCCTCCTGATGGCACCTGTGTCCTCAGACTCATCAATTTCTGAATCCTCTTCGCTCGAAGCCCCAAACTTTCCAAACCTCAGATTCCTCTTGCGCGCAGATGCACCGTCGTCATCCTCATCTGACAAATCTGGTCTCCATTTCTTGCCAAATCGCCTCGCAGCCACAGAGTACAGGCTCTCCTGATTAAACAGCGCCAATGGTGTCTCCCTCCTTCCATTCCCAACCTCAGTAAGGCCTCTAGCAACCAATGGCCTCAGGTCGACACACGGTTGCCAACTCACGGAGCAAGGAGTCATCACCGAGTAAAACCTCCTGGGATCAACGAAACCGAGTGGCGCCAGACTCCAACGCGGGCACCAGGGCGCCACCGTTCGGTACTCTCTTCTCGGATTGAACGCGGCCAAGGTCGGCCCCTTTCCCCTGTCTAAAGGCTCCCTCCGACGCCTCGGTTGCTCCAGAGCGGCCAGGTCCCCCCAGTCCTCCCAAATCGGTCCTCCGCGGGGCTTCCCAGAGTCAAGCTGCTGCTGCTGCTGGTCTTTGGACACCCGACGCGATCCATCGGCGGCCGCTTGGCGCTTGGCGGAGGGTCTGTCGTCCTTATTCCAGATGTCTTTGGCGCTGGGCCTGGAAGCGGTCGGCGAGGGCGCGGATGTTGGGTGTGATGAGGTGGGCCCTCGCCGGCGGAGCCTCTCGGCGGTGGCGCCGAGAGGCGGGAGGCATGGATTTCGGAGCAGAGGAGGCGGGCGAGGTAGAGCTGCTTCTCATGGCGGAGGAGCCCCGCTGCTTCGCCGCCAGCTTCTCGTGCATCCGCTTGTACGCCGCCACATAGACAGCCCTCCCGAGAACATGCGCGGTCCACCCCCATCACCGGCGGCGGCAGCAATGACGGCGGCTGGCCAGAGGGTTTATCGCTCGCTGCTGGGTTTTGGCAGCGGCGGCCAAGGCAGCGCAATGCAACAAACTGTGAAGTGAAGAGAAGAGCAATTAAGACCCCGTTTGGCAGGGCTTCACTTCACTAGTGAAGCTATTTTTTTTTCTTCAGCTCCACGACCAGTTGCACCGGTGGAGCTGAAGCGGTTTTGGTAAACCGTTTGGCAAAATGGTTTCCCTATGAGAGCATGTTTTTAGGGGCCTGGAGGAGGAGCCGGGAGAAGCCACTTTTTTTTTGGCTCCATCCCACCCCCAAATCATTGTGAGAGCATATTTTTAGGGGCTTCATCAGTGAAGCTATTTCACTTTACCCCGTTTGGCAGAAAACGGCTCCAAACGACTCCTGAAACTAGTGGAGAAGCCCTGCCAAACGGGGCCTAAGTTTCCGCTTTGAGTTGAGGTTTCCTCCTCCGCCACCAAGATAAGTATCCCTTTATCAACTGAAGTGTGGGACCCACGGCTCCGCTTCAATCCCGAGCCCCTTCCTCTTGCTTCCCTCCCTCACAATCTGACGGAGGAGCGAGTTCACAGCAGATCTCTCGAGATGGCGGGGGAGGAGGAGAGGAAGCGGGTGCTAGTGGTGGGCAGCAGCGGCTACCTGGGCCAGCAGCTCCTCATGGCATCCTCCGCCGCCGACCGCCTCGACGTCGCTTTTACCCACCATAGCCCCGCCCCACCGTAGCCGCTCCTCGACGCGCTCCCCTCCGTCCGCGCCGACATCCACTCCGAGAGACGGCCTCCAGGCGACCTCCGCGTCCTTCGGCCAGGTAGAAATGCGTCCGCATTTCCCACCGCGCACAACTCTCTACTTCATACGAACTTCTGCTCTCACTGATTCAGTGATTAACTGATTGGCGATTGCTTGGCTGGACGTTACATGAATCACGAGATCACTACTACATTTCTCCGATAACAAAGCATACTAACCTGTACCTATTATGTTCAGCCACACGTAGTTTTCAACTGTGTTGCGATGTCAGTTCCTCGGGCATGTGAAATGGATCCACCTGCTGCTATGGCTACCAATGTGCCTTCTTCACTTGTGAATTGGTTGCTGAGTTTTGGGAATGACGACGCACTTTTGATTCATCTGTCAACTGATCAAGGTACAGCACTCACAATCCTTGGTGCCATACTCTGCTACTCAGGCATTTTTATCTGTGGTGCATATTGCATGTATGTTCATCCTAGACTCAAGTGTACAATGAAATATGCCTCTCTTATACTGACAGTTTATGAGGGGGTGAAATCCTTCTACAAAGAAGAGGACGAGACAGTGCCGGTGAACATGTATGGAAAATCTAAAGTTGCTGCAGAGAAACTCATTGTTGAGAAATGCTCAAACTATGCGATCTTGAGAAGCAGCATTATCTATGGGCCACAAACAATCTCTCCTGTGGCAAAATCCCTTCCCGTTCAGGTAAAATGCACTGCTCAGCACTCATAAATAGTGTTATGTTCTTCTCCCCAACTATAAGTAAGTAGAGTCGTGTTGCTAATGTTTCAGAATTGAAACTGATTCTACAGGACCAGAGAAGTGTCTAACTAAGAAAAGTACCTGCCATTTGGATGCAGTGGATGGATGGTGTTCTTTCACAAGGCCAGCAGGTTGAGTTCTTCAATGATGAATTCCGGTGCCCTGCCAATGTCAAAGATATGGTGGACGTAATTTTGTCATTAACAAAAACTTGGTTATCAGGTATGAGTTTGACTTGTGCATTTGTGGAACTCAATCAGTAGCAATAATTTTTCTTGTGTTCACTCTATAAACAATTTTAACATGTTCCATTTCATATATTATAACGCTTCAATATTAGTGTTTTCCTATTAGCAATTGTTTTCCATTGTGCCATGGTGACTGACATCAAAGTGCATGCTGCAGATGTCAAAAAAGTCCAGGTCCTCCTGAATGTTGGTGGTCCAGATAGGGTATCAAGACTGCAGATGGCTGAGTCTGTTGCTGTTGTTCATGGATATAACCCCAGTATAATCAAATCTGTGTCTACATCATCGGTATTATCTTTCCTCTGGAATGTAGCATTGAAGCACCCATATGATATTTGCCTATTTAGTGTTAACACGAGTACTATTAGAACACATTTATTCAACAAGCATGATGTTTTAGATACAAGTTGGTCTTAACTTTACAACTGAAATAGTATCCAACATTGAGCATTGAGGTCCCTTTAAACATTTTGCTTCCATATGCTTATTTTTCCATCATAATATCTGGTAATGCCCACATCTACCTGTTGCCCAGGTTAATCGAGGGGTAGCTTCTCCACCAGACATATCCATGGACATCACCAAGCTAACCTAGATTATTGGTATCAAGCCAATCTCATTTCAAGATGGAGTCAGAAGTACACTTGATGCAGAAGCCAGTACATGACACTTCCTCAACAGTTTGCTTGAGTTCCTAGGGAGTTGCTTGCATTCAAATATGAAAGTGTGACATAGAAAATCACATTTAATTTGTGAAATTTCAGTAACTGTAAATTTCTGTTGGATCTATGTGAAATATATAACTTTGTACCTACTAAACACCAATGGCATCATCGGTGTTACTACCTGATTGTACTGTACCGTTATGAATAAAAATGACATTCATTTTAAATCATTTTCCCAGAAGTATGTAACTGTATTGTGCATGTATATTACAATTTACAACTAATGTTACCCTCATGTGTTTTTTTAGAGTTTTAAGGCTTTGCCCGTCTTAGCATTAAACAAAGACAATAGCATTCAATTACAACATTCAGGTGGATCTACCCTCATGTATTTTGTTTGTTTGGTATTTTCAGATTTGTTGCTGCCTAATATTTGGCTTTAATTTCTAACCCTACCTTGGTGAGTTAGTATTCTATATAGTGCATAACCCTGTATTGGATTGAATAGAAATGCTAGCTTTGCTACTGCATTACTCTTTCTTTTCCTTTTAATGAAATGATATGCAGCTCTCTTGCGTGTTCGAGAAAGAAATATATGCTCCACCATATAAATTGGAAGCTATATAAATTTAAGTGTAGATTTGGAAGGTGTATGAGTTCTCTGTGGTCCTAATTGAACATATAACTTTGTTCTATCCAAATGAGTTTATAATTTATAACTTCTCACTGTCTGACAAAGAGTACAGAAATAAGCATCACACAAACCACTGAATAATTGGCAAACTCAAGTGGGTTACCAAAACCTTTTGTTTTATATTTGTTTTTTTACTATTTAGCTTGGATAAAAATTGTTACAAAAAAGGTTAATACAGATAAGTGATAGGCATGACTAAGTTTGAGATGGCCAATAGGGCTTCAGTATAAGTATTTGTCACTTTTACAGGTGGAGCAGCATTCTAGGAATCTCAGAGCTATCTTGTGACAAATTCAAGGAATTGTGTATTGTGTAAATATCAGATACACAAGCACAAAACAAAATATTAAAATAATTATTTTGAAACAATGATAAGGTTGCATAGGATACACATACAGGCTAACAAGTATTATTGGGGGTGGAAAACTACCTTCTAGATAAAAAATGGCCTTCTGAAGAAGCAAAGCCGTCACCTATACTGATCTTCCGAGATGTTTTATTTTCCTTATTCCCATTACCATCAAAGTATGGGAGGACACGGTGGTAGCAGGCATATAACCATACAAATGCATTATGGTTGCCATATATATGGTCTAAGTACTACCACGTGAAACGGTTCCACATAGAATGATACCCCACGACAGAGTCAGTAAAAATAATATTGTATATTACAGCCACCATAGTATCCCTCATAAATGTTAAAGTACAGCCTGTCCGAACTTTATTTAGTTATTACTGACAAGGAACTCACATGGATACCCAGCACTGATACTATGCTAGCTACGTAAAAACTAAACCACAATGATAATTGCAAAGGACCTCGCATCACAATATAGCTGGTATAGGAATTGCGCCACTATTTATTTGGTGAATGTAAGAAATAACTTAATCATGCGTAGTCAAGTTGTGGATAGGCCCTATGCCCTCGAAATTTGAATAAATCCATGAAACTTGAATATTTATTCAACTCTTCTTATTTCAACAACTATCTCAGGGCATCTCGTAGGGTAGCGGGCGCATTATAGGGATATACAATATGATTGATGCCACCATAGTAGGAATTAGGATAGCAAAGATGGTCATGGTGAGCTCATCTTCATCTAAGCACATCTTGAGAGTGTCAGCTTCTTACTTCTGACAATATACTCCAGCTCATGCTTGATGTTTTCTTCGATAGTCTCCAGCTTGCAGTACTTATCTCAAGCTTTTTCTTAAAATGTTGAAATAGGTTGGCATTTGAATAGGGGGCTTATGCGGGTGATTAGTGTTGAGTGTGGAGTGTCTTTTTGTGAAGGGGGGCCCAGGGGGTGTTTTATAGGCTATTGACGGCGGGTTTAGAGGGTGGGTGCACGCCATTATCGGCGGCACTAAGCAGCATCGGGGGCTGAGGGAATCAGGTTTGTGGGGGACAGCAGCGGCAACATCGGGCCAATAGAGGTGACATCACGAGCGGTGTCATGGGGCGGTGGTGCGACGTGCGGTGGGTGGCGGTGCAGAAGAGACAGCGGCGTGACGCTGAGAGGACGGCACCAGTGTGCGGGAAAAGGAGTGCGGGTGAGTGGCCACTGGCGGTGCGCGTGGCTTTAATTTGCATGCGGTCTACTGTGCACTTTGCTAGTTGCATGGGTGTGGAGTAAATGTAGCTAACTCGGGCGCACCCAAGCAACCGGGAAGTGGAGGCGGCGTGGAAGGGAAACACTGGCGGGTCATGAGGTGGGGAGAGCGTCGGCCATGGTGCGCTCCCTGTGTGAGCTTGAGTGGAGGGAGGAAAAAGGAGGGGAGAGGGGTTCGCTCGACGAGGAGGCGTGCGAGCGGCTGTGCCCCAAAAGAAGAACAAGGAGGGGTCCAGTATGGGGGCGAGGGCAAGAGTCGAGAGCCGACAGGGTGCGGGAAATGGAGAGAAAACGAACTGTGCGAGTGAACAAGGCGAGTGCGGCATAGCCAAATGAGAGCTGAACGCAAGTGGGTCCTGGTATCAACAGCGTCCGTAGGTGTCGATGCGTGCGTAGCGCGGTCAAACCGAACACTGGGATTGGGACATGGCGTCAATTTAAGCGTTTCAATCACTCCAGACTACTCGAATACTAACTTTTCCTTGTTGCTCTTCTCTCTCTTTAGAAACCGTATTAACTCAGTTACTTCGAAAAAGCACTACTTCATCAACCCGTTGTGGATTTTCCATTAGACCACAAGGATATTTTTCCAAAGGAGAATATTTTGTTGCGAGAGCGATACGGTGGTGTAACTTGGCAAAGGTGCTTGGTTAACCACCTCTATACCAGCGTGTGCCGAGCAACATCGCCATGTGGTAGCTGTTCCACAAGGGCCCTCAGTTTCGTCATGACACCATAAGCATTTAACTAGGCAACTTTACCAACTTACACACAATGAAAGTAGTGGGGTCACTCACCACGGAACCAGGGGAAGATTGCAAGGGAAGATTCAGACAACAAGGGTTCCTTTCATGGCAAGGGGCCAGGAAATCAAATCCCACAATGGATTTAATTTTTAAGGAAATTCAAGTGTTCTGCTGGGACATCCACAATTAGTTGATACAGTGATCTCTGTCATCCAATCATAGCTAGTCTGCTTGCATCTGAATGGTTGCTTTTCTTGTAACCCGCTTGATTTTTGCCTCAAGAACCCTAAGTAAGTCTAATGAGGTCTAAGGGTAAATCAACATAACAAACACAATGGATAAAGCAAAATGCACGTCCCAAATGCCCTTATACGGGTTTAACATACAGGCACTCACTCTCCCATTCTTGACACATCGTTTGCCTCCTATGACCCGATGATTCTTAACATCTACGGATGAAATACAACGGAAAGATTACAACACTAGAGGACGACGATGAAAAGCACTACTAACTACGGGTACATGTCCCCTAGGACAACTCATCTACTTCATCGGACCAAACGGCTTCATTCCCGGGCTCGGTTGGTTCTTCTTCTACACTGGCTAAGGATCTGCCTCCTCTCGTGGTGGTGGCTGAGTGAGGGGAAGCAAGGACTCTACTTCTGATACATCCGAGGGTGGAGGTGCTGGTGGTACTGCAACACCGGTTCTCCTTATTTTCGGCGGGTGGACAGGGATTCCCTCCAAGACCAAGGGTTCCTGCCTTTCTGTGTCAAGCGTCCTACGCTTGGCCCTTGTGACTAGATAAGCATCCTCCAGCTGTTGGGTGTGCCAATCTTCAGCCTCCTTCAAGGCTTCCGCCATGGCAGTCTCACGACTTTCTGCGGCTGCCACATTGGCGTGCGCCTCAGGAAGTTGCACTTCGAGCATCCTGGAGAAGATCTCAGCTTCCTCAGCTCTGTGGAGGCACTTCCTCAGCTCTGAGGCCTGTCGGTCATACTATTCATCTAGAGCAATTAAATATGTGGCCAGATGTACCACAGTTGGGCTGTCTTCTTGCCCGTCCTACCCTTGCAAAGCCTCCATGCGAGCCTTCCATACCCATCGATTCTTTTCCAAAGGTGGAAAGAACTTCATGGGGGTACGTGCAATGGGCTCTTCATAGATCTGGCAAAGATGTCGCAAGTCTTTGCGGGCCACAACTTGGTAGGTGTCGACGAAGCAAAACCCAGTTGCGGTCACATTCCAGGCTTCAGTGATATCGAGGAACTCCTCACTCTTCCCAATGTAGATGGTGACCTCACATCGCTCGGTGCCATCTTTCTCATACTCATGACCCTCATACTCCGAGCGATCCTTGACTCTGAGTTTTTGCAAGGTGGCATACAGGATTTTAGGAAAACCCTCAGTGTTCAGGCAATAGCTGCTAACCCAGGCTCCTGCCATCCTTGGTGGATGGTGGTTACAAGGAAGGATCAAGCGAGAAGCTTGCTCGGGAGAAAGGCTAGGTGAGCTGAGACTCACCGAGTGGTGGTACCAAGTGGCTAGGCTAGGCCTTTTGTAATGGCAGAGCGGTCATTGGTCCTGGCGTAGTCCACCATTGAGTCTGGCGCGGAGACCAATAAAAGGAAAGTGGCAAGATTTTTACACGCACGAGACGAGTAGTGTTCGAGTCCATTCCCTAAGTTATCCAAAAATTCACTCCGAAAATTTGAAAGTACTGGATATCTTCACCTACACACGGTGGGTCGAAAGCAGGTGGACACATTTAATGCCTCCCCTCCATGCTACCATCAGATAAAAACAAGTCAGGCAGGTGGACACATTTAATGACTCTCCTCCTTACCATTAGATAAAAACAATTCACCGACCATGCAGGAACATTTGTACTTACACAAGCATCCATGCATCTAAGAGACGGCTTCGGTTGTGTGCATGTTGCTCCCGAGGTGGTCGGTGGTTGGGGTTGGTCGCCACTAATATGGCTGCCATACTTGCATCTGCACCCATGCATGCAGAGGCGCCCGTTCCTCCTCCAACTGTTGCTTATATAAGCATGTGACATCCATTGCTTCATCGCACCCCTCCCAGCCCTCCCAGTGTCTCCATGTGTCCTCCTTGTAGTTCATATACGAGGAATCAGTAGCTATGGTCTCTTGTGTCGAGAGTACCCAATCGTAGGTATATGTATATGCACCCCTAGCTTTGTTAGTCAAACATTTGTATATTTTTAACCTTTGATCCCCATCAAAATTATATAGATTCATGCCACTATTTATTTGGTGATTCTAGAAATTGATTTTATTATTAGCGGAGGTAATATATTTTTAAATTAACTATGAGAAATGATTTCATAATATATAATTCATATATTGTGAAATAAAAAAATATTTAATGATGGTAAAGGATCATAATATTTGACTTAGAACAAAGCTAATGTAATATGTCAAATAAATAACAGAAGTACCCTTGCATTAGGCATGAAGGTGTAACACCTCTGGTGTTATGAGCTCACTAAGCACTGAGATTATGACCTGAGAGATCGATCTATTAATATAGTTAGTTAGTTAGTTACATAAATGCCTATATGTGTTAATGAAAAAAATCCTAACGCGAATAGTAGAATAAGTAGTTCTAAACATTGGCACGGAAGCAATTTTTATAAACAAAATAAAATATAACTTGTATTTAGTACTTGAATAAAATTTGGAGCGCAAGTTTAATAGATGAAAATACAACTTTTGTTTCGGTAAATAAAAGTCGTTCGATAGTATTTTGATATATCTTGTTTGTGCATTGTAGTGCACGTATTGCTTGTAGATACGCCATCCATATGTGTCATGCGTGTCATATGGTGCACGACTGACTCATTCCTGTTCTGGAGTTCATGCTAAACTATGGCTTTGTGCTTCGCATCGCCTGTGGTTCACTCCTGCCGTTACCCACGTCTCCCCATACTCTTTTCTACGCTCTTGTTGGAACCTTGTCTTGTAGCCGTATTAGTCATTAATGACCTCGGACATCGCTCGCCTTGAACGCACAAAAAATTCGGTCGATTCATTTATAGTGATCTCGTGTTGGAACCTTGGTGGACCGCGTCAAGACTATTGACCGCTCTACCTTTATAAGCAGGGTCTGGCTTAGCTGTTGGTACCACCACTTGGTGCACTTTAGCTCGCCTAGCTTTTCCTTTTGAGCCAGCTTTTGGCTCAGTCCTTTCTTGCAACCATCGCCAGCGATGACAGGAGCCTGGGTTAGTAGTTACTGCCTGAACACTGAGGGTTTTCCCAAGATCCTGTATGCCACACTGCAAAAGCTTAGAGTCAAAGATCATCCCGAGTATGAGGGCCGTGAGTATAAAAAGTATGGCACTGAGCGGTGTGAAGTTACCATCTACATTAGGAAGAGTGAGGAGTTACCCGACATCACTGAAGCTTGGAATGTGACCGCAACTGGGTTTTGCTTCATCGACACCTACCAGGTTGTAGCCCGCAAAGCCTTGTGGTACCTTTAACAGATCTATGAAGAGCCTATTGCCTGTACCCCCATAAGGTTCTTTCCACCTTTGAAAAAGAATCGACGGGCATGGGGGGCTCGCATGGAGGCTTTGCAAGGGCAGGATGTGCAAGAAGATAGTCCTACCATGGTGCACTTGACCATGTACGTGCTTGCTCTGGATGAGCAGTATGACCAGAAAGCCTTAGAGCTGAGGAAGTGCCTTTAGTAAGCCGAGGAAGCCGAGATCTTCTCCAGGATGCTCCAGGTGCAGCTTATCGAAGCGCATGCCAGTGCGACAACCGCTGAGAGTCGAGAGACTGCCATGTCGGAAGCTCTAAAGGAGGCTGAAGATCAACATGCCCATAAATTGGGAGAGGCCTACCTTGTCACCAGAGCCAAGCGGAGGACGCTGGCTGCTAAATGACAGGATCCCTTGATCGTAGAGAGGATCCCTGTCCACCCGCCAGAAAGAAGGAGAATCGGTGTTGTAGTACCGCCAGCACCTTCACCCTCGGAAGTGTCAGAAGTAGAACCCTTGATTCCTCTCACTCAGCCATTGCCAAGAGAGGAGGCAGATCCATAGCCAGGGTGGTAGAAGAATCCGCCGAGCCTAGGAATGAAGATGCATGGTCTAGAGTAGATTAGTTGCCTTAGGATGATGTAGCCATAGTTAGTAGTGTCTTTCATCGTTGTCCACTGGTATTGTAATCTTTCTATTGTATTTCATCCGTAGTTGTTGAGGTAGTCCGATCTTAGGAAAGGTGAATGATGTGTCAGAGAATAAGAGAGTAAGTGCCTGTATATGTTGTACTAGCATAAGGACGTTCGGAATATGCATTTTTTTATTTCGCTATGTTATTGCGTCCATCTACCTTAGGTCTTGTTAGACGTGCTTAGGGTTTTCAAGGGTGATGTTAAGTGGGTTACAAGAGAAATTATCATTCGGATGCCAGCAGACCAGCCGTGATTGGATAACATAGGACAATGTATCGACTAATTGTAGATGTCCCTAGAGAACACTTGAATCTCTTTAAATCAGATATGTTGTTGGATTTGAAGTCCTTCTCCCTTGTTGTGAAAGGAACCCTTGTTGTTTGAATCTTCCCTTGCAATACTCCTCTGATTCTGTGGTCTATGACCCCACCATCTTCATTGCATGTAAGTTGGTAGTAGTTGCCTGGTTAATAGCTTATGGTGCCACGACGAAACCGAGGGCCCCTATGAAACAGCTGCCACATGGTAATGCTGCTCGGCAAATGCTGGTATCGAGGTTGTTGACCAAGTACCTTTACCAAGTTACACCGCCATACCACTTTTGATACAAATATTCGGGTGTTTGAACAGGAAATCCACAACAGGTTGATAAAATAGTGTTCTATCAAAGTAAATAAGAGGAGGTGGTTTCGGAGGAAGCATGTATGTTGTGATCTCACTTCATACAAAGGTTAGCGCATATTGTGGATAAGGAAGGGAAGGAAAGAAGAACACCTAGGAAAAGTTAGCCTTGGGTAGTAGGGAGTGCTTAGAAAACACGAGTGGATGTTAAGTCCCAAGCACTGTGCCCAGCTCGACCACGCTACGCACACCGGGTCGCTATCACCGCATGCCCCATGAATGCCATCTAGGTCGGGCTCATTACCACCCTGTCCTCGCATGGCTGCGACATCGTGCCGCACTCGCCGTCCTCGTGCACTATGGCTTCTCATTTTCCCGGCCTTCAGTCTGCTCTTGATCCTCGCCCTCGTCCTTGTACTGGACCCCCTCTCTCCTCTCCTTTATTCCCCCCCTCCGCTCGCTTGCGTAGGGACCGCGCCATGGCCGACTTTATCCCCATAGCATGAACCGATAGTGTATCCCATCCATGCCGTCTCCACTTCCGGTGCGCTGCGCCCCATCTCCGTTCGCCACTATAAGATGCCTTGGGTCCTTGCTCTTCTTCTTCATCCTTATCCCTCTCGAATCCAAAGCAGAGCTATGAGATCCAGTCGTTATTGTGGAACTAGGTTCATCTGACAGAGGTGATGATGTAATCTGAGAAGAAGGGATCTGATTTTCGAAAAAGTTTAAGTCTACCGTTGGTTAGTTTGGTCTTAGGGTTCACGATGTTTTACTTCTCAGTCTTCTGTTTCTGGATTTGTTGGTCATACGCCATGTTTTGGATAATCATTATCTTGTTGTTTCTCCATTGCCCTCATCTATCCTGACTTCTAGAGTAAGCCTTTGTTGTACTAGGTTGTTCTTAACCATGTAACTTTAAATCTCTGTGTAATTTAGTGTTCGACGTCGTGTAATCTTTCGTGTAATTCTAGATTTATGAAATATGTTGTAGTTTCGCCTAAGGGGGTGGATCCTAATTCACTCTTTTGTAAACCCTCGTGTTAGGAGACATACTTGTGTTGTAGTTTTTGCTCTTTCCACCTATAATGTAATTCCAGCTAATGTTGTGCTTTGATTCTAAGTGTGTTAGTTGCTTGAGCCTAACTCCATCAAATATTTCTTTTCACTAACATGTCATTGATTTGCTGGCCTAGAATAGGCACCATGTAATAACAACCAACCTTTATGTTCGTTTACAACACTGTAATAAAAAAACCATGTTACCTTTCTTTCCCATATTTTCTCATTTAATGTACCAAATAGACCAACCTTTCGTAGCAACCCGATGAGAAAATATATTAGACATATAAGCTATATTTCCCAATATTTTTCCTATACCAAGTAATCATCCCGCAGCGAAGCACGGGCAGCAGTGGCTAGTATACATGATGGACGATAAACTGGAGCAGAGCACGCTAGCCAACATAACAATATAGTGATGTCTTGCTTGTTCAACGTTGGGAAAAAGATTCTGGGAGGTTTCGCTATTTGGAAACTTATTTTCTCTTTGGTCTCAAGCTTGATTATTTTAGCTACACTACGACCATGCCAAATCATGCCTCTGACTGTCAGGTCGTATATCAGGTAACACAGTAAACTACCCTTGGTATTATATTATGATATGCCTGTAAACAAAGACCAAATCAGTTGTTCATGTAGCTATTTATTGAGAAAAAATAGTGCTGGTGTACGGCTCTATTAATTTATCAACCATATAAATGTTTAGATTTGGACACTCAGGTGCTTCAAGGTGAAGGTATAACCTATTTCTTGCCCACCTTAAAAGTCATGGTGGTAGTGTCATAGACATTTGAATTCTTAGTTACTGGACCTTAGTGAGCATTAATGTTATTGGAGAAAGTTATATTGTTATGAATAGTTTTCTTCCACTTGGATCTAATTCTTTACATGCTATATGGATCTATATATGAACATTAAAAAGTGAATGTTCATACCAAGACTATGACCCTTCTTTTGCTTTACTTTTGGTGTTCTCCTGACTAGAACTCTGATAACCAATTGACCCAAACAATTGCAATGTCATCAGTTGTCAATACGGTTTGGCTTGTTTCTGAAATATACTGCAGCTTCCAACATGCATTGTCCTTTTCCATGCTATATATTTATGATTGTTCACTGTCTTCAGTTGTTGGTTTTCTATGCCACTGTAGATGGTTCTTTCAGTTATATAGAGATTTTCTTCAGTTGAGTGTTCCTGCTCCATGGTTCCACCTTTGTGCTTGCCACTTCCTTCGGTCTATTTATTTGGTGCTTTAGCGTCCTTCGTATATGTACATGGCTGTCCAAATACCGTTGTCACCCGCTTTTTTTTCCAATGTAGTCTTCCTATCATTGGTCACCTGGCAAATATGTGTACCACACCTCATACCCGCCATGCCATAATCTATCCTTACTACCTAAATAATGTCGGCTTACTATTTTCATTGAAATTCTTGTGGGTGAATGTGTGAATATTTGAAGGCTGAGAATTTGCATCTTCTGCTGGTTGCCATGCATGGATGCCGTTGCTCGCGGTTATGCCCATTGTCTTAGATTTCATAATACCATGTCAACTAGCTACTACTATTGTCTTGTACATTATTCAAAAGAACTTTATCGTTGTGCAAGTAAGACATGAGTTATGGGTTGTGCTTGTACATGACAAACACCTTAGCTGTGTAGATACCTAAGTGATCTGCTTGGTTGTGAGTATTTTGAATAAAAATTGTACAAGTACAAATGTTGATCAGGATGAGTGGAAATTGTGAGTATGGTTTAGCCTGTTTCAAATGAGCATTTGGTCGAGGTGGAACCGGCTGCAATTGCAGTTCACCTCACGACATGCAAAATGGAGGTTCCATGAGGTGATGATGGTGAAGAGGGACCGTGACGCCTAAGAGGGGGGTGAATTAGGCAACTTAAAAATCAAACTCTAAACTATGGCCTCTTTTTCTAACCTTAACAAAACCTATGCAAAAGATAAACTATCTAAATGTGCAACTACGGTTTAGCTAGTGTGTTGATATCTCTATCCGCAAAAAGAGTAATGCAATCAATGTAAATGCGGAAGCTAAAGAGCAAGGTAGAGAAATGCAAACTCCCATCGACGACTCTGGTATTTTTACCGAGGTATCGAGAAGCGCGTAAGCTTCCCCCTAGTCCTAGTTGGAGCCCCTCGCAAGGAATCCCTCGCAAGGGCCAAGCTCCCGGTCGGGTAACTCCGTGGATAGCCTCGGGCCTTCCCCATGCACAAGTGGGTCTCCGACGTGCCTCCCGGCAAGCCTCTCCCGGATGCTCCCCGCTGTCTTCACTATCAAGCTTCCGGCCAAAATACCGCGGGCCTTGTTCCCTCTGGTACATGGTGGTGGCCACACCACAAACACGGTTGGTGTGATCTCGCAAGACTACAAGCCCCTCCGATGTACAACAATGGTGCGCGCAAGCACCGAGTGGTAAGAGGTATGCAAACCTCACTAAACACTAGGCCTAAACCTAGAGCAAGCGAATAAGCAGTGGTCTAATCAACCTAAGCACTTGGCAAAGCACTTACGCTAATCACCTAATGAAACACTAAGCACTATGCAAGTGGAAATCACTAAAATGGTGTATCAACACCCTAGATATGTTTCCTTAGCTCCACACGCTTCATTTGGCCGGTTGGGGGTTCTATTTATAAGCCCCACTGAGAAAGTAGCCATTGGGGACGAAATCCTGCTTTTCTGCTACAGACCGGACGTTGATCACGTCCTAACCAGACGCGTCTGGTCGTCCCAATCGTTGGAGCCACGATCCACTAATCGGACGCTGCCAGCGTCCGGTCACATGACACCGGACGCGTCCGGTCGTAGTATCACCGCTCTAGAACCTTTCTGTACTCGACCAAACTCTGCTGTCCTACGTCCAGTCGATCTGCCGCCAGCATCCAGTCCAGCATCCGGTCACGCCTGTTGCCGAGCCTCTTGATCGGAGCATCCGGTCACTTTCCTCCAGTGTCTGATCACCTCTGTGAGCTCCTTTCTTCGCGATCTTGCGTACGGCTTGGTTCCTATCTTCGTGCTTGGACTTTGCTTGATATCTTGGGTCTTCCCTTGTGCTCCTAGGGTCTTGCTTATGGTGTTGATCATCAGATCATCACGTCGTCTTCGTCCAAGTCACGTCTTGCATCCTGTTGAACTACAAAACAATCACTTGCAAGTTCATTAGTGCAATTTGGTTGTGTTGGTCATCAAACACCAAAATCCAAAGTAAATGGGCCAAGGGTCCATTTTCCTTACAATCTCCCTATCGACAGAATATCGTCGACAGTCCTTCGAGGGGTATCCCACGAAGGTAGATTGATCGGCAGAGGAGCGCGTGATCAAGAACAAGAAGGCAACCGAGACACATGAGTTATACAGGTTCAGGCCATCAGTATGACGTAATACCTTACTCCTGTGGTCTGTTGGTTTGTATTAGCTATCATATGATATGCAGTGGTTTTAGAGGGGGTCCCTGCCCGCCTTATATAGTCTGGAGGCAGGGTTACAAGTCGGTTAGATCTGAGAGATAACCAGAAAGTAATAACAGAATACAAGAATCATGAGATCATACGTATCCTAACAGATCTTGTAGTATCTTCAGGATATCCTCCCTATATCTTGCGGGAGGTGCCGAGCAGAATCGTGTCCCGCAAGGCTTCATCTTATGGGCTGGGCCGCCCCTGGGGGCGCAGCCCATGTGGTCCGCCATGGGTATCTGGGGTCATACCCCCCACAACTAGTCCCCGAGCGCCTTGTACCCATTGTGCAATGTCGTCCTGAATGTGTCCAAGCAAGTGCAAACCAAAGCCGAGCAGTCCAACTCATGGTCCGACCACCGTGATTAGTCACCGAGCAGTTGTGAGCAGTTGCCGAGCAGCGTGCAATCATCGCCGAGCAGCATGACCCATAGCCGAGCAGCATATCCCAAGTACGGCTTGCCATAAGGGTTCAAGGAGCTCTAGTCCAGAATCAAAATTTTCTTCGTAGTGGACCAAGTGTGCCCACTTAGAGTTCGACCATGAGGAAAGGAGATAAGCTTCTTTAGCTTCAAGAGGCACGGAGTCTTCCAAAAAAACAAGCACATTCACCTCGAGGTGAGGTGTGCCCACTTAGTCCCCGAGCCTGATAGTAGATGACGTAGTCATGTGGTGCTAGGGTCCAAAGCAGAAAAATAATAGAAAACCAGCCGAGCAGGCAGCCAGTCCCCGGGCATAGCCCCAAAACGAGATAAAGCACATTCACCGCAAGGTGAAGTGTGCCCACTTAGTCCCCAAGCCTGATAGTAGATGACGTAGTCATGTGGTGCCAGGGTCAGAAACAGAGAAATAATGAATGACCAGCTAAGCAGGCAGCCAGTCCCCGAGCTACAAGCGAAGATATTGGAGAAATCAAACCGTGGAGAAAAAATCAGAGTAACGGTTGTACAGTAACGGTTACTGACCCTCGATAAATGGCGGAGAAGTCAGCGATTATTCGGCGAGTAGCAACTGACTGCAGCGATAAATGGATGACATGGGCTGCGGTTTGCGTAGAAGCCCAGCACTCATACGCCGCATCGGAGAATTCAGAGCGTCACAGATCGCGGGAACGGTTTCCCAAAAACCCTTAAATGCGGAAAGGTGGGGAAAGTGCTTTATAACAGTGCCGCCGCATACCCCATTCACACCTTTTCCACTTCATCTTCCTCCTCATCTCTCGCATCTCTGAATCCGCAACCACATTTGCCTCCGCCGCTAAACCCTAACCAGATCTAGGAGATGGCGCCAAAGAAAGGTGCTGCGAAATCAAAGAAGACTAGTCCCAAGAAGGCAGGCGCCATGGCCCAGCGCGATGAGGTGTGGGTACCATCACGAATGGGAGAGGCGGAGCTAAACAGATTGGTGGAAACCGGCATTCTCCCTGACCGTGCTACCGCCGGATGGCGGCCAGCCCTCGGTGAGTCCTTCCCGACACCTCATACTGACAAAGCAGTGGTATTCGAGGATTATTTCTAGCAGCGGGTTAGGATTTCCTGTTCATCCATTTATGAGGGATCTGTTGGAACTCTGGGCGGTTAGTCTGTGCAACCTCCACCCCAATACCATTTTGCACATCTCAATCTTCATCCATTTTTGTGAGGCATACATCGGAATCCTACCCCACTTCAATCTCTTTTGTCACCTATTCTGGCTGAAGAAGAGAGGCGGCGCTGGTTCCAAGGTGGTCGGCGGGGTGTACCTTCAGCTGCGCGATGGGATGGCGAGCGAATACCTTACTGTGCCATTGAACACATCACTGAAGGGGTGGAACACCAGGTGGTTCTACGTGAAACAAAACCACCTAGCAGTCCGCTGTGACGCAGACCACATCCTAGAAATCCAGAGGAGTTGGTCGGAGATGCCGAACAACGATGATATGGAGCAAGTAAAGGAACTCCTCGGCTTAATAAAGGGCATGAGGACCAATGGCGGATTGGTAGCGGCGAGTTTCATAGTGCGCCGCGTTCAGCCCTATAAGGAGAGGGCGCACCTCAGGCTTTGAATTCAAAGGAGAGACCGATGATACATGAGAGAGGCTAGAGATATTGTCTAGGAATGTTGTTGAAGAGCGGACTGCTGAGCTGTTCGCTGCGCTTGCCTCGTTCCGCTTGTCGGGGTACACAAAACCCTTTAACAGCAAGAATCTGCCTCCTCAGGTGAATATCCCAACTATATGTTTCCGAGAAGTTTTTTCTTTTGTCATTGCCGAGCAGTAGACTGATCCACTCATGTGAAGATCCATTCGTAGGATAGGGCGGTATATTTCTCGGGCGTCCCGAGAGGCGATTGGCCACCGACAGTAGATGCATGACCACCAGCTCAACCTGAAGAAAGCTCCGTTGGCGTCTCTTCAGAATCTAGAGGTATGGATGTTGGTCGGACGGAGAGTCCTCCCTCGGTATCGGAGAGAATCCGGGGGAAGAGGCCGGCGGAAGACGAGCCGGCCTAGAAGAAGAGGAAAATAGCGGCTGCTGCTCCCCACAAACCAGGCGGCATCTCGCTTGGCAATCATCAGACCAATCAAACACAAAGGACCACGGTGTTCGATTGGTCTGACGACGACAAAGTTCTGACGGCTCCTCCACCGAGCACGAAGGAGCCTCCACGTAGCATGCGCGTAGGGGACCAATCAGGAGGAGGCGAAGAAGTCCATTTACCACCGATGAGGACAGTCCCCGAGCAGTGGGCGGAAGGAGTTTCTACGTAGCGGACGACGGTAGTCCCTGTGGGGCGAGCTACAGAAGTCCCCGAGCAACAAGCAGAGGCGAACCCAAAGCAGCAGGCAGAACAGAGGTCGATCGAGGAGGAGCCGAGAATTGCCCCGCAAAGCACGAGAATTGACCCCATGGCTATGCCTGGAGGCTTGGGCAGGCATCGCCGGTTCAAGAAATTGAACCGTCAGACCAAACCATAAGTGGCCTTGTATTGAAGTTACTTTGCTGTAGTTTCTTTACTTCTGTGGTAACTGACGAACTAATTTGACATAGTGCAAGGCGAGCGATGGATCCAGCCCCGCCCGCTCAGACTGAGCAATAGCCGGAAGCTGGCCCCGGGGCAGGGGAGATGCCAGTGGACCCCATCCTAGAGTCCTCGAGTGCTCGGCAGCACGCGAGGGAGCCAATCGCTGCCCCTGGTGGACTTGGCGGCAACGAACGGTTGGCGACGACGGCGAACAAGTTGGTGACAACACCCTCAGCAACGGCGGAATCTAGAGCGGAAATCCTATGGTGCTAAGGGAGCCGACGGCACTCCCCGATGCTTCGGAGGGCATGGTCAGAGCCACTATCCGGCCACCAAGCCCCTAGGTGGTGCCTTCGGCTGCAACAGAAGAGGATGATGTGGAGGAAATCGTACGTTACGAACCTCGACCCCAATCAGTCCGGATCCTCTGAAAGCGCGGCGATGACATAGTAATTGTCAAAGAGGAGGACACTACCAAAGAATTCAGGAGACTAGAGACCGCCCTTACCGGGGTGACGAAACAGATCAAGGTTAGTACTATGTCTGGAAAGGTCCTGGTTGATGTTTGGAATTGGATAACGATACTGTCATTATGCATTTGCAGGAGATAACTCGGGTTGCCGAGCAACAGCGCCAGCTGATAAAATGAATGGAGCCCCTTGCTGAGGAGAACGAAAAACTCAAAGAGGCAATGAACCTCTCGAAAAGAAATATCCAGAGGGCTTGACGCGAACGAGACCTTGCAGAGTCCAACGCGCGGGACCTGGAATACCTGAAGGGGGTCCTGACCAAAAAGCTGGCTGCTGCATCCGAGGAGGTGCGGAGCCAGTCCAAACAACTGGCCGTTGTCTCTAGCCAACTGAAGAACGCCTCCGAGCAGCTAGAGAAGGAATCCGAACAACTTAAGAGTGTATCCAAGTAGAAAGCAGGTTCGATATATCGGCAAATGTACTTTTGTATTGCCGAACAACCATATTTTCGGTGATAACTGTTGCGCTTGTAGAGCAAGACACTGAGCTCGGCCAACTGCGCCAGGCCATCGATCAACTTCGCCAGGAGAAGGTGAAGGAAACAGAGCGGGCAGACAAACTGGCTGAGGAGCTGAAAGGTGAATTCCTCCTGGTCGGAATTACTGTTGAAGTAGCTTCCTTGTATCATGGAACATTGTAATGCTTGTAGGCTATCATCATAAAGCCAAGGCACAGTTTGACGTGCTTGTGCAGGAGGCCAAGATCCAAAAGGAGAACTTCGATGCTGTATTTACCGTAATTAAGCCGGTGCTTGACTGCGTTGACTTAGAAATCGGCCACTCAGCCCGACGGCAGGCGGTAGCGTTCAGACACCGTCATCTAGAGGTGTAAGGCAGCGTGGGAGAACTTCAAGATTTTCAACCACGATGCCATTGTGTCCATCGCTACTCATGTCCTCGCAGTTGTTCGATCCCATTACCCAACCATCGACCTTCAGTCGATAAGGGGTGGGTTCGCCGAAGGACTGAGCGATGTGGAGACCCAACAGCTGGAGGATGAGGTGGAGGACACAGCGAAGACGCTGGCCGGTGATATAGATCTGTTCGGTGAGACGGATGGTGATGACGGAGCTTAGTAATCTGCTCATAGATTATCATCTGTAAAATCTTGATAGTGTAGTTAGAACACGCAAAAGCGCAAGAAACAATTATGTATCGAATAAATGTTACAAGGTGCATGTATATGCAATTTGCTTGTATTTGGGCGAAAAAATCTTCGTAGTTTTAATCCTGATGCGATTATGTGTAATTCAAGTAGCATCCAAGCAGTTGGTTTGCTACTGACCCCTATGGCCTCGGCTAGCCCATAGTCCATAACGTCGAGCGCAGAGCCCGTGCACGTGTAGGAGGAATAGGCGTGACCCAGGAACCGTAGTCGACCACCCATGATGCAGAGCGCGGAGCCCGTGGCACGTGTAGGGAGAGATCGGAGACTTGGTCTTCTCCATAGACAACAACGCAGAACGTGAGCTGCTCAGCAGTTGTTGAAATAACTTGGGGATAGAGGTAGTATAAGCGGTGACCGAGCAATTAGTTCTGTGCTGAGTTCTCGGCCTTGGATAGTCCATAGTCCATAACATCGAGCGCGGAGCCCGTGCACATGTAGGAGAAATAGGCATGACTAAGGAACCACAGCCGACCACCCATAACGCAGAGCGCGGAGCCCGTGGCACATGAAGGGAGAGATCGGAGACTGGGCCTTCTCCAAAGAGAATAGAAAAGAAAGTAGGCTGCTCGTTGATCAGCGGAATATCTTGGAGATTTGGAGTAAAGTGTTCGGTGATTTGGAGAAAACGTGTGGCGAGATACGTTGGCGATTTGGAGGAAACGTGTTCGGTGACTTGGAGAAAACTTATTCGGTGATTTTCAGCGAAAAAATTTGTTGGCGATTTGGAGAAATCGTTAGGCGATTTTGGAGAAAACCATTTGGCGATAACTTTGGAGATTTGGAGAAAACTTATTTGGCGAAATCGTGGTCGGCGATTTTCGTATTGGAGATCGGTATGGAGTATTGTAGTGCTCGGCGACCGTATGTGGAGATTAAAACACAATGGAGAAAAATAGAGACAGGTTATGGAGACCAAAACTTTTTTCATCACAAAGTAGAGAGTACATATCTGGAGTGTTTTAAGGATAGAAACGTATAAGGTGCTCGATGTGCCATGAGTTGGGAACATCAATCCCATCTAAGTCACATAGGCAATAAGACCCTGGTTGGGTGACCTCTTTGATGACATAAGGCCCTTCCCAAGGGGAGGAGAGCTTGTGCAACCCTTCGGTCTTTTATTTTCTACGGAGAACGAGGTCGCCGACGGTGAATCAATGGCCTTTTACGTTGTGGTTATAGTATCTCCGCAAGACTTCTAGATATTTGGTTGTGCAGACGCAGGTGATCAGGCATTCTTCCTCAGCCCGGTCGACGTCCTCTGTCCAAACAGCTACGGCTTGCTCTTCATCATAAATTTCCACCCTAGGTGCTCGGAAGGCGACATCCGCTGGTAGTATGGCCTCTGAGCCGTAGACCAAAAAATATAGAGACACACCGGTGCTGTGACTAGCTTGAGTGCGCAGTCCCCAGACCACAGCTGGTAGCTCCTTGAACCATCTGCCCGGATGCTTTTCTTCTTTCTGATACAGCCTCTTTTTGAGGGCATCAAGAATCATGCCGTTCACCTGCTCAACCTAGCCATTGGCTCTCAGATGGGCAACAGAGACGTATTTAATGGAGATGCACCGATCTTCGCAGAAATCCCAAAAGTGATGGCCAGTAAACATGATTTCGAGGTCGGTGATGATGCTGTTCGGAAGACTGAATCTGTGGATAATATCTTCAAAGAGCTCGACTGCTTTCTTTGTGGTAGCTGAGATGAGCGGTTTGTACTTGATCCACTTGGAGAATTTGTCGGTGGCGACATAGACGTACCGAAAACCACCTGGCACTGGCTTGAAAGGCCCGATCATATCCAGTCCCCAGCATGCAAAAGGCTAGGAAGTTGGGATGGTTTGCAGTTCTTGCACCGGTACATGTATTTGTTTAGCAAAAAATTGGCATCCCTCACAACGTCGGACGAGGCCTTCTGCATCGGAGATGGCCGTGGGCCAATAAAAACTAGCTCGGAAAGCTTTGCCGACCAGGTTTCTCAAGGCCGCGTGATTGCCACAGGAACCAGAGTGAATTTCATGAAGCAGCTTCACTCCTTCGTCTTGAGTGATGCATTTCTGCAATATCCCTTCCTTGGCACTCTTCCTCATCAAGTTACCGTCTACCAGCACATAATGCTTGCTTCGGCGGATTAGGCATTCAGTGTCGGTCTTGTCGGCGGGTACTTTAGTGTTGATGAGGTACTTGATGAACTGCTCCCTCCAATCGGCGACCTGCGAAGGTACCACAAGTACCAACTGCTCGATAGGGGGAACCTCCTCAACTTCCTTTTCTTCTGTAATGGATGGCACCAAGAGATCTTGAACGAAGACCGCCGGTGGAACCACGGCGCGAGAAGAACCTATTTCTGAGAGCTAGTCGGCTGGCTGATTTTGATCTCGTACCACGTGGTGTTATTCGATACCAAAGAACTTCCCTTCAAGCTTCCTAATTTCGGCGCAGTATGTGTCCATCTTCTCACTGGAACAGGACCAATCTTTGTTGAGCTGGTTGATAACTAGCGCGGAGTCCCCGTACACCATGAGACGTTTGATGCCGAGCTCGACAGCTATACGGAGACCTTGGAGACATGCTTCATATTCCACGGCATTGTTGGAGGCCAAAAAGTGTATCTGGAGGACATAGCAGAGCTTATCTTTGGTCGGCGTAATGAACAGAATGCCCACGCCAGCACCGTTGATGTTAAGGGCGCCGTCAAAGTACATCACCGAGTCCTCGGGGCAAGTGGCGGCAATGGGTTCTTGGATCTTGGTCCACTCAGTGATGAAATCAGCAAGCGCCTGTGACTTAATGGTAGGTCTACTTCTGAATTTGATGGAGTAAGTGCCGAGCTCAATAGCCCACTTAATGATACGGCCATTGGCCTCTTTGTTGTAGAGAATGTCCCCTAGAGGGAACTCGGTGACCACAACGATCTTGTAGTATTCGAAGTAGTGTCGGAGCTTGCGCGGCGTAATAAGAATGGCGTATAACAGTTTTTGTACCTGAGGATAATGAGTTTTGGGCTCATTAAGTACCTCAGTGATGAAGTAGACCGGACGTTGCACATTGTAAGCGTGCTCGGCTTCCTCGCGTTCGACGACGATAGCTGTGCTGATGACTCGAGAAGTAGCGGCGATGTATATCAGTAGAGTTTCATCTGGACGTGGCGCCGTCATGATCGGAGGCTTTGTTAAGAACACCTTGAGTTGCTCAAAAGCTAAGTCTGCCTCCTCGACTAGGAAAAACGCTCGGAGGCCTTGAGGAGCTTGAAGAAAGGTAGCCCTTTTTGCCGAGGCATGATATGAAGCGGCTTAAAGCAGCCATGCAGCCTGAAAGCTTCTGTATATCCTTGACGCATGTCGGCCGTTTCATATTGGTGATGGCGGAGACCTTGTCAGGGTTAGGTTCGATGCCTCAAGCACTGACGATGTAGCCCAGCAGTATACCAGATGGAACTCCAAAGATGCACTTTCAAGGGTTCAGCTTCCATCGGTACTTGTTCAGGTTGGCGAAAGTTTCTTCGAGGTCGGCGATAAGGTTGTCGGCGGTCTTGGTCTTGATGACCACATCATCGATGTAAGCTTCAACATTACGACCGATCTATTGGTCGAGGCACATCTGGATGGCCCTTTGATAGGTAGACCCGGCATTCTTGAGTCCGAAGGACAAAGTTGTGTAGCAGTATGCCCCGAAAGGCATGATGAACGACGTCTTGATCTGGTCTTCTTCCTTGAGGGAGATCTAATGATAGCTGGAGTAACAGTCAAGGAAGGAGAGCAGTTCGTAGCTGGCGGTGGAGTCTACAACCTCGTCTATCCATGGCAGGCCAAAGGGGTTTTTAGGGCAGTGTTTGTTAAGATCAGTATAATCAACACACATTCTCCATTCTTTATTGTTTTTCGAATGAGAACAGGGTTTGCTAACCAATCTGGATAATACACTTCTTTTATAAATTCGGCCGCTAAGAGCCGTTTTATTTCTATCCTAATAGCCTCCTTCTTGTCTGGCGCGAATCGACGGAGTTTCTACTTGATCGATTTGGTGATCGGTGAGACATTCAAGGAGTGCTCGATCTTCTCCCGCGGTACCCGGCATGTCTGTAGGTTTCCAAGCAAACATGTCGGTGTTGTCACATAGGAAGGAGACAAGCGTGCTTTCCTATTTGGGGTCAAGGTGAGCCCGATCTTCACGGACTTGAAGGGGTTGTCGAGGCCGAGGCCAACCTCCTTGACTTCCTTGGACTTGGTGGAGGCATGAGGAAGCTCTAGCTCTAGGATCTCCATGTCATCGGTGGGTGCCATCTTGGCTTTGGCAACCACGCTAGCCATCTGGATGGAGAGGTCGGTGGCTTCGGCAAGAGCGAGACTCTCTGTCTCGCAGGCGTAGGCAAAGAAGAGGTTGGCCCGCAGAGCCAGGACTCCTGCAGGCAAAGGCATCTTCATCACCAGATATGCATAGTGTGGTACGGCCATGAACTTGGCCAGAGCTGGCCAACCAAGTATGGTGTGGTAGGCGGTGTCAAAGTCGGTGACGTAGAAGTTGATATGCTCGACGCGGTAGTTGCTTGTCGTGCCGAACTATACTGGTAGGGTAATCTCTCCAAGTGGTCTAGATGCCCTGCCAGGTACCACGCCCCAGAAGGAGGAGTCCGAGGGCATGAGATCTGTTATCTCGAGGGCCAACTCCCTTAGGGCCCTGGCGAAGAGTAGATTCAAAGCGCTCCCACCATCGACGAGGACTTTTCTGAAGAGCACCTTCTGGACGGTCGTGTCGAGGACGAGGGGAAAACGCCCTGTGTAGGGTATGTCCGCCCACTAGTTGGCCCTGCTGAAGGTGATAGGGACTTCAGACCATGGGCAATAGCTGGGGTTGGTGGTGGTTTCATCTGAGGCGACGACGAGCACTCGTCGGGCGGCGAGCTTCCATTCTCTTCTGCTCTCGGTGGAGGTGAGGCCTTCGAAGATGGTGGCGACCACCTTGTCATGGTCTTGGAAGGCATTGTTATTGCCCCTAGGTGGTCGGTGGCCTCCATTCCTGTCGTTGGCATCGTCGTCCAGCTTTTTGTCCTAGAACTCCTTGGCCAAGCCAAGGCAGTCTTTCATCTTGTGTTTGGTGTTCTTGTGGAGGGGGCATGGGCCGTCGAGGATGTTTTTGTACTACTCGTCGTAGTTGCGCTTGGCGCGAGGCTCATTGACGGCAGCGACAAAGTGGTCTGGCCGGCGGCGGCGATTCTGACTGGGCTTGGATCCTTCTGGCCGGTCATGGCCGCTGTCGTGGTGGAAACTGCGGTCGTCGTAGCGGCGATCATTGTTGCGTCGGTTGTCGAGGAGGTCATCGTAGCGGTGAGGCGGGTGATTTGTGCCCGTATCTTCATTGAAACACACCTCAGCTGCCTCGGCGTTGGAGTACTAGTTGGCGGTCATGATCATCTCGCCGATGCCTGTAGGCGGCTTGCGGTTGAACTTGGAATGGAGCTCGCGGTGATTAAGTCCTTGAACGAAGGCGGTGATGACCTCAGCTTCTGTGATGTTGGGAATAGAATTCCTCATCTCGAAAAAGCGTCTGATGTAGCTGCGGAGAAGCTCGGACGGCTTTTGGGTGATGCAGTTGAGATCATGCTTGGTGCCTAGCCGCATACATGTAGCCATGTAGTTGTCGGTGAAGACTTTCTTCAGCTCTTCCCAAGATCCGATGGAGTCCGGGGCAAGGCTTGTGAACCAGCTCATGGCGGTCGGCGTGAGCATGACTGGGAGATAATTTGCCATGACGTTGGTGTCACCACCGGCGGCGCGGACAGCAGTGGTGTAAGCCTGCAGCCACTGAGTTGGGTTCATCCTTCCTTCATAGGGCTCGACCCTAGTGATTTTAAAGCCACGGGCCCACTAGAGTGTTTGGAGCGCCCTGGTGAATGCCGGAGGACCTTTCGGATTGTCAGCGCCATTGTCAGCCGCGTTGCCGGTGGCGATCGGCTCCAGAGCTGAATCCGGGTTACCGTACTCTTGCTCATACTCCTGACGGTAGCGTACCTCTTCTTCATGGCGCGATCAAGCGACGTTGCTTGATACGCCGTCGTGCATCTCGTAAGTTGCTGAGGTGCACTCGAGCATCTTGTTTGACCTCCTGGTCATGCTAGCGATGGTGCTCGGCGTGGTGGCCCCCGGCTCCCCCCGGAGAGGTAGTGATTGGTTGGCAAAATGACTTTGACTAGGGCGGCGATTGGATCTAGGCATAGCTGATCGGCGAATCATGCTCATGGAGCACGAAGGTCTCTGATCCTCTCGGATCTCATTGACTTGACAGTGTGCCGCTTTAAGCATAGCGGCGACCTTGGTGAGCTCGGGTGTCTCTGCGGAGACGGGCGAGCTCATTGGCGGCCACCACCAGATTGGCGCTTGGGGTCTTGAAGACGTCGTGGCCATCAGCGCGGAGAAACTCTGAAGATGCAAGGTTGTGATGGAGCGACCTTCCTTGCGAGTCGAATTGGTTGTCACGAGCGGCCTCGGCCGTCACAAGGGCATGCTCGATTTTTCACGACAGCGCTGCGCGTGGTTGACGTTCGGTTTTCATGAGCGGCGCGTTCCTCATCGGTTTCGCCGCCATTCCAAGGAGGGCTATCGATGCTGACGTTGAAGATCGCGCCACCCCGGAAAGGCGGAGAGGGGGTTGCTCGGTGAAGGTTTCGGCGAGGGTCTCCATAGAGTCCCGGGATTTGGAGTCCTGATTTTCCTCCATGATGGTTTGGAGGGATGCTCCAAGGCATCGACTGGCGTGCAACACGTTGACTATCGGCGGGAGTTGGTCGGCGACCTGGTCGGCGAGGGGATGGATATCTCCCACCTGGTCGGTGAATTTGCCCCTCAGGGCATCTTGGTACATAGCGGTGGCGTTGGCGAGCCCAAAGGTTAGGGCCGTAACCCCAGGAGTTTGTCGAGCAACTTCTGGTAGATCCGGATCGGAGGGTGGTCGGTGCTGAACGAAAGTGTCCAGAGCTAACTCGGCGATGGAGAGGCAATCAACGAGCTTCAGACCAACCCGATCGATGGATTTGATCAGATCGTTATTGTTGATGTGCCTCCTCTGGTAGCGAGGAAGTGGGCGGCGAGTTGTTGGTGAAGGCGACCTCGGAAGTGGTTCCAAGATTGGATCTGTAGTTGTAGGTGCGAGAGTGGTCGGCGCAGATCGGATCTGTACTGGCTCGAGGAGCTCTTCGACTCCATCAGCATTGATGACCCACGAGATGGATCCGACCGTGAAGATCTGGCCGGGCTACGGGAGGGACGAAGAGCCTACGGAAAAATCCATCTTGTTCGACAAGGAAATAGCACGCACAACCCTACCTGGCGCGCCAACTATCGACAAAATATCGTTGGCAGTCCTCCGAGGGGTATCCCACAAAGGTAGATTGATCGGCAGAGGAGCGCGTGTAATCAAGAACAAGAAGGCAACAGAGACACACGAGTTATATAGGTTCTAGGCCGTTAGTATGACGTAATACCTTACTCATGTGGTCTGTTGGTTTGTATTAGCTATCGTATGATATGCCATGGTTTTAGAGGGGGTCCCTGCCCGCCTTATATAGTCTGGGGGGCAAGGTTACAAGTCGGTTAGATCTGAGAGATAATCGGAAAGTAATAACAGAATACAAAAATCATGGGATCATACGTATCCTAACAGATCTCGTAGTATCTTCAGGATATCCTCCCTATATTTTGCGGGAGGCACCGAGCAGAATCGTGTCCCGCAAGGCTTCATCTTGTGGGCTGGGCCACCGGGGGGCCCATGTGGTCCGCCATGGGTATCCAGGGTCGTACCCCCCACACTCCCCCTTTTTAGTGATTGATGACAACACGACCAAAGCAAGCAAATAATAAAAATTTTGAAATTTGAAAACTACCTACTTGCTAGGATGCATTGCAAGGGGCAAGATTATATGATGCTAAAAGATACTACTTGTACAACTAAAGGATACCACATAAAAACTTATCTTGCCCTTGCAAATGTCCCATGTGGCATTATGGATTTAAGCCTTGCTTCCTACAAATTCTCCCCATTACATAGGCAATCCATAATCCACTATCCTCCCTTTCTTGGACCATTACCACTTGTAAATTATTAATGCTTGCTTTTGGTCCTCTAAATTCTCCCCCTTTGGAATCAAACACCAAAAAGGAAGACATTAGTAGCACAAGGGAGGGTCAAACTTTGTGATCCTTTATGTGTAGAGTGGAATAGGTCATAAATTTGACTCTCACATTATATAGATTAAGCTCCCTCTAAATATATGCATATATATGGTAGAAAGAAGGCATATGCATATTTGGCAAATTATTGCTCAAGGGAATTTAATCTATATAATGCATGGAGAAAGCATATAAATATCAAAATGAAATCAACTGATGATATTGGTTTAGAAATACCACATGTGGAAACCAATTTGATTTCTACCACTTGCAATAGGTGGTGGATATTTGAAGTATGATGCTTAACTCCGGGGACTCCATTTTTCTTACAATGAGACTACTACACACATGATAAGCTTGAAAAGGTGTTAGTCTCAAAGCATCCAACTTATAGAGTAACCTCCCCCTAAATTTGTGCACATAAGTATGGAATACTTGTAGGAAACATGCACATTGATTTTAGAATCAATAATACCACTTAAAAGATGACATCCCATGAATGTGAGAATTATTTTCGAAGATGATATTTGGGAGAGATTATCTACAATTTGGACTTTAACACATATTAGATGAACAATTGTTATGCAAGCTATGTACCATGCTCCTAATCAATTTTAAACCATGTAGGTTTGCTCCAAGGGTTAAGAATGAAACCGAGCAAGCCTACCATAAGATATACCTAGTGTATGCATGACAAAAATATAAGCATGCAAATGCAAACATAGGCATGAAAAGTAACTAAATGCTTAAAGATACCAATTTGTAATAAATACCACTTGTAGGAAATGCAAATTGATACTACTTGAAGAAAATTGAATCTAGTTACCTAACATGGGAAGGGGAATTTGGGTCCATAGTATTTACTAACCCACTTGTCAATAATTTTGTCCATCATGATACACCCCATGAAATACACCCATACTTTGTCAAGTCTCTAAATTCCCCGAAGTCCATTGGACTTTTCACTTCCCTTTTGGGATCCAAACCTTCTTGGTGCTTTTCATGATGGAAATGATTTCCTTTGGCACCCAAAAGCGTTTGACCCTATTGTTGGCTTGCTTGTTCACCTTGATGGCCACCACCTTGTCATTTTTCTTCTTCTTTAACAAGTATGGTGTGGAGGCCTTCTTGTCCACCTTGTTGGTGTAGGTGTTGGAGAGCTTGCTTGTTTGCTTCTTCACTTTCTTCTTAGCTCCTCCCCCATTCTTCACCTTTCACTTATAGGACTTGTGGCCTTCCTTGTGGCACACGTAGCAAACCACGGTTTGTCCTTTATCAAGCTTCTTCACTCACTTGACGGTGTTATCTTGATGAAGTTAGGCTTGCTTTGCCTTGCCTTTCACTTGAGTCAAGTCCTTGGTGAGGCGAGCTACTTCTTGCTTGAGTTGCTCATTCTCCTTTGCAACCTCTTGTGTACATGTATCTATAACAACTTTCTCAACACAAACTTGGTTGCACAAAGATGAGTCTAAACATAATTCATTACAAGAAGTAGAGGCATCCTTTTTAGACATGTTAAAGGTAGAACTTTTCTTTTTAGATGCCTTGGTGGAGGTTGCACTAACGGCTTCAAGATTAGCAACTTTATTTGTTAGCTCATCACAATGTTTGCACATAGTTTCCATTTTAGCAAGCAAACTTTTATAGGCATCTTGTGAGCTAGCTAACTTTTCTTTTAATTTTTCATTTTTCTTTACAAGTTGCTCATCATTGATTGTGCATGCATTTGTTGTTGCACTAGCCTTAAGTTGCTCAATTTTAGTAGATAGTTCAACATTGAGATTAGCAAAGTTCTCATATTGTTCAAGCAAAGTTTTGTATGCTTTTTGTGAACTATTTAGTTTTTCTTTTAATTTTTCGAGCTTCTTTTGTTGACTAGTGCAAACTTTAGCATAATTAAGATTTTGTTGCACAATTTCATCATAAGAAGGCATTTCATCATCGCTGTCACTCTCACTAGAGGATGAGCTTTCCTTACCTCGTGCCATAAGGCACATACGAGAAGAGCTTGATGATGAGTGCTTGCGCCCTCGCCTCTTGTGATGGTGTTCTTCTTCACTTTAAGAATCATCCTATGATCTTATTGGAGTGAGGGCTTGGTTCTTGCATGCCTTCTTCTTTGTCTTGTGTGTGGGCTTGTTTGGACAAACTTCCACAAAGTGCCCCAACTCGCCGCATCCATAGCATCCTCTCTTTCTTTGTTCATTTCTTTGATTGGTAAAAATGAGATCTTGGATTTGGATGGGCACACCCTTGACATTGAGCTTTTGGATCATCTTCTCCACCTTGTTGATTAGTTTGATTGATTTTTCATCAAGGTCGGAGGTGGAGGAGGAAGATTGATCATCTTCACTTGAATCTTCATCGTCATCATCTTCTTCTTCATCTTCACTTGAGGAGCTTGAGCTTGAGCTTGTCTCAACTTGCTTGCCCTTCATCTTCTTTTTCTCGCTACATGCAAGAGTTTTGCCTTTGCTTGATGAAGAGGCTTCTTCTTGACCCATCTTGCGTGACATTTCAAATGCCACTATCTTGCCATTGACTATGGCGGGGGTCATGGTGCTCAAGTTTTCCATATTGTGAAGGATGGTGATGATGCTTGCATATTTCTTTTGTGGTAGCACGGAGATGATCTTCCTCACCATGTCTGCATCATCTAGCTTTGATAATCCTATTGAATGGACCTCATTGATAATTAGATTCAAACGAGAATACATACCACGAACAAGCTCATCATCATTCATTGTAAAGGAATCATAATTTTGTTTAGCTAGACAATATTTTTGCTCACGGACATTAGATGTGCCGTCATGGAGCTCTTGGAGTTTTAACCAAATTTCATGTGCCGTATTTAAAGTGAACACTTGGTTAAACACATCCATGCTAAAAGATTCAAACAAGCAATTATTAGCTCTAGCATTGAAATGTATTTCCTTTTCTTCACTCTTTGTGAGTTTATCGGGATTCTTAATGGGTTTCATCCCGTCACGAGTGACTCTCCAAACTTCCAAATCAACTGCCTCAAGGTAGCAAGCCATTCTAGCTTTATAATAAGGGAAGTTAGTGCCATCAAAGTGCGGAGGCCTAAAGGTATCCATCCCAACCACTCTAAATAGAGTCGGCTCAACGGCGGTTTAGCCAAAGATTCAAATTGAGCCAACCATCTCTGATACCAATTGAAGAGGGACCGTGACGCCTAAGAGGGGGGTGAATTAGGCAACTTAAAAATCTAACTCTAAACTATGGCCTCTTTTTCTAACTTTAGCAAAACCTATGCAAAAGATAAACTATCTAAATGTGCAACTACGGTTTAGCTAGTGTGTTGTTATCTCTACCACAAAAGAGTAATGCAATCAATGTAAATGCGGAAGCTAAAGAGCAAGGTAGAGATATGCAAACTCCCATCGATGACTCCGGTATTTTTACCGAGGTATCGAGAAGCGCGCAAGCTTCCCCCTAGTCCTTGTTGGAGCTTGTTGCAAGGAATCCCTCGCAAGGGCCAAGCTCCCGGTCGGGTAACTCCATGGATAGACTCGGGCCTTCCCCCACACAAGTGGGTCTCCGACGTGCCTCCCGGCAAGCCTCTTCCGGATGCTCCCCGCCATCTTCACTATCAAGCTTCCGGCCGAAACACCGTGGGCCTTGTTCCCTCATGTACATGGTGGCGGCCACACCACAAACGCGGTTGGTGTGATATCGTAAGACCACAAGCTCTTCCGATGTACAACAATAGTGCATGTAAGCACCGAGTGGTAAGAGGTATGCAAACCTCACTAAACACTAGGCCTAAACCTAGAGCAAGCGCATAAGTGGTGGTCTAATCAATCTAAGCACTTCGCAAAGCACCTATGCTAATCACCTAATGAAACACTAAGCACTATGCAAGTGGAGATCATTAAAATGGTGTATCAACACCCTAGATATGTTTCCTCAGCTCCACACGCTTCATTTGGTCGGTTGGGGGTTCTATTTATAAGCCCCACTGAGAAAGTAGCTATTGAGGATGAAATCCCGCTTTTCTGCTACTGACCGGGCGCTGATCACGTCCTGATCGGACGTGTCTGGTTGTCCCGACCGTTGGAGCCACGATCCACTGATCGGAAGCTGTCAGCGTCCGGTCACATGCCACCGGACGCGTCCAGTCGCAGTATCGCCGCTCTAGAATCTTTCTGTACTCGACCGGACTCTGCTATCCTACGTTCGGTCGATCTGTCGCCAGCGTCCGGTCACGCCTGTTGCCGAGGCTCTTGATTGGAGCGTCTGGTCACTTTCCTCCAGTGTCCGGTCCAGCGTGCGGTCACCTCTGTGAACTCGTTTCTTCGCGATCTTGCATATGGCTTGGTTCCTATCTTCATGCTTGGACTTTATTTGATATCTTGGGTCTTGTGCTCCTAGGGTCTTGCTTATGGTGTTGATCATCAAATCATCACGTCATCTTCGTCCAAGTCACGTCTTGCATCCTATTGAACTACAAAACAATCACTTGTAAGTTTATTAGTCCAATTTAATTGTGTTGGTCATCAAACATCAAAATCCAAAGTAAATAGACCAAGGATCCATTTTTGTTATAGATGGCTAGAGAGATATATGGTGATTGCCATCGTTTTAGTCAAGAAACTACATATCAATTTAGTCAAAAATAATTTTAGAGGTTAATATATATATTCCAATTATATATGTGGTTGTATGGTAATTAGTGGAGTGTCAGTGTAATAATTATTTATAAAGCAAAGCATTGGAATGTAACTAGAGTATCAGTTTGTGATATCTTTTGGTGGTTTCAAATTGCACCCTAAATGTTGACATGGCGTTAGCAGAAGAAGACACTTATCGTGATTGATCCTAGACTTGTTGAAAAGTGGTGTAAAGACACACTGGTGCTGATTTTTTGAGGCAAAGTCTTGGATTTAACTTGCAGTACATGGCTGAAGTGAATGTGTACATATTCCTAGATGGAACGAAGATATCTTCAAATAAAAATTCATTTGTGAAAAAAACATTGTAGATGACACTGGTACCTTAGTGTTATAAACGCTAACAAACATGAGGTCTAGGTGCTAGACTCTTTGGGCGAGATGTTCGGACGTGCTGATCTCAATAAAACTGTGGGTATTTTCTAACACATGTATTTGTACACATTTTAAGATTTTGTGAGATTTTTCAAGATACCGTAGTATTACCTATGTGATAGGCACTAATATTTACATATATATACTTGAACCTCTGTACAGGATGGTATGGAGATGCGGCGGAACTTACTCGTGAATTTATTAGCGCACGCGAAAAAAATGGATATCGGAGATTTTTCTTGCCGATATAAAACATTATCTTAGCCGCATCACGGAAGGTTCTATACAGTAGAGTTTGTGCGACGCCGCGCTCTCCGTGACTGTTAATTTCACGAACTTTACTTTTTAGATTAAATATCACTTTAACGTCGGTATTTATTTTCACAGTATTGTTATTTTATCGTGTGATCCGTGTATTTTTAGTATAAAAGTTTTGCTGTCCCATAGCAACACACGGACACAAACCTAGTAATAGAAATTAGCTGTAGTCAGTAGATGACACATTCTAATCGGCTCCCATGCATGTCGATCCTGCGGATGGATGACTCAGCTCGATGGTATCTTTTTTTCCTTTTTATTTTTGTGAAGATATCAAAAGATCATGCATGTTCCATCTGTAAAAAAAAGAAGGTCCACTTTCCAAGCTTTAGTCATCTTCAGTACAAGGATATGATCATCAAAAAAGAATTAGTAATAATAACTAGTTATTATCCAGGGTGAGTGGCTCCTCGCGTGCGCGTCTATCCATCGTCACTGAATCCACAACTGATCTTCCAATGGCATCACATCCTAGATTCCTAGTCTCTGATGACATGCGCAGTTCTGCAAAACTAACATCTTGGCCAACTCGCCCGCATGCATGTCGATTAGGCCGGCCGCGCCACAGGTAACTCATAAGGTCAAAGTGGCAACATATAATTAGGAACTTGAGGGCTCATCGGAAAGTCCAATGACACGATGCGTGTGTTGATCGGCTGCTCCGCCCGTTTCGTATTCTCAAATTTGTTAGAAGTCAAGAGTGACGGAACCCATCCTAGAGTTTATACATTGGCCGTACCACGTGTAGAGGTGCAGTACTAATGCTTCGGACCACTAAGGCTATCTCAACAACAACATCTAAAATATACAAAAAATATTTGTCATTTGGATAGCGTTACAGGCAAAAGGTTTAATATTTATTCGGCATCTTCTCCAACAACATGACCCAAAAGAGAATCATTCGTGCAAATGGGTTTCTAGAGAGAGGATACTCATATTTAAATTGTGCCTCTCAATTAACTCAAAATATGTCTCTCGTATAAATACTCTGTTGATGATTAATTTGAAATCTTTCGCTACCTATTTTAGATTTATATGTTCATATAAATTCATTATTGGAGACGGTCACGGACGGGTCGCGCAGAAAGGAAGCGTGCGACCCCAGTCCCGGTCGCGTGCAGCCCCAGCGCAATCGCGTTTGGACAGGACTGTATTTTATTTGAATTGCTAATTACCTGATGATCACCCTAGCCCTAGCCCTGCGCCTTAGCCCCAGCCCCAGCGCAGGATGATGATCACGCGCTGATGCTCCAGCCTTTCCTGGCACGTTTTCTAATAAGCAAATATTTTATTTGAATTGCTATAATTTTTGTACGGTGCATCCATTTTAAATTTTGACTGCTTATTCTACAAGACGAGACGAACAAAATTAGACCTCACTTACCTATGTTTCGAAGAATTTTATTTTAATAACAATTTATATGTAAAAACATGGTACGAGATTTATGAAAGAAGTTGCTACCATGTAATACTAAACTTGGTATTATAAAAATATGAAGTTTTTGCATGGTATGCACATTGATTGTTAACATGAGGATATAATAAATTTGTTATATTGTATTTATATAAGGTACTAACCCGTAAAGAGAGTAACGGACCAAAACAAAATAAGTTACAATCTAGAGGGGCAAATTATTAAACTAAACATTGTATAAGCTGCTAATTAGAGGTAATTTATTATACAACACATTACAAAAAGTTAGAAAACATGACTTACTGCCGATCGGAGGCATTTATTAAAAAATTATGGTAGTGATACAAAACCAGACAAGATGCAACCTGAGAGCAAATTATTAGAACAAGCATTGCATAAGCTGCCAACTAAAGGGACAAATTATTATAAAATCCACTGTATGAGCCAGAAAACATAACTAGTTGAAAATTGGATGGACATTTATTAAAAAGACAAGAGTAGCGACCTAAAATAATATAAATTGTACCCGAGGGGCAAATTATTAAAAGAAGCATTGAATAAGTATCAACTTAGCGGGTAAGTTATTATACAACTAATATGTAGGATTTAAAAATACATTCGATCCTAAAAGGGTGACTGAAAACTGAAACTAAAAAAACATTAAAGAAAACATGACTGAAAAACTAAAAATAGAAAAAATGCTGAAAAAAACTTGACTGAAAACTGAGAACAAAAATAGAGAATCATTTAACTAAAAATAAAAGAAACAATGAAATAATGAAACTGAAAAATATACACCATGAAAAAATAATGAAATTGGTAAATGAAAAAAATGAAACTGAAAATGACAACCATAAACTAAAATTAAAAAGCACAGAAACTGATCTGTGTACTCATGGAGGAGCGCAACCAGGAAAGAAATAGCTTTTACGAAACGGATTCTTTACACATGATAAGTTAGGCCGTCAGCCCATATAGGCTTTTACGTTGTATTTAAGTGGGCTGATGCACGTACATGTGCATAGGTATGCATGCCAGGCCGCCAGGCAAGGCCAACCACTCGCACGAGTCGCGTGCTAGTCGCCCGGCCGTGTGGGCTCCACTTGTCAGCCTCGTTGTTATGTTGGTTCTCCACCGCCTTAAGGATTATATCTCCGCCGTTCTTTAAGTCAGTTTGATCCAAGGGTTTACATTGGACGCTCTGGGCTATATATACTAGCCTGCAACCCCCCTCCAGGGAAGATGCCTCATTTGATCCTGAGAGCTGAGAAGCCAGAAACCCTAATTCATATGTCCACCAGGATCAAGGCTAGCAATCAAAAGAAGATTAGTCCTCAATAGCATCTAGTCTTGTATTAGAGATAGTGAGATAGAGTGAGAGGGAAGAGTTCGGAGGAGTCTCGGCCCGTCGGTGCTCTCTTTACGGCTTGTACCATGATGGAATCAAGTTCTTCTTGAGCTTGCTTCTGAGATTTCTCTGGTATTTGACTTCTAATTCAAGTAAGCATCTTGTTCATATTGTTCTTCAGGTTTGTGACTCTCTTTTGAGTACTTTAATCCGTGTAGCTCCTGGGTTAAAGTAGTATTCGTAGTGTAAAGCGTGGTGCTTAAACTCGGTTACTCATGGATGTACCCTATTTTCTAGATCGGTGGTAGCTCGTGAGGGTGACTTTTATAGCCTCATTGAACCCTGTGTAGTCCACCTCCCGTTAGTAGGCCTAGCAGGACATTGTTGCTATAGGAAACATATTCTGCATATATTTTCTCTCTATAATATCCTCAGAATTGAACAATAAAAGACAAAGTTTATCAAAGTTAGAACTAGAAGACCTTAGCAGTCTCCTCTATGCACCTATTATTTAAACTTGATTGTGAAGTTAGGATAAGATAGATTTGGTTATTCTCACACATGTTTACTCGAGTTCGATATAAAACTGGGTACTCCTAGTGAAGTGCTACATCAGTATAATATCCGTGTGCTTGTGGATTTTTCTGTGTGCATTAATTTATACCAACATGCGCTCAAATGACTTATCCAACTTTCTCCATGCTTCATGAGCCATCTCAATATTCTTGATTTCCTCAAATGTCCTCTCATCCAATGCATCATGAATAGCACTAAGAGCAATATCATTGTTTTGGAGCAATACTTCGGCGGCGGTGGGATCTTCGGCATTGGCTACCTCAATCTTAGTCTCCACCACCTTCCAAACCTTTATATTGATTGATTTGATATATGTTGTCATCTTAACCTTTCAATAATGATAATTTGAGCCATCAACTTGAAGTGGCTTCTTGGTGTTGTTGATTTGAGCCATTTTGACACCGAAGGTTGTTAAGCCTTAAATCACGGTGACCATGTCTCTGATACCACTTGAAAGGTCCTAATAGCTAAAGGGGGGAGAATAGCCTATAAAATTTTTTACAACAACACTAAACAAAAGCGGTTAGACAAAAATAAGGCAAAGCAATACTTGCGCTAGCCTACTTAAAATGCAAGCCACCTACCACAATTTTTGTTACTAGTCTCTAAGCACATAATGGTAAGTCACTACCACTAAGTTAGTCAGCTCCCAAAGGCTAACTAAAGAGCCTCACTAACCACTAGACCCGACACAAGCTAGCTCTCAAAACTAATTACACTAAAGAGCTTAGCAACACTAGAAAAGAAAAGCAATGGTGAGGTAGCGAGGTTATACCGACATGGCAAGCGATAATCAATCAATCAATCACAAGAGAACCAATAAAATCCTCAGGACAAGATGACACAATGATTTATCCCTGAGGTTCACTTGCTTGTCGGTAAGCTATGTCCTCGTTGTAGTGATTCACCCAATTGGAGGTTCACGCGCTAATAGCATCACATACCTAACCCATAATCAGGTGCCGCACAACCAACACAAGATGGGAATCCACAAGCAACGAGCAATCCACTAAAGTACCTTTTGGCACTTCATCGGGGAAAGGTCAAGAACCCCTCACAATCACCATGATCGGAGCCGGAGACAATCACCTTCCTCCGCTTGACGATCCTCGCTGCACCAAGCTGTCTAAGTGGCGGCAACCACCAAGAGAAACAAGTGAAACCCACACAAAACACGAACACTAAGCACCTCTAGATGCAATCACTCAAGCAATGCACTTGGATTCACTCACAATCTCACAAAGATGATGAATCAATGATGGAGATGAGTGGGAGGGATTTGGCTAAGCTCACAAGGTTGCTATGTCAATGCAAATGGCCAAGAGAGCGAGCTTGAGCCAGCCATGGGGCTTAAATAGAAGCCCCCACGAAATAGAGTCGTTGGTCACCACGGGCAGCTCACTGTGGGCTGACCAGACATGCCAGTCAGGAGTGACCGGACACATGCCTCCAACGTCCGATCGCCTGATGAGCACCATATGTCCCCTGCTATGAACCTGAGCTGCTTATCGCCAACGGCTACTTGCCAACACTCGCGCTGTTAATATCCGTGCACTTATGGATTATTTTGTGTGCATTAATTTATACTAACAAGCATTTCTAGCATTGTTGCTGGGGAAACGGTTGCGGAGTTAACTTTGAACCTAACTTATCCTTGTATCATTATCATTATTCTTTTATCTTTTCCTTGTTACCATGGATCTAGAATCCACCCCTCTCTACCAATATGGTGCACCCACGAGCGCAAGCCTATAGCCAAAAGAGTCTTCAAAGCCTATCCTAACACATGGCTATGAGCTGCGCCCGCATTTAATCAAGATGGTTCAGGATCAACCCTTTTTGGGTGTAGATGATGGAAACCCCTATTCCCACCTAAATGAGTTTGAGCAGACATGTGCATGCTTGCGCATTGTAGGCATGTTAGACGAAACCTTATGATGGAAGCTTTTTCCTTTCTCTTTGACGGGAAACGCTAAACGTTGGTATAATCTCACCATAGGGAGTAGATAAGGAGATTGGGGAGCCATGTGCTCTAGCTTTTGCTTACAATTCTTTACCATCTCTAGGGTAGTCAGACTTCGTTCAGAGGTTCTTCTTTTAAACAAAAGAAAAAAGAATATCAAGGCACGACACGGGAACGCTTTAATACTCTTATTAATACTGGCCCTGACCTTACCATTCAAGACCCTATTCTTCTTCAACACTTCTATATGGGTCTTGATAGGAAAACCTTGAAGCTTCTTAATACAGCCTCAGGAGGCTCGTTGTTGCATGTCTCTACCAATACGGGGAGAAGCATTCTTATAAAAATTTTAGAGAACATCCCTAAGGAAGAAGAAGAGAAGCCATTAGAGGAAGAATCTCAAATAGCTAAACCCGAATCCATACCAAACCCATCACCAACTTTAGCTATCCCAAATCCTGAACCACCGGAAAAGGAGAAAACTCCAATTTTGGACTTTATACTTAAATTTGAGGATGAACTTTTCTATGAATATGGAAATACCTTGAATTACCATACTATGAGGAGACCCCATAAGTCTAGAAAATCATTGCATGAAGAACCTTTAGACCCTTCTGAGGAAGCTTTTCTTAAAAAGACTACGAAAGAGCTAGTGTATATTATAAGCAATGAATGGTTAGAAGAATTAGAGCTTTCCTCTGATGTGATTCGTTTAGATTCACCTTCTATATCCATTTGTTGCCAAATTAATAAAGCTCCTTTCGATGCTCTTTACAATCCTGTTGTGGGTATTAATATCATGTATGTATCTTTTGCTCTTGATTTATTGAAACACATGTCATTGACTCCAACAACAAAGTTATTGAAAAGTCTTTTAGGACACATTCTCCCAAGTTTGGGAATTTTGTATGTCCTCCCTATCCAGGTAAAAGGAACCAAAGTTCATTTGAGCTTCTATATCTTTGATATTATGGAGTTCAACCTGTTGATAGGACAACCAATCAAAAGACTTATCCAAAAAGGACATACGAGGAAGTTAAATATAAGACTTGGGAAAAACTTTAAACTTTCTATACCCATTACTCATTCTCTAAATGCTTAATGAGCCAATTTCCGAGGAAGACCCAATGGAAGAGGTTAAGGTTGCTTCTCTTGACTATTTGATCGAACCCAACCTTGAAGATGATGCCCAGTTCTTCATCGAGGAAGAAGATGAAAACCCTATAGATTATGAACCTCTAGATGAATTGCTAGAACCAGCTAAGCCCACCATTGAGCTTAAACCCCTGCCTTTTGGTCTTAGATATGCTTTTCTTAATAATGATCAGGATTCTCCTATGATCATAAGTGATAAACTCTCAGGAAGAATCCCTACGCTTCCTAATTGTCTTAGAAAAGCATCGTTCTGCCTTTGGCTATTCACTCCAAGACCTCAAGCGTATTAGCCCTGCTCTTTGCACCCATTGCATCCCTATAGATCCTAACTCTATACCTTCTAAGGAGCCCTAATGTAGGCTTAATAATGCAATGAGAGAGGTTGTTAAGAAAGAGGTTTTGAAACTCTTGTATGTCGAGATCATCTATCCTATGCCGCATAGTGAGTGGGTTAGCCCTGTTCAAGTTGTGCCTAAAAAGGGAGGCATGAATGTTGTTAAAAATGAAAAGGGATGTGCATAGATTACCGAAAACTTAACAAGGCAACAAAGAAAGATCACTTTTCATTGCCCTTCATTGATGAAATGTTGGAGAGACTGGCGAATCACTCTTTCTTCTGTTTCCTTGATGGGTATTTAGGTTATCACCAGATATCGATCCATCCAGATGACCAAAGTAAAACCACATTTATATGTCCATATGGAACTTATGCTTACCGTAGAATGTCTTTTGGGCTATGTAATGCTCCAACTTCTTTTCAAAGATGTATGATGTCTATATTTTCTAATATGATTGAATAAATCATGAAAGTTTTCATGGATGACTTTTCTGTTTATGGAAAAACTTTTTATGATTGCCTTGAAAATTTAGACAACGTTTTGCAATGATGTGAAGAAAAGCACTTAGTCCTTAATTGGGAAAAATGTCATTTCATGGTTAGAGAAAGAATAGTGCTTGGACACTTGGTGTCCAAACAAGGGATTGAGGTAGATAGATCTAAAATTAAAGTAATCAAATAGTTACCTCGTCCCATAAATATTAGAGGGATCTGTAGTTTCCTTGGTCATGTTGGTTTTTATTGTCGCTTTATAAAAGATTTTTCACATATTGCTAGACCACTTACAATTCTTTTGGCGAAAGATGTTTCCTTTGAATTTGATGATGCATGCTTAAAATCTTTTAACATTCTTAAGAAAGCACTCATTTTTGCACCAATCATTCAACCCTCTGATTAGTCGCTACCTTTTGAAATTATGTGTGATGCTAGTGATTATGCTGTGGGGGCAGTTTTGGGACAAACTAAAGATAAAATGCATCATGCAATTGCTTATGGTAGCAAAACTCTGACAGGACCTCAACTTAATTATGCAACAACTGAAAAAGAACTCCTGACTGTTGTTTTTGCTATTGATAACTTTAGATCTTTCTTAGTAGGAGCTAAGGTGATTGCTTATACTGATCATGCTGCTTTAAAATACCTGCTCACTAAGAAAGATGCTAAACCTCGATTGATAAGATGGATTTTGTTACTCCAAGAATTTGACTTAGAAATAAAAGGTAAAATGGGAGTAGAAAATTATGTTGCTGATCACTTGTCCAGAATGCAGTTTGAAAATTCATAGGAACTGCCCATCAATGATTCGTTGTAGGACGACATGCTCTTCAAAGTCACAAAATCCGACCCCTGGTACACAAATATTATTAATTTTATGGTTGCAGTTTATGTGCCACTAGGGGAGAACAAAAGGAAGCTCATCTACAAAAGTCGTCTCCACATATGGGATGAACCATACCTCTTCAAAGTCTGCTCTGACGGCCTACTTAGAAGATGTGTACCAGTGGAAGAAGGCATCAAGATCATCGAGCGATGCCACTCATCACCATATGGAGGACATTATGGTGCATTCCGCACTCATTCAAAAATCTAGCAAAGTGGATTTCTTTTGGGCAACCATGTATGAAGACACGAAAGACTTCATCAGGAGGTGTGGAGCATGTCAAAGGCACGGGAATATCAATTCAAGAGATGCCATGCCACTCACCAACAACCTTCAGATTGAGCTCTTCGATGTCTGGAGAATTGATTACATGGGACCATTTCTAAAATCAAAGAACTGTGAATACATCTTGGTGGCAGTTGACTATGTCTCCAAGTGGGTTGAAGCCATGCCATGCAAAGTTACTGATGCAAAGAACTCCAAGAATATGTTTGAAAAGACAATATTTCTAAGATTCGGAGTTCCAAGGATGGTGATTAGTGATGGAGGCACTCACTTCACTGACAAGAATTTTCACAATTACTTGTCAAAGCATGAGATCCATCACAATGTCGCTACTCCATATCACCCTCAGAAAAGTAGCCAAGCAGAAACATCAAATAAACAAATCAAGAACATCCTACAAAAGACGATCAATGAGATGGGAACTGCATGGAAAGATAGACTACCCGATGCACTATGGGCTTACAGAATGGCCTATAAAACACCACTTGGAATGTCACCATATTAGCTAGTCTATGAGAAGACCTGTCATCTACCTGTTGAGCTAGAATTCAAAGCTCACTGGGCCATTAAGCGATGGAGCATGGACTTTGAAGCCGTAGGAATTAAAAGGAAGATGCAACTCTCTGAGCTAGATGAATGGCATGAAAAAACATATCACAATTCTAAGATTTACAAAGAGAGAACGAAAAGATGGCATGACAAGAGGATCAAGAAGAAGGAGTTCGCCCCTAGAGATAAGGTACTACTTTTTAATTCTAGGATTAAATTATTCGGGCATGGAAAACTTCAGAGCAAACGGGAAGGACCATTCAAGGTGATAAGCACTTCGTCGCATGGAGCGGTAACACTTCAAAATGACAAAGATACGTTATTCAAGGTAAATGGCCACCATCTTAAGATCTTTCTAGAACCTAAAAAACCACCTGAGGATTTGGGTGAGGTAGATTTCCTAATTTTACCATAGATTTACACCTCTACCATCCTCCGTACGTTTCGTAACACGAAAATATACTTTTTGGGATTAGATAGGGATAAGAAACCACCGCGAGAAAAACCCGCAAGAGATGATGATGTGTGGGGCCGCTTGGCCCCACATAGAGGCCGCCCGCCCACTTGTCATCCACCTCATGCCCGGTCAACTCTCTCGTGTCTTCTAGATCCTTCCTTGTTAAAATTCCGTAGTTTTTCGACGCATTTGGTTTTTCCTCGTTATGAGACCTCGTATTGATAGATCTTGCACTACTACGCCAACCCCCCTTCCGCTACACATGATTAGCAATAGATGAAACATCCGTATCCGATGGGCCGGTTGCACTTATCTCCTTACCCGTCCACTTTTTTATAAGTCCACCGCAACTCCCGTCAAACCTAATCATACCCCACAACCGCATATCTCGTCAGCTCCTCCGCATTGCATCCTCCCTTAAAAAATTCGCATCTCTAATCTAGATTGCTAGGCAGCGGTACTTTGATCCGGATTGCTAGGCGCCGGTGCCATTAGAGGAGAATCGCCAGCTGCCCAGCACTGATCTGGAGGAGTGCCCGGGGGCGAGGGTGGCAGCGACGGCGAGACCCTGCCAGCGTTGGTCCGGAGGAGTGCCTAGGGTCAGTGGCAGCGGCGAGACCTTGCCAGCGCTGATCTGGAGGAGTGCCTGGGGGCAGCGACGGTGAGACCCTAGGAGCGGCGCTAACGGCGGCGAGACGCTGGCGGTGGCACCGTACCAGGAGCAGCGGCATCATGGACCTTGTGAACAACCCTTCATCGGCTGCCACATCCTGCATATCAGCATCACAGCAACATGGGTTCCCCATAATCCCAGGTGACGTCGGAGGATAATCATAGCCTCAACTACCCAGGGCCCTTCTTCTACAGATCTACGTTGTGTTCTAAGTTCAATCACTCTGTACCCTATGCTCTCCTGTCACAGAAGTTCACTACTGTTCTTAACAAAATAGGGTCTTGCAATTTGTAGGAAATAGTGGCCGGACAGTGTATCGAAGACTTTTGCAACTAGTTTACATACCAAACAAATTAGTTCTTGATGAAGAGCTGTTTGGGTACAGGTATATCTGTACAAGTTGGCCCATGCAACAGGTTTATTATTTATACATGCTAAAAAGATCAATGCTCTTATATAGTGAAAATGAATCCTGCTTATTTTTTCTAGACTTTAGTGCTCTAACCTCCAATTGTGAGTTGTTGAAAATGTTCTAGCATTTGTCATTTTTTGTGTGTTAGTGCTCTTTATTTTTACTCGAGTTCAGTAGTTGTTGACGACCTAAACCAACACTGTAGTTGTGTAGTTTTATCGTGGCGAGGATTAGATCCTGATTTAGTTAATTTTCTTTTATTTTAGGATTATCATGGAGCTGTAAGGATCTGATGGAAATTTGATTTCCCACACAAGAACTGTCCAGACAGTGTATATATATTGGTAAGTTTTCACACTCCCTATAAATCATTATGTGTCATTTCTGTTGGCTTGACCTTTTAATTTCGTTCATATATTCCTTAAGGCATCTGTTCGAGTGTGTTCACAATATCTTTTCAATTTCGTTCATATATTCCTTAATGCACTGTTCAAATTTGTTCACAGACCAGATCGTAGAGTGGATGTTTAGTGATTGTTTATTTTTTGTGAACCATGTGTGCAGCAATTGTTGTGGTCTTGCACAAAGGAGATTGCAGCAGGTTTTGATATGGTTGCCTGGCAGAAACAGGGGTCAAAGGTGAGTGCTTGATTACTGAATCCTGATTCAGATAATGTACTTGTGCAAACTAGGGCATATATCTCATGAACTCCAACATTATTATTAGATGGAATTGGGCATATATCACATTTTTTACGAAGTCAGATAGCTCTATATCACATTATTATTAGCAACGCATATATAGCCCAGGACCGACTGTGCAAACCTGTATGCAAATTGTAGTTTGACTCCACTGTGCTAAGGTTGAGATGTAATCCAACTCTGCAAGTCAAAGATTAGTATATTAACCATTCTGATTTTAATTTTCTTATACTTTTGGCGTGGACTGTACATTGAAAGATCTACCTATTTTCCTTTGTAACCAAGGTGTTAAGCACATCATAAAGGTGCAGGGTCACATGATGTATTTCTACAATAGTACAATGTGGTTAGTTTGTATGATAAACAATCAACTAAGTTGGAATCATCTAAAAAGAGTGTACCAACAGAGCAGGCATGCAACTTGGCAAGGTGGACTCATTTAATTTTTAGACTGAAAGTGTGATGCCATGTAAACCTAGAATCTGAATCCTCACATGATTAATCCTACTATGACTTCAGACATGTCTGGTTCACTTTGGAAATATGCTGATCAAAATTTTTCTGAATCTACAGTGGTGGTTGTGGCATTGCAGATATGATGTTTATTCTTCAAAGAAGAGCAGGTTTGATCAAATTACTAGAAGATTAATCCCTATTGCTTTTCGAAAAACACTAGAACATGATTGAACTAGTCATGACTTTATAGTACAGTTTGTGTGACCTTATTGAAATCATGTTCCTTTATTTCGATGGGAGCTAGTTTTGTTGATAATATTGTGAATTTCATATATAACATTTCATACATAGGGATGTTTTTCTTAGGGCATTGTACCAAAATGTTTGTATAGTTACTATATTTTGCACCTTTTTTCCTCGCAGGATCGATGAAATAGGAACATGTGATGAATGGATGGTTGGTGGCATTGTAGATGGCTTATTTGTGTTTTGTATATTTTATTCACATATGAATGTTGTATACAGAAAAATGTGCCCTGGATTTTTCAGATGGTGCTCATTGTAACGCAACAATTACTTCTTAATATATGGCTGAGAGTTTTTTATTTCTCATGTGTGAGATGATCTCCAATTTTCCATTATATTGCAAATGGATTATTTATTTATTTGGGTCCAAATTATAATAATTTCCAATATTAATGTTCATTATATGATTTATTATTCCTTGTTACGCATGTAAGCATTGCAACAATCCACACTATACGTAGCAATGTACTATACAAACCATTCGCCTACGGTTAGTACACACACATGTAAGCATTGCAATAGCCATCAGTATCCGTTGCAAGTTTGCAACGGTTATTTGTAAGTGTTACCAACACATATGTAAGCGTTGCAATAGACCCTTGCAACGCCACTTCTAGCAACGTATAATAATGCGTTGATATAGGCCTCACCAACGCATATATGAAATTGTAGCAACACATATATACGTTGCAAAAGGGGGTGTCATTTTGTAGTGTTGACCCTTGTTGCAAGTTGTTCCCCCCTATATAAGCGAGCCTCTGCCTGCCTCCATAGCCATCCCATCAAAGCCTTCTCTCTCCAACAGCAGCAAAGCTCTCCACCTTTCTAGTTTCCATGGCCAACAAAGAGATTGTCCCATATGGTTTTGATTCTAGCAAGAAGCCTCGACGCGCTTGCGGTGACCATCGTTCCTCTTGAAGTTACCCCCATTCGCTCAAGCCAATCTTACTTCACCCAAGCCATCCATCGTCCGTCTCTTGTTCAGCCGCCGCCACGTCCACTTCTTGAAGACAAGCCACGTCAACAAGAGCCTTGTCTGGACCTCTAGAAGCTGATCAAGGTGACAAAAGAGATCAACCTCCTTCCTCCGAAGGGACATGAGGTGCTGACTGGAGTGAAGACCAACAAATTTGGAGATGATACATGTGCAAAATATAAGTCGGTCACCCCTCATACCACCATTGATGGAGTTTGTGCTATGCTGGATCAGATCAAGGTTGTTCCACCGAAGGAGAAGAAGAGAAAGGTGCCATCACCACCTATCCTAGAGGCTGAGAAGAGTCCAAGGATGACTATGGCCCTCCTAAAGAAGAAGATTGAAGACCTCTCCGATGTCATCTATACCCTTGAGCAAAGGATCGATGAGGAACACATTTATCGCAAGAGCCTACAGCGCAATCTTAATGCTTTAAATCACTTTGTTGTTAAGATGAAGTGAGAATTAGATAGTCGATAATAAGGCACGAGTATTTAGGTCATGTGTTTAAAGATAGTATGTTTAGGTTACTCGCTTAGCTTAGATCATTAGAATATTAAAGTTTGTGTTAGGTCATCAAAAGTTTGTGTTTAGTTTGTGCTTGTGTAATAAAGTGCCTTATATATTAATGGAGTCTTATTATTATTATCTGCTCTCTAATTCTTTTTGGATGTGTTTTGTCTCCACATGTTGTGCATAAAGGTATACAGGAAAACAAGTGTGGGGGAAGCACACCACAACAACAAGACGAGACTCTATCGTGAAAATCATAAAATTCAGAAAGCAATGGACCAAGAACCACACTCGCCAAAGTTGGACCAAAACGGGCCCAAGAGTGGGCCGCCCGACCTCCTACATGGGCCGATCAGCCCATCACAGCGCCGCCTCACCTCGTGCTTCATCCATGGTCAGGTTTGAGCCTAATACACTCTATTTTTATATGTCTCTTTTTCCGCTTTGAACCGAATTAAGAATCCATTGATAAACAACTTTAAAACCTGAGGACAGATTATTTCAGTCATGACTTAAGGATAGACTCACATAATACTTTTCCTAAAAGTCATGCTACTATTGGAAACTTATTATTAGGGACCCCATGTTACTTAAGTTGTTATGGAATAAGATATAGTAGAATGATGAGAACTTGATTCTTGATGTCTCGTTATTGGAGAATTTTTATTTCAAAAAGTAAAAAGAATAGCTACACCTCTCCTTTATGGTAAGCAATGTCCCACCAGAGTCAAATATGATATATAGACTAGAGAAACCTTCTACATATACTACTTGTTATTGTGTTGAGTTTGGTCAAACCTTGTGACCCTTGTTGAGAAACTTATCATGCTCTCAAGATCAAGATCACGTACACTCCACATATATCTGCTGCTCCTATACTGGGAGTATGCAACAACATGTTTTCCATCCACCCAAAAATGTTCTACTCCTATATTGGTAATAGACACAAAAATATGCTTGATAGGATAAATGTTCCAAGTTCTTGTAAATGTCTCTCTTGATAAGTTTCAATTACGGAAAGAGAGGCATGGGCTATGCAAAAGTTATTCATAAAAGAAAGAAAAAGAAAAGGTATTGAAAAAATGGACAAGTGTCCGAGATATCTAAAACAATGGGTACTCAGATGGCCGCCTGAAAAAAGGGGAAAAAGAGAGAGATGAAAAAGATAGCTCATGTTTTCTTGCAAAAGTTTTTCAAGTTTCAATCAAGAGAGATATGTTTCAAGGAGCATAGTAGAATTAGGTTAGCCACCATATATATATCCACACACATGCACATCTTGATCTAAGAGTATGACATCTTTCTCCTTGGATCCTTGTTTTGACTTTACAATATATGCAATGCAAGTATGTTTTCATATTTATCCCTACCTGAGCTCCACATAAGCTTTTAGAAGTAGGTAAAAAGAAGGCAAAGTCATCAATGCCTTGGTGAGGATCCAAAAATACCACATATACAGTGATTTGAGAGTACTACAAAAAGAGAAGGTAAGCTATGTTTTGTTTTAAAAAATCTTAAAATGTTTCTCCAATTGACTTGACTGAAGGAAGATGGTGATCTGTTTCAAGCTGTTCCATTCTTCAACCGCCCAAAGTTTCATGGTAGACACTTTGAATCCTGCAGTGCATGCATGACTGAAAATGGTTTTATGTTGATGTATTGTCCTAAGGTTATGTCTTGAGTAATCCATCCTTTTATCGATGATGAGTAAAAGCCCAAGTGTGGGGGAGTTTGTTGATGGTAGTTAACATTCATCATAACTCATCAATATAACTTGTATAAACGGCTAAAATAGATCACCAATGTATACTTAGGGGTTTAAAATGACAAATTCCACGAGTTTTGGTGAATCTGTGTTTTCAACATGATTTAATCAGAAAACCATCAAGGAGGACCTATTCATTAAAAGAAATCATAGAATTCCACCGCGTAATTGACATGGGAAGACTCTAGAAGACACCAAAAGGTGAATCACCGAAGCGGGATACATGTATCTGACACATGGGGCCGCCCCACCCCACCTGGAGGCCACCCGACCCTATTGAAAGCTCTAGTTTGGTTTTTGTGAATTGATGAAACCCTAAGTGCTAACCTAGTTTATCAAGTGATCATGATATAGGTAGCACACTCCAAGTGGTGAAGCAAATGAAGACCATAACATGATGATGGTGATGCCATGGTGATGATCAAGTGCTCGGACTTGGAAAGAAGAAAGAGAAAAATAAAAGGCTCAAGGCAAAGGTATAAATTGTATGAGCCATTTTGTTTTGGTGATCAAGACACTTAGTGAGTGTGATCACATTTAGGATCGATAGCCGTACTATTAAGAGGGGTGAAACTCGTATCGGAAAGCGGTTATCAAAGTGCCCCTAGATGCTCTAACTCATTGCATATGCATTTAGGATCTAGTGGAGTGCTAACACCCTTGAAAATGTTTGTGAAAATATGCTAACACATGTGCACAAGGTGATACACTTGGTGGTTGGCACATTTGATCAAGGGTGGTGAAGTTTGGGTGCAAGGGTAAGAAACTCCACCGTCGGACTGTCCGCACTCTACGGGCGGACACTCCGCCGGTGCCACCGGCGCCCTAGACAGAAAAGACAGAGGTCACTATAAGTGACCGGACGCTGGTCTTGTTTGGACCGGCGCATCCGGTCAGTGGCAGCGGAAGGCGTGCATTTCGGTCTCATGACTGGACGTTGGGTCGCTCAGCGACTGGACGCTGGCAAGGTGCGTCCAGTCAGTGCTGGCGTACCCTGACGTAGGGCGTACAGAGGAGACGTTGTGTGATCGGACGCTGGCTGTGTCCGGTCAAGCATGACCGGACGCGTCCGGTCGGAGAAAATCACGTTTGGAACCTTTCTGGAAACGACCGGACGCTGAAGTCCAGCGTCCGGTCAATTTCTAACTGACGCGTCCGGTCAGCAGACGACCGTTGAAATCTAACGAACAGGGACACGTGGCGAGAATCACGTGACCGGACGCTGAGGGCCAGCGTTCGATTGATCAGACCATAGCGTCCGGTCACCCCACGCTGTACCCAGTGAAGGGGTACAACGACTCTATTTCGTGGGGGCTTCTATTTAAGCCCCATAGCTGGCTCAAGCTCACTCTATTGGCCATTTGCATTGACATAGCAACCTTGTGAGCTTAGCCAAAGCCCTCCCACTCATCTCCATCATTGATTCATCATCTTAGTCAGATTGGGAGTGATCCAAGTGCATTGCTTGAGTGTTTGCATCTAGAGGCACTTGGTGTTCGTGTTTCGCTGTGGGATTCGTTTGTTACTCTTGGTGATTTCTACCACCTAGATGGCTTGGAGCAGCGAGGATAGTCGAGCGGAGGGTGGTGATTGTCTTCGGCTCCGATCATGGTGATTGTGAGGGGTTCTTGACCTTTTCCCGGTGGAGAGCCAAAAGGTACTCTAGTGAATTGCTTGTGGCTTGTGTGATCCTCATCTTGTGTTGGTTGTGCGGCACCCTATTGAGGGTTTGGCGTGTGGTGCCAATTAGCGCGTGAACCTCCAAGTGAGTGAATAGCCACAACGAGGACTAGCTTGCCGGCAAGCAAGTGAACCTCGGTAAAAAATCATTGTGTTCATCATTTGATTCCGAGGTGATTGGTCTTCATTGTTATCCACACTTGTGATTGATTGGTTCATACATCTACACGGTGGTATAACCTTCTTGCCTACTCTTTACATTACCGCAAACTAGTTGTCAAACTCTTTAGTGTAACTAGTTGTGAGAGCTTGTTAGTTTAGTTAGTGTGGCTCTTTAGTTAGCTTTTGAGAGCACACTAACTTAGAGTGGTGATATAGCTATTGTGTGGATATATTCCATCTAAACTAGAATTGTGATAGGTGGCTTGCATTTTGAGTAGGCTAGTGCAACTCTTGCTTCGCCTTATAATTGTCTAACCTTTTGTTAAGTGTTGTTGTAGAACTTTTTATTAGGCTATTCACCCCCCCTCTAGCCATTATGACCTTTCACCTGTGGGCCCCACCTATCAGCCTCCATTGTTATGTCGGTTCTCCACCGCCTTAAGGATTGCATCTCCACCGTTCTTTAAGTCGGTTTGATCTAAGGGCTCACATTGGACGCTCTGGGCTATATATACCAGCCTACACCCCCCTCCAGGGCAGATGCCTCATTTGATCCTGAGAGCTGAGAAGCCAGAAACCCTAATTCATATGTCCTCTACGCTCCTATTATTTAAACTTGATTGTGAAGTTGGGATAAGTTAGATTTGGTTATTCTCACACATGTTTCCTCGAGTTTGATATAAAACTGGGTACTCCCGGTGAAGTGCTACATCTGTATAATATCTGTGTGCTTGCGGATTATTCTGTGTGCATTAATTTATACCAATATGCCCTCAAATGACTTCTCCAACTTTCTCCATGCTTCATGAGCCATCTCAATGTCCTTGATTTTCTCAAATGTTCTCTCATCCAATGCATCATGAATAGCACTAAGAGCAATATCATTGTTTTGGAGCAATACTTCTTCGGCGGCGGTGGAAGCTTCGGCATTGGCTACCTCAATCTTGGTCTCCACCACCATCCAAACCTTTATATTGATTGACTTGATATATGTTGTCATCTTAGCCTTCCAATAAGGATAATTTGAGCCATCAAATTAGAGTGGCTTCTTGGTGTTGTTGATTTGAGCCATTTTGACACCAAAGGTTGTTAAGCCTTAAATCACGGTGACCACGTCTCTGATACCACTTGAAAGGTCCTAATGGCTAAAGGGGGTGAATAGCCTATAAAAATTTCTACAACAACATTAAGCAAAGTGGTTAGACAAAAATAAGGCAAAACAATACTTGCGCTAGCCTACTAAAAATGCAAGCCACCTACCACAATTCTAGTTACTATAGTTTCTAAGCACACAATGGTAAGTCACTACCACTAAGTTAGTCAGCTCTCAAAGACTAACTAAAAAGCCTCACTAACCACTAGACCCGACACAAGCTAGCTCTCAAAACTAATTACACTAAAGAGCTTAGCAACACTAGAAAAGTAAAGCAATGGTGAGGTAGCGAGATTATACCGACGTGGCAAGCGATAATCAATCAATCAATCATAAGAGAACCAATAAAATCCTCGAGACAAGATGACACGATGATTTATCCTCGAGGTTCACTTACTTGTCGGTAAGCTACGTCCTCATTGTAGCGATTCACCCACTTGGAGGTTCACGCGCTAATAGGCATCACACACCTAACCCACAATCGGGTGTCGCACAACCAACACAAGATGGGAATCCACAAGCAACGAGCAATCCACTAAAGTACCTTTTGGCTCTCTCGCTGGGGAAAGGTCAAGAACCCCTCACAATCACCACGATCGGAGCCAGAGACAATCACCTTCCTCCGCTCGACGATCCTCGCTGCACCAAGCTGTATATGTGGCGGCAACCACCAAGAGAAACAAGTGAAAACCCGCAGTGAAACATGAACACTAAGTGCCTCCATATGCAATCACTCAAGCAATGCACTTGGATTCACTCCCAATCTCACAAAGAATATGAATCAATGATGGAGATGAGTGGGAGGGCTTTGGCTAAGCTCACAATGTTGCTATGTCAATACAAATGGCCAAGAGAGTGAGCTTGAGTCGGTCATGGGGCTTAAATAGAAGCCCCCACGAAATAGAGCCGTTGGTCACCATGGGCAGCTCACTGCGGGCCGTCCGGACATGCTAGTTAGGAGTGACCGGACGCATGCCTCCAGTGTCTGGTCGTTGGATGAGCGCCATGTGTCCCCTGCTATGAACCTGAGCTGCTTATCGCCAATGGCTACTTGCCAACACTCACGCGGTTAAAGTACGACCAAACGCACAACGCCATGACCGGACGTGGCCGCGTGGAGTCCGATCGTGTGAACGCCAACACCGCCGAGCCACTGGCCTAACGCTCTACACCGATGACCGGATGCTCCACCACAGCACGTCCGATCACTTCCAGTAAGGTTCCCGAGCAGCTAAAACACAACCGGACGAGTCAGGTCAAGCATGACCGGACGTGCCCCTACGTCCGCTCGCTCCTTCCTCGCCTCCAAGCTTGCCTCAGCATACGTCACCAGTGACCGGACTCACCACCGTCGCGTCCGATCACTTGCCCTTGCCTGCATCGGTTCATAGGCCGAGAGTGGCGCCACCTCTTCACTACTGACCGGACACACAGGACCAGCGTCCGGTCCTGCGTCCGGTCACAAGAACCAGCGCCTCCTCAACTCCAACTTCTCCACCCTTGATCAAATGTGCTAACCACCAAGTGTATCACCTTGTGCACGTGTGTTAGCATATTTTCACAAACATTTTCAAGGATGTTAGCTCTCCACTAGATCTAAATGCATATGCAATGAGTTAGAACATCTAGTGGCACTTTGATAACCGCATTTCGATACGAGTCTCACCCTTCTTAATAGTACGGCTATCTATTCTAAATGTGATCACACCCACTAGGTGTCTTGATCACCAAAACAAAATGGCCCTATGGATTTCACCTTTGCCTTGAGCCCATTTTGTTTTTCTCTTTCTTGTTTTCCAAGCCCAAGCACTTGATCACCATGGCTTCTCCACCATCACCATGATCTTCTCCATTTACTCCATCACTTGGAATGTGCTTCCCTATTCTCATGATCACTAGAGCAAGTAGGTTAGCACATAGGGTTTCATCAATTAACCAAAACCAAACTAGAGCTTTCAGCAGTTTAATATACTCTTCAAATTCCTTAGATTCATCCATAGAGATAGGAGCATCAAGTCTAGCAAGCAATCAAACCAGTTGTGTACGAGCAACCTCAGGACTGTACTCCCAATTACGCATACTACCGTTAGGATTAAAAGAGATATGAGACTGAGACATGCGAGTTTTTTCATGCCTCTTAACGCATCTATCCCTATGTTAGGTGAGGTGACCAGTGCCACCACTAGAGAGAGGAGAGTACCTTCTAGCACAATGGATTCACTTAGCTGGATACCTGATCTACTTACCACCGACAGTTTTGAAAATCTTGTCAAAATCCTACCACACAAGAGAGGTAGAGGGACGTGAGCGCTTGGCGCTGTTCTCGTCCTCTACGCTTGGAGCCTTGACTTCATGATCATCGCCGAAATCGATAGGAGCCTCAACGCTACGGCCGAATAGGGCCTCGCGGTCCTCGCGCATGTCATCCTCGTCATCATATTCGGCCATACCGCACATCCACAACTCTTCATTGGTACCGACCTCAACCGTGTCATCGTTGGAGCCAACCATCATCACTCGTCGGTGCCCCGGTTCCTCAACGACTTCAGAAAAATAAGAGATTAGTACAAATCTAGGGTTAGGGTTAGCATGTTAGGGTTAGGGTTAGTCATACATTTGCAGCCGGAGCACTAGAACTGCCAGCAACATCGACGAAGCATGGATCCGGCCCTCTAGTTCCTCAACGAATTCGAATTGATTGTAGATCTAGGGAAAAACACAGAGAGTTAGAGGCAAAGAGACAGGCGAGCTAGGAGAACAGCTCTTATGCTAAATCTGGAGCACCAGATCGAGCTGCCGGCATCCGGTGAGGCCAACGATGGTGATGAACGGATATGACGAGGTGGACAACAAGGAGAGGACAAGTCTACACAGATGGTGCGAGATCAAGATGAGAGGTATAGATGGTCGTATCGTGAGCCAATGCCTGCCAGCGGTGGCTCAAGAGGCCACCGTAGGGCGAGAAGAAGAGAGGAGGCCGGAGGCGAGAGAGGATAGTTGCGGCGAAGAGAGGAGAGAGAGCTAGAGAGGACCAGGTTCGACCCTGACCCACTTTTGGAATAGAAGGAGCAGGGGGTCACGATTAGGCATGCTTGAACCGCTTCGTTTGCAGGCCTATGCAATTGAAACACATTGTGCAAGTGACATTACACGCCCGGCTGCGTCCACCGCCGCGGCCACGCCATCAACAGTGCATCTACACAACCATGGCGCCAGAAGCGGTCATCTGTAGCTCCCTCTCTGCACATGCGTGCCTAAGTGCGGACTGATCAGCGTCTCTACGGAAACCAACGGATGACCTGATGACTCCGACATAGGATCCAGCGGCAGGACGGACAGGAAGCCGCCTAGAGCCTACCTTATCGGCAGGACGGACTGACGGACAGGCAGCAGCTGAGGTGACTAGGCGCCGTCGTCTCTCCAATTGCCATGGCCAACCTCTCATCCTAGCTGGCGATCGAGGTCCGATCCATCACTAGCTAGCAAGCCTACCACCAGCAAATGCGTATGCTTCTGCTGTTGGTGGTAGACGGTTATCTTTACTGCACGACCGTGGCTTTCAAAAAGATGCATGAAGCTGGAATTTGCTTGGACCTTTCCGATGATCGCCGACTCGCCGTAGTGGATGCCTCGTCACCATATACGTGAGTGCGTAGTGGTGGCCGGGTCCGGGTGCCATCGTCGATCGACGCGTGTCAGAAGACTCCCGCCATCCGAGCCTATAAAGCTGGGGCATGGGAGGTTTCGTGTTCAGAAGCTACACCTGCAGCACACAGCAGATACTCCTACTTCCAGTTCGATCGGACTCGGAGCAAAGAGAGCAGCTAGTGAGTTGCGACGATAGTGTCTTTGACTCGTGAGAACCGAGTGAGCGATCATATGGCGGCGTCTCTGCTCGGCCTGTACAGCGGCGGCAGCGGCCGGTGCGGGAGGGTCCACGCCAGGAGCGGCGGCCGCCGGTCGGCTGCGGCGGTGAAGCAGCTGCTGTCGAGGTTGAGGCGCTCTTGGATGAGACGCGTGGCGCGGCCGAGGCGAAGCGCGGTCAGGTTCGGGTATGACCTGCATAGCTACTACCAGAACTTCGACGACGGCATTGCCTCCTCCGGCCACCACCGCTTGGAGCTGTACTGTACTAATTAAGTACCGGTGACTATTATTAGCTCGTGCAATCATTGACTGATCATTATTTTTTATGGAAGTCATTGACTCATTATTGTACAGGGATCACTGCTCCCTTTGCTTCTTCTGTGTAGTCAGGACTCAGGAGTAGTATATATGTAAGAGTAAGACTAAATCTGCGATCGATCAGCAGAATAATGATGCTTTTTGTTGTAGAGCTATTTGAAGCTTGGAATAGAAATGGTTTCTGTATAATTAAACCGTTATGAGATTTTCTGTCCTGTGTTCAGGCATACGCATGTGCCACACCCATATCCAATTGTTCATCTACCTGAGTTTTTTTTTTCTAGAACACGCTCGCGAGCCGAAGAGCTATGTAAGAAGAGAAACATCTGCTCAAACTATATGTAGCTTCTTGTAGATTTTTAGGAGATAAGCAAAACTGAAATACTAAAGGTAGATGGCCGGCAGGCACTGGTTTTTCAGTTCTCAATAAACTTCTTACATGATGCATGGAACACTCACAAGAAACTAAACGTGAAACTCAAAAACCAAATCGCCATTATATTATTTGCATCCTTCCACCTCTCAGTTATCCATCGAGGCTATGGACGAAGGACCGACCTTATATATGTTCATGTCCTCCAGAAAATTTTAGTGTAAATTTTTTCTTGTTAAAATATTCACCTACGTACACCTAGGTTTATAATTTTGAGTTAAATATACTATATGCCCATAAATTTTTCACTATATGTCATTTAGGTTTATGAACTCTGAAAACGTTCTGGGTCACTAGACTTGTCCAATGGTACACCGCGGGTCCATGTTGCCCGTGTCAATACGTGGCAATTGACGTGGCGTGACGGTGTTGATAAGACTGACCCATGGAATCCATGTGTCATCTAGATCATGTTTCTCTTCTTTCATCCATTGCTCTCTCTGTACAGCTTTTGGTGACACTTGGCGGATGCTCTCGAGTTGTGACCACGATTTTAGGGATAGGGTCCCATGCAGATGGTGGTAAATGGCAAGTTTCAACTGCTGCATGGATGGCATGTGGATCTACGCGGCGCATAAAGATCAGTTTGTGGACCACTATTATATTTAACTCCATAGTTTTTAAAATGAAGATGAAGAATAGACACAACACGTGGGAAATTTTGATGTTGATTCAAAATAGAAAAATAGTAGAAAACAAGTGTTTTATATGCCTCCAGCATTTGCGGACCACCCAATTATACCCCGTGATGAAGTCCCGTCATCTGATTTACACATTTAGCTTCCCCATCTCAGGTGAGTGGTCAAGATCTCTGGCAAGGGTTTAGCTAGGGTACGGTTTAGAGTTCAAGGTTTGGGTTCAAGAAGTCTTCATATCATCTTTGGGATTAGAGGAAGAACTGTATGGGACGGTATACTGACTGATGACAGTGACAAGCAAGATAACGGGGCGGATGAACTGGATGCGGTGCCACTGAAAGCTCTAGTTTCATTTTGGTAATTGAGTGACAACCTAGGTGGACTAATATGCGTTTGATGTAAGATACACAGGTGATTAGTCCACATGTACACTAGTGTAACAAACTTGTGACATGGTGGTGAAATGGCCTGGAGTTGTTGATAGTGCTCAACTAGTTGTTGATAGAAGCAGCTCATTGCATATGAGACATGACATGGTGTCATGTTTCTAGGTAGATAAGATCAAGAGACATGCCTTGGCTATGAATGATCGGGTTGTTTGTGTGAAGGGCAAGTCAGAGGCTCGGGTGCGACGGACTGTGTGGCGGTGAAGCGCGCCGATGGGCCTGTTGCAATGGTGAAGAGCAAGCAAAGTTGCAATCAATGAACCAATAAGGCCAAGTGATGATATGAAGTGGATCATATCATCTACAAGGTATCAAGCCATGTAATACTTGTGTTGATTACAAGTGGCTTGATGAAGGTTGGGTGTTTTGTGGCAACACCTAGGATGGAGATGAAATGGAAGGCGTAAGGCGAAGGTATATTTCACCGGTCTAAGTTGAGTACAGAAGAGATAGACCGGGTTTAGGATAGATAGTCATACCATAAAAAGGTATATTACACCCATATCCAATTGTTCATCTACCTGAGTTTTTTTTTTCTAGAACACGCTCGCGAGCCGAAGAGCTATGTAAGAAGAGAAACATCTGCCCAAACTATATTTAGCTTCTTGTAGATTTTTAGGAGACAAGCAAAACTGAAATACTAAAGGTAGATGGCCGGCAGGCACTGGTTTTTCAGTTCACAATAAACTTTTTAGATGATGGAACACTCACAAAAAACTAAACGCGAAACTCAAAATCCAAATCGCATGTCTTTGACGTGATTGATCCTGACATGTAGCACAGACAAACTACAGCCATTACTTGTTATCAGTCGAGGTTATGGATGAAGGGCCGACCTTACATGTTCAAGCTCTCTAGGAATTTTTAGGTGCATATTTTTTTAGTTAAAATATCCACTTCTAGGTTTATAATTTTGAGTTAAATATATCATTAGCCCATAAATTTTTCATTGTATGTCATTTCTGTTTACGAACTCGGAAAACGTATTTTGGGTCACTAAATATCCAATGGTACACGAGGAGTCCATGTTGCCCATGTCAATACGTGGCAATTGCCATGGCGTGATGATGTTGATGACTGACCCATGGAATCCACATGTCATCGAGATCGTGTTTCTCTTCTCTCGTCCATTGCTTTCTTTGTACAGCTTTCGGTGACAGTTGGCCGATACCCACTAGTTGTGACCACAATTAGGGATGAGTAGGCGCCGCCGTGTCTCCAGTTGCCATGGCCAACCTCTCATCCTAGCTGGCGCTGTTGGTGGTAGACGATTTCTCTTTCTTTCGACTGCACGACGGCGGCTTCAAAAAGATGCATACATGAAGCTGGATTTTGCTTGGACCTTTCGGATGATCGCCTTAGTGGATGCCTCGTCACCATGTACGTGAGGGCGTGCTGGTGGGTCCGGGTGCCGTCGTCGATCGACACGTGTCAGGATACTCCCACCATCTCAGCTTATAAAAGCTGCGGCATGGGAGGTTTCGTTTTTGCAGAACATCTTCAGAAGCTACAGCTGCAGAACACAGATACTCTCCAGCTCGGAACAAAGAGCACCTAGTTAGTCGCAAAGAGTGTCTGGCAGTCTGGGACTTGTGAGAACCGAGTGAACGATCATGGCGGCGTCTCTGCTCGGCCTGTACAGTGGCGGCAGCGGCCGGTGCCGGAGGGTCCACGCCAGGGGCGGCGGCCGCCGGTCGGCTGCGACGGTGAAGCAGCTGCTGTTGAGGTTGAGGTGCTCTTGGAGGAGACGCGCGGCGCGGCCGAGGCGAAGCGCGGTGAGGTTCGGGTATGACCTGCATAGCTACTCCCAGAACTTCGACGACGGCATTGCCTCCCCCTCCGGACACCTCTGCTTGTAGCTGTGCCTAGCTGCAACAATTCCCTCTTGCCACTTCTGTACTTATGGTTGCTATTGTTAGCTCGTGCAGTCATTGACTCATTGTATAGGATCACTACTCCCTTAGCTTCTTCTCTGTAGTCAGGACACAGAGTAGTAGTATATATGTAAGACTAAATCTGCCATCGATCAGCAGAATGATGCTTTATTGTGGAGCTATTTAATTTGAAGCTTGGAATAGAAATGGTTTCTGTATAATTAATCTGATCCTGTGATCTTCTCTCCTGTGTTCAGGCATACGCATGTGCCAGTGCCACACCCGTATCCAACTTCATCTACCTGAGCTTTTTTTTTCTCAGACACGCTCGCGAGACGAAGAGCTATGTAAGAAGAGGAACATCTGCCAAAACTATATCTATCTACTTGTAGATTTTTGAGATAAGCAAAACTGAAATACTAAAGGTAGACGGCCGGCAGCCACAGGTGCCCAGCTGCATTGCTGGCAGTAGCTTCGGTTTAGTGCTGCAAGGCTTAGTCGCAAAATTCAGTGTTGTATATAATTGCTTATGTTCTGTGATCTGCGCTTCTGGGGGTTCTTGGTCTCCCCCTTGCACCGCTAAGAATTAGCTAGAGCGCGCTTTGCAATTGTAACAAATCCCCTTCCCTCTTAATGAAACACTTACGTCCCGGCTCATGTTCGTGAAAAAAGTAAAAAATTTAGATGATGGAACACTCACAAGAAACTAAACGCGAAACTCAAAAACCAAATCGCATGAGTTTGACGTGATTGATCCTGAGATCCAGCACAGACAAACTGCGGCCATTATTTGCATCCTTCAACTCGCAGTTATCAGTCGATGGATGAAGGTCCGACCTTATATGTTCAAGCCCTCCATAAATTTTTGGTGTATATTTTTCTTTGTTAAAAATATATATCCACCTAGATACTTCTAGGTTTATAATTTTGATTTAATATACCATTAGCCCATAAATTTCTCTCTATGAGCCTGCTATCGGCTGTACTGGCTGCAACTTATTTGCGGCTACAGCTGCAGCAGCCAGTTAGCAGCAGCTACAGTACATGCAGACACATTCGGTTCAATAAGCCATAGCCCAATAAGCCTATTCAGTTCAAGCGAGCAAGCTGTATATCATTTAGGTTTATGAACTCTGAAAACATATTTTTGGGTCACAAAACTTGTCCAAGGTACACCATGGGTCTATATTGCCCGTGTGAACACGTGGCAGACTGGGAGTTGACATGGCGTTATGATGTTGATGACACTGACCTATGGAATCCACATGTCATCTAGATCGTGTTTCTCTTCTCTCATCTTCTCTCATCCATTGCTTTCTCTGTATAGCTTTGGGTGACACTTGGCTGATGCTCTCTAGTTGTGACCACGATTTTAGGGATGAAGGTCCAATAAATATGGTGGTAAATGGCATGTTTCAACTATTGCATGGATGACATGTGGATCTAAGTACCACATAAAGATAAGTTCGTGGACCACAGTTGTATTTAACTCTATAATTTTTTTAAAGTAAAGATGAAGAATAGAGATGACACATGGAAATTTTGATGTTGACTCAAAATAGAAAAAACTTCAAAAAAAATAGAAAACAGACTTTTTATATGCCTCCAACATCTAATTTTTGGAGCACCCAATTATACCAGTGATGAAGTCATGTCATCTGATTTACACATTTAGCTTCCCCATCTCAGGTGAGTGGTCAAGATCTCTAGCAAGGGTTTAGCTAGGGTTTGGAGTTCGTGGTTTTGGCTTTAGAAAGTCTTCATATCATCTTTGGCATTAAGGGAAGAATTGTAGGGGTGGTGTACTGACCGATGACGGTGAAACAAGATGACGGGGCAATGAACCGGAGTGTTGAATGTCATGCATGTTTGTCCATTGAAGAAGCCAAGACAAACATATTGGCGATAGCCGACATATTAGTGTTAGTGTGGCCATTGGTAGCATTTCTAATGGCAGGGGCACCATTGTCAAAGCCGGGTGGGGAGAGATGGTGGTGAGCATTGCACTTGCACTTAGTTGCTCATGGATGGATGAAGGAAGAGTGGTGGGAAGGAGCTAAAAGAGAGATATTTGGTCCAAGCCATTTATTATAGATCCAACGGTAAAAAAAAAATCGAGTGATCACACACTAGAACACTTGATCGACACCTATATAACACATCTATATAGAAAGACGCAAAATTGTTTTTTTAATCAAATCGCTACTTTTATAAAAAAAACGTGATTGGCACGTGTTTTATTAAGAAGATCAAATCACCACTGATGTTAATTCGATCAAAAGGGAGTACCATTAGCGAAATCTAACACAGGGCGAAGTCTTTCCGAAATGGGCAGGTCATACTTGGACTATGATGACTCGGATGATTTGTTCAACTTGATTCCCATTCCCCACATGGCCACATATATACCGCCACCACCAACAACCGGCCGGGCTTTTGTGTGATCTGTTGACCATCCTCCGATCAGGCTGATGACTCGATCAGTCACATGCATGCAAAGTATCAGCTTCCTCTCAGTCTCAGCTAAAGATTTTCGCTTAACACCAGTGCGCCCCCTTTTTATTTATTTGCATCGGTTGTGGACAACACTTTGCAGGACGCAGAAATTGGTTGTAGTGGGTAGATGAACTTGAACATTCTCCGCTCCCGTATTGATCCTACGCAGGATGACTGGACAACATCTCCCTTTGAAGATGTCCAAATTGAAAGATCATGTTGTGAGATTTTGTTACGCACGTGTCATGCGTAACATATAGAGAGATATAGTTTTAGATTGTGTACATGTTGCTTACTGCCTACTTGCCTAGTTCAGTACAAGGGTAAAGGGCCATCTGCCGGAACCGTATGTACTATCGGAATAACTAACCAGTCGGCCTGCGATATGCCATATTGCCATGCATGTTCAGCACACTATTTTTGCACGCGGGTAAAGGCAATATGGTATTGTGCATGCATGTGACATTCCACACGGACGGTCGCCGCCGGGATATTTAGGCTTTACTAGTTTCTTTCTCTAAAGTGTTCCTATCATATTAGATATTTAGATATATGCATAGAGTATTAAATATAGATTAAAAATAACTAATTACACAGATTACGACTAATTTGCGAGACGAATTTTTTAAACCTAATTAGGCCATGATTTGATGATGTTGTGCTACCGAAAATATGTACTGTTGCTAGATTGATTACTCTTAATGAATTCGTCTCGCAGATTACCGAGGACTTCTGTAATTTATTTTATTATTACTATCCTAACACTCTCACGTGACACCCCTAAACTTTAGCCCCTGGTTTAAACATCACCTTAACTATTTGCCATGCTATGGATAGAAGCTCTCCGTTTGTCAGTTTTATTCGTGTTCCTACAAATTTGTTATCGCAAATAGTGAACCTCATATACTTTTGCCACTTCTGTTGATACGTCACGCCACATTGGCAAGCCAGCGCAGCAGTGCCCCTGACATACCCAAATTGGCACAGGAAAAGACCTATTTACCCCCTGCTTCTCTCCTTCCCTCGTTGACGCATGGGCCCTGCATGTCAGCTTTTTCTTCAACCTCCGGCCATCACCGGTCACCACGCAGCAAAGGGGAGGAGTTCGTGCAGTCCATGGCGACACCAGAAATTGAACAACCATGAAGACGGAGATTGAACCTAACAGGATGCGCATGGCAGGGACACACGTACGTCGTACGGTGACGATTCATGGCCAGGTGGTGAACTCGAAGACCTTGCCGACGATCTCGAGCCCGGTGGGGATCTGCCACACGAAGAGCAGCACGTTGACGGTGTTGAGCGCGATGTGGAGGCTGCGGGCCGTCTCGTCCCCCTTCTGCATCACTGGGACGAGCGCGGCCGCGGCGGCCCACAGCACGGTGATGGCTGCGCCCGCGAAGAGGTGCGGGCCTTGGAACAGCTTGCCGGTGCGGAACCAGGTGTTGAGCGCGCCCTAGCCGACGGACTCGAGCACGCCGAGGCCGAGCAGGATGGACCGCCAGCGCTGGTCCGGCGGCAGTGCCAGCAGCGCCACCGCGGCGGACGCCCGCGCCGCCGCCAGGCGCAGCAGTTCTTGGCCGCGGCTGCTGCTGTGCTTGGGAGAAGGGGGTCGGCGGTCGCGGAGCAGCAGGCCGGGAGGAGCCGGTCCCGGACGACCGTGAGGGGCGCCCTTGGATCGATTGGTGAGTGGTGACTCGGTGGTGGGGATGGAGGACAGGAGGGAGAAGGAGATAAGGCGACCCAGTGCGAGTGGAGGAGACGACAAGTGGCACAGGCAGCGTGTGCTCTGCTGCGTGGTGATGGCCCGAGGACCAAGAAGAAGCTGACATACGGGGCCCATGCGTCAGCCAATGGAGGGAAAGAAGCAATAGGACAAATAGGTCTTTTTCCGTTCCAAGTTGGGTCTGTCAGGGGCGCTGCCACGCTGGCTTGTCAACGTGGCATGACACATCAGTAAAAATGATAAAAGCGAATGAGATTCTATGTGTGCGATGGCAAATCTATACAAACACATGTAAAACTGGTAAATCCGTGAGGATGGCAAATAGTTCAATATCACGTCGCCGCCGACCGACCCTATCGCCCCTCGATCGGCAGCATGAGTCGTCTTTCTTTCCTGACTCATGACGACGCGGATGCCATCGTTGCCTTTTACAGTACGTGACTCGGTGCTTGCGTTGCGCCACAATGGGTCCGGACAGCGACGCTGGTACGTCGCCAGGAACCATCCGATCTTGGTTGGTAGAGCTTATAAAACCGCAGCTGCATATAGAGGCATAGACACGCGCACACAGGCAGACAATAGTCACGACCGTACTGCCTCCGGCTTCTCAGCTGTGATCGAGCAATAATCCAGAGAGGATGGCGTCTCTGATGGGCCTGCACACCGGAAGCGGCGGCCGGAGGAGGGTCCACGCCAGGCGCGGCGGTGATGCAACTGCTATCGAGGCTGGTGATGACGTCCACGTGGAGGGGAAGCGCGACGCGGGCGCGCTCGCGGCGGGCTGCGGTCATATTCGGGTATGACCTGCTGAGCTACTCCCAGAATTTCGACGACCGGCCTTGCCTCCTCCTTCGCCCAGCCATCGCTTGTAGTGCAGTACTAGTAGCAGTAGTAAGGCCACGTTTAGTTTCTCCTCTAAAGTTTACTCTCTATAACATCAGATATTTAAACACATGCATTAAGTATTAAATATAGACTTAAAAAATAACTAATTACACAGATTGTGATTAATTTGTGAAATGAATTTTTTAAACCTGATTAGTCCATGATTTGACAATATGGTGCTACAGTAAACATATGCTAATGGCGGATTAATTAAGCTTACTAAATTCGTCTCGCGAATTACTGAGGATTTCTGTAATTTGTTTTATTATTACTATCCGAACATTCTCATGTGACACCTCAATGTGATACCCAATATGACATCTCTAAAATTTACTCCCCTGGGTTTAAACACCACCTAAGTTGCAGGAACCTGCTAATGCTTCGGTGTAACTTGCAAATTGGCTATTGCCTCCTCATCGGCCGGGAACTGCTGATCCCTGACTCCCTGTGGCTAGCTTTGGTAGGTACCTCTTGTAAATATAATGGCTCGATCGCTTCTTCTTTGTAATTACTCCAATGCAGTGCCATCAGCGAAGGACGCAGAATGAGTTGGTCGCCGCGTGCCAAATGCTTGATTGTTAAATTGCTTGCTCGCCCGTGTTCTGATTTCAGTGCAGTAGCTTCTCCTACATTTTTGGGAGAACATCAGTGAAAGCCACTGAAACAGTAGTGCACCTGCACAACTGTATTATCGGCAAGTGGAAGAGCGCCATTGAACTAGCTAGTGTTCAGCCATTTTATTAAAAAAAACAAAGAGAAATCTCAAACTAGTATCAATACCCCTGTTACACCGTTAAACAAGAATTGGTCCCATCAATTATCCACAGAAAAGTTAGCCGTGTCAGATAAAGAAAAACTGAAAAAAGATCGCCACCAGCGAAGTTTAACATGCGTCAGGAGTCAGGGTGAAGAAGCCAGGCTGGCCAATCATCTCTGGACCATGATGACTCGGATGATTTGTACCGCCTGTTCAACCAAGGGTGGACAATCCATTTTCGGTTCGGTTTCAATTTGGTTTCTCGATTTCTAAATAAATTCAGTTCTTAGAAAATTGAAACCGATCGGTTTAAAAAATTTAGGATCCAGCATTTCGGTTTTGCTTCCTTCATCATAGCTACCTTATAATTTATTGTTAATGCTGCAATGGACAAGGCTGATATTGCTGGTCTTTGAATATTTTCTCGATGAACATATTACTGGCGCTCCCACCACATATACCAACCACCAGTTAACATTAGCTCGGTTAATCCTACATCAAGTGATCGGACTGGTCCACCCTTTCTGATCGCCTCTTCCAGATCGATCAACATTAATAAGTTGAAAGATCTTATCGCAAATTCCCAGCGCCCTCCACACTCCCTTTGTTCTATCACATGAGAAATGTGCTTGATGTTCTTGCTCCATTCAGGCACATTGAGCAATGTCGGTGTTTTGAATAAGCACCGGTTAATAAATTTGTATATTGCGCGTCTGACCCGGAAGACGTGCTAGAAGGACACAATGATTATACTGGTTCGGACCGAATGTCCCTACGTCTAGTTTCGAGCTGCTCGTGTTACTAGTACTGAGTTTATAGTAGGGGTTACAAACTAGCGAGAGAAGAAGGTAGCTCCCAAGTCTCTGGTGTGATACGGTGTGTTTGTTCGATGATTCGCTATCCCTTTAGCGAGACGCCCTGCTTTTCCTTTTATAGGTTAAGGGCAAGCAGGGGGTTTTAACCGAAGGGAGGAGGAAAAAGGAAAGAGAAAATCAGGCTCCCGGAGGTGCGCCGTCCTCCTCTTTGGCCCCGTTTGCTTCGTTGAAAAAATAAGCCGAAACACTGTTCTTGCTTATTTGTTGTGAGAGAAAAATATTGTTTCGGATGGAAAAACAAGTTGAAAAGTACGGATTATAAGACAAGCGAACAAGACCTTTGCGTGGGTCCCGCTGACCCTGTAGATCGTGATGGCAGCGGTGTCGTACCGGGGTCCTATTGGCCGCTGCAGCTTACGTGCGGGCGTCGTGCATCATTCTTGTCTTCCGTCCCATCCGAGCGGACCGAATGGTCAGAGGGTCCCCTCACAGAAAGCCATGCGGGGGGCTAGTGGTACAATGCCAGTCAACTGACGCTAGTTGACTGACGTTGGACGATGATCAGGCAAGGAGTTGGCAGCACAGCGACCACGCGTCCGTCACTATGGGCGATGTGAGTTCCCGAATGACATGTCGTGAGGACGGGTCATGCTGAGATGTGACCGCTCCCTGCACGATGCTAGAAGTTTGACCTTGAGTTGTACTTTCTGGCCCGTAGTGGTTGGCGGCGTGAACTTCTGTTAGGAACCATGTTCGAGGGATCGAGCAAGGCGGGGCAGCCCTCGAGACATCGGCCGAGGTAGAGCCAACCCTCAGGAGTCGGCCGAGGCGGAGCCTACCCCCAGGAGTCAGCTGAGGCAGAGCCTACCCTCGGGAGTCAGTCGAAGCGGAGCCAGCCCTCGGACGTCAGACGAGACAGAGCCAACCTTTGGGGGTCGGACGAGATGGAGTTCGCCCTTGGGAGTTAGTCGAAGCGGAGCTAGCCCTCGGACGTCGGGTGAGGCGGAGCCAACCTTCGGGGGTCGGACGAGACGGAGTTCGCCTTTGGGAGTCAGCTAAGGTGAAGTTGACCCTAGGGGTCGAGACGAGGCGGAGCCCAACAAGAGCTGTAGTCGCGCTCTTGACTGCTCGGATGGATCAATCGTTGATGGTTATTAGCTCTTCCTCTTCGGGTACCCTAGTATTGGTCTTCGACAGCAGCCCCGAGCCCCCGGACGATTTGGGTAGAATCACTTGGGGTTTTTTTTGACTTGCCAGTGGGTGCGCGCGAGCCTGCGGATGAGTAGAATACTCCTTCGGAGGTTTTTGAAAGGGAGGACTCTAGGGGCCCTGGCCTTCTTTTGTCGCCCACGGCGTGTTCTGAGAGCGGTGATTCCTTCTTGCTGAGGTCGGACCCTTCATGGGTATGGCCATGAGATTTGGTGATTCGTTAGCTGGATAGTTCGATTGGGGTCCCGGTATCCTATTCGTGGGGATCCGGCTAGGGTCAGCCTGGCTGAGACCCGATCATGGGCCAAGATGTCCGTGGCGCCCATGCGCCTGGGTATTGGCTACTTGTGGGGCTCATCCCTTTCCATCCCTTATCATAAGGGTGCCTAGAGAGGCTGTCAAACCTGTTGATGGGCCAACCGTCAAACTCCTGGGCCTAGACAGGCCGTAGAGGTGTTTTTTTATCTGTATTCCTCTTACTCGTAACGAGTCGTGGCTCTGCCCGAGGAGGCAAAACGTCTGGCGTGTCTTTCGAGGGAAAGGATAGGGATTGCGTGCGCATATCCCGCGGTGTGATGTTATAGCAGATTGTGGCGGGCATGAAGATCTAGGCAGACGGTTAGTTTCCTCGCGTCCGTCACCCCTATAAAACCAAAGGGTTTGTCTCTAGGGTTTCATACCTTGCCTTCTGGCCTTTGCATCTACAACCTCCGCCGCCAATCACCTAGGCTTCCATCATCCACATCCCAGCCGCCATTGAGCTCGCGTTCACCCACCTCCATCTTCAAATGGATCCATGGTGCCGCCCTAACATCATGTTCCAGCGTATGGAGGGCCTCGTCCATCGTGGTCTTCTCTGCGCACGGACCATGGACTAGTGGCTGCTGCCCAGCAAGGAGGACGTGCCGTTGCCGCCCACCGGCTACGTGGTATCATTCGCACACTTCCATGAGCGCGGGTTCGCTACCCCTGCTCATGAATTTCTTTGGGGGCTGTTGCACTACTACAAGATTGAGCTACAGCACCTCAATGCCAATGGAATCCAGCACATGTTCATCGCCCTGTGTGAGGGATTCCTGGGGATTAGTCCCCACTTTAATCTGTGGTGGCACTTCTTCGCCGTTACCCTCTAGAAGAAGAGGGAGAAGAAGCAGGAGTTGAATACGCCGATGGGATGCGTCGGCATCCACCTCCCTAGAAGAAGAGGGACCCAAGAAAGTGCCGACCTGAATAAAGGGTGGCATTCACATACCCTCTAGAAGAAGAGGGAGAAGAAGTGCCGCCACTTTAAGTCTGGGGCGGCATCGAAGAGGCCCCGGATTCCTCTAGGAGGTGACAAGAAGATCTGGGGGCGCCATCCGCATTACTCAAGGGAGGCTCAGGGGTCGCACCCCACCATGCAAGGGGGAGCGAGCCCTATATGCAATGGCGCGGGAGGCGCCATTCATCGGGACGGGCTCAAACGGCCCCATCCCGATGAGGGGCATCAAGGAGGTGATGGTCCGGGGTTCACCCTGTAAACGTATTGGGCACCTCATCTGCCGTAACCGGGCTACAATGTAAGTTTCACTCATGCCTCCTTTTTTTTCTCTCTGATACTTTTGAGATGGGTGACTTATGCTTCCCTTTCTTTTGGGATCCATCCATGAAGTGATGTAATCCTTTGGTGTTGGAAGGTGAAAGAGGACGAGAGGAAGCGTCGCCCTTCAAGTGGGGGATACAACCGTCGAAGTTGGCACCACGATGACATTTGGGATGCTAGAGGCGAGGATGTGCTAGCGGATATCTGCTTGCCTTTGTAGGAGTCGGGCCCTTCCCATTTCATGAATCGCCACTCGTCGGTGGTGGTGCCGTGGAGATAGGTCAACGGACAAGCTAGGGCCAATAGGGGTGGGCTCGTGCCTAAGGATGCCCTGGAGGTGGTCGAGCAGCTAGAGATGCAAAGGGAGGTGATACGGGCTCAAACGGCCCCATCCTCGACAACAGGGGGTATGGGTTCACCCCTAAACATATTCGGAGTCTACCAATGTAAGTCACCGCTCCTTTGTTTTTCTCTATTTTCATGTGGCTTTCCTTTCTTTGCGGCGAAGCGATGTAACGCCACCGGTCGAGGCCCCTACCGATGCAGCCATCGGAGGTGGCATGCCCATTTCGGACGGGAGCGACGCCGTGATAGGCGGGACACGCCCATGGTGGCGGATGCGGCCTCGATGGCAGCTAGCGCGAGGTGAGGCGCAGCACGACGACTAGGGCGGACGCGCCACCGGAGGCCCAAGTGACGATGCCCGACCTATCGGACGGAGGAGACACGGCCGAGGGGTCCCCGGATGACGCCGTGGTGGTGGCGAGGAGAGAGGACCCACCGGGAATCGCGCCCGATGTGGGCCGGACGGAGGGGGGACATCGGAGGGCACGCCGTGGTGGCGCCCATGCGGGACGAAGCCCTCGCTCCGAGGGGAGCCAATCCGTTGAGCCCTCCGTGGACGAATCTGTTGGACTCGACGTCAACACGCTTCACCCTCGATGATGTCGCTGAGAGCATGGAGCGGGAAGCCTTGAACCATGCCTGGGGTGCCCTGCGCGAAGTCATCGTTCCCACTAGCCGGGTATTCACTTGATCTTGCTCTCCACTCGCCCTCTTCTTTCTTCATGTATTTTTGTGTTCTGGCCATCATCTTTTTTAGTCCCTTATCGCTCATAACTAGGAGAAATCCTGGTTCCTTCATGAGCAGAAGGGAACCTAGGACCGCCTCGTTGAGGAGGCATGGCTGCATGGGAGGTGATGCCCAGCTTGCCGCCACCTAGCAGAGGGTGGCCGAGCTGACTCCCGTTGCCGAGGAGGCAAACGGTCTCCGATTGCAGGTGGCCGAGGCCCATCGGCACGCGGATGAGGCCGAGAGGGCATTCGAGGCTCTGTCGGCGAGGTCGCATGAGGACGATGAGGAGGCCGCCAAGGTTAGGAGGCAGAGGGACGAGCTGCTTCAGAAGGACACCGAGACCCACCGGTGGATCCTCAACCTTTTGGTCGAGGTTGAGAAGGAGCGGGAGCTGAAGCTGGGGGTCGAGGAGAAGCTCACGGCCGTAGAGGAGAAGGCGAGTTTGGATGCTACGGCGGTCATCCGGCTACGCAAGGAATGGGTTGAACTGCTCCAAACCATGGAGAGGCTTTGCTCGGAGCATGGCGTGGCTCGTGAGGAGCATGACTAGGCCCTCCGAGAGCACGATGACACGCAGCAGAAGATCGGCTCCCTCCAGGCCGAGCTTGGAACTGTGATGACCTAGAGGCTGGAGGCTAAGGGTGCCTCTGCCGGGCTAGCCGCGGACCTCACCGAGGGAGGAGGAACCTTCATGCAGAGAGTGATGAGCTCGGTATCCTGAGCACCGCCCTCGGAGTGGTCTGTGATGACCTGGAGGTGGTGCGGTCGGAGGGGACTAGTTCGCTCGCGGCCCATGCCGTCGAGATCACGGCGCGGGTGCACCAGCTCAAGAGGGACACCCTTCGCGCCGAGGTCCATCAATCCTTCACGATTTCTCATTCTCACTACGGGGATAGCATCGACCTGGAGACGATGAGCCTCGGCTTCGTGCCTGGCTACACTGACGCCGAGCTAGATGAGATAGAGGCGACGGTGGCTCCTCTTTTGTGGGACCTAGCGGACAAAATGGAAGACACAGTTCTACCCCAGAGGGGTCAGTTAGTCAGATAGGTCGAGTAATCATTCATGTAACAAGCAGACAAACTCCAGCCCTTCTGCACTATCGCACAAACTTATCATTTTTGTTTTGTTTGACTAAGTTTGTTTTTCCTCCCTTTTTATGTGCGGAAAGGGGTTCGTGTGTTCCGACCCTTCCTTTTGTTAAAACTATGGGGCCTGAGGTGTAGGAGGGAAACTTTGATCATGCTGGTGAGTAAGAGTGCCATAGCCGCAGGGGCATAGATTTCCCATAGTCCAACCAGCGATGCTCAATCGCTTGTTTCCGCAGACCTTGCCACTAGATCTGACCCCTTGCTGTTGCTGAGGTCAGGTGTCACTAAAGATCATGGAGAAGATAGCGAGATTAGTATGAGAAATCATCTCTTTTTTGTACGTACCCCTCCCTAGGATTCGAGCTATCGTTCTGTGACCGCACCCACTATCCCTCCATCATAAGGGCGAAGTCCAGGTTCCCAAAACGCACGCACGCGCCTGGGACCCAGCTGACGTTGTGATTAGCCATCCGATACCTGGTGTTGATGTCGAGACGCGCAAAAAGACCCCAACCTGGCGCGCCAACTGTCGGTGTTTTGAGTAAGCACCGACTAGTAAATTTGTATATTGTGCGTCTGACCTGGATGGTGTGCTAGGAGAACACAAGGATTATACTGGTTCGGGCCAAATGTCCCTATGTCTAGTTTCAAGCTGCTCACGTTACTAGCACTGAGTTTGTAGTAGAGGGTTACAAACTAGCGAGAGAGGGAGGTAGCTCCCAAGTCTCTAGTGTGATACGGTGTGTTTGTTCGATGATTCGCTATCCCTTTAGCGGGACGCCCTGCTTTCCCTTTTATAGGTCAAGGGGAAGCAGGAGTTTTTAACCAAAGGGAGGAGGAAAAAGGAAAGAGAAAACTAGGCTCCTGGAGGTGCGCCATCCTCCTCTTTGCGTGGGTCCTGCTGACCCTATAGATCGTGATGGCAGCGGCATCGTACCGGGGTCCTGTTGGCTGTTGTAGCTTATGTGCGGGCATCGTGCGCCATTCTTGTCTTCCATCCCATCCGAGCGGACGGAATGGTCAGAGGGTCCCCTGACAGAAAGCCATGCAGGGGACTAGCGGTGCAGTGCCAGTTAACTAACACCGGTTGACTGACGTTGGACAGTGGTCAGGCAAGGAGTTGGCAGCATAGTGACCATGCGTCCATCACTGTGGGTGATGTGAGTTCCCTAGAATGACATGTCATGGGGATGGGTCATGCTGAGATGTGACCGCTCCATGCACGATGCCAGAAGTTTGACCTTGAGTGGTACTTTCTGGCCCGTAGTGGTTGGCGACGACGTGAACTTCTGTTAGGAACCATGTTCAAGGGATTGGGCGAGGCGGGGCCGGCCCTCAGACATTGGCTGAGGCGGAGCCGACCCTCAGGGGTCGGCCAAGGTGGAGCCTACCCCCGGGAGTCAGCTGAGGTAGAGCCTACCCTCAGGAGTCAGTCGAAGCGGAGTCAGCCCTCAGACGTCGGGCGAGGCAGAGCCAACCATCGGGGGTCGGACGAGACGGTGTCCACCCTTCGGAGTCAGTCGAAGCGGAGCCAGCCCTCGGACGTCGGGTGAGGCGGAGCCAACCTTCGGGGGTCAAACAAGATGGAGTTCACCTTTGGGAGTCAGCTGAGGTGGAGCTGACCCTAGGGGGTCGGACAAGGCGCAGCCCAGCAAGAGGTGTAGTCATGCTCTTGACTGCTCGGATGGATCAATCATTGATGGTTATTAGCTCCTCCTCTTTGGGTATCCTAGTATTGGTCCCCGATAAGCAACTTCCCGTATTAACAATTTGCCTATTGGCAAGTGAAAGGATCAAGATGCCCAAGAGGGGGGTGAATTGGGCTAATTCTAAATTTTCTTGCAATAATTAAATCCTATTGATAGCCCAATTAACCCCTTGTGCCTAGCAATTGTTTCTAATGTTCTATCACACAAATAGACTTGCAACCTAAGTTCCAATCCTATTCTAGCATGGCAATTCTAGGAATGTAAATGACAAGAATTGAATTGCTCAAAGTAATGCTCAAAGTAAAGAGAGGAGAGGAAACACGGTGATGTTTTACCGAGGTATCGGAGAGTCGCCACTCCCCACTAGTCCTCATTGGAGCACCCGCGCAAGGGTGTAGCTCCCCCTTGATCCGTGCAAGGATCAAGTGCTCTCTATAGGTTGATTCTTCGACACTCCATCGCGGTGAATCACCCACAACCGCTCACAACTTGAGTTGGGTCATCCACAAGCTCTCCGGATGATCACCAAGCTCTCCAATCACCACCAAGCCATCTAGGTGATGGCGATCAGCAAGAGTAACAAGCACGAACTCTCACCTGACCATGACAAGCCTAGGGAGAAGGATGGATGCACACTTTGCTACTCTTGATCTCACTAATGAGGGCTCTCTTTGGGATTCTCAAATCTCAATGACCTCACTAGGACCTTACTCTTCTTGGCACTCTCTAAGGTGTGTTTCAGCTATTGGAATGAGCAAAAGTGACTCCACACACGAGTGGAGCTACTATTTATAACAAGGGCTGAAAAACGAACCGTTATGTGCCTCTACGGGGTGACCGGACGCTCCGGTCATGTTGACCAGACGCTCCGGTCAGTTCAACCCACACTCCAGTGTTTAAGTGTTGACCGGACGCTAGCAGGGTCCAATCACCACTAACCGGACACGTCCGGTCACAAATATCCCTCACTGGAACCTTACTGTACTCGACCGGACGCTGGTCCTCAGCGTCCGATCACTCGACCACTCAGCGTCCGGTCATGCCAGACGCAATCTCCTTGGTCAAATGAACTGACCGGACCCTGCGGCCAGCGTCCGGTCGCACCGGAGCCAGCATTCGGTCAGTATTTGACCCTCCATTCACTTCCAACTCTCCATCATATGTGAATGAAGTTTGCTCCAAAGGATCTTAGGCATATTTAGGAGCTACCTAGTGCTAGTTTTAACAAGTGTGCACCACACCTAACTCACTAGACTCACCTAGGTCAAGCTACCTGTCCATACCCCCCTTAATAGTATGGCCAAAGTAAAAACAAAGTCCTAAACTACTCTAAGTGTCTCTCCAACTCCAATCGACACTTAGAACTAGTCATCCTTAACCTTGTCATCCATCCTTTGAAAACCGAAATGATTTCCATCGTAGGGGCATGACATCCATGATTGCCCAATCGATCTCCATTACCATGACCTAACTTAATTGCCTCTGCAAAACACATGTTAGTCATAGTAATCTTGTATTGTCATTAATCATCGAAACCCAACTAGGGGCCTAGATGCTTTCAATCTCCCCCTTTTTGGTGATTGATGACAATACCACCTCGAGTATGTGAAAGAGTTGAGGTTTTTATCATGCTTAGATCATATAAGCTTTTGTCAATAAGAACAAAAGAGTTAGGCAAGCTTATATGACCCAAGCCAACATAATGTACTCAAAAGATATTAAATAAGCATGAGTACAAGTAATAAAGCTCATTTGCATCGGAGTATAAGCGATGAAGCAAAGCAAATGAGCATAACACAAATGATATGACATATAAATAGTTATGAAGTAGAGAGCACACATGTCATATATCACAATCATGTAGATATCACTATCACATAGATATAGTTTAATGCATGAAGGTAAACACACGAATGCATAATAGTAATAGTGTATCACACAAATAAAACTCCAAATGTATATAATAGACTAATATCAAGCTAGCCCCCCCTAAAAGTCACTCCCCTTGAGTCTACATACTCGAACCCTCTCCCCCTTTGGCGTCAAACACCAAAACCTAAGGGTCGGTCGGCGGGGCTGCAGCGGACAAGTCGGGCGCTGAAATACGAGGAGCAAGCGTGAACTGGGTGGCATCATCATCTGACCCTGAGCTCTATGCTGACTGACCCTCTGAGGCTGGGAGCATCGCTGAAGCGGTCTAGGTCTGAGCTAGGGCAGGTGCTGCCTGTGATGCTGCTGGTATGTCTGTCGTAGGATCTGAAGATGCGATAGAAGAAGGGAGCCTCTGAGTAGTCATGGTGATGGGAGCTGCTGTAGAAGGACCTAGGGCATACATATGTGGCAGTGTAGGCATCCCTGTCAACTCGCTAAAAGATGCTCCAAGACTCCTAGAGACTGACGTGTTAGGCACAAATAGCAAGGGTGACTGATCCGGTGTGAAGCCCGTCCGAAGTGGTGTGAACTGCGAGGCTACCACTGGCGAGGATAACCACTATGACACCTGTACTGTGGGAGAAGCAAACTGAGCTGGAGGGTGTCCCTGACTCTGAAGCCCACTGGGTTGTACTGCTAGAGTCGTCATAGTGGTAGCAGGCTGACCAATCTGGGGCGAAGGCTGTGGCTGTGGGGCCCCAATGGCTGTCACTACATGCTGCATGAATCCCAACAGCTGCTGCTGCATGAGTAACTGCTGCTGATGCATCTGCTGCTGCTACTGGAGGACCTACTGTTGTTGCTAGAACTTGTCCTGACGAGCCTGAAACTGTGCAAAGTTGGCAGCGGTCTTCTGAGCCTGTCTAGCCTGATCATGCTGCATCCGCTCAAGGATAGCAATTAAAGCGGGGTCTGTCTGCGGTGCAGGTGGAGCGAAGCTGGAACTGCCGGCCTCTGCATCATGTCTGCGTGGAGGCATCTGAGGAATAGGCTAGTAGTCATTATCTGAGCTGTCACTGGGCTCGCTCACCTCCTGCTGTGCCTCAAGCTGCTCCTCCTCAGTAGTGGCTATGCCTCTGATAATCTCGTCCTGCTGACCTGTGGACTCTGGTACATCTGGATGATGGCGAGGCTGAGTGGGTGCCTGTGGTGTGCTATGCCTGATTCTCTGTGCCATGTTATAAGCTGGAAACTCTATGGTGGCACCTCTGTACTCTACAACCATCTCTGGTGTCCTAACTTGCACAACCTTGAGAATAAGGAATGTGATCCAATGTGCATATGGAAGCTGCCTGCGACCCTTGAAGCCCTCAGCTATAGTATCCTCCATCTCTGATAGCAGGAGGTCCCAAATATCAAACATTGTCTGCTGCATCAGGGCGTTGAGGAGCCAAAGCTAGAGGCGAGTCAAGCCCTCTCCATATCCCAGCCTGGGAAGTAGTGTCCTCCTTATGATAGCCTCTAGCACTCGAGCTGTAGGAGTAAGATCACTGGGGTTCCTCCTTGACCCCTCACCAAAGGTCTCCTTGAAGCAATGGCGCACAAGATCTGTAGGGGGCACCAAACCACCATAAGGACGCCTAGGAGGCTCTTGCTGTCCATAACATACCTCATGTAACTTGACAGGTTGCTCCTATAGCCTCAGTATCTCCCTAGCCCTCTGACTCATCATCCTGTAGTTGCCTCTGAATGCAAAGTGTATAAAGTTATGATGCGGGTCAATATAGAGCGAAGCATAGAACTGCCGAACCCAAGATGGTACATACAATCCTGTCCGGCCAATCAGATCTGTCAGCCCTGGCAGATATGCAAGGTAGGGGCGAATGTGCTCTCCAGCTACTGCAACTATAGCCTCTATGCTGTAGACTCTCTGAGATCTGAAGACTACTCCACTGTTTAGATAGGCATTATAAAAATCCTCCTGTAGTGGCATGTAGAAACCCTCTGCTGCTCTCTCATCCCTCCTGGGTGGAAACCACACATCAAACTCCACGAAGCGAAGCTGCCGAACCTGCTTGGCCGTGACGGCCCTCAAGTCAAGGTGGGTCACTGGAGGTGGACCCTGTGGTCTAGGCGGTGGACGAGATCCCCTCCGCTATGTTGGTGGCCTCGATGAGACTAGAACACAGGTACGACCAGAGCGGCGTAGCTAGGGCTATGGTGCCTGCTCGATCTCCTCGGCCTCCTGACCCTCCTGAGTCTGCTCAGTCGGCTCTGCTGGCTAGGGCTGCTGCTGTGACTGCTGCTGGGACACCCCCTGAGGCTGAGGCTCCTCAATAGTATAACGATGTCCTGTACAGTGACAGTCCTAGGTGGACCACCAAGAAGGTGCTCAACTCGTTGTATCCCAGCCCTTACTTTCGATGAAAGTGGCGGATCTACAATTACAACTCCACTGTGAACACCTCCTCTCTCGGCACGCTCTATAGCCTCCTCTAGCAACTGCTGCTGCTCGAGCTATCTCTACATCTGGGTACTTCCTCTTCTTGGATGCAATCTTCTTTGTCTCCTTGCCTTTTGGATCTACATGTAGGTGAGGTGGGGGCCTCCGATCATCATCTCCTGGACCTCCACCGACGTTCTTCACACAAGCCATCTGAAAAGATCAACTGGTGCTAACAAGAACAACTACCATTGATAAGAATAACTGCCCTGACACTTCCGAGGCTTGGCCTCGATCCGTACTTGCGAGCTTGGCCTCAAGTTTAACTGACAACTGCCACATGATCTCAACGACACCGACTTGTTGCACGATGGAATAGATAGGATATACAGATAAACACAATGTATCTATAGATGCAAAATCCTATGAGAGCAAGCAATTTAGGTACAAAGTTGAAGTGACTGGCATTCTACCTGATGAACCGACGATCCGAGAAGAAGAGAAGCGACCCGTGGGGAACCACCGACTCGGCTAGGGTTAGGGTTCCGACTCGACAAAGATTGGCGACGCAATGCGGTGAATCGACGGCCGAGAGGATGAAGGGCACGAGCTCGGCAATTAGGGCAAGTGCAATGGCAATGCTGCTGTGGTGGAGCTTGGCTGCACGGCTGGAGCTAGGACTAGGGTGCTTGGCGGCGCTGGAGAGGTTTGAGCAGCGGGCACGGCGGTGGCTCTAGACAGGGCGTTGTGTGGGAGCACGACGTGGCAGCGCGAGGAGTGGAGGCACAAGGGCGTGCTGGCACAGGGCGAGTGCGGCGGTGATGCTCGGGCGTGGCGGTGTGAGGAGCACGGCGCAGAATGTTGTGGCTAGGGCAGAGGTGAACACAGCGGTGCGGCAAAGGGCTCGGGCGTTGATGTCGGCGTGAGCAGAAACGAATTAGGTCAGACCGCCAGTGATTTAGATTAAATAGGGTGGCCCCACGAGTCAGAAAAGGAAACAGGGAAAGAAATCTAAGTCACGCACGATTTCTACTGACCGGACGCTCTGGTGGTAGCGACCGGACGCTACCACCCGCGTCTGGTCGATTCCAGAGAGGTCCTCTAGAATCGTGACTGGACGCGTCCGATGGACACCGACCGGACGCATCTAGAGTCCGGTCAACCTAGCCTGATTCTTCTCCAAACGACCGGACGCTGAGACGTCTTCTGACTGGACGCAGAAAGGCAGAGTCCGGTCACTCCTTCGCAGCAAGTTCACCTCCTGTGAACTGACCGGACGCTGGACATCAGAGTCCGGTGCAGCGTCCGGTCACTCTTTTCTAACAAATCTTCAAAGATCCTTCGCGCTTTCTGTTCCCAATCAAGTCCCAACTTGAATAAGATCCAAATAAACACCAATTGGGACTGATGTGAGTGACCTCTCTCAAACGCTCAAGTTTTTCAAAATATTTTGCCTTAGGCTATAATTCTTTTTATGAAAATAGGCAATAAAAGGGCAAATGGAACAAAACGACAAAACAACATTCATGCATATGCAATACTTGTAAGTAAATCTAGTTGCTTATCAAGTTTGATCCAAGGTTAAGCTTCTTCACATGCTTTTCGGCGGTTATCTCAACCATGTTAGACAAGCCCTATATGCATTACCAAAAATTAAACATATTGTATATTACACTGAATGCAAGGAACAACACAAGCTCAACTTTTAGTGAAGTTACTAAAATCAAGTACATTGAGCTCATTCCGCAATCTACAAAATGTAGCCTCATCTAGCGGTTTAGTGAAGATATCCGCTAATTGATCTTCGGTCCTTACACCTTCTAGTGATATATCATTTTTAGCAACATGATCTCTTAGAAAAGTGATAGAGGATATCTATGTGCTTGGTGCGAGAGTGTTGAACCGGATTGTTTGCAAGTTTTACCGCACTTTCATTATCACACAAAAGAGGTACCTTTTCTAGAACTACTCCATAGTCTAGCAAAGTTTGTTTTATGTATAATATTTGTGCACAACAAGCACCCGTGGCAATGTATTCCGCTTCGGCGGTGGACAAAGCCACACTATTTTGTTTCTTGGAGGACCAAGACACAAGTGATCTACCAAGCAAATGGCACCCTCCGGATGTGCTTTTTCTATCAACTTTGCATCCGGCATAATCCGAATTGGAATAGCCAATTAATTCAAATATAGCTCCTTTGGGATACCAAAGGCCAATGCTTGGTGTGTGCTTAAGATACCTAAGGATTCTTTTTACGGCAATTAAATGTGTTTCCTTAGGATTAGCTTAAAATCTAGCACACATACACACACTAAACATGATGTCGGGCCTAGATGCGGTCAAATATAACAAGCTATAAATCATAGAATGGTAGAGAGTTTGATCAACCGTGTTACCTCCCTCATCTAGGTCGAGATGTCCATTAGTAGGCATTGGTGTCTTGATTGGCTTACATTCATCCATCTTGAATCTCTTGAGAAGATCATTTGTATATTTCTCTTGAGAGATAAAAATCCCTTCTCTCATTTGCTTGACTTGAAAACCAAGAAAGAATGTAAGCTCTCCAATCATTGACATCTCGAACTCCTTCGACATTAATTCACCAAATTCTTTGCATGAATCTTCATTTGATGATCCAAAGATGATATCATCAACATATACTTGACAAATGAAGATATGCCCATCAAGCTTCTTGGCGAATAGTGTGGTGTCGACCTTCCTAATGGTGAATCCCTTCTCAATGAGGAAGTCCCGAAGGCGCTCATACCAAGCTCTTGGGGCCTGCTTAAGCCCGTATAACGCCTTGGACAACCTATAAATATGATTAGGATATCTAGGGTCTTCAAACCCGGGAGGTTGATCAACATAGACTAGTTCATTAATAAAGCCATTTAAAAATGCACTTTTCACATCCATTTGATATAGTTTCATTTCATGATGTGATGCATATGCAAGTAGGATACGAATGGCTTCTAGCCTTGCAACCGGTGCAAAGGTCTCTCCAAAATCCAAACCTTCAACTTGAGAGAACCCCTTTGCAACTAGTCTTACCTTGTTCCTCACAACAACACCTTGATCATCTTGCTTGTTTCGGAACACCCACTTTGTTCCAATGACTCTTGCACCTTTAGGTCGCTCTTCAAGAGTCCAAACTTTATTGTAGGTGAAGTTGTTCAACTCTTCATGCACGGCATTGATCCAATCCGGATCTTGAAGAGCTTCTTCTACCTTGGTAGGCTCATAGCAAGAGACAAAAGAGTGATGAGCAATAAATGAAGCAAATTTTTGAGATCTAGTCATTACTCCTTTTGATGGACTCCCTATGATGAGATCTTGTGGATGATCTTGTAGTAGAGGTGTATTTCTTCTATTGACCACTTGAGGGGGAGGTTGTGGAGCATCAACATCTTGTGCTTGTACCACCATTTGCTCATGGGATACATGAGTATCTTCATTTTCTACTCTCCCATCTTTTTCACCATCTTGTGGCACACTTGATGAAGAGGGTGGATCAATCACTTGTACATCATCTTTAGGCTTGATGTCTCCAACTGGAATGTTCTTCATAGCCTCCCTCAATGGTTCATCACCTACATCATCAAGATTCTCATGTGCTCCTTGGGAGCCGTTAGATTCATCAAATTCCACATCATATGTTTCTTCAACCAAGCCGGTGGCATGATTAAATACTCTATATGCTTTGGACTTTAATGAGTAACCAACAAGAAAACCAATATCACAACGTCTTTGGAACTTCCCTAGATGTTGCCGCTTCTTGTAGATGTAGCATTCGCAACCAAACACCCTAAAGAAGGAGACGTCCGGCTTCTTCCCATTGAGCAACTCATAGGGTGTCTTGCCAAGGAACTTTTGAAGGAATAGGCAATTTGATGCATAGCATGCGGTGTTGATTGCTTCCACCCATAGAGCTTCGGTGGTGTTGTACTCATCAAGCATAGTTCTTGCAAGAGTGATCAATGTCCGGTTCTTCCTCTCAACTACACCATTTTGTTGAGGAGTATATGTTGCGGAGACTTCATGTTTGATTCCAACTTCATCACAATATGCTTCTATGTTTGTGTTGTCAAATTCTTTCCCATTGTCATTTCTTATCTTCTTGAGCTTCACTTCAAATTCATTTTATGCTCTCTTGGCAAACTTCTTGAAGCAAGATGCAACTTCGGATTTGTCATAAAGAAAGAATACCCATGTATACCTTGAATAATCATCAACTATCACAAGACAATAAAGATTTCCTCCCAAACTTTTGTATGTTGTTGGTCCAAATAAATCCATGTGAAGGAGTTCTAGCACTCTTGTGGTTGACATGAAAGCTTTGGTTGGATGAGTATTAGCAACTTGCTTGCCAGCTTGACATGCACTACAAAGCTTGTCCTTCTCAAACTTCACATCCTTCAATCCTCTCACCAAATCATTCTTCATAAGCTTCTTGAGTGAGCTCATCCCAACATGAGCAAGTCTTCTATACCATAGCCACCCAAGTGTTGTTTTGGTGAATAGACAAGTCTTCAAGTTTGCATCTTGGGAGGTGAAGTCCACTAGATATAAGTTGTTGTATCTAAATCCTTGGAATATCACTTGATCATCATCCTTCTTGGATACAACAACTTCCTTCTCGGTAAACAAGCATTGGAAGCCAAGATCACACAATTGTTCAACGGATAGCAAGTTGAAGCTCAATGAAGTAACATATAGCACATTTGAGATGGAATGATCATTTGATATTGCCACTTTGCCCAATCCTTTAACCTTGCCCTTTGAGTTATCTCCAAATGTAATTCTCTCTTGTCCATCTACTTCTTCATCAAGTGAGGTGAACATACGAGGATCACCGGTCATATATTGTGTGCAACCACTATCAATAACCCAATGACTTCCACCGGTCTTGTAGTTCACCTACACACAAGAGATTCAAGCTTTAGGAACCCAAACTTGTTGAGGGCCCTTCACCTTCTCAACAAGTGACTTAGCAACCCAAATCTTCTTAGGCCTATTCTTGTTAGGAGGTCCTAAGAACATGACTTTCAACTTTCCACTAGAATCCTTTCTAAGCATGTAGTGAGCATTGAAGGCAAAGGGTCTAGCACGCTTGGGCAAGGGTTGTGGTGGTGGAGTTTGGCACTCATGAGCAAAGTGGCATTCTTGTCCACACTCAAAACATCTCTTTGACTTTGGCTTTGGCTTTGATTGTTATTGTTGGACTTGAGCCTTCTTCTTCTCTACATTTGCCACATATCTAATGCCACTTCTATCCATCTTCATGACGGTGTTCATAAGTAGCTCACTTTGAAGATATTTGCCTCTTGTGAACTTGCTCAAACCAACCTTGAGACGCTCTTTCTCCAACTTGAGCTTCTTGTTCTCTTCCTTAAGAGCATCATTGTTCTTCTCTTCCTTGAGCTTCTTGTTTTCCTCTTTGAGCTTCTCATTCTCAAGGATCAAGTCACCATCATGATCAAGGGTTTCAAGCATAATAGTGTTGTGGCTTTTGATTTCTTCAAGATCTTTTTTGAGCTTTGCATTGTCATTCTTTAGCTTGACAAACTCATCATAATCGTCGGCCTCAACCACTTGCTTGCCCTTGCTACTAGAACCTTGCTCAATGCTCTCAATGATCAAGTCGTCACATGATGTGGCTATATCAATCTTAACAACATGGTTAGTAGCATCATGTGGCTCATTGGATAGAAATTCTTGAGCAATAACAAGATTATCATGATTAATCTTAAGAGTAGTATATTCATCTTTTAGCTTGTTGTGGCTAGTGATGAGCTCATTGTGCACCCACTCAAGCTTATCATGTTTATCTTTAAGCTCTTTCTTAGAAGATTTGAGCTTCTTGAGTTTGGATGACATAGCATCATTTGCTTCTCTAAGCTCAACATTAGTCTTTTCTATTATATCACATTTTGCTAAAAGTGAATCATTCTTAGCATCTAGTTTTTCATTTTTTGCTCTACTCTTTCTAATGATCTTAGTGTATTGTCTTAGTATTTTAATAAGATCATCATATGAAGGTGAATCATCATCATCATCGCTATCGCTATCATCATCACTAGCTTGCTCATCATCACTACTATCATCATTATTAGTTACCTTGTGTTCACCCTTGGCCATAAGGCATAAGTGTGTAGAGGACGATGGTGGTGGTGGCGGTGAAGATGAGAGATCAATAGCTATGGCGGCCACCTTCTCATTGTCACTATCATCATCGGATGATCCACTAGATGAATCAATGTCCATGAGCCAATCACCAACAATGTAGGCCTTTCCACTCCTCTTTTTCTTGTGGAAGTCTCTCTTCTTGCCATCTCTCTTCTTGTATGGCTTATTCTTCTTCTTTTCATCTTCTTCTTCATTGCTTGAGTCATCTTTCTTGCCCTTGAACTTGTCTTTCTTGGGCTTGGTGCATTGGTGTGCTAGATAACCAAGTTCACCACAATTAAATCAATCCATTTCGGAGATTGGCTTTCTCCTAGAGCTTGTGAACAACTTCTTCTTCTTGCCATCGAACTTGATGCCACTCTTGTTTAGCTTCTTTAGCATCTTGGCAGCTTTCTTCACCATGAGAGTGAGATCTTCATCTTCTTCATCACTTGAACTCTCATACTCAAGTCTTGCTTTGCCCTTATCTTGACTAGCTTTGAATGCTAAATCTTTTTCTTTCTTCTTAGTAGAGGATGAGCCATCTTGAGGTGTGATGTGCATGTACATCTCATGAGCATTGATCTTTCCCAAGATTTGTGTCGGTGTAGCGGTGGAAAGATCACCTTAATGTAGCACGATCACAATATGCCCATATTTGTCAATGGGAAGGACACTCAAGATCTTTCTCACAACGTCGGATGGTGACATTTGAGTAAATCCAAGCCCATTGACTTCCTCTACAAGAACATTCAAACGTGAATACATTTCATTAGCACATTCTTTAGGAAGCATTTCAAAAGAGTTGAGCTTTTTCATGACAAGATGATAGCGTTCCTCACGCTCACTCTTTGTTCCCTCATAGAGCGCACAAACGTCCGACCATAGTGCATGGGCGTCTTTGTGGTTCCTTACACGATTGAACACATCTTTGCAAAGGCCTCTAAAGATGGTGTTGCGAGCCTTTGCATTCCATTTTTCATAGTTCACTTCATCACCTTGAAGTTGTGCAGGATTCCTAGGTCTTGGGAAGCCATGTGAGGCGGCTTTAAGTATTCCAACGTCTAGAGCTTCTAGGTACGCCTCCATGCGAATTTTCCAATATGGAAAATCATCCCCCTTGAATATAGGAGGAGGTCCATCCCCGTGAGACATCTTGCTCTAAGCGATTAAGCTTAAAAATGTGAGCACGAGGCTCTGATACCAATTGAAAGGATCAAGATGCCCAAGAGGGGGGGTGAATTGGGCTAATTCTAAATTTTCTTGCAATAATTAAATCCTATTGATAGCCCAATTAACCCCTTGTGCCTAGAAATTGTTTCTAATGTTCTATCGCACAAATAGACTTGCAACCTAAGTTCCAATCCTATGCTAGCATGGCAATTCTAGGAATGTAAATGACAAGAATTGAATTGCTCAAAGTAATGCTCAAAGTAAATGCTCATAGTAAAGAGAGGAGAGGAAACACGGCGATGTTTTGCCGAGATATCGGAGAGTCGCCACTGCCCACTAGTCCTCGTTGGAGCACCCGCGCAAGGGTGTAGCTCCCCTTTGATCCGTGCAAGGATCAAGTGCTCTCTACAGGTTGATTCTTCGACACTCCGTCGCGGTGAATCACCCACAACCGCTCACAACTTGAGTTGGGTCATCCACAAGCTCTCCGGATGATCACCAAGCTCTCCAATCACCACCAAGCCGTCTAGGTAATGGCGATCACCAAGAGTAACAAGCATAAACTCTCACTTGACCACGACAAGCCTAGGGAGAAGGATGGATGCACACTTTGCTACTCTTGATCTCACTAATGAGGGCTCTCTTTGGGATTCTCAAATCTCAATGACCTTACTAGGACCTTGCTCTTCTTGGCACTCTCTAAGGTGTGTTTCAGCTGTTGGAATGAGAAAAAGTGACTCCACACACGAGTGGAGCTACTATTTATAACAAGGGCTGAAAACGAACCGTTATGTGCCTCTGCGGGGTGACCGGACGCTCCGGTCATGTTGACCGGATGCTCCGGTCAGTTCAACCCGCACTCCAATGTTTAAGTGTTGACCGGACTTTGGGTGGTCCGATCACCACTTGACCGGACGGAAGCATCCCAACAATAAATATCCTCACTGAAACCTTCTTGACTCGACGACACAGCTGGGTCCTCATGGCGTCTGGTCACTTGACCACTCGGCGTTCGGTCGCACGCAGGTGACGCAATCTCCTTGGTCAAATGAACTGACAAGAGACGGACCACATGGCGGCGTCGTGCCGACCAGCTAACCGAGCCAACGTCCGGTCAGTATTTGACCCTCCATTCACTTCCAACTCTCGATCATATGTGAATGAAGTTTGCTCCAAAGGATCTTAGGAATATTTAGGAGCTACCTAGTGCTAGTTTTAATAAGTGTGCACCACACCTAACTCACTAGACTCACCTTGGTCAAGCTACCCGTCCATACCCCCTTAATAGTATGGCCAAAGTAAAAACAAAGTCCTAAACTACTCTAAGTGTCTCTCCAACTCCAATCGACACTTAGAACTAGTCATCCTTAACCTTGTCGTCCATCCTTTGAAAACCGAAACGATTTCCATCGTAGGGGCATGACATCCATGATTGCCCAATCGATCTCCATTACCATGACCTAACTTAATTGCCTCTGCAAAACACACGTTAGTCATAGTAATCTTGTATTGTCATTAATCATCGAAACCCAACTAGGGGCCTAGATGCTTTCAGCAAGAATGGCTCAAAACAAGATTAGCCCATGGAGAACCCTCCACCCAAAAATCTTAATCTCTCCCGGGACTTTGAGCTTCCACAGCTTCTTCCATGCCTTTCTATCCACACCTCTGGCTTGCACTAAGTTACTTCTTTGCACATATATACTTTTCTTCCCATTGACAACGGTATGCTAAGCACACCGAGAACAACCCGTTTCTATTATAATGCCAAGCCACAAATTCCTCCCTCCCCGGGGTGATAGGGATTTGCAATATCCAATTTGTGTCTACTGTCCAAAAATTAGATTTCACCAAATCTGCATCCACGTTAAATCAACAAGGTTAATAAGCTCATCAACAGTTGTGATTATATTGTTACCTCTAAGAGTTTGAATTTTCAGGTTGTGACTAGCCGGTATCCAATGATCCTCCTTGATGTTTATTTATATGCCATTCCCAATCCTCCAAATATAACCTTTCTTGAAACATTCATGTCCAACTAGCACACTTTGCCATGTATAAGAACTTCCACTTTTCACCTTTGCCTTGAGAAGCTTCCTGTCAGAATAGTATCTAGCTTTGAGCACTCTAGCACATAAGGATTGTGGTTCACTAAGGCTGTGTTTGTTTCCCTTGGGCAAAAATTTAGCCCTGTCACATCGAATCTTTGATACAAATTAGGAATATTAAACATAGGCTAATTTGTCTATGATTTGATAATGTGGTGCTACAGTAAACATTTGCTAATTATAAATTAATTTGGTTTAATAGATTCGTCTCGCTAATTAGTCTACTCCTGTGTAATTAGTTTTATATTTAGCTCATGTTTAGTCCTCCTAGTTAGCATCCGAACGTCCGATGTAACACGACTAAACTTTAGCCACTGGATCCAGACACAGCCTAAGTAGTCTCTAAGCTTGCTTTGCCAGTATTGCCAAATTGAAAGACTACAAGTCTCTAAACCCCATCCCCCTTTACACTTTAGCATACAAAGTTTCCACCACTCTTGCCAATGGATCCTCTTATGTTCATTGTCATCGCCCCACTAGAATTGAGAGATAGCTATCCTTATTCCTTTACAAATTTTCTTCGGAATTTTAAAGACCATCATCGCATATACCGATACAGCTTGAGCAATGGACTTAATAAAGATCTCCTTCCCTCCCATGCTTAGCAACTTTTCCTTCCACCCATTAATTCTGGTGATCACTCTGTCAATTAGATGTCGAAAATAATCACTCTGATCTGCCCCACTAATGCTGGCAAGCCCAGATACTTATCATTCAGAGTTTTTGTCATGATATTGAGTGATTCACACACCCCTCTAGCCTCACATCAACATCTATGTTACTTGAGAAAAAAATGCTATACTTTGCCTTGCTAGCCTTTTGTCTTGAGTTTGCACAGTAGCAGTTTAAGATGTCTATCAGGCAGTCATCATTTTGTTATCCGCATGCATTAAAATAAGGGGGTCATCTGCGAATAGAAGATGTGATATTATGGGAACATCCCTACACACCTTGACCCCCTCCAATTCTCCTTGTTCCTCAGCCCCCATAATCATACACGACAGACCTTCTGCTATGATTAAGAAAAGCTACGGAGACAGTGGATCACCTTACCTTAGACCCCTTGTTGGTGAGAAAACTTATGTCTCCCTTGAATCAAAGCGAACATTATATCGAAAAGAGGTCACACAAGCCATACTCAACTTTATCCATCTCTAATCAAAGACTAAGTTATCATCTTTTCCAGGAACACCCACTCTACTCTATTGTACGCTTTGATCATGTCTAGCTTCACCGCACAGAGCCCTCTCCATTCTCACTTTTATTTTTTTTTCTAAACAAAGGGGTGCATTTCATTAATCAGAAATAGGTTTTTTTTCTCAAACACGCAGGAGAGCTGCATATCATTGTATTAATAGAATAAATAATCAGAAATAGGTTCGCACAGTCCAACTTTCTTCTTAACCAAATTTATTCTTTTTAAAAAATATTGACATATATGGCATCGAATTAGTTTCATCAAATTAAAAAAATATTTTTTAAAAAAAATAGTCAAAATAAAAAATGAACAAATATAGTAAAGTTAATAATAAATTGAAACAGAGCGAGTTAATATTAAAATAATTCTTTATATATCGTTTTTAATGGATGATCGTTTTATTTGCCGTGGCGCTTGATGATGAAAAGTGAAAACCGAGCCAAAAACTGATCAGGCTAGGAATTTTTGGGCCATACAGGCATACAGCCCACACTTTGTGGATGGAGCCACATGTAAGCAGGCCGCAGGCAGGCCTCCTCACGCGCGAGGGCCCGTTCCGTCGTATCGTGTGTGTTGTTGTTCCCGAAATTTTTGTCTTTTTTGCCCTTTTTAAAAAGTTTGTCACAAATATGTCCCTGAAGGTATGCTTTCAAAATCTAGACCCTTAACTCGGCGCCTAGGGAAATTGGCGCCGAGCTAACACGTCTCGGCGCGAGCATATTTGGTGCCTAGGTTTCGGGACCACGTAGGCGTCGACGCAAACGTGGAGGTGACCTGGCAGGCAGCACAGCGCCATAGATCTTGGCGCCGGGCTCGACGCCAAAAAATCTTGGCGCCGATCCTGCCTTACAGGTGGGTCCATTTTCTTTCTCTCTTCCTTCCTCTCCTCTCTTCCTCTGCCGTTCTCTCTCACCCCTCTCTCTATCACCCGCCCGACACCGCCCGGCATCGCTCCGCAGCACTGCCCCGAGCACTGGCACCGCGGCCATCCACGCGCCGTCTGGCCGTGCCCAGCCCCTCCCATCCCCACACGCCGCACCACTCTGCGTCGGTATCCGTGCCCTGCCCCGCACGCGCCCTAGGCCGTGGAGTCCCCATGCTGGCCGAGAGCGCCTGGCCACCCCCATCCCCACCCCATGCACCGAGCCATGCCACGTCGTGCCCATGACTATTGCACCGCCCTCCCCATCATCGAACCCGGACGGCCACGACCACGTCGGCCCCTGCTGCGCCGCCCTCCCTTGACCGCTCCATAGCGGCAGCGGGGGCCATGGACCGGTAGCGGGGTGCTGGTTGTAGGCCTCCTATGGCCACCCGCCCCCACCTACTTGGCCGTTCTGGTTGCCGACCGCGAGCACGCACGCGTTGGGGCGCACGGTAGCTTCCCCATCGGCCGTCTCTGCCTCCTGTCGATCGGTTGCGCCTCCCCTACACTCGAGGTACATTAGTTTTTTAATTTTGTTCTTATTTAACAATGGTTATTAGTTAGTTAGTGTGGTAGTGATTTAGATAGGTACAAAGATATTTTGATTGATAGGTTGATTGATGGATACTTTACATAGTTAGATATATAGTTAGTTACATAGTTATATAGTTAGTAAGATAGTTAGTTAAATACTTATATAGTTAGTTACATAGTTAGTTAGATAGTTACTTGACATAGTTAGTTAGTAGTACTTAGTAGTTAGCAGTGAATTGATAGTATCTATTTAGTTAGTTATTACGTACTAGAGACCTTGTACTTAGTATGTTTCATTTATATTGGACTAAAGGAAATGTGCTTCGTTGTGTGTATGAACTAGATGGACAACCTAGTGAGCATATATCATGGAGGCATCGTGGAAAGAGATCGCTATGGATATGTTGAGTTTGTTGACATGCAAAGCGTGCTTGTGTTATTCAATGAGAAGCTTTCATTTAGTGAGTTGGTTGCAAGGGCTCGGGAGGAGCTACATTGCCATGATGATGATGGCATCGTAGTTGAGGGTGTACTTCACCTAGGTTCCCCTCCCAACATCTTTAGGAAGATGATCCCAATTGGGTGTGCAGATCAGTGGGAGAACTATGTGAGATCGGCTATGAAGAGCCAGTTCCAAAGTTTGGATGTGGTTGTGTGTCGGGTGTTAGTTGATCCCATCCCTCATGGGGTTTCCCCGCCAATGGGTCAGTAGGCACACTTTGACCCTCCCGTCCTGGAACCTGATATGGATGCAGCGGTTGCACCTATGGTTCCCGATGCTTAATCTGCCTCGAATGAGCTAGTTGGAGATGTTTGTTAGACTCATGATGTTGTGGCAGATCCTCCTCATAAGATCCCTTTGACACAGAATCATCCGAGTAAGTGTCTTATCTGCATATTTATTGGGAGCTTACCCCCTTTCTTACATCCATTTTTCTCATTCTTTCCTCATTTTTCTACTTATGTTGCAGGAGACATTCCTAACAATGTGGATGAGACCCATGTTGCTGCGCAAGTGCACTGTGAGATGGATTTCGTGGCTTCAATAGTGTTGAAATTATGAATGATTCGAAGCCATATGAGATGGCAAGGGCTCTTGATTCTAATGATGATTGTCCTATTGGAGAGCTGACGGAGAGTGATGTTAAGATGTTGAGGCGTATCTTTCCCAGCCACCATGATCCAAGAGTTCACAAGTTCAGTGATAATACTCATTCCGATCAGGCGTGTGTAGAAAGACGTGATGATGAGCTGCTAGAAGCTCTTGAGGCCAGCCCTAACATGGTAATTGAGAAGGGTAGGGTATTCAAGGACTTCCCTATGTTGAAGAGGTGGTTGCAGACGTTTGTAGTGATACAAAAGAGACCTTACAAAGTCTTGCATTCATATGCGGAGCACCATTACATAGTTGTGTGCGACAAGGAATGCTACCCATGGAGGGTTTGTGCAAGGAAGCAAAAGGTCACCGGAAAGTGGAAGATCACAAAAGTTGTTGGGCCACACAATTGTGCTGACCATGTGCTCACACTGAAGCATCGGTCAGTTGACATCTACCGTCATTGCCAAGTGGTTGATGGGAATATTGCAGGGAGAACCCAACATGAAGGTTAGGATAATTATCAGGACCGTTGAGGCGTTGTATGGAGGTTATGTGATAACTTATGGTAAAGCTTGGAGGGCTAAGCAGCGAGCGTGGAAGATGATATATGGGGACTGGGAGGATGGGTATGAGCAACTGCCAGTACTTTTCAATGAAATCAAAGCGGTGAATTTAGGCATGTATTATGAGTATATCCCAAAACCAAATGCATGGGAGGATGGGAGGCAGATATTCTTCCATGCTTTCTGGTGTTTCCCTTAGTGTGTCGGGGCCTTTAGGCACTGTCGTCCCATCTTCTCCATTGATGGTACGTTCTTGATTGGCAAATACTAGGGCATACTTCTTATAGCCATATCCTGTGACACGAACAACAAGTTGGTTCCTTTGGCATTTACTTTGGTTGAGAAGGAGAACAATGACAGTTGGGGATGGTTCTTAAGGCTAGTCCGGATACATGTGGTTGGGCCTGGCAGGGAGGTTGACGTCATATCTGATAGGCACCAGGGCATACTTAATGCCGTGCGAGAGCAGATAGAGGGGTATGTACTTTTACACCATCGTTGGTGTACTCGGCACCTTGTCGAGAATCTACTCCGGAAGGATGGTGTGAAGGATAACTTTGATCTGTTATAGGAGGCTGCTCGATAGCTTGAGGACAAGTACTTTTAGAAAAAGTTAGAGCAAATCAGAACCATATCAAATGCAGAAGGTAGACAATGGCTCACAGGTTTGATGAGGGATTTGGAGAAATGGACAAGAGCTCACGATGCCGGTGGATGGAGGTACGAGTTTTAGTGTAGCAACATGGCGGAGTCACTCAATAAGTTGTTGTTGGGGATATGTGGTATGCTCGTGAATGCAATCATTCAATTCACCTTCTACAAGCTTGTTGCCTGGTTCAATGATAGACAGTCCCATGCAATGAAGTTGCGGAGTGATGGAGAGATATGGGCCCCAAAACCAAAGGCACACCTAGAGAAGGCAAATGAAAGGGCTGGCACACATGAGGTTACATGTTTTGACCATGCCACAGGGACTTATCAGGTCGATCATATGGGCGGTACAATGTCCGATGGTGAGGTTCAAGAGTCGAGGATGCATGTGGTAGACCTCCAAGATTTCACATGCACTTGTGGTAAACCAAGGTAGTACCACTTTCTATGTTCTCATTTGGTGGCAGCAGCTAGGCATCGCAACTATAATATCGAGAGCAGGATACCTCATGAGTTTAGTTTTGACACGCTTATGCACACATGGAGCCCCCGCTTCGTGCCTTTCTGAGACCCAAGAGAGTGGCCTCCATATGATGGGCCAAAGTACATAGCGGATCCAGCTTACCATTGGAACAAGTGTGGATCCAGGAAGAGGATGAGGCACATGATGGTTATGGATCAGATACCCAGAAGAACAAGGCGTGGGAGAGGAACCCCATTTTTTACTGACCCCGAGCAGTACGAGTGTGGCAAGTGCGGTAGACTGGGCCACAATTCACGCACTTGCCATTGGCAGATTAGTGAGGTGTGACTATTGGTTGTTTTCATTATTTCATATTTATCGTATTCATTCCATTAATTATGCATGTCTCAATTTATGCTTCTAATTGTGTCAATTACTTGTACATTTCTAAGTTTATGTTTCATTGTATATTGAATTTCTATTTCATTGACTTTTTTGTAGGATGGCGCAATTCCACCTGCTCAACCCGGTGTACGAGGAGACCCACTAAGGACATCTCATAGCGGAGGGGCAGGTAATAATCTATACATCTTGTTCAAATTTTTGTAAGCGTACATGTGTTCGTGAAGTAACGGGAGACTATGTTTTATTCCATGCAGGACCTTCCACTCCTTCGTCTAAGAACCCACAATGGGTTCTTGGACATGCAGTACGATGACGGGTACACTCCTTTCCTACAAAGAGCTGGCCTAGATGTCATCTCTATTCAGGTTCGTCGTGGGTTGCCCATGTTCAACTCAGCGGCCAAACCTATGTTGGTTGACAGGTATTATCTTCAACCATTGCCTCCGTTCTTACACATTTCTTCATGCGCTTACCTTTCTGACATGTAATCTTGCTTTGTCTAAAATGTAGGTGGCGACCAGAGACTCGCAGCTTTCACTTGCCTTTTGGAGAGATGACAGTCACGCTCCAAGACTATCAGAAGATGCTAGGTCTAAGGATTCACTGCAACGCAGTGACTACACCATCAGAAGGTTGGAGAGCACGAGTAGAGGCCTTCCTTGGGCGTGAGGTTGGTGAGCAAGGGGCTCGCACTTCTAGAGTTATAATCTCCTAGCTCTGGCAAGAGTTCGCACAGTGCCCTGAGGAGGCAGACGACAAGACAGTTGGGTACTACTGCAGGGCATGGATCCTAACCTGTTTGCCTACGTTCTCTTCCCCAACGCAATGGGGGACACTGTGTCATGGATGTGGGTCCACTGCCTCACTAACTGGGACCAGGCGGGTCAGTACAGCTGGGGCTCTACAGTGTTGACTTTTCTTTACCGACAGCTTTGTGAGGCATGTCGTCGGACTTCGTCCTCAGCCTCACTTGGTGGATGCATGTATCTACTCCAGTTGTGGATGTGGGCTCATCTACCAGTAAGCCATCCTGAGGTTCTGGCTCATCGTGACTGGTTCCCAGGTCAGCCTCCACGTCGGTAGCCGACGTGGGCGTACCTTTGTGATCAGGTTAGAGTTCCGCATGCGAGGTTAGAGCGAGCGTACATTGAGTTCACGAACGAGCTAGATACGCTCACGGTCACTAGTGTAAGTAAATTTTACTTCCCATCCTGGTTTGAAACGGTTTAGTATAGCATCTAACATCTTGTTTCAACATGTTGTAGGTGTCGTGGGAGTCGTACAATGGAGAGAGGGCACTTCCTTTTCCATTGAGCAACATGTGTGGGTGCAACTACGACTTGTACAGGATGAGGTGCCCTCTAATCTGCTTCTATGTTGTCGAGTTCCATCTAGCAGATAGAGTTGCATGCCAATTTGGAGTGAGATAGCTTTGGCCAACGGCTCCATTCTCGACTGGTGTTGACTTAGATAAGTAAGTGTTCTGCTATTTCAATTGTCCTGTTATAGTCCATTTCCATTAGTTCCTATATAAGATGAAGTAATGATGATGTACGTGCACTTTTAATATGGTCACATGTATATGGATTGAGATGAATGTGTGTGTATGGAATGCATATATTCGTGTCATATTTTTGTTTGGTTTGCATCAAAAAACAAAGGAAACTCTACCAAAATTTTCTGCACAAATTTGTATTACTTTGTATAAAAACTTCACTAACGATGGCGTATGTGACGTGCAGGTTGGATCATCAAAAGAACATAAAGATTTTTAATTGGGAGAAGCACCACCACTACTACATTGAATAGTGGGAGCTGTTGGACGCCAACGTGGACGAGAATGATGAACCACACATGAACCGTGAGTACAGGCGCTACCAAGCTTGGTACCAAGGTGCGACATGTTGCAGGCTGAGGCTACAATGGACAGAAGATGACTACGCCGACATCGAGTCCTCTGACAACGAAGATGCGGCGTACGACCAAACTACTCGTGTAGGAAGGCAGGTGGAGGCAGGACCAATCTTGGACAGAGTGATAAGTCAATTGCCTTATTTTTCTATGTTCAGTTGCATACCAATACAATCTTACTAAGAACTTTGTTGCAGGGCAACACCCTCAAATGCTCGGTTGAAGACATTGAGCGCTTTCGTCCGAGAGTCAGGGACAACAACACGCGTAGCTTCCTAGACGTAAGATTCTAAAAATTCTTTCAAGTATAATATTAATACGTTAAATTATTTCAGTTAACATGATTTTGTACAACAGAGACTGTCACATCGGCGATGCCGTGTGGCTGCTCATTGTGGTTGTAGGACAGCCATGATGCAAGACGTGCATGTTCCTTCCATAGGTAGAGGAGGCTTAGATTCATCTAGCTAAGCACCTATAGGGTCCTTAAGCATTGCGTATGAGGATGAGGACGACGAGGAGGTGGACCAGAGGCACGAGGAGCTTGGACCGTCTCAGCTACAGGATGCTCCCTCGCCTTAGCCTACACAGCCTCCAGGAACTAGGCGACACCATCCACCTAACCCTTACACTCCAGGCACCAACGCTCTTGGTCACAAGGGTAATGGTAAGACTAGGAGGCAATGAGGGTTTGTGGTAGAGTTTATGGTAAGATGTTATTATGGACTGTGTGGACTATTAATATGCTCATGTATATTGGTTTGAGATGAATGTGGCATATATTTGTATGTTTGAATATGTTGTATTGAGGTTAAATATTCATGTCATAGTTGTGTATGTATTGCATTAAAAATAGGGGAAATTATGCCAAAATTTTCTGCCTAAAGTACATTTATGTAGTACACCTATACCATCAAGCATTTACAGTGATTTATCATGTCACCGTCGAATAGGCTTTTTAGTGTCCTTCAAAATAGTGATTGAAGTATGAATTCTAATAGGATTTTCATTCATGGAATCTAGGCTCTACAGTATCCTTCAATGTAGGCTTTTCAATGATTCTGAGTAGACTTTCTAGGGCATTTACAACACAATACAATGGCTAGCAAATCTGCCTCTGCCTATATATATGCATTTTAGGATGTGTCGGGTTCATAAACCTGGGGTCCCTAATGGACCTGCTTCCCAGCAAAAGCTCAGCCCAGCAGACGACATTGCGAACAACACGCAACTCCTGGGCGGCCCAAATACCCAACAATAGGCCAAAAGGGCAATCCAGTCTCTGACCAAAAGGCCTAGCAAAGGAGGAACGATGCTCACTTCCGACTCTGACCCGCCTCTCTGACCGAAGGCCTAGCCAAGAAGGAACGACGCTTGCTTCCGACTTCGACCCGCCTCTCCGACCGGAAGGCCTGACCAAGGAGGGACAACGCTCGCCTCTGACTTCGGTCGGCCTCTCCGACCGAAAGGCCTAGACAAGGGGGGATGATGCTCGCTTCTGACTCGACTCGCCTCTCCGACAGAAAGGACACCGAACCTCTGCTTATAGCTCTTCTCCGACCATCGCGATCGGAGCTGACTAGGAAACAACCGAACAGGGACGCCCGCTCGGTAAGGACCCAAAGAGTTAGGTGGAGCAAGTAAGGCAGGGCGCAGAAGTCAAACTGCAATACCGAGGACCGTACCCTGCTCACCTATGGGACAGTACTGTTAGGTCATGTCAGAAGGGTGCTCCGCAACCTTCTAGACATGTCAAAACACAAACAATGTTATGCTCCGCAACCTTTTAGACATGACAGAGCATACGTTCGATCACTTAGAGCACGTCGGAGCTCCCAACACTCTTGGCCCTTCGGTCTAGAGTCCGACTGGGCCTCTGATACCCCCCATCTTACTCCCTCTTGAATGTAACCCCACAGCAAACTTCGAGCACCTAGGCTCAGGAATAAAGTCACCGACCGACTCAAACTGGACGTAGGGCACGTTGCCTAAACCAGTATAAACCCAGTGTCATTGAGTGCTAGGCCACATCCGATCACAACGTATGACAAAACTACAAATATTTATGTGTTGGTTACTTTTTGCATCGATAGTTGGCGTCGTCCGTGGGGAGGACGCCGTACGTTCACGCTTTTAGTCATCGGATGACCCACCTTTCCTCCGTCTTCGGCATGGCGGGCTCAAGCGATACGACTCACTTCGGTTCGCTAGAGTTTCCTGCACTCCCACCTATTGGGATGTGGGTTCCTCCTATCTTTGAGCCATCCTAGGCCTTCCTCTTCGGAAGCCTAGACTTCATCGCCGACCGGCTCGGTGTGCTTCACCTCAGCGAGGAGGCACTTGTCCCGGCACCCATCGGAGCCGGAGCACCCTCCATCAGCACTGGGCCATCGGGCAACCTCAACGACAAGACGCTTGTGCTTCGCTCTGAGTCCATGTTGGGCTCAAACCCCACTGTGAGTAACGTACATACTATTCTTTACTCGCTTTTTTATATTTTTCACCGACTCTCCGGAGGGACCCCGTTGTCCCTATGTCATGGCCGCCATGCGACCGGTTCCCCTATAGCCTCGTGTCCCCCACGGACGCGCATATGCATGGGGGCTCCAAAGATGCTGGTGCCGCCACCTCTCACATCTGAATTCGTGGGGATGGCGGGCTATGCTCCTACCTCTTTTCATGACCTCATGGATGAAGATGTTGAGAGCGACGACTCTAGCATCAGTGACATCGTGGCACCTAGCCATCCTTTATCCTGGGAGTGCGCTATGGTGGATGTCCCAGGACAACCACCGGTGGTAGCGGAGTCTCTATAGACCCACACCCCTCTAGACCCTCGCACGGAGGCCCTCATGTGTGTGCAGGAGCACGGCGAGGAGCTATGACAAAGGCGGCAGAACCAGCCGCCACCTGCACTGGCGCGCTCGGCGCAGCACGCTATGTCGTGTGCACGTAACCCAGCAAGCAGCACATGGGGTCACACCCGCCAGGTCTAGCGTGACATCATGGACGGGGGGAATGATCCCCCATAATTCACTTGGGCTGGCCAAAACATCGCCGTTGTGGCGATGCTTCTGCGCGGCCTTCCAAAGCCTATCGACCCCTAGGAGCAGGCAATCCACCAGAACCTCGAGGCGTTGGTGGAAACCACCATCGTTCAACAGGTGGAGGGCTCCACATCGTGACACCGACTCATGGCCTCTCTTCCCACTAGGGGAGCGAGGATGCATCAGATGAGTTGCTCCATCCGCTCACCACTACAGTCACCGGGCACGGAACAGGAGGCCGCAGCTGCACCACGGCCTGACCTGGCGCCCGCTCCACACCGACCCCCTATGCGCGAGCGGCTCGGGCTGAACCGAGACACTTGTAGCATCATCAACAACCGGCATCAAGCCCGGCATGATGATGACATCCATCGAGGGGCAGTAAGAGCAGGCGACACGGGCCCCGGCCGGACCATCAAGGGGAGCGGTGAAATGCACCCTAGGCTTGGTCGCCCGAAGTCCAAGCTCGGATGGCCTAGGACCATGGGCCTTTGGCCGACGCATCTAGAGAGCATCATTCTCGCAGCCCTTCCGACCGCCTACCAATATCGCCAAATATATTGGGGAGACGAATCCCGGTATATGGCTCGAAGATTTTCAGCTCGCCTGCCAAGCCGGAGGAGTGGATGATGACCACTTCATCATTCAATACCTCACCATCTGCATGGGGGAATATGTTCGAGCATGGCTCGAATTCCTCCTGCATGACAGCATCCATGACTGGGCAGACCTCAAGAGGATCTTCGTCGGGAATTTCCAGGGGATGTATGTCTGCCCGGGAAACTCCTAAGACCTCAAGAGCTGCCAGTAGGATCCCAACGAGTCCCTATGGGACTACATCCAAAGGTTCTCAAAGCGGTGCAACTCCCTTCCTGATGTCATCGACGCGGACATCATCAGCGCCTTCCTTTCTAGGACAACCTATGAGTCCCTGATCCACAAGCTTTGTTGTCTAAAGCCCCAAACCACGCGTGACCTACTCAACGTCACCATGAACCATGCCTCTAGTGAGGAGGAGGTCGGAGCGGTCTTTAGTGGAGGCCGAGATAAGGGCTAGGCTAAGCATGAGGACCAAGACGAGAGCCCCTCTACATAGAGGGGCAAAAAGAACAAGAAGGATTGTCACCGACTGGCCAACTCCGTGTTGGTCACCGTGGCTGATCACGTGGGCAAGCAGCCCCAACAGGGCTAGCCTGACCACTTTGACAAGCTCATGGATAGCCCATGCACCAACCACACTTACCCCATCAAGCACCTCTACAAAGACTACGAGCTCCTCAAGCGCTTCCTGCGATAGGTCGGTGGTCGAAAGAAGGAAAGGCCAAGGAGGCAGCAGGCTAAGAAAGAAGGCATGGCGAGCAAGGATGGGGATGGCTTTCTCGACCCCGAGGAATGCATCATGATCTTCAGGGGATCCGATGCCATCTACTCCAAGCGCCAGCACAAAGTGCGCTACAAAGAGACAAGCGTCGCCGAAACATCCATCCCCACCTTCCTTCGCTGGTCAGAATCTCCGATCACTTTTGATCACAGGGACCATCCTTCCCACATCGCCAAACCAGGTCGCTACCCGCTCATCATCAACCCCATCATCCGCAAGAAGCGTCTCACCAAGGTGCTGATGGACGGGGGCAGTGGCCTCAACATTCTCTATGTTGACACCCTCGACGCCATGCGCATCCCCCGATCGAAGCTCCGCCCGGCGAGCTCTCCCTTCCACGGCGTGATCCCGGGGACGTAGGCGTACCCGCTCGGGCAAATCGACCTGCCCGTCATGTTTGGCGACCGAGCCAACTTCCACTCGGAGGTACTTACCTTCGAGGTGGTGGACTTCCCGGGGTCTTACCATGCCATCTTGGGGCGGCCATGCTACGCCATGTTCATGGCGGTCCCCAACTACACCTACCTGAAGTTGAAGATGTCGGGACTAAATGGCATCATTAGTGTGGGTAGCACCTTTTTGCATGCCTACACGTGCGACCGAGAGCATTACGAGCTCGCCACTGCCGTCATCAACTCATCCAAGCTCCCACGGCTCGGGGAGTTGTCGACCCTAGCAGTCTTGGACTGTAACAAGCCAACCTCCTCGACTGCCTTTCACCCACTCAAGAAAACTAAGGTGGTGGGGATCGACCCCATTGACCCTACCAAGACGGTGCGGATTGGGACCCAGCTCCTAGCCAAATAGGAATGCGAGCTCGCTGACTTTCTACATGCCAATCATGATGTATTCGCATGGAAACCATCCAACATGCCAGGCATACCGCGAGAGGTCACCAAGCATGCACTATGCCTTGTCCTAGGCTCAAAGTCCACCAAGCAACACCTGCGTCGCTTTGACAACGAGAGGCGCAGGGCCATAGGCGAGGAGGTCACCAAACTCCTAGCAGCTGGATTCATCAAGGAGGTATACCACTCCGACTGGCTCACCAATCCTATTCTTGTTAAAAAGAAGATCGGGAAATGGAGAATGTGCGTTGATTATACTAGCCTCAACAAGGCATGTCCGAAGGACCATTTTCCTTTACCACGCATAGACCAGATAGTTGACTCCACCTCAGGATGTGAAATCCTCTCCTTTCTGAATGCCTACTCAGGCTATCACCAGATTATGATGAAAGAGTCCGACCAGCTCGTGACTTCATTCATCACTCCGTATGGTTCGTACTGTTACATAACCATGCCTTTAGTTCTGAAGAACGCTGGTGCCACCTATCAACGGTGCATGCAGCAATGCTTCACCGATCAAATCGACCCGCTCGATCAGCCTGACCAAGTCGAGCGGCCAAAACCAACAATTCGCCGTCTATGTTGATGACATAGTGGTCAAAACGGCTCAGGCTTGCGACCTGATCGCAAACTTGGCCACAACGTTCGTGAACCTCCGAAGGTTCAACATCAAATTGAATCCCGAAAAATGTGTTTTCGGGGTTCCAAAGGGAAACTACTTGGATACATCATGTCCGAACGTGGCATCGAGGCCAACCCCAAAAAAATCATGGCCATCTCCAATATGGGCCCTATACGCAATGTCAGGGGCGTATAGAGGCTCACCGACTATTTGGCCACCCTGAGCCAATTCATCTCCCGAGCTCGGTGAACGGGGGATGACTCTCTACAAGCTTCTCAAAAAGATGAACACTTTTGTCTGCATTGAGGAAGCACAACATGCTTTGGAGAGCCTCAAAGCATCACTGAAGTCGGCCCCAATCCTCGTCGCTTCCGAACGGGGAGAACCCCTTCTCCTCTATGTCGACTGCAAGCAACCATGTGGTGAGTGCCGCCCTAGTCATCAAAAGGGAGGAGCCAGGACACCACCTTAAGGTCTAATGACATGTATACTTCATCGGGGAGGTACTCACCGACCCCAAGGTTTGGTACCCCTAGGTGCAAAAACCCTATATGCTGTGTTGATGGCGACCCAGAAGCTCCTACACTACTTGACCGACCACGAAGTCTCGGTCATCACTTCATACTCGCTCGGAGACATCATCCGCAACCACGATGCCACAGGATGAATCTCTAAGTGGGCACTTGAGCTAATGGGCCACGACATCAGGTATATCCCCCGCACCACTATTAAGTCTTAGACTCTCGTGGACTTTGTCACCGAATGGACGGAGGTCCAGCTCCTGACCCTAGAAGTCACCCACAAGTACTGGATGATGTACTTTGATGGGTCCGTAATGGCAACCGGATCAGGGGCTAGAGTCGTTCTGATCTCCCCAGATGAGAGTAGGCTCCGCTATGTAATCCGCCTCCACTTTTCAACCTCAAACAACACCACGGAATACGAGGCCCTCATCAATGGATTGCACATCGCCATCGAGCTCGGCGCTACGTGGCTCTACGTCCGCGGCGACTCAGAGCTGGTCGTTGACCAGGTCATGAAGAAGTCCTCATGCAAAAGCCCCCTCATGACAGCATACTGCCAGGAGGTATGCAAGCTCAAGGACTAATTCTAGGGGATCGAGCTACAACATGTCCCCCGAAAGGACAATGATGTCGCCGATTTTCTCGCAAAATTGACTGCCAGGCGGGTTATGTCTCCAGACGGGGTCTTCATCAACGACCTTCACGAACCGTCTACCCACAACCTGGAAGGTCCGATCTAGACACATCCCGATGCCAACCCGATGCTTAGGGGCTCCGACCCGGTGCCCCCATGATGATGCCGCCCGCCGATGTCGCCATGGTAGCACTCGATCAAGTCGACTGGCGAGCGCCGCTACTTGCCTACCTCCTCGAGGAGGTTCTCCCACCCAAAAGGACCGAAAGCGCGATGGATCATTCGACACACCAAAACATTCATTGTGATCGGTAACAAACTCTACAAACGAAGTCCGTCGGGAGTACTCATGAAGTGCGTCCCTACCGACCAAGGCAAGCAGCTCTTGCTCGAGGTCCATGCGGGAATCTGTGGACATCACGTGACCCTGAGGTCACTGGTCGGAAAAGCCTTTCGCCAAGGTTTTTACTAGCCCACCGCGCTATGAGATGCAGAGGAGGTCTTTCGTAGGTGTGAAGGATGCCAGTTCTATGCTTAGCAAACTCATTTGCCAGCATAGGAGCTCCAAACCATCCCCATCACCTAGTCGTTCGTGGTCTGGGGCCTCAACATGGTGGGGCCCCTCAAAAATGGCCCAAGCGGCTTCACTCACCTACTTGTAGGGGTCAACAAATTCACCAAGTGGATAGAGGCCAAGCGCATCACCAACATTCGTTTGGAAGAGGCCGTCAAATTCTTCCTTGACATCATCTACCGGTTTAGCGTTCCTAATTGTATCATCACTGACCATGGAACTAATTTCATCGAGAAGAAGTTTCTAGACTTCAGTGATGGATACGGCATCAGGATCGACTAGGTCTCGGTCGGACATCCATGTACTAATGGTCAGGTCGAGCGAGCCAATGGCATGGTCCTCCAAGGACTCAAGCCATGCATCTTCGACTGACTCAACAAGTACATTAGGCAATGGGTTACAGAGGTCCCAGTGATCCTCTGGAGCCTAAGAATGACCCTGAACTGATCTACAGGGTTCACACCCTTCTTCCTAGCCTACAGAGCTGAAGCAGTGCTGCCCTCCGACCTCGACCATGGTGCCCCAAGAGTGAAGGCCTTCGATCATGACCGAGCCATGGAGGCTTAGCAAGACATAGTCAACCTGCTCGAGGAGGCCCGTGAGACGGCCGTCATCCGCTCCGCTCGCTACTAGCAAACTCTCCGCATGTACCATGAAAGGAAAATCAGAGGGAGGATCCTCAAGGTCGGGGACCTCATGCTTCGAAGGACCCAATCAACCAAGGAGAAACACAAATTGTCTCCACCATGGGAAGGACCCTATACGGTGACCGAGGTGATCCGACCGGGTGCCTAACGATTGAAGGACGACAACGGTGACGTTCTCACCAACACTTGGAACATCGAACAGTTACGTTGTTTCTTCCCTTAAAAATTTGGTCTTACTACTTTCTTTCATTCAACGTTTGCACATACAAGCACCCGGCCCAAACACTTTTGGCCAAGGTCACTCGAGAGCTCCACGGGGGTGCGATACCACCTCTCTTTTTTACTATCATATGGTAAATACCTTTTTACCCAAATGAAAGGGTAGTCCGTTCCTTTAATTACCTTATGTAACTTTGCTTTAAACATTTCGATTGATCACACCCCGCCACGACCTATGGTTATGAGCGGCTGAGCCTCACGGGCCACGCCCAAGTTCTTAAGGTTGTAGCCTATGGTTCAAATAGGCAGGTGTCAAAAATAAAGAATAAAAAACAAAGTTATGCTAGGGTAAAAATAAGGAACGGATGGGACAAGCTTCCCCTTATGAAATGATTCCATCACAAAATGAAGGTGATGTATTCATGGATACAAAAAATGTTTGCATAGGGGGCTCCCCCATGAACTTATCCCTCACATATATTGACTATTTTTTCTACTCTAAATACTAATGTGGCTGCCCGGCGACATCGGCCACTGGCGAAGATAAGGGCTGCTCGATCTTCGACGGGACAACGTTCGGCTCGGTCGGAGGTGGGACAACATTCGCTTTTGACTCAGGCTCCACTCCATCTATAGGCTGGACGATGGCTTCTGGACGCACACCTTTGGCTACGCTCACGCGGCGAGCATCCATCACCCACTGCGTGAAGACTTGCTCGGCCACCATCTGTGCGCAAGGCAACAAGCTCTCCCTGAGCGCATGGATGTCGTCCGGGCTCTAGCCATTGGCGTACCTACTATAGATGGTGGTGAAGTCAGGTCCGGGTGGTGCATCACCACCAAAGTCAGCACCCCCGGTGTCCCGTAGAACATCCCATTGAAGATAAGCGCCCGAACTTCGTCTAGGACCTCCACCAGTTGGATAGAGGGCGTGCTGGTGCTCGGCGCTGACCCGAACACCTCCGAGATGATGACCTAGGCGACGTTGCAGATCTGGTCGAGCTCCCCCTCAAGAGCATGTCACTCTTCAAGGGACTTGGCCAGCGCCTCCACATTTTGACCAATCATTGCCTTGGCCATCTCTAGGTCCCGCTCCAGCGACCCAACCCTTTCACCCAGTTCTGGAAGAAGGATGATATGCTCAGAAGCAAGGGAAAGGAAAAGCCAAGACATCCACCAAAAGCATAATAGGTACATACTGAGGTGGGTGTTCTTGAGGATGGAGAGTCCTTCCTCCTGCCGAGTCACCTGCTCATGCAGCCGAGCGTTCGACTCCTCCGTCCCAAGCACCTAGCCCTAGAGCGTGAGCACTTCCTGGTCGACCTCCGACCGGGCCTTCTACTGACTCCAGAGCCTCCAAGGACTCTTGGAGCACCGCCTCGGTCTCCACCAGGGACTTCTGGAGTGCCGCCTCGGTCTCCACCTGGTGGACCTTCGCCACGTCAAGTCCTCGCTCAGCGGCAGGCGCCTGCTCCACCGCGAGTAGTTCCACCGCCCGTGCTTCCATCGACTCGGCTACCCGGTCTTGGGACTCACGGCGGGTGGACTCTAGCTGGTGCTCAAGCTCGGTGACCCGTCGTGACACCCTGGCCTCCTGCTCCATCCGAGCATGCTCTTCCCGAAGGAAACAGGACTTGCGGCTCGACATCTCCTCCAGACCCTGAAGAATGAGAAGCAAGCATGCTGAGGCAACTAGCGAAAGACCAAGGAGTCAAGGACGAATGTAGAAAACTTACCTCTATGATGCAGGGTAGATCGACTGTAACCGCCTAATGGACGACCTCAACCCGCTCCAAGGCCTCCTCCAGCCTCACCCTAGTTTGGGCGAGATTGGACTCCATCATGAGTCCTCTCCCCCCAAGTACATCCCAGAGCTGCACCTCCTTCTCATCCCGAAGGATCAACCGCACCTTCCTTGGGTCATCGGTGCAGGGCCACACTAGCTCGCAGGTCACCCCCGACCCGCTAGAAGGCCCTACCGACGACCGGACCACCGCCAGCTCCTACGACGGTGGGATGGCCGGTGGCTCCACCTTGGTGCCTACCTCGCCAGGGCAGGGGATCTCCACCTCCTCAAACTCGTGGCCCACCAGCGGTTGTTCTGCCTTCGGTCTAGCCACGTCTCCTCCTAACCATGACAGCTCCGATCAGGAGGGCGAGCCGTACGTCCCTCTGCCGGGGTGAGGCAGGGAGCTCGGTCTCCCTCCTCTCTTCCACCATGACTATTGGGGGAGGGGTCACAAGGGTCACCTCTAACCCAACCTCTGCCGTTGCCACCGAGATCGCCGCCAACACCGTCGCCGCTGCTGCCACCATACTTGCGACCAGCCAGGAGGGCACAGCCCCCGGAGGGGAAGGTCGCACCGCTGCCACCCTGCTAACCCCGCCGCTCATCACGATGCGCTGCAAGTTGGGTCTCCACTCCTCCTGCATGGGAGGCGGGGCGATGCTCAGTCCCATCAGTATCTGGCCGCTGTCAGAAAGTACAGGTCAGTCACGCTCAAGAAACTCAAACTATGAGATCGAACACAAACAAAGAATGCATACCGAGACGTAAGCGGTAGGGCTCTGAAGCCTCGACCCACTGGCAATGGGCCCACTGGACGAGGGCCGCTCATAGGTCACGAGCCACGCCCCCTTACTTCGACAGGGGGGAGTCGACCCGGCCAGCTCCCGATCGGCCCGTGAGTCGCCGCGACCATCGGCTCAAGGCGCGCCCACCAGAGCAGCTAGCGGGGCATCCCCCTATTGTGGGTCATGCGCACGCGTCGACCCTAAAGATGCGGGGGTGCGAGCCTGCTCCTCCGACCGCCTGGCCTGCCCCGCCACGCCCAGAGCAGGTGGGGGCAAGGCCAATAATGCCTCCGAAGGGCACGGCGACCATGTTCGCTTCGCCTCCTGCTCGCCGACGGCGTCTAAGCCCGCGGCGTGCTTCCTTGGCCCGAGAACAACGTTGCGCCTCTCTGCCTCCGCCCGCCACCGGCGGATGCGGCCATAGGCTCACGATGCTCCACCGAAGTTGTGATGATGCTCTAGCTACCCTCATCCTCGGAAGAGCTCGCGTCGCCACCCACCTCCGTGGGGTCCTCCGACTTGAGCTCCGCCTCCATGTCACTCCGATTCTCACTGGCCTGCACCCACCGGGTGATCTCCATCTCCTTCCCGTGCTTCCTCCGATAAGCCTTCTTAGCTCTCTTCTTCTTCCTCACGACTGCCGCCTCCTTCTAGGCAGCTTGTCGAGCCACGCCCTCTGGCCCCTTCGGAAGATGCAGCCGAGATTTATAACCGGTGAGTCCCTACGAAATAGACGACTTAAAGTCAAATTACAGGAGAGCAAGATTGAAAGGGACATGGAATAAGGAGAACGTACCAGATTGGGCAGCTTCCCAGGCGAGAGAGGTCCGGGCTTTCCTTCGAGGGTCTCTCGGGCCTTCAGTTGTAGCACCCGGTCAAGTCGGCTCTAGACTTTGTCCTTCGCCAACTCCACCGGCGACGCGTGGTCGGGGTTCCATCGGGCCAGAGTACAGCCACATCGGCCATGTCCTTTCTACCAGCGAGGTGACCCGACGGTGGAAGAAGGTGTGGAACACCCACAGCCCATCGAGGCCATGCTGCAATAGCTTTTGGAGCTCCGCCTCGATGATCCCTAGCTTATTCTGCCGGCTAGAGGGGCCCCACGACCAGCTCTCCCGCCTCTTCGGCCTTCTATCGATGAACGGCGAGAATGGTGCCTCCGCTCGGGTTTTGGATGTAGAACCACTCCCTATGCCACCCCGATTGGAGTCATAGGGCATGTACATGGGGTAGGAGCCCGACGAACTCGGCTTCTTCTATAGGGTGAAGCCCCTCCGACAAGGCTCGCCCGGTGAAGATCTGTCGAAAGAAGTCCACGTGCGGCTCTATCCCAAGGAAGGCCTTGTCAGACGGTCATAAAGCCGGCGACGTGCAGCACCCTAGTCAGATTGAGGTAATGCAGCTCTAGGCCCCACTCATTGAGGAGCCCGTGCAGGAACCAGTGCGTGGGATATCCTAGCCCGCGCTCATGGAAGGTGAGGAAGGAGACAACCTCGTTGGCCCGAGGTCATAGAAAAGCCTCCCCCATAGGAGCCCTCTAGTGCTCCACCTCCTTGATGGAAGCAGCCCCTTCTCGGCGAAGGCGGCCAGCATCGTCTCGTCCACATTGGATGGCCTCTAGCTTGACATCGTGCTCTAGATTCACGAATGGATCTGTGAGTTCCCCTCGCTTTACCCTCTCTCACTTAGGAACCGTCATGGCACACGAACACACTTGGTGAGGAGGAAGAAGGAGGAGAGGCAGTAGTTGGAGAATAGGTGAAGGAACAGGACGAAAACCCTCTCCCTTCCCCTATTTAAGGATGAGACGCAGCAGTTAGAGGAAGGCAAAGGATTGGGGCAAAAACCCTCTCCATACCCCTATTCAATACAGATGGGAATGCAATGGGACGTGTCCTAACTAATGGGATGTGCCCTGCCTGACGAGATGGCGCTCTGGTTAGACGGGACGTGGCCTAGGCATGGCCCACCACTACCGCACGCAGGGCACGGGAAACAAGGCACAACTACATGCAGGTGGCCCTCCGCCTTCCCAAGCAGGACTTGGAAGGGCCCCACAACGGGATCTCCACCAAGGAGAAACCAATGGGCTTTCTAAGTCGATCAGACAGCTTAGGCAAATGCCAAGAAATAGGTAAGGAGCAGAGGGACGCCCCATGTGGGCCATGCCGACTTCATCACGAGCGACGAACGCGGATCCCATTCGGACATGTCCGATAAAAACTCCTCAAGCCTATCACTCGAGTCATCAAGGTAACTCTATCAATCCCTCTTATTTTATTGATGCATGCTCATCCATTCATCCATTCTCATACACGCATTCACACATTCATTCATACAGTCATTCATTCATCCCATACATCCGAAGCATCGCATATGCAATTAATGCATCACAATGCTCCATGTTGCATCATGAAGCGGCAGTTGCCTCATTCAACACGAGAAATGACCGACCGAGGTTCGAAGACCGCCCATGAAGGGCTCGAGGCCGCCTTGCGTCAAATAGAGCTAGGGGAGAAAACATAGATGAGCCCCAGTGTCCCTCGCCCAATCTGCTTAGAAGCAGATAGGGTCATCTCCACCTTCTCGTTTGATCCTAACCTCGAGCCATGCCCAAAGAATCTCCATCGAGGGCAGGCCAACGGGCCACCTGAGTCGGTCTCCGGAATGACCCGGGCATCTACGGGGACGTGGGTTAAGGAGCAGTGGAATGCCACATGAGGGCTATGCCGACCCCGTCACGAACGATAGACCCGAATTCCACTTGAACGTGCCCATTAGCGAACTCACCGAGCGCGTCGCTCGAGCCATCGAGGCAAGCAACGTTAGCTCAGCCCCTCCGGTTGTGAAAACCGCGGACGGGGTAATGCACGAAACTAGACCAACCCCTACCGAGCCCTAATGGGGCTTAGGGGCTCAGGTCGCCCGACACTGACTCAGGAAATCAACCGACCGCGCAGGTCACGGGTGGGACAAACATGGGCGAACACCTCGAACGACAGTCTGCGGCCCCAGGAAAGAGTACCAAGATGCTTAGCCTCCAACCGACTCGCCAATCGGACGCAGGCTCGGGGGCTACACCCGTGGGTGTGCTCGCGCACACCCACTGTCAAAATGAAAAATTTCCCCGCTGGCAAAACAAAAAACCCCCCCAAATGATTCTACCCGAATCGCCCGGGGGGCTCGGGGGCTACACCCACGGGTGCGCTCGCGCGCACCCGCTGTCAAAACAAAAAATCCCCTAGACAATTCTACCTGAATTGCCTGGGGGCTCGGGGGCTCCTGTCGGGTTCATAAACCTAGGGTCCCTAATGGACCTGCTTCCCAACAAAAGTTCGGCTCAGCAGATGACATTGCGAACAACGCGCAATTCTGGGCCGGCCCAGATACCCAATAATAGGCCGAAAGGGCGATCTAGTCTCCGACCGGAAGGCCTGCCCTAAGAAGGAACGACGCTCGCTTCCGACTCCGACCCGCCTCTCTAACCGGAAGGCCTGCCTAAGGAGGAACGACGCTCGCGTCCGACTCCGACCCGTCTCTCGACCGGAAGGCCTAGCCAAGGAGGGATGACGCTCGCCTCCGACTCCAACCCGCCCTCGACTGGAAGGCCTAGCCAAGGGGGACGACGCTCGCTTCCGACTCTGACTCGCCTCTCAACTAGAAGGACACCGAACCTCTGCTTACAACTCTTCTCTGACCGTCACGGTCAGAGCCGACTGGGAAACAACCGAACGGGGACGCCGCTCGATAAGGACCCAAAGAGACAAGCAGAGCAAGTAAGGTAGGGCGCTGAAGTCAAACCGCAATACCGAGGACCGTACCCTGCACACCTACGGGATAGTACTGTCAAGTCATGTCAGATGGGTGCTCCACAACCTTCTAGACGTGTCAAAACACGAACAGTGTTATGGGCGCCAACATTTGCCATACAGTATGGTAGGCGCCGACATTGGCCATACCAGAAGAACACGATGGAACCAACTAGATGCATCAGGGCGTCAACAGTATTGTAGGCACCGGCAAACCGTCTCATACCCGATGGCGTGGGCAACAAAACTAGGTAGCACACTCTCTCTCTCTTAAAGCCATCCCCTTTATCTATAAAAGGGGATGCGCTCTCTCCAAGAGGAGGACGATCAATTCAGATAGACAATTCAGACAACTGATTCCGATTCTCTCTGCTTGGATCTAGAACTCTAAAACCAGACAGAGCATACGTTCGATCACTTAGCGCATGTCGGAGCTCCCGTCACTCTTGGCCCTTTCACCAGAGTCCGACCGAACCTCTGATACCCTCTATCTTACTCCCTCTCGTTTGTAACCCCATAGCAAACTTCGAGCACTTAGGCTCAGAAATAAAGTCATCGATCGACTCAAACTGGACGTAGGGCATATTGCCTGAACTAGTATAAACCCTATGTCATTGAGTGCTAGGCCACATCCGATTACAACGTACGACAAAACTATAAATATTTACGTGTTGGTCACTTTTCGCACCGACAGGATGTATTGCTAACCAAAAGCAAAACCAAACTAGTATTCGGTTTCGTTGGAGTAGGAATGCCTAGAGGGTCATCTAGAGGAAAGGGTTTTGGGAATGGGAGGGGAAAGGGGGATGAAGGGAAGTCCCATTGTGTGGGAGGGGTCTCTTGGGCCTGATTTTTTTGAGGAACCAGTATATCAGTTTCTCCCCGAGAGTAAGAGTGATTTCACTAAACAGTACCCTCTCAGAGGATACAAAAATCGGAAAGAAGATTAGCCAAAATGCATGTATGGTGAGGACTGCTTAGTGCAGATATTCACTGAGGGGATCGACGGAGGTCGTCGCTTCTTCAAATACCCACGAGCATGGGTAATTGCTATTATATTTCGTTTATTAAATATGTTTCTTGAATACCCTTATAACTCATAGGACATACTTATTGTAGTCTTCCGACTCCGAAGAAAACTATAGGCTCACTAGGTGGGTTGATCCTCGACCAATTTATCCGCATCAGCAGTACATCTACTATCTACAGGACCGTATCTTCGAACTACAAAGGGAAGTTAGCAGCGGTTACAAGAAAGACGAAGACGACGACAACAACAATGGTGCAGGTTCATAGGAGGCACTCTGCAATGATCTATATTGCACATGCCCTAATCACAAGAACAAGGGGCCTCCGTCGTCACCCCTGCCACCACCACCACCAACAATAGGAGGCTACTGTGGAGAAGGCGCAACACAATTTGCTATGTGACCACACTATTAGGATGACCCTATCTTATTCACATGGCACATCCATGTATTTATTGTTTGGTTTAATTACCTAAGGTATGTTAGGTTCAGTTGAAGGAAGTATGTACCCTTGTTTGGTACATGTCCTCACATGCCATTTCGTGTGCTTGTTGTTCGTTTTAATTACCTAAGGCATATTAGGTTTAGTTCAGGACCTCTGTACCCTAGTTTGGTACATATTCTCACATGCCATTTCATGTGTTGTGCGTGTTGAATTATATAATGCCCTACTTCGTTAGGTTTTATTTGTAGTACGTGATCTCATTTCACTGCATCCGCAATATTAAACTGAATATTATGACCACAGATAATAAAAACAACGACATAATAAAAAGTTCAATACTATGACATATTAAACAATACAATAATACTAGAAGTACATACTGACAAACTAAATAACGCAGTACATGACCTAAGTATGCCAATACTTAAAGTGTATTATATGACAACATAATAAAAAGTCCAATAGTAGTCAACATTGTTCATGAAAAAATCATAGAACTAGCAAGTCATGAAGACTACTGAGTGCAACGAGGCCAATTTTTCTTTCTCAGGGCATCAAGATTCTCCTTCATCGCTGCTTTCGCTCGGCGTGCACGCTCAAGCTTCTTCTCCCTGTACGCAGCAACACGCATCCTTTCCTCCTCTTCCTTATGCTCCTTTTCTGCAGCCTCCTCTCTGCGTCTCTTCTCCATCATCTCCTTGTCCTCTGCCTCCTACCGCAACAGTTCTGCATTCATTCTTTGTCTTCAAGCTTGATCTCAGTGTCAATCCACTACTTAAAATCACAGAGCGGTGGAGGGGTCTGCAACAAATACAATTGTTACAAAACAAAAAAATCATGCAAGATTTTATATGACACAAAATAATTATTACACAACATCAATTCATCACCATCTTGTTAATGCGGCGCTGACAAAGTGTAGGTTCAAAGCCAAAATTGGAACACATCAAATACCTCTGCATATATGTGTCCTCTTCATCGGACTTGGCTACCTTGTAAGGATCGTCGCAAAAAGCACATGGACACTGGAACACCACTAGGCAGAGGCAATGGGTCGAAGGCATTTTCGGTCATCCGACCATAACTACAATTTAATCAATTTTATTCTAAGAACCAAAAGCAATTAACATTAAACCATAAACTAGGGTTTTCATTTGATCCACAACAATGAACCCATAATATAACAACATGTGCTGAGGTTAGCCTTGGCATCCTACGGTTGTATAATACAAATATTAAAAATTACATGAAGCCCTAAGTAATGACGATTCTTAGGTTGAAAAATCTGACTAATATATATTGAATCGATGCGAAAAAAACTAGGAGGGGAGCGATGATACCTTGCTTTCAAAGATCTACGGATCAAATCAAAGTTTCCAAGATCCAATATGTCGATTCGTGAGGTAGGGCGAAGTGGGAGAGAAAAAATCCAAGATGGATGATAAAGAAAAGGAAAAGACCTTGTCCAGAAAGGTTGGGCGGCAAGTTAAAACACCACCTCGGCATCATAGATCTTGGCATCAAGCTCGGCGCCAATGACCCCGGCACCGAGGTGGCTGCCATGTGACCGCCACGTCTGCATCGACGCCGACGTGGCCGAGTAATCTCGGCGCGCCGAGACATGTAATCTCGGCGCCAATTACTGCGGCGCCGAGTTGAGGGTGCAGATTTTAAAAGCATAGCTTGGCATATTTGTGACAAACTTTAAAAAAAGAATAAAAACAAAAACAAAAAATTCAGGTTCTGATGTCTCGTCCCTCCCACACCCATCGCCCGTCATCTCCGGTCATCGCCCGTCCTCACCTTCTGCGCCGCGCGCGCCCCCCCCCCGCCTTTGCCGCCCAGTTCCCCTCGACGCCGTGGACGCGCGAACCAACACCCAAACTGACTGTTCCCAACAGATAACACACCCGTCTGCGGCAGCAGCAGCTCCCACGCTGCCCGCCGGCGCAGGTCCGGCGAGCGTGGCCAGCCAAGCTCTAGGCCCCGCCTCCGGGCCCAACCCTAGCCACCTCCCGCAACGCCGGGGGCGGGGGCGCCATGCTGTTCCAGGTGGGAGGGCAGGGCGCGCGGCCCACCTTCTTCGAGATGTCAGCCGCGCAGCAGCTGCCCGCCAGCCTCCGCGCCGCCCTCACCTACTCGCTCGGGGTAAAACCGCCCTCCTCCTCCCCTTGCTCTTGCTCGTCTCCGATTGGATCCATCGAATCGCCGAGGTTGTGTGCCTGGTTCGGGGGATTGTTTAATCGTGCGTGCCCCCTTTGGTATGGCTCGTAGGATGGTGCAGCTTCGGGGCAATGCATTGAAATGCTCTAGCTTGAGGACGATTAAATAGCTCAAGCACTGTTTCTGGTTTGACGTTTCATTACCAGTTCGTAACGCAAAACTGAGCCGTCAAGTGCTGAATATCTCTGTTTAGCTACCTTTGAGACCCAGAGTGGACTAGTAGTGAACTAGTGATATGGGATCATCAACATTCACTGATATTTTGATGTTCATCATGTAGTAGCAAGAAAAAACCCACATAGAACTTGACATCTACTTCTTTCATACATTCAACTGACATTCTATGGTACTTTATGTGTAGCGGTACATTAGATATGAACTTCTGTAGGGATGTGAATTGGTGACCCTAAGGGCATCCACCATGTCTCTTCAGTTGTGCAAATTGTACTAGTTTCCCAGAGGGCTCATTTTGGAAACCACGTGCAATTTGTTGAACTAAAGAGGGTGGTGAATATGTGGATACCCTTAGGGCCACCAATTCGCATCCCTAAACTTCTGGGAAAGCACCTTGTGCAAAACATGCTGGAGCATGTTTTCAGGGTTCTTGATGTAATAATGATTTGATTGCATCCTTTGTTTGTACATATCTTAAGTCTAAAGTTAATATACTTTTGTTTCTTTGCTGCACATGCTATTACGTTTCCTTCGTGCTGCCTGATAAGTGCTAAACCAACTGATAGCCATGTCTCTGTCTATGAAGTGCTAAACCAACTGATACCCTTTTGCTATAGCTATAATGAATTATCCAGATGTTTCAGTTTATATGAAGGAACTTTTCTACAGCATCTAGTTAATCTTTTTTATTGTTGATTGCACAAATATCAGTGCAGCAGCATCAAAACTTTAATGGTTGTTTTTGGGAGGCGGGGGGAGGGGTTGCCTTTTTTCTCAGGAAGTAACAAGTGCTATGTTAGCCTACCCCAACTTGTTTGGGACTTAAAGGCTTTGTTGTTGTTGTTGTTGTTGTTGTAAGTAACAAGTGCTATGTAGTTTTGGCTAAAACAGCATAGTTTTGTGATCAGATCATGTTCTCTCTTCTCCAAACTTATTGTTGTCGAACACCCATCTATGTCATTCAATTATGTACAACTTCTTCCATTTGCAGGTTTTTGCGCTAAGAAGACCATTACTACACAAAGTTTTAGATTATGAAGACGAATTCTTTGCTTTGTTAATGGGCGTCCTTGAGTCCCATAGTCTACGGACAACAGGTTCATTATTGACTCTTTCAGCATAAAAAATTTCGACTTGTTTAGGACACTTGTAACGTAACTGGGCATGCAGGAAAGGAATGGAACAATGCATTAGAACTTGAGTTTTCTTCTTCTTTTTTTCTTTGGCAAGCCCCCTTGGATACGGATTACTAAGAAATGAACCTTTCTCGAATGTGACTGAGGAAATTCCATGCATCAATATAGTGATATTTCAATAGGGTCAATCATCATTCTTATCCTTATCTGTCTCATACTCTCATATCCTACATGTCATATTAGGTTATTGGAATAGTACTATCTAACCATACAAGTCTGTGGTTAGTGGAATGAAATGATCCCCTTCTTGAACCAACTTATTGTGCAAACCAAACACTGAATCAAACAGCCTAGAAGTGCTATGTTAACTTAGGTCTTACTTTAATCTTATATATGTGAATTGTTACCCATGCAACTTGTCAAATAGACAAACTTGACTCAGCACATGGCTTGTTCTTTGATATCCCTAATTTTAACTGTCCTGATTTTGTTCCTTCCAGATGGTTCCTTTTCAGAGTCATTATATGGTCTCAGGAGGAGACCTGTTAAGGTTTCAGTGAAGAGAAAAAGTCCTGGTACAGAATCCAGTGACAAAGTCTATGATTCTGCACTAAGGAAGCGCCAGAAAATCCTTTCGGTTGTTTTTTTGGTAGGATGCCCTCAGCTTCTTTGTACTGTAGTTTTCTGTCTTCTTTGTTTTTTTTCCCTTTCCTTGGGGAAACATACTTATGCTCTTGCCAGTTAGCTAGTGGTGTAAAAGAATGAATTGATAAATTAATCACCAATTCTATTACTGTCAATAGCATATGAACTAGATTTAGTACTTGTCAATAGCATATGTTTGTTACTCTTGACTCATAAGATATTTCTATTCCAGTATGCACCTTGAATTGCTCGTTAAAGTCAAGCTGACTTGTTTTTTTCCCCTCAAACTACGCATGAGAACTGCGTGTCATTTCATTAAGTAGAGAAAAAAAAGAGAAAACCAAAGGAGAGGCAAAACCAACTCCCTTAGGCCACCTAGTACAAGACTAACAGCATCACTCGCTGCAAAGAAAGAAACAAGCTGATTTGTTTGACAGTGTGATTTGCTTTTCTTCAACACATAGGAGAGCTGCGTATCTTATATTAAAGACAGCAGAAGCAAAAAGGTCCCTTAATGACCCTTACAAACAACCACTCTAATTCCACTAGAAGAACAGAGGGGTTGTAATACTGAAAAGAAAAAGATATCCCAAGTAAATTAGGATAACAAACCGACAAAGACTATACAACTAACCCTCATAATGACCTAGTTCCTGTTATTGGAGCTTTTTGGCTCCAGCAAGACCCCAAAAGTCTCAACTCGAAGAATTGATGTGCTACCTGTAGGGAGGGGGAGATGCTATCAAAAACATATTTGTTCTTCTGATTCCATAAGGTCTAGGTCCCCAAAATCACAGCGCTATTAAATCCCTTCCTTAGCTTTGTTAATGCGAAGACTTGCTTCTCCAGCAAAGCTTGGTTCTGATCATCTGGGCGTAACATGCCCAAGACCAACAGGTGCTAGTGGAGTGTGCCAAAACTGCCGAGAGAAGACACAAGTAGTTAAGATATGCTGGACATTCTCCTCATGATCGCACATCACACATTGCTCAGGATGAGGAAGCCCTCTATGTGCCAATCGATCTGCTGTCCAACATTTGTTTCGAATAGCAAGCGACAAAAATATTTTGCATTTTGCCGGCCGTCATGCTCGAATGTAATAGAGCCACACAAGAATGCCCTGTAGCTAGATTTGGATTAGAATGATCCGCTTACTTCATGCCTCCAGAAGCGCTGATCAACTTTCTGAGTTGAGGTCACCTGTTCTGGAGTGAAAATTACAAAGGCCTTTTGCTTAGTTGCTCTGATACTGTTACTGTATTACTGATTTCATTAATCTTCAATTTTGTTAGTTTGTTGGCATTTGGTAGTGATATATATGCTGCAATTGCTTCTTGTGGTACCAAGTTGCTGTATAACGATATATAATATTCTAATTTCTAATATGGTACATTGTACTATTAATAGTTAGTTTATGGCTGCTTACCGGCATATTCTACCCTACTCCTTAGCGTACCCCTTTCTTTGGGGAAATGTATTGGAGATGCACATTAGTAAAATTTACCTTATGAATCCCAAATTTAAAGTATATCTTGTTGTTTAATCTTTTTGTATGGAACTGTTAATTTCTGATTTCAGTAGTCCATGTTTTTGCATCGTGCCATTCTCAAAATGCAGCCATCTAAAACTTTAGTCATGTCTAAGATAATTAGACGACTATGTGTATTTATATAAGCAAATATGTACCAATTTTTGTTATATAATGATCTTATTGGAGACAGAATATTTCTTCTCTTTACGCTTAACTCCTGCCAATATTATTGTAGGTTGTTTTGCCATATTTTAAGTCAAAGTTGCAGTCTATATATAACAAAGAAAGGGAAGCCAGGTTGCAGGCAACCCTTTGGGGTCAGGATGATGTTAGATTTGATGAAGCTGGCTTTGTATTAGATCAGGAGCAGACTTCTCAAGCACAGACTGAACCTACAACTGGAGAAGTGTCAAATTTGACACGTTTTAAAAAGAATTTTGTGTCACTTATAGGTGTTTGCTATCCATGGATTCATGCAACTAATGAAGGTTTGTCTGCTACTTCCTGAATTTATTTGCTTCAGGGAGTTGATTCTGTCTTTATTGACTTCAGGGAGTTGATGTTATTAAGCACCAGTAAAAAAATCAGAGTCAATTCTAATGTTCTTGTTATCTTTGTATTATCCTTTCTTGACTCTTTATCATTTTAGTTTCCAGTGATGGTGTTTTTGGTCTGTTTGTTCAGTGTAATTCAATTTGATTTGCGTTTCATGTAAAATCAAAAGAATTATGCACTGCCAGCTTATTTGTTTCATTGGTTGGTTAGTGGGTAGTATAAGTTTCACCTATGACGTCATATATTGTTTGCAGGTCTCTCGTTTGCATACCAGCTCTTGTATCTGTTGGATGCTACTGGATTTTATAGTCCAGCACTGCATGTGCTTGGGCTTCATGTTTGTCGTGCTACTGGACAAGAGCTGGTATACTCCCTATTTTATTCTTACTGGTATATTTGTTATTGTTTATGCAGACATATATTTAGAATCTTATTATTACATTATTTTACCAATGTCTTCTTTTTATACGATACAGTGCCTGATGTGTCTTTTCTTGCTTCCTCTGAATAACTAGATGGAATCATCTTCTAGGATATCAAGGATTAGAAATCGTGAACTTGAGAGACTTCGTGGTCCTCCATGGTTCAAGGTAGGAGAGGACAGTAGCTTACTTGTTTCAATTATGAATTCTTGAGTCCTAACTCATGACAAGAACCATTTTGTATGGCGTCTGCAGGCTGTGCAACGAGTGTTCCTTAGTTGTGTGTACACAACTCTAGATTATGCACAAACCGGTTTAATTGCTGCAGTCTTCTTTTTCAAGGTCTGTTCTACAATTTACTATCAGAGAGAATCTAGGATCTTTTAATGTTTCCCTCACTTTATATCTTCTTACAGGCAGACTTCTGAGTTTGGATGGTTAACAGTTATTGAATACTTGATTTGAAATGTGATCAATTATTCTAGAAGGCATCCTCTTAACTCTTTGAATTTTGCATAACTAAGAAATGAAAGTCCTCACTTGATGATATTTGCAAAACTTTCACCATGTAATGTGAACTTTTAGCTGTAATGTGAACTTAAAACTATTAGCTCTATCCCTGTGGTAGATGTAATGTAATGTGAACCAAGATTCAACTACACAACTGTACTCAGTGTTCTCTTTCTGGTAACCTTATCTAGATGATGGAGTGGTGGTATCAATCTGCTGAAGAAAGAATGTCAGCTCCAACTGTATATCCGCCACCCCCTCCTCCTCCAACTCCGAAGGTACATCTCATGATTACTCATGCCAGCAAAGAGCTACAACCATTCGTTTGTCACAGAATAAATCTGTGATTATGTTTTCTGTATAAGTCCCCACATTTGGTGTTAAATTATAAAACAATGAAATCTTTTAGTTGTTCATGATCATAATCTTATGTGGATCTGTGCCATTTTATTAGGTTGCCAAAGACGGGATTCCCTTGCCACCTGACAGGACGCTCTGCCCCCTGTGCTGCCAGAAGCGCACTAACCCCTCTGTTCTTTCTGTTTCTGGTTTTGTTTTTTGCTACAGCTGCATATTCAAATCTGTCTCTCAGGTGGGTGTTCTACAGATCTAGTATGTCAAAGCCAAATTTTCTCTCCATCACCAACTTATGTGACATTGTCTTGTGCTCCAGCATAAAAGGTGCCCTGTCACACTAATGCCTGCCAGTGTTGAGCAAATCAGGCGTCTCTTCCACGATTTGTAGCCATGAAAGACCCCAAAACTTCCTGTTTTCTAAAGACAACGGACTTCAGCACACACAAACATACATCAGAACCACCGTTTTGTTACACTAGAAGAAACTCGGCCTCAATGTACCCTTTTCATACTGAAGCAAATGCATGGATGGCACTTTCTTCTCGTTTTCCTTTGTACTTTTATTTTTCGTCCATTGGAAATTGCACGGCAAAAGCAAAGCTGAAGTTTTAGCTGACAGTCTTAGAACAGGGTGTATAATCTGTTGTTAGGTGATACTAGCAGATCCATTTAGATGAGGTGACTGTAACCAGTTACCCACTGAGAGGTAATTGTATACCTGCATGACAATTTTCGGTCATGTAAAGGTTATGATTAGTCTTCATTTCCTTGTAAAAAAAAATTGTCTGTACTTTTGGAACGGTCCTGCTGTTTTTTGCGACGTTATCGGCTGTTTGGAGTAACCTCCCAGAGTATATGTGTTGTATTTTACTCGCGTCGTACTTACACTGTAAATGCTCCTAGCATGAGTTTTGTTTACATTGTTCGTCAACTTTGTGTTCTCTTGAACTTTGGTGCTTTGGCAGAATTACAAGTGCCTATTTGGCGCAGCTCCTGAGTCTGCCCCAAGAGCTCTTGAATCGGAGCCAGCTGCTCTTAAAAAAAAAAAAAATCTGGCTCCTTTTGCATGCATATAAAAATAGCAGCTCTAGGCTGTTTAGATTGAAAAAAATTCAACCGGATGAATAGTAAAAAATTGTTTAAGCCCTAAGTTCAAAAGATTCATCTCGTGATTTTTTATTTTTTTTATCTATATTTAATGCTTCATATAAACGATTAAAAATTGGTGATGCGAGAGAGTGAAAAAATGGAATTTTCATCAAGGCTTCTAAGATTTCTTTAGCTTTTCTGCTGAACCTGCTTTTGGGACCAGAGCCGTGTTAAATAGTCCCTAATTGTAGCTAATTGATCAGGCGTACTGTTTAGGGATTCAACATTTCAACTGCCTGTGTAGCTAATTGAACGTCAGATTATTAGAGTCATTATTACTATGTGCTCCGCACGAAATTCTCCTATTCGTTAAGGTAAGAATAGTTGCATGCGCACGCCTTCAATTTTCGTGCAGCCGAACAGGCGCTGCCGCATGGCATGCTCATCCGCATTCCGTTATTCTGTTCGTCCATCGACTCCATATTTCTCGAAACAGATTGCGATTTCTCTTCCTCTTCCTCTACCTCACCATATCTCTCTCTTTGCAGGAAAAACAATGTCTCCTTGCAGTAACAGCCGATCGACTCCATGAATCTTCAAAAAATTGTCAGTGGGAAACTCCACGGTTTTATCGATAGAGCAGGAGAGATAGAAGAAGGCGAGAGCGATCCATAAACTATGACCACAGTCCAAGCCTCTATCTATAAAGCAAAAAAAAAAACATCAATAACTCCATGCTGTTACAATCGAGAGCTCAAGCCATCACGACGCGTTCTATATCCTTGTATGCAGGTATGTTGCTCTTTTGGTCTGTCTAGAAAATTTTTTTTCATAGTGTGCTTTTCAAAGCCCCTTTTTCTCTCATGAGCTCTGTTATACCCTGCTTTTTAAAGTCTACATTTTGCATATGACTATATGACCTTGACAAATAATAATTATTTTTAGGACATACCATTGATTTTTTTTTACTGCAGCGATATGCAGTGAGATGTTCTGTTTATCGTATCAGTTAATTTTTAAGTTTTGATTTCTTTCTTTACGTTTTATACTAGTCGACGCCTTCAGGTTCATCTAGATGTAAACTAATTATCATTGATGAAATTTTCATATTTCAGTTCAAATGTCACTGATGGTATGTTTTTAGTTTTACCAGAGAATGATTGAATTCTCAAATGTCTGAGTTTTCGATTCTAGCTTCATCATGGCTACACTATTAACTTTGTATCCAAATTAAAATTTAGTTTTGAGATATCCCAACAATGTAACTTCTATATTACAGCATGCATGCACTTCTTGAGAAGAATTTGTATCAACTTCAACATGTATGTCCCAAGGCATTGGGAATTCATCTAGTTATACATGTTAATCATACATCATATTAACTTATTAATGTTTTCAGGCACAGACGTCCAACCAAATAGAGTTTCTTAAGATTTGCATGTCGAGGCGAAACTCGTCAATTTTCTAGAAAATTCCTAAGTAACCACTTTTTGTCAGGTAAGTAATCTAGGGCATCTAACAAAGCATGCCCTCGACGCCTATTGCCGACACTCCCACTGCCTAGTCTCCCACCACTATGGTGGTCCACCCACTCGTCACCTCACCATCTTGCCCTGTTGCAATAGCTCGCTTTTACTACTAGCCAATAGCCTTTCTGGCTTCCCACGAGAACCCTTGCTTCGGCAACACATGTAAATATAAAATCACTAACCCTAATATGGAAAATATTGAGACCTAGCGGTGCGCCAGCACCTGTCAAATCTCAAGTGGAATCGGAGGTTTCTTCTTAGACTACCCACAATATAGGTCATGTTCGCTTGTCTTATGAGTCGTACTATTTTAGCAAATGAACAATGTTTTTCTCTCACAACAAATCAGCGAACAGTACTTTCAGCCATGACTTTTTAGCAATGCGGAATTGATGCTGAGCACCCAACGTCACAATGTTCAGCATCGACATGCATGTGCCTATAGAGACTAGCATCAGACCATCATCTTCATTTCCCATGCGTGAGAAAACATCTGCGCCGGCTGAGAGACAATTGTTTACTTCCTCTGCATCGATGCAAGTAGATCACCCAATGCTAGCTTTTTTGAATTTGAACTCGACATCGCTTCACACAATGGCACTACCCTATGCCCAAAGTCACTTTTTCTTATTTCAACATCGATTCTGATTCACATCGTGGTTAATCTTAGTTCTTCCTTCTTCACTCCTCTTGATATAACGCTGACATGAGAGTCTTTTTCTCAAGGTAGATGCCATGTAAAATCTATATGACATGCGACCTAATAGAATCATAGAACAACACACTTGGCTCGCATGTTTCATGCTACTTGGTACAACGCTAATTGCATCTCCGATCATGAGCCGTCAGCGAGAAAAAAAAAGGAGTTTGTCTACGCATCACTCGAGTGTTTCCGGTGCCCAGAACACTCGATTTCTTTCCTTCACATCTTCTTCCTCTGACGACACGCTGCCGTCGCCCACCGGCCACCACATCCGCAGCGACCTCCTCCTTCCCCTCCCTCTTCCGCCGCCCGCTCCGACGACGTCACCGCCACCTCTGTCTCTCCCACGCCCACCGTCTGGCGTGTCTGCCTCCCAAAAAAATCTCTTCTAAGCCCACCAAAAATGGAGAAGCAAGTGCTGAAGACGGAGAAGAAGAGAACACTCGAGTGAGGCGTAAAATTACTGAAAATAAAAGGCATGGACCAAGATTTTTGTGCAATCCAACATAAACTGGGACGGAGCCCAGTCAAAACCCACACGTCTCTTATTGCACGCGCTTCCAAACGCACCATCTTTTTATTCTCGTCATCAAAAAGCCCGAAGCCTTCTCCGTTCTTCGCCTTCACGTCTCTAAGGTCTTCGACAGCCGCAAACCTCTCTCCCTCGTCTGGTATCGTCTCTCCCACACCCAAAAAAACCCTCGAAAAGCGGCGGCGGCGCGACATGGCGGAGGTCGAGGTTCCAGCGGCTGCGGTCGCGACGACGACCCCTGAGGCGGCGGCGACCGAGGGCGGACCCGCTACGGAGGTGAAGGGTCCGCACAAGCTGCACCGGCAGTGGACCTTCTGGTACGACATCCAGTCGAAGCCCAAGCCCGGCGCTGCGTGGGGCACCTCCCTCAAAAAGGCCTACACCTTCGACACCGTCGAGGAGTTCTGGAGGTACGTTGGCGCTGCCGCGGATACCTTCCTTCATGCCCCGGTTCCCTGCCTGATCCGTTCCGTTCGGATCTGATCTGGATGCCGTGGTGGTTCGGGTGTACCAGTTTCTGTGCGTGTTTTGGGCGGTCATGTGGCGGCAGGAGTTGTTCATACAGTAGATAGGGTTCTAGGTTACCTTATGCCAACAAATCTGAAACGATTAGATGAAATTCGATTGGGTTTTGTTTATTCATGATATCGCTGGTTCCTGTTTGCATCGGATTTGATTGCCTAATCGTTGATTGCCCGTGGCTGATTTTTCACGTAAGCCGTCCCGTTTAGTTGTGTATATATAGGGCATGGTAAAAGCTGAAGTGAGAGGCCTTTTTTCAGCCAACGAACGTATTTTTCTCTCACAACAAATCAACCAACGGTACTTTCAGCCATGGCTTATCAGCCAAGCGAACAGGGCAGATCAAGAGCCCAAAATGGAAATATACTCAATGTCAGAATTACCAAAACCAAAAAAGGAAGGAGAAGGAAATAGAAGCCAAATCCGACTGTTACGTCTTCGGCAATCTCCACCTCCAGCGAGCTCCGGTTTAAGGTTTTGGGGAGCTGCACCATTTCTGGCCTTAGAAGGGGAGGGGGGCCAGGGGAGGCGGCTGGACTGGTGGCTGGAGGGGCGGTGGCTGGACTGGCTGTTGGGCGGAGCTGGTAGCGGGGGCTAGGGGCTGGGCTTTCCTCCTCCGATTGGGATTAGGGGTGGGCGGGCGGCAGAGGCGCCGCTGGACAGGGCTGGCGGTGGATGCCAGTGGCGGGGTGGGGATGGGGGAGCGACGATCTGTTGAAGGATGGGCTGGTTCCTGTTTGCATCGGATTTGATATGCCTGATTGCTGATTGCCTGTGGCTGATTTTTCACGTAAACTGTCCCGTGTAATTGTATATATAGGGTATGGTATGAGAGGCCTCTTGATTCAAGCTAAATCGAGAGCCCCAAAATGGAAATAAACTGTCAGAATTTCTGAAACCAAAAAGGAACGAGAAGTAGAAGCCAAATCGAACGGTTACGTCTTTGGCAAGCTCCCAGTAAGGTTTTGGAGAGCTGCACCATCTCTGACCTTGGGTGGTGGTTGGGGGGGCGGCAGGGTAGGCGGCTAGACTGGCGGTGGCGGCGGCTGGAGGGGCGGCGGGAGACATCCGGTTGGGTGAAGCTGGCAGCAGGGGATAGGGGCTGGGCTTTCCTCTGATTGGGATTATGGGTGGGTGGCCAGTGGGGGCGCCACTGCACAGGGCTGACGGTGGAGGCCAGTGGCGGGGTGGGATGGTTGAGTGCTGAAAGGATGGGGGGTGAACCGATGATGCTGGCGAGTAGGAGGCGAGCGTCCGAGGGCGCCGTGTGTGTGTGTGGGTGGTGGGTGGGGGGGGGCTAAATGGAGGGGGGATGGGGTGTAGGACGGGAGAGCTGGAAAACCAAAAGAAGAAGATAAGAAGTTGGGGCTCACGTGGGGAGGGATGTTGAGTCTTATCTGGTGATCCCTCTCGCCATGGTCAGCTAGTCACCTCCATAGGGTATTCCTTGTTGTAGATTGGCATTTCAGTTGAAGTTTCCACTCTGAATTATATTGAATGAACTGTTTTACAATTCTACTATGTTAATTATTTTTGGTGTGATGCTTTAAGCAGATTGCCTTGCTGCATATATGGAGCCTAGTCTTTTACGAAAGATATGCTCTGCTTGCATTAGACCCTATTCAAATATATAAAAAGTTAGCATCTTAATGTTTAGCCTTAAGTAATGAGCAATATCTTCTATTAGTTATAATACCTGTGTATGTGCTGTCTTTTGAAGTCAAAAATTCTATATATGTTACTGCAGTTAGCTGGTGCAATTTTGCCTTGTGCCTTCAATTTGGTGGTCTTGTATCCTTGTACTTACAGATCCCTTCTTTCTTGCTGTAGCTTGTATGATCAGATTTTTTGTCCAAGCAAGTTGTCTGGGAATGCTGATTTTCATCTGTTCAAGGCTGGAGTAGAGCCAAAATGGGAAGACCCAGAGTGTGCAAATGGTGGCAAATGGACTGTTCCATGCAACAGAAAGGCAACCTTTGAGAACATGTGGCTTGAAACGGTACACCTTTGTTATATATATTTGATTTGTTCAAGATCAAGCATCTGCTACCAGAGGTTGCCTGAGATGTTCCATTAATGGACTGCTTTTGAATAATTGTTTGAATATGCAGTTGATGGCTCTTATTGGGGAGCAGTTTGATGAAACAGAGGACATTTGTGGAATTGTTGCTAGTGTCCGTGCGAGAGGAGATAAGCTCGCATTATGGACTAGGACTGCCAGCAATGAAGCTGTCCAGGTTGGTTTTCAAAACCATTCTAATCAAGTTCAGTGCTGATATCTTCTTATGCATCATAGTATCTAGGTTCATATATCCTGATAAGGGGGTGAACTTAGTCCAGTGTTTTCTGTGCAAATCCCTAGCTGCTATATTGCCTTATGGAATACATCCTATATATGGTTTGTCCCGCTAACTTGTTGGGTTCAGCTTTTGTAAGTTTTTTATTATTGTTATACCATTATTCTCTTCAAAGGCACAAATTTCTATACCTAAATCATCTCTCTTGAAGAGAACTATATAGTTTGCTAGGAATTTTTGTGCATTTAGTTGTGGTGTGATGTTGCATGAAAGTGGGGACTTGGATTCTCTATTAAGTGTGTTGTTGCAGGAAATACCTGTTGCATTTTCTGGTACTGTTTATGTTGTAACATTGTTACATGAACAATATTCTTCATCCTCTATGCATTTAACGGAATATTGGAAAAAAAAGAGGACACAGAAGCCTTTTCTTTTGGAGAATCTTTGATCATTTTGTAATTTCTTAACAACCCTACTATAGTTTCATCTTTGTGGGGCATGGTTATCTCATTGGACCAACAGAGTCCCATGCTGCAACTGTGATACCTTTTAAGTCTCCGCTGCCCTTATTCTCAAAAAGGACATTATTAACGTGCTGTTCCAATTTCTGAGATGGCCCATTCCTTTTTTTATACAGGTGAACATTGGCAAGAAATGGAAGGATGTCATCGACTACAATGACAAGATCACCTACACTTTCCATGTATGCCTTCAGATTGTTTCTTAAGCTGCTGCTCATAGCTTATTTATTTGTTGAACACTGAGCTCACTATCTTGATGCCTCTCATGTGCAGGACGACTCGAGAAGAGAGAAGCCGAGCAGAGGCGGACGGTACACCGTGTAAGCTGCACATCAAGAAGGTCGCTTGGACTGGATGGTGGGGGGAGTGGAATTTTCTGCTGAGATGGGCACCAACTTTCATTTGATACAGCCTCAGCTTACCCGAGGCAATTTTCGCACCTATTGTGATGTTATTTTGCTTTCAGATAGCTTATGTAGTACAAGAAAGAGATGTTGGAGACATTGACGATTTTGTATGCAACTGGATTTCTATCTGAATATGCCCCGATTCAACAGCACCCAAACGAGTCATTGCATTCTGGAGACTCTTGCGATGCATATCCATGTTTTAGACCTTGTTATAAAATGTTTGGCATTCGTGGAGCCATTGAGCATCTTTCTGCAAGTGTGCCCTGTCAGTAAGATATTGGCCGAAGTGACCAACATTTGTTGCCCTTTTGTGTCGAAGCAACCAACATTTGTTGCCCTTTTGTGTCGGTGTTTTATAAAGTACGTACCTCAATGACGATACGGACTCAGGGTGCTTGTTGCTTCTGCATTTCGGCATTCAGGCGAGTTAACGAAGTATCAGACGGGTTCTCAAGAGAGGGGTTGTTTTGTCGGCGTGGTATCGCGCAAGCACATGTGTCTTTGGTAAGATGGTCTGGATGACTGGATGGCTGTCCTACCACCTGCCATTTATACACGCACTGACTTGGCCGTCACGCGACACGAGCTCGCCATCCTACCAGAAACGGTGAGGCGTCAGCGCGAACCACCCCTTTCGCCCGCGCTGGCCTGTGTGTGGCCTCTGCTCCTTGCGAGTGTGCAACACATTTCCGGGCTTGATCTCGAAGCGAGCCCTGCTGTGTTTGTCATGCACCTGCCTGCCTTGGCTTGTGCTCTAATCAACGCCGGACTCCCCAACTCACGGTTGGTGCGGGACGCCACCCCGCCACCTTACCGCCCGCCTCCCTCGGCGCCTCACCAGTCACCACACCACACCACCTCGCGCCATCAGCTATATCACCCTACTAGACACTTCCGTGTCCCTTCACGGATACCTCCCCCCCCCTGCTCGCTCGCTCGCTCGGCAATCGGCATGGACACCGGCTCGGTCACCGGTGGCCTCGCCGCGGGCTCGCACATGCGGGACGAGCTGCACGTCATGCGCGCCCACGAGGAGGTTAGTTAGTAGTTCCTGTTGCTTTAGTTCGCTCGCTCGCTTTTTTTTTCTTTGTCAGTAACTGATGGCATTGTTACTGATCGATCGGTGGTTGTGGCGGCGACGACGACGACGACGACGGCGCGCGCGCAGCCGAACGCCAAGGTCCGGAGCGCCGACGTGAAGACGTGCCGCGTGTGCGCCGACGAGGTCGGGATGCGGGACGACGGGCAGCCCTTCGTGGCGTGCGCCGAGTGCGGCTTCCCCGTCTGCCGACCCTGCTACGAGTACGAGCGCAGCGACGGCACGCAGTGCTGCCCGCAGTGCAACACCCGCTACAAGCGCCACAAAGGTCGGTACTTGGGTTGGTGCACCTCACCAATAATAGATAGCACACGCCACCAAGTCGGTCGCGTCGCAGTCTACGAAAATTTGAAAGCTTTTGACGGGACGGCTATAAGAAATTTGGTGCGTGCGTGCATGGTGTTGTTGCAGGGTGCCCGAGGGTGGAAGGGGACGAGGAAGAGGGCGCGGAGATGGACGACTTCGAGGAGGAGTTCCCCGTCAAGAGCCCCAAGAAACCTCACGAGCCCGTCGCGTTCGACGTCTTCTCCGAGAACGGCGAGCAGCCGGCGCAGAAATGGCGGACGGGTGGCCACACGCTGTCGTCCTTCACCGGAAGCGGTGAGTGCTCCTCCGGTTGCGTTGATGATGTTGGCATGCATGTTGCAAGATCGATCTGCTGAATATGTGTGTGTGTGTGCAGTGGCCGGGAAGGAGCTGGAGGCGGAGAGGGAGATGGAGGGGAGCATGGAGTGGAAGGACCGGATCGACAAGTGGAAGACCAAGCAGGAGAAGAGGGGCAAGCTCAACCACGACGACAGCGACGACGACGACGACAAGAACGAGGACGAGTACATGCTGCTGGCGGAGGCCCGGCAGCCGCTGTGGCGCAAGGTCCCGATCCCGTCGAGCATGATCAACCCGTACCGCATCGTCATCGTACTCCGCCTGGTGGTGCTCTGCTTCTTCCTCAAGTTCCGGATCACGACGCCCGCCATGGACGCCGTGCCGCTGTGGCTGGCGTCCGTCATCTGCGAGCTCTGGTTCGCCTTCTCCTGGATCCTGGACCAGCTGCCCAAGTGGGCGCCCGTGACGCGGGAGACGTACCTGGACCGCCTGGCGCTGAGGTACGACCGCGACGGCGAGGCGTGCCGGCTGTCCCCGATCGACTTCTTCGTGAGCACGGTGGACCCGCTCAAGGAGCCGCCCATCATCACCGCCAACACCGTGCTGTCCATCCTCGCCGTCGACTACCCCGTGGACCGCGTCAGCTGCTACGTCTCCGACGACGGCGCGTCCATGCTGCTCTTCGATACGCTGTCCGAGACCGCCGAGTTCGCGCGCCGCTGGGTGCCCTTCTGCAAGAAGTTCGCCGTGGAGCCCCGCGCGCCGGAGTTCTACTTCTCGCAGAAGATCGACTACCTCAAGGACAAGGTGCAGCCGACGTTCGTCAAGGAGCGGCGCGCCATGAAAGTACTACCTTCGTCTGCCTCTCTCTTTGTTATAACATCGATCATATATTAACATCGATCATATATATTCAGAGGGAGTACGAGGAGTTCAAGGTCCGGATCAACGCGCTGGTGGCCAAGGCGCAGAAGAAGCCCGAGGAAGGGTGGGTGATGCAGGACGGCACGCCGTGGCCCGGGAACAACACGCGCGACCACCCGGGCATGATCCAGGTGTACCTCGGCAGCCAGGGCGCGCTGGACGTGGAGGGCCACGAGCTGCCCCGGCTGGTGTACGTGTCCCGTGAGAAGCGCCCCGGGTACAACCACCACAAGAAGGCCGGCGCCATGAACGCGCTGGTGCGCGTCTCCGCCGTGCTCACCAACGCGCCCTTCATCCTCAACCTCGACTGCGACCACTACGTGAACAACAGCAAGGCCGTGCGCGAGGCCATGTGCTTCCTCATGGACCCGCAGCTGGGGAAGAAGCTCTGCTACGTGCAGTTCCCGCAGCGGTTCGACGGCATCGACCGACACGACCGATACGCCAACCGGAACGTCGTCTTCTTCGACATCAACATGAAGGGGCTGGACGGCATCCAGGGCCCCGTGTACGTCGGCACGGGGTGCGTGTTCAACCGGCAGGCGCTGTACGGCTACGACCCGCCGCGCCCCGAGAAGCGGCCCAAGATGACGTGCGACTGCTGGCCATCGTGGTGCTGCTGCTGCTGCTGCTTCGGCGGTGGCAAGCGCGGCAAGGCCCGCAAGGACAAGAAGGGCGGCGGCGCCGACGGCGGCGAGGAGCCGCGCCGGGGCCTGCTCGGCTTCTACAGGAAGCGGAGCAAGAAGGACAGGCTCGGCGGCGGCGGGTCGGTGGCCGGCAGCAAGAAGGGCGGCGGCGGGCTGTACAAGAAGCACCAGCGCGCGTTCGAGCTGGAGGAGATCGAGGAGGGGCTGGAGGGGTACGACGAGCTGGAGCGCGCCTCGCTCATGTCGCAGAAGAGCTTCGAGAAGCGGTTCGGCCAGTCGCCCGTGTTCATCGCCTCCACGCTCGTGGAGGACGGCGGCCTGCCGCAGGGCGCCGCCGCCGACCCCGCCGCGCTCATCAAGGAGGCCATCCACGTCATCAGCTGCGGATACGAGGAGAAGACAGAGTGGGGCAAGGAGGTACAGTAACTGATCGATTCTGCGCATGCTTTTCATTTTTGAAAATGGCAAAAGAAAAAATTGCACCAGCCGGGAATCGAACCCGGGTCTGTACCGTGGCAGGGTACTATTCTACCACTAGACCACTGGTGCTTGGATGCTGGAACTGATCTTTCGTTCTATTTGAAACAACATCAGATTGGGTGGATCTACGGCTCGGTGACAGAGGATATCCTGACGGGGTTCAAGATGCACTGCCGGGGATGGAAGTCGGTGTACTGCACGCCGACACGGCCGGCGTTCAAGGGGTCGGCGCCCATCAACCTGTCCGATCGTCTCCACCAGGTGCTGCGTTGGGCGCTGGGGTCCGTGGAGATCTTCATGAGCCGCCACTGCCCGCTCTGGTACGCCTACGGCGGGCGGCTCAAGTGGCTGGAGCGCTTCGCCTACACCAACACCATCGTCTACCCCTTCACCTCCATCCCGCTGCTCGCTTACTGCACCATCCCCGCCGTCTGCCTGCTCACCGGCAAGTTCATCATTCCCACGGTGAGTGAGTGATCGACGACGACTGTACATTCCATCTAGGACATGAACTTAACTGATGCCGTACGTTCCAGCTGAACAACCTTGCCAGCATCTGGTTCATCGCGCTGTTCCTGTCCATCATCGCGACGAGCGTCCTGGAGCTGCGGTGGAGCGGGGTGAGCATCGAGGACTGGTGGCGCAACGAGCAGTTCTGGGTGATCGGCGGCGTGTCGGCGCACCTCTTCGCCGTGTTCCAGGGCTTCCTCAAGGTGCTGGGCGGCGTGGACACCAGCTTCACCGTCACCTCCAAGGCGGCCGGCGACGAGGCGGACGCCTTCGGGGACCTCTACCTCTTCAAGTGGACCACGCTGCTGGTTCCCCCCACCACGCTCATCATCATCAACATGGTGGGCATCGTGGCGGGCGTCTCCGACGCCGTCAACAACGGGTACGGCTCGTGGGGCCCGCTCTTCGGCAAGCTCTTCTTCTCTTTCTGGGTCATCGTCCACCTCTACCCGTTCCTCAAGGGGCTCATGGGGAGGCAGAACCGGACGCCCACCATCGTCGTGCTCTGGTCCATCCTCCTCGCCTCCATCTTCTCGCTCGTCTGGGTCAGGATCGACCCGTTCATCCCCAAGGCCAAGGGCCCCATCCTCAAGCCATGCGGAGTCGAGTGCTGAACTGCTGATGCATGAGCTCACCTAGCTAGCTTCCTTGTTGCATACAGGCACTTTTGGGCCAGGCTTCGATCTACTCATATTCGACTTGTTTAATTTTGTACAAGTTTTGTGATCGAGTGAGATAAAGTGTTGGGTGTAAGAACTGTGGAGTTCACTCAAATTGAAGGACATTCTTTTTCTTTCTTCGTTCAGTTGCAATTAACGATCACGAAGACCAAATCCGGGTAGCGTTCCACGTTTTTTTTTATGAATTACACGATAGCGCAGCGTTGTTGCTACTGCAGTGATCGAAGTGGCATGGTGGACTGATGGGATGGAGACAGGGAACAAATGACTCGCCGATCCGGAGATCCACATCCACCTCGCCACGCTTGTTTTCCCCCACTCCACCGCCATCGTCGTCTCCTCACACGTTGCCGACCACACCTCCCCAGTAACATGTTCTGTTTTTCGTGTCAAGTGCATGGTAACGTACTCGACGCAATGCCTTGGGCCTGCTTTGTGATTCTCTCTGGCGTAGATCGGCGCACTCATTATACCAAGTCAAATAAAAACAATAAACCATTTTTCCTTTATCTTGCTTGAAGTGCAAATCCTGTGAGTTAACCTTATACTTGCTTGGTTTATATTAGTACAGCTGAATTAAAATCACTATTTCTTGCCTGCTATCAAGTTCATGGATGCAATCATGCAATGGAGCCTGCCATATTGTTCTCTGATTGATGGTTGTCCAGATATAACGACGTAGCTGGGTTCTTACTTTTGTTTTGTCAGCGCATTATTCATCTGAAGAAAAAACATGTGTTTATCTGAAAAATGACATGTGCTGATGCTTTCTCTTTCCACAAAGACTAGGATGGTATTTTAGTCCTGTTCTTCAGTGGGAAAATAAATTTCTTACATAGGCTCTTGACTTTATATCAATGGGTTCTCTGGAGGGAAAAAAAGTTACCCTGTAACTTTGCAAGTTTAAGAGTTAAACTGTTATCTCGTTTCATGGTTGTGAATTAATATTATAACTTGCTTGGTTCGTAAGTACAATTGGAAATCTCCATTATAAATATTATTCTGCTTAACAATCAACTGCATGGATGCACGTAGAGCCTCACATGCTGTTCTCTGTTTGATGGTTGTGCAGATATATACAGCCTGTTCGGTTGGCTGCTGCCTTATCATATACGATCGTAAATTTTTAGTCGGAACAGTATTTTTCTCTCACACCAAACCAACCAGCAGTACTTCTTCATGATCCTAGCAATGACCAGCGCCAGCCAACCGAAAAGGCTGATAGGGTGTAGCTAGGTTTCTTAAAAACTCGGGCTACGGGGGTAGACACTTCCAAGCTATTTTAGTTTAAGGTAGAGGACATCTCACCGAGCCCGAGAAAATCCACGAACTCCATGCTGTGGCAGAACCGTCTAATCTAATGCCTCCTAGGAGTACTTGTCTTCCATTAGACACTAAGTACTCAAGGGAGGACACTAAATTACACGGTTCCATCGAGCACATCCCGTGGGAGAACCCGAAAATCCACATTTACTGTTGATAATAGCGGAATATGATCATGTTATCAGAGTTATGAACAATTTAATTTAACAGCGGAACATAAACATGTGAACAGAGTTACAACGAAAATAAATGTTTATTCCTGACATAACGAAGCATTGATATATAAACTATGACAACATATTATAAAACTTCTATTTATAAAAATATTTAGTGAGAGTTATAAATAAAACTATGATCGCAACGTAAAGGAATCATCTCTGAGCCCACCAGGAGGAATCCACACACAAGGGTCAGCTCTAGCATCCACCTGTCACCTGCAACAGGGGAAAATAAAACCCTGAGTACTCAATTATACTCAGCAAGACTTACCCGACAGGAGAAAAGAAAAAGACTCCAAAGATATGCAAGACTATCTGGCTTGTGGGTTGATTGCATCTGCAGAAAGTATTACTAAGCGTGTGTCCTTATATTCAATTTTATTAGCAGTCATCATTAGTCATTAACTAACCATTCTAGGTAAGCACCTGTGCTACTTTCAAGCAGGTGGTAAGCAATCAGAATCATTTTACCATCTTTCATCTTCCAGTTCTTACTACGTTGCTAGACTATAGATAAGCCGTACCGGATCGCCCAACGATTCGCGAATCAATGTGCCCAGATGGGTACCCCAAAACACACGCCCCGCTTGTACCCCAGGCACAAGCAGGACCAACCCACTACCCTCCTGTCACGGGGTCCAGGTCCCCGTCCAAACTTGGACTCCAAGCCCCCGCCCCAAAGTCCCGGACTCAGTACGGTGCAAGGACCTACAGCCAAAAACCACCCTGAGAGTCGGTCTGAAAAGAGCCAGAAGCAATGACAAGAGAGTAACAAGTCTTTCCTGCGGCCATACCCAAGTATATGTTCGGGGTAATAAGTCTGTGACCTACCTAGAACCCAATACAATGGCCGGTCCTTAACCGACACAGACAGGAAAAAAGTGTAACCAAGCTATGCCCTGTTGGCCGCAGGATACAATCTCTTACACCTACCAATACATATACCATATCCCTGTCCGGTCTTCATTTTTCCTTTTACCATTTATCATGAGTGATAATAATATAGTAACAACAATAATATATTTCCTATCTATATTTTCTATCTCTCGCGAGTGACAGACAATCACTCGACTTTTACCGAAGTCCTGTAGCATAGCAATCTACACGATCCTGTCATACTAGTAAGACTCATATGATAAAGATTTATATATGCAAGTGGGTTTTATTCAACTCCTTAAAACTTAATGCACAAATATAATTAAAGTGCAGAAAAGTAGGGGGTATCCATCGGGGCTTGCCTGGGTAAGATTTAATCAGAAGTTAGCTTTCCATCATGGCGACACGATCTCCAAAAGCACCATTTCTCTTAGCAACTCCCGATGACTCCGCGATCCATCGACGTCCCTATTATGATATGCGATGCGATGCAATGCAAAGACGTAATTAATCGACTGCAACCGTGACTCGTAAAATACGATTTACGCCTCTCAAGTTAACGAGCTAGTTCTAATAATGACCTTACTTAGGCTACATATCCATGTTGTCGAATAAGGTGTTATTTTCCAACAAATATTTTAGTTATACAAACCCAAGCTGTTTCTTTCTTCCATTCTATCAATTTAATCTTTATTTGAAATAGGACATCATTATCTATCTAGCAAACTAATTATTCTGGAGCTATAAAAATTACAGTGAGCAGCTAATAATATTGGTAATTTACTGTAAAATTTTCAGAGTCAACACTATCGTCAATTTATCACGGAAATTCCTACAAGTTCATATTTTAACAATATTGAACACTTTAAAATAATTAGAGCAACCCTGAAAACATTTTAAAACTATATGAACCAAATACGCTAATAGATATATCACCGAGCACTGTTCATCCGAAAATGGAACAACCGATTTCGGTGGTACTGTTCACGGGTTACTGTAGCACCGCGGAAAAACACTGCGCAACCAGTTAGTACCATACTGGAAACTCTAAGATCGTCGGATCGACTTAAATACCAGGGCCAGAGACGCGTAGTAACCTTCGGTTAACCGTTTTGAACGAAGCGAGGACGAAAGTTCAAGCGGGTTGCTACGCGGGTCGGACCACTCATAGGAAGAGTGGGCTGGGGCCATGTATGTCGGAACTGGACGTTACACCCACAAACTTATTCAATTACAGTTTCTGACTAGCCCTACTACGGGTACTGCTGCGGTCGCCGTGCCACGCTCTCCATCAGCGACGTCCTACCACTCCGTGGAATCCTCGAAGGCGCCATCATCTACAACGTCAAACACCACGCCGGCGACTATGGTGCCCTCCGTCGGGGCGTCCAGGGACTACGCCATCGTCATCAGCCGCAACCCTAACGACGGCGCCTCCGCCAGGGCATCCAGGGACTATGCCATCGTCATCAGCCACGACTACACCATCGTCATCAGCCGCAACCCCGACAACAGCATCTGGGCGGGGGCACCTCCCACCGAAGGAAGGCCGCAACGCACGACAGCAAAGCCAATGACGTTCGGCACCCTCCAGTGCCCCTCCTCCTTTGGCAGCAGCGGCCCCTCCTCAGCACAGGCGGCCCGTACCATCTCATCTACGTTGGATGACCTCCGGCTCGACATCACGCTCCAGACTCACAAGCGGATCTGTGAGTTCTTCTCTCCCTGGCATTACCCTCTCTTACTTAGGAACTGCTGCATTCGGAGGAAAGGAAGGAGAAGAGGTGGCGGCCCAGAGACTGGCGAGGAAGTGGGACAAGAACTCTCCTCCCCTATTTAAAGAAGGGGCTTAGCAGCTGAGGAAAGATGAAAGGTTAGGACGAAAAACTCTCTGCCTTCCCCTATTCAGTGCAAATGCGAAATCAATGCTGACAGAAATCTGAGGGGACGCGCCGAAACCAACGGGATGCGCTCTGGTCGACGAGACGTCGCCCTATCAAATAGGACGCCGTCTGGGTATGGCCCTCCACTAATGTGCGCCGAGAGCGAGAACCAGGGCACACCCGCATGCAGGCGACCCTCCGCTTCCCCGGGCAGGACCATGGAATAACCCGACGATGGAACCCCCGCCCAGCGGGGTCCCAACGGGCCTCCTAGGTCGATCGGGCGGCCTAGGTAAAACCATGAACGAATGACCACTGAAAGATAAGCACCTCTGTTTACTTACTTTGTGTGTTAATCTCATTACCGAGCCTCCGACCCCCACAAAGGCAGAGGCACGGACATTGCTCGGGGGCTACCAAGGTTGTCTATTTGTTTAAACACCCTCCTCGCCCGACCCCTCCTTACGTTTAAAACCGAAAGCGTGGTGTGTGGGTATAAAACTTTGAATACAACTGGATGAACCGTCAGACCCTACGCCTCGACGGCTACAGTGTTTTGGTTCACCAGCATAATTGAGCTCATAGTTCCCCGCGCCACAAGCCCCAGCTCCCGCCTTCCCGAGAAGGGTTCGGAGGGGTCCCCCTGTAGAACCTCCTTCGAGGAGAAGCTGTTAGGACGCCTAAATCAATCGAGCGGCTCGGATCACCGCCGAGAGACAAGAACAAAAAATAGCGACGCTTATGCAGGTTACGCCGACCTCATCGCAAACATCGGGCCTGAACCCCGCGCGGACATGTCTGGTTGGAGCTTCCTGTCGCTCATATCACCAAGGTAACGTTACCAACCCCCACTTTTGTTTCAATTAAGTGATACACTAAATCCATACATCCAAACGTTGCATATGCAAATCCCTACATCTCAACGCTTCGTGTCGCGTCACGAAGCGGCAGCCGCCTCATTCAATATGAGCGGCGACCGACCGAGGTTCGAAGGCTGGCCCGCGAAGGACTCGAGGCTGCCTCGCGTCAAACAGAGCCAGGGGAGAAAAACAGAGATGAGCCCCAGTGGCCTTGCCCGACCCCGTTCAGAAGCGGACAGGGACATCTCGACCTTTCTTGTTCGATTCTAACCCCGAGCCAAACCCATAGAATCTCTGTCGAGGAGAGGCCAATGGGCCACCTGAGCCCAACGAATGGCTCGGGCATCTGTCGGGAGGCGGGTTAAGAAGTAGTGGAATGCCACATAAGGGCTCTACCGACCCCGTCAGCGAATGATGGATCCAGATTTCACACGAATATACCCGTTAGCGAGCTCATTGAGCGCGACACTCGAGCCATCGAGGCAAGTATCGTCAACTCAGCCCCTCCGGTTGCAGAAACCAAGGACGGGGTAACGCGCGAAAACACGGCCGACCCCTATCAGACCCTAAGGGGCTCAAGCCGCTCGATCCAAGATTGAGAGACCGAGGTTCGAAGGCTGACCCACGAAGGGTTCAGGGCCGCCTCACATCGAACAAGAGCCAGGGGAGAAAATACAGATGAGCCTCAGTGGCCTTTGCCCAACCCGCATTGAGGCGGATAGGGTCATCTCAACCTTCTAGTTCAATCCAGCCTCTAGCGAAGCCCATAAAAACCCCATTGAGGGGGAATCTGTTGGAAGGTGGGGCAAGGAGCAACGGAATTCCACCCGAGGGCTTTCCCGACTCTGTCGCAAATCAACGGGATCGGATTCTGCCCGAACATCCCCGTTAGCGAGCTCATTAAGCACGTCACTCGAGCCATTGAGGCAAGTGACGTCGCCTTAACCCCTCCAGTTGTGAAAAACTATAGACGGGGCGACAGTCACAAGATGAACCAACCCTTGACCGAATCCCCACCACGCGTGGGGGCTCGGGGAAGGCCGGACCAGCGATAAGACCAAACACACGGTCACGCAGCAATCGCCAAAATCCTAAGTAAGGGGTACGTGCGAATACAAACGTAAGTTCTCTACCCTCGCTCCGGTCTCCAGTAACATCCGACCCCAGCAACCGCAAGGGGTCGGATCGCACTCGGGGGCTGATAAAGGTACGGGTACCTCCTTTCTTTTTTCAAAACAGTCATTACATCAGACCTCTTCCTCGCATCAAGACTGGCGGCAAGGTTCAGGGGAACAGATTGGTAAGACCGCAAAAAAGCCCATGCCCAGACGGTAACGGTAACTTTGCTCACCAGCACAATCAAAATTTCCCTTAAAAACCTTGGTCCCTACGGTCTTGACAAATAGAAGGGTCGGTCGCGTAAATCTTTTTTCATTACAAAAAGGGAAGAAGGTAAGATCAAACAAACGAAACAAAAGTGCGAAACAAAGTCACGAATCCGCTTTCGGACACAAAAGTACCGACACTTGTTCACATATTACAGATAAGTGTTTATCAAACTTATTCAACTAACTACTTCCGCGGAGGAAGAACCGTTTCTTTCAGCCTGTTCGCCAGGTTTCGTGCAAGGGTAGTCACCACCTTCTCGATCTCATTCAGCTCGGGGTCTTCATAGATAGGCGCGAAGCCAAGGCTCATTACCTCCAGGTTGATCTCCTGATCATAATAAGAAAGGGCAACAGCGAAGGATTGGGTGATCCTGGTGTGAAGGGCGTCCTCCTCAAGCTAGCCGACCCGCGCCGTTATGCCAGCGGCACGAGTCGTAAGGGAACTGGTCCCCTCCTCTTGCTACACCTGTAGGTCATCGCAGACCGCCATGACGGCAGAGCACAGGAGATCATGCTGATCGCTTTCGACCTGAAGATGCCCCCGTGCCTCGGCGAGTTCCATGCCTAGCCCGGCAGATATTTCCTCGGCCTCCAGCCTTCGGGCCACCGCGTCTCCAAGATTCGCCCGGAGGGCCCTGGCCTCCTGACGTGCCTCGTCGCGCTCTCGGATGGCCCAGTCATGATCCTTGCGGGTCGTGCTACGCTCCGAGCAAAGTCTTTCTTCGGTCCGGCGTAGCTCGTCCCGTTCCCCATGCAGCAGGGCGATCACCTCAGCGTCCCGGTCCGCCCGCTGCTGTAGGGCCGTGGACCTATCCTCGGCCTTCCGCCTAAGATCCTGCTTCATCTCCAGCTCAGCCAGGACCTCGATGGCCTGCTCACTGGCCGTGGCATCCTTCTGGAGCAGCTCGTCCTGCTCCTTTTGGATCCTAGCGGCTATCTCCTCGTCTAGCTTAACCCTCGCCGACAAGTCCTCGAACATCCCATGGATCTCCTCCGTGTCCCGACGCGCCTCGGCCTCCCGCTGCTGGGCGGCAGCGAGCTGTGCGCCCAAATCTCCTCGTAGACGGGCCTCCTCGGCAAGGCGGTCCCATTCCACCTTTTGCTCATGGTGGAATCGGGATTTGTTCCGACTACGAGCAACGATACACTGAAAAGAAGACCGGTATCAAAAATACGAAAACACAAAAATACGTGAAGAAAGAAGAAAACGAGGGAGAAGATCAAGCGGATACCCGACCAGTAGGAATGAGGATTTCGTGCAGGACACCACTGGCCTGGCTCAAGGCATCCATCATAGCCGAGAACCCGATGTCAAGATTCTCCCGCTCCATGCTCTCGGCAGCATCGTCAAGCAAGAAAAGAGCCGACGTTGGGTCCTCGGCAGCCATCCATTGGAGCGGTGGCTCCCCCCGCGCGGGGAGCGGCTGTCCCCCGACAACAGGGCCAAGGGTGACCTCTTGCTGGTCCTCTCCACCACCGCCACGACGCTCAAGACCCTCCGACCGTGTCCTCCTCCATCTGGCCCACCTCAGGCGCCGTAGCCTGGGCCGCCGGTGGAGCGGATTACGCCGCCCCCTCGGACGCCGCCGCGGCTGCGTCCGACTGCGCCTGGCTCGTCAGGGTTGGGGACCCTTCGACCATGTCCTCCTCCGTCCGGCCCGTGTCGGGCGCCATCGCTTGGGCCGCCGGAGGCACGGATTACGCCGCCCCCTCAGAAACCGCCATGGCTGCGTCCGGCTGCTCCTAGCTTGGCGCGGTCGCGGCCACCTCCGCTGGCGACACCGGACCCTCGGCTGGCAGTGCCGCGCCCGCCACGGAATACGCCGCCTGCTCGGCAACCACCGAGGGCGCAGGCGCCACCACGGGCGCCGCCGGATCGACCAACAAGGCCGCAGCATCAGCGTCGCTCCTGCCCGAAACAAGGGCGACGTCGGGTAGCACCGTCCATCCCGCCTGAAGGGCAAGGCTCTTCTTGGGCGCCAGCCCCAAAGAGTGGCTCCGTCACAAGAATCTACAAGAGGGAAAAAGGCATAAGGTCAAAACAGAAAAAAAGGGGAAAACAGGGGAGTCAGTGGCCTACTCTGGCGCCTTTGAGCAGTGGGAACGTTTTGGGGACGAACCCCCAGACCCCTGCCCCGACTCGCCTGGGTGGGACCACTTTGAGCCACCCCCCTGCTCCTGGGCAGGGGGGCTCGCCTCCCTTATCTCCAAGGGCGTGGCAATGGAGCCACCCCTCTTCATCGATGCCTCAGGCGGGGTGGTAGATCCGCCCACCGCTGTCGGCTCGTGAGGCACGGCAGCTATGCCGCCCCCCTCCATTAGCACCTCGGGGGGGAGGGGAGGGGTGGCCGATCCACCTCCTCCTATCCACCGATCCTCCAGCGGCACCCCGGATGGGGCGGCAGATCCTCCGACTCCCACCGGCCCTGAGGACTCGCTTCCCTCCGCATGGAAGGGGAAGGGCCCCTGCATGGTCGATGGGCATCTGTCAGCATATCCTCGTCCTCCAGGACGTCCCAAGCCACATCAGCGGCTACCTTGTCATCGTCGTCGTCGTCATCACTGCCTGTCTCCTCTCCTCGATCACGCGCTTGCTGCTTCCGTAGCCGCTTCTTCTTCTGGAGCTCCCTCGTCCTGTTGTCCCAGTCGGCCATGATACAATTCGTGGCTGCCAGGATCTGGTCCTTCAGCAATGGAGCTGGGCTATCCATGAGGACAAGACTCCTCGGCTAGTCCCACTATCTCGAGGTCAGCGTCAAGGGGTCGGAAGTTCAAGTAAAGAAAAAGACACGGGAAAGGAGAACTTATGAAATCGATGAACCCTTGTTCCGGCCACATCAAAGGATGTCCCAGCACCGGATACATGAAGTCAAGGGCAACGCCGGCGGTGTCCTTCGAAGGCTCCATCGTCTCCTTGATCCGCTGTGCCACTTCGGTGAGAGGGAGCGCTCCGTCAACGAGCATCGTCCCTTCAAGCGACGCCCCGGGCGCCATCAGGTACAGGGGGAGCGCGCGGCTCATCAGCGGTGCCACCCTCCACGTGTGGTAGGTGCCGATGATCCCCGACCCCTTCACGTCCCTGTCCTTCAGAATTTGGAGGGTGGCGAGGTGGTCATTGATCCTCTTCTTGTCTTTGTCCGGGACACCCTACCTCCACGACCCCAGAGCCTGTTCGACGAGGCGCCCGGTGTACACCGGCAAGGGGGTGGTCATGTTGTCCTTGATGTAGAACCACTGCGAGTGCCACCCCTTGTTGGAGGTCGACAAGTGCATCAACGGGTAGTTGTTCGCCCAGGTATTACGCAGATGAATGCTGGCACAACCTATTGGTGTGCTCCGCTCCTGCTTCCCGACCCGCTTCTTTGACAGACTGATGGCGAAGAAGTGCCACCACAGATCGAAGTGGGGACTAATCCCCAGGAACCCCTCACACAGGGCAACAAACGCCGCAATATGCTAGATCCCATTGGGATTAAGATGCTGCAACTCTACCTGGTAGTAATCCAACAGCCCTCGAAGAAACTTATTGGCAGGAACGGTGAATCCCCGCTCATGGAAGAGAGCAAAGGACACGACATATCTCTCAGGTGGCGATGGCTTGTCCTCATCACCAGGCAGCAGCCACTCCACGAAGGCGGACAATGGGCGAAGGAGGCCGCGATGGACGAGGCCCTCCAGGCGCTGAGAGGTAATGTTGGATCTACACCACGGCTCCATTGAAACAACGGGAAAGGGGGGTGGATGCAAGCTCGACGACGGCTACAATGCGGAAGCAAGCTTGACGGCAGCAGCAGTATTGGTGTGGGAGGCTCTGGCGATTGGCGGCGGAGGTTGGCAATGCGAAGGCGAAAAGGCAGAGTACAGAACCCTAGGGACGAACCCTGTGGTTTTATAGGGGCGACGGATGCGAGAAGCGCAACCATCCGCCTCGATCTCCGAGCCCGCCACGACATGCCACCACATCACGTCGTGGGATACGCGCCCGCGATCCCTATCCTTTCCCACCAAAATCACCCTAGACGGTTCGCCTTCCCGAGCGGATCGGACTCTTTCCCCGCGGAGGGGATACGGGCCAGAAAATCTCTTCTCCGACCCGTGTGGGCCCAGAAAGCCCAAGGGTTGGCCCAACAGTCTCGATGGCCATCCCAACGAGGGACAGGCCCGCGGACGACTAACACCCAGGTACGTGAACATCAGTAGGGCCTCGATCCACGGTCGAGTCCTAGCCAGGCTAACCCTGGATGAAATCCCTATGAACAGGATACCAGGGTCCCCTTAAAGCTATCCAGTTGCTAGAAACCAAGTCTCATAGCCTTACCCACGAAGGGTCCGAAACACCCCCTGGGCAATTCTGCCCGAATCACCCGGGAGCTTGGGGGCTACACCCATCGGGTGCGCTCGCGTGCACCCTCTGGTGAACCAAAACACCCCCCTCCCCAGCGATTCTGCCCGAATCACCCGGGGGCTCGGGGGCTACACCCATCGGGTGCGCTCGCGTGCACCCTCTGGCGAACCGAAACACCCCCTGGGCGATTTTGCCCGAATCACCTGGGGGCTCGGGGGCTACTGTCGGGGACCTAATACCGGGGTACCTAACGAGCTGGAACTAATGACCATCGAACGGTGATACTTCCGATCAGACGAGAACGCTACCGTGTTTCTTGTTCGAACGACGGAAGACTGGTTCCGCCTCGCCTGACCTTCGGGGGCTGGCTCTGCCTCGCCCGACCCCTGAGGGCTAGGCCCGCCTTGCCCAACCCTCGGGGCTGACTCCACCGCGCTCGACGTCCGGGGGCTGGCTCCACCTCGCCTGACGTCCGAGGGCAGTTTTCGCCTTGCCCGATGGCTGAGGACAGGCTCCGCCTTGCCCGACGGCCGAGGGTAGACTCCGCTTCGCCCGATGAGTATACCCTACACCTTCATAATGATGAGCACATGGTACGACATGACATTCGAGTCAAACATAGCACCAAGGACCATGCCCTGCACCGTGGCAGGAAAGTACCGCCAGGGTACGACAAGATGGGCGCTTTAGACCATTCCAGGCATGCCAGAGTCCGAATAGTTTTGTGGGTGCCGCCTTCAGCCCTCGGACACGGAACCTGACATAGACAAACGACAACCACTACGGTCCAAGAAGAGACTCGCGCCCTCTACAGTGATGAACGTACAGTCACCACAGCGTCTGCTCCCCACAGGGCTACAGGTCGACACCCTTGTCCGACAAGCCGCCCGGAGGGGCGGGACAGGACGTGACCACTTGCTGATCTGGTAAGGGCATGGCGTCGTCAGCACACAGGCATCCGACGAACGTGCCAATCCCTGACACCATTTGGGCGTGTCAGCGAGGCTGGCTCAGCGGAAAAGGAGGGCCCAACACCTTCGGAGGGGCTTCTTGGCCTCTGGTTTTTCTCTTTTCTCTAATCTGTAACCCCTGCTCACCCCTTGGTCTATAAAAGGGAGGGCAGGGCCCCCCACTAAGGGGATTGACTCTTAATGGATAAGTTCAACGCACACGACACTTCACACACAGCTGAGCAGCGACCAAGCTCTCGACGACCTTTTTGTCTATTCCATCAGAGATTTGGGACTCGTCCCTCTCTCGACCGTTTGTACCCCCTACTATGAACCTTTTTTGGTACTAATAACACAAGCAGCCGTAGACTAGACGTAGGGACGTTCGGCCCAAACCAGTATAAACCTCGTGTCCTTTAGTGCACCATCCGGGCGTAACGCGCATCAATTATAAATTTACTAGCCGGTGTTTGTTTGAAACACCGACAAGCCTCGGTGGGTCCGGCCGCACGCATGGGCGGCAACGGCTCGACCGGCGCATGGGGTGTCGGTGGCGTGGCCACGACGGACATGCGGCGTGGAACCTGGGCGCACTTGCGTGTGCGATGACCGATGACTAGAGCGGCCATGGGTGCCAGCAGGAGGTCACCCGAAGCAGCGGGTTCAGCGCGGGGCCGAGGGGCGCGCGCGCACTCGTGAGGGGGTGGCTGTGGCATGGAAGGGGCAGCATAGAGGGTCTGCAGCTCCAGCGCGGGGGCCATGGGGGTGCACACGCGCTCATGAGGGGGTCGGGCCATGGACGACGAAAGGATGGCGCGGCGACAGCGGCGGTGCTCCTGGGCTCGGTGGCTGCACAGCGGTGGAGGAGCAGGGAGGGCAGCGCTGTGGGCCATGCGCGCGCTTCCGCGAGAGAAAGGGGAATGATCCGGCGACGGTGGGCAGGACCTGGGGTGCCTCCTCCTCGGTAGTAGAAAAAGAGAGAGAGGGGGAAGCAGCGCGAGGGTTCGGCCAACTTTCATTAACGCAGGGGCAGCGCGGCAGCAGCAAGGACGGCACATGTTCCACGTGCTACATCACGACACATGATGCCCCTGCGCGCGGCCTATGCGTGAAGCAGCGGTGGCATGGCTCCTTCTCAATAATGCGCGCCAGAGTACGTATGTGAGGGAGCACGCTGCAACCGAACACATGGGCGTCGCGTGGCTCTGTTGGCTGTGCGCCTGCGCGAGAGACGACGCGACGCGGATGTGAATAGGGACACTATGTCGGCAACTTAAAAGGATCTAAATCCTATTGACTTTCACCCAGAAACATTTCACGCGATAGCTCATACTCCATACCAAGCCATGGAACAAAACATTAGATGTTATGAGTCTGTTCGGCTGGTATTAAAGCCGGCTGATAAGCCGGCTGAAACTGTTTTGTTGTGAGAGAAAAATACTGTAGATTCTAGCTAATAAGCCGGCTGATAAGTTCAAGTGAACAGGCCTTGCGCAACACAAATCGCCACAACAACGCTTATAAATATAACTTCAGATTTCTACCGTGGACGCGAGAAACTGGCTTTTAAATTTTTAAATTCGATTTTTGAGCTGGCAACAACCCTAGTTAACACTATTCGTCCTCCAAAACCAAAGTTGCATTTTTCCTCAACACAACATGTACTTCAATTTTTATTTAAGTACCAATCACAGGTTATATTTTTTTTGTTTATAAAAATTGTTTTTCATGCTTAATCAAATAAACAAGCCATTTGCTATTTATTTGTTATCAGGCATTTTCAAGCACTTCTTCATACTTTTTTCAAAACAAACCCTAAACAACTTTTGTCCACAAGATTATTTAAAAGTTGTTACGCACCGAGACAAGTTGACTATCGACCCTTATTCGCTTGTTTTATTCACGAAAGCAAGTCACACAAGCTTCGTTTATAATTCTATGTGTGTTTTAAAATCCGAAAATTTATTGGCTTATTTCTCTTAGGTCTAACCGAGATGCTAAGTGAGCTCGTAACACCAGAGGTGTTACACATGCCCCGCCCGCACACAGGGGCCCGTTACCCAGTGAGAGGGCCGGTCTATTTTACCTGTGCTTTACGAACGCGGGACAGACGAGGGGGTTTTTCCACACCGCCAACCAAAAATTCGCCTAACCCAGGATTCAAACTCTGGTCATGGGGGACACCACTCAGAGACTTGACCAATTGGTCTAGCAACCGTAGGCTGTAGCTATGTTTCTTACTTTTACTCTTCCACTAAGTAGCGTGCCCATGCGTTGCTACGGGACAACTAAATTTTTTATACTAAAAACACACGGGTCGCACGATAAGATAATAATACTGTTAAATTAAATACCGACGTCAAAGTGATATTTAATTCAAAAAGCAAAGTTCGTGAAATTAACACAGTCACGGAGATCGCGACGTCGCAGGCTTACAAACTCTACTGTATAGACTTTTTCGTGATACGACTAAGATAATATTTTATATCGGCAGAAAGAATTCTTCGATATCCATTTCTTTTATGCGCCAATAAATCTAAGAATAAGTTCCACTGCATCTTCATATAATCATGTACACACAGATTCGAATATATATGTAAATAGGTTTGTGCCCGTACGTTGCTACGGGACAACCAAACTTTTGTACTAAAAACACACGGATCGCACGATAAGATAACAATATTGTAAAAGTATATGACCGACGTTAAAGTGATATTTAATCCAAAATGCTAAGTTTGTGAAATTTACACAGTCACAGAGAGCATGGCGTCGCAGGCTCACAAACTCTACTGTGTAGATCTTTCCGTGATGCGGCTAAGATCATTTTTTATACTGGCAGGAAGAGATTTTCGATATCCATTTCTTTCGTGCGCCAACAAATCTACGAATAAGTTCCACCATATCTCCATACCATCCTGTACACGACGTTGACAAGCGAATTAGCCACAACTTATGTAATTAGTTTTATAATTAGCTCATGTCCTCCTAATTGATATCTGAAAATTCAATGTGACAAGGACTAAAGTTTAGTCCTGTGATCCAAACACTCTCTAACTCTCGACTTCTGCTGGCTGCTCACTTGCACCACCATGCCTATGTGTCTGCACGTATATACTCTAATACCAGAACGTCTAAGATGGTCTTTAAGGTTGCCATTTGTGTATGCTGTAGAATTGGGATGCTTTGCACTGATCCATGAGGGTGCCCATGAGAGTCAAAAAAAATTATGCCATTATGATGTCTAAGCTTACCAATCAGATAAAGACGAACTTGATTGTTAAAATATTTTCAACACTCCTTTCATATACTTCCTCTGTCCCAAAATAGAATTCATTCTCGCTTCCCGAGAAGTCAAGTTTTTAAACTTTGACCCATTATAATACAGGTATTTTTACATGCATGTGGCCTTAGGAGTCGACCAATTGATTGTTAAATATTGCATGTATTTTTTACAAACTTAGTCAAAGTTGAGAAAGTTTGACCTGCACACATCCCATAACGACTTATATTTTGGGGCAGAGGAAGTATATGCTAATGGGAGTAGTCAACTGGAAGTCGTGATGAACACAACACTACTTTCATATTATATGCTAATTGAAGCACGAAGAAACGCAGGGGAATGGATCTATATACGAATTATGAGAATATTCGTTTAGAAAATTGAAGAAGGTTCACCAGTCTCACCATATATAACCTGCACATCTTTTATTTGGCACCACTTGTGTTCTCAAGGAGCAGCCATTTTTTAATTTCAGGTCTGTATGCTAGAAACACTAAAACTAAGGGCCAACCTCATTGAGTCGTCTTGCTTGATCTTTGCCAATTATTTCCTTTCATGTATGATTATTGTTTCCTTTCATGCATGTGGCCTCAGGTGATTGATTTGTTTCTTCAAAGCAGGCGGGGATCGCAGGGATGACAGTTTCTTTTTCTATCGCGCGGGGTATCACATGGCCGGAAGGGAGGAGTCTTGCTTGATCTTTGCGAATTGTTTCTGTCCATGCATGATTATTGTTTCCTTCCATGCATGTGGCCTTAGGTGATCGATTTGTTTCCTTCAAAGCAGGTGGGGATCGCAGGGATGGCAGTTTCTTTTTCTATCGCGCGGGGTATCGCATGGCCGAAAGGGAGGAGCGACCCAAAAAAAAAGTCGCACCACAAAATAGTCTTACTTTTAGTATTTTTAGTTGTAGGATATTCCATCATTGTGCTTATCTGAAAAACAACTAAACACAATGTTATCGATACTTCCTCTTTTCACGATGAGTAGGAAAACATTTTGGTGATGTTTTTCAGTAGCAAAATAGATATTAGTGCTGGAAATTGATAGATGGAATTTGACTTTTAGTCCTAATGTCCTGTTTGATTTGTAAAGGGAAATAAAAAGAGAAGTTGAAGAAATTCATATCTCCTATTTGACGATACTCATCTTTCATTAAAAGAAAATTTCCTATCAATTATCACCCCTCCTCTTAGGATTTAACTAATGGGAGTTTGCTCTCTAAACTCTCGTCGCCCTTCCTCTTGTAACTCCCAGTCCCATGAAACAAACATGGGATTTTTTAAACTTATATAACTCTAAAGTCCCATTTCCTACTTTCAATTACCTCCAACCAAAGATGCCTTGAGAAATTTGCGAACACATGGTTGGCGTAATCCATGTTGACCTCCACGCCGGCATCAGAGCGAGGCTGTCTCCTGCTCAGGAATGCGTAAAAGAGGAGGCTGCCATTTCCATGGACGATGGGCCTTTTGGGCTCGACGCTGCCGGTAGCCCATTACCTTTCCCCTCTGAAAGGTCCTTGTGTGGTTTTGGTAATTGAGTGACAACTTAGGTGGACTAATTGTGTTTATGTGAGATACACAGGTGATTAGTCCACAGGTACATGTGTGTGAGCAACATATTTTGAAGATGTTGCAAAGCTCGCACATATGATGATGAAGGAGCTTAAATGCACATGAGACATGACATTGAGTCATGTGATCAAGGTGGAGAAGATCAAGACAAGACTTGGCTTGATGGACCGGTTGCAAGCGTGAAGGGCAAGTCGAAGGCTTTTGAGTGATGGACCGCGTGGCGGTGAAGCTTGAGCAAGACTTGGCGCCGATGAACGATGGCAACGGTGAAGAGCAAGTGAAGTCAAGATCGATGAACCAATATGATCATGTGATGATATGAAGTGGATCATATCATTGTTGATCGTGTTGGTGCATGTGTTGCATCGACATTGGAGGAGATGGAATGGAATGCGCAAGGCAAAGGTATAACCTAGGGCATTTCATTTCACCGGTCATAGGTGTGTAGAGAAGTTTATGACCGGATTTAGGATAGATGGCCATACTATCAAGAGGGGCAAACTTGTTTGCATATCGGTCAACTAGTGCCACTCGAGTGATCTAACTTTGCATCGTTGCTAGGATCGAGTGGCGTGGCAAGTTGAGTGGCTAATCCTTTGGAAAATGATTGTGAAATTGCTAACACACATACACATGGTGGTGTACACTTGGTGATGTTGGCACATTTACAAAGGAGATGAAGTTGGAGTTGATGTGGATCAACTCGGTGAAGAAATGGAGGCGAAAGGAGAAACTCCACCGGCGGAGTGTCCGCCCGTAGAGTGCGGACAGTCCGACGGTGCCACCGGCGCCCTAGACAGAAAAGACAGGGTCTCACAGAGTGGACCGGACGATGGTCACGTAGTGACCGGACGCTGGGTTCCTGCATCCGGTCAGAGCTGACGTATGGTGACGCAGGCAGAGCAGAAGCTAGAGAGTGACCGGATGCTGGTGCTGCGTCCGATCGCGATCGACCGGATGCGTCCGGTCGTGAAATGTCGTTTCTGGAACCTTACTGGAAATGACCGGACGCTGGGGTTGCTGCGTCCGGTCAGTTCATGCTGGAGCGTCCGGTCAACAGATGACCGTTGAGATCTAGTGAACAGCGTTTGAAGGAGGGGACACGTGGCATGTATCACGTGACCGGACGCTGAGATCCAACGTCCGGTCAATCGGACCGGAGCGTCCGGTCGTCCCAACATTTGCCCAGTGAAGGGGTAACGGCTAGTTTAGCCCTTGAGGCTATAAATAGAAGTGGCCCTCGGCCATGGCTGGGGTTGAGCACCTAAGGGGACTTAGTGTCCATGCTTGTGAGTGCTTGGGAGCCCTCCATCACACATATACTTGATAGTGATCATTCGATTGTGTGAGTGCGCGATTCTAGTGCGATTGCATCATGAGGTTGTATCGAGTGGCACTAGGTGATCGAGTTGCAAGCCGGTGGTGCTTGTTACTCTTGGAGGTTGCCACCTCCTAGACGGCTTGGTGGTGGTCTCCGTCGAAGCCCGCAAGAAGCTTGTGTGGCGCTCCAGAGAAGTGCTTGTGAGGGGCATTGTGCTCGCCCCGCGGGAGCCGCGAAGAGCAACTCTAGTAAAGCGTGTCATTGAGCTACCCTCACTCAAGGGGTAGGTTCTTGCGGCGCCCGACGTGCGAGCTTAGCGGGTGATGCTAATTAGCCGCCGAACCACCAAGTGAGCGGTCGACACAACGGGGACTAGCGTGTTGGCAAACACGTGAACCTCGGGAGAAAAATCATCGTGTCAACCTTGTTCTTCCCGTTGGTTTGCATCCCCATTACATAAGCTTGCAATTACTTTTATACATATTAAGCTTGTGTAGTTGCTCTTGTAATTAGTTAGCTTGTGTAGTTTACTAGTTACCTTCTTGCTTGTGTAGCATAGAAGTAGCTCTCTTGCGTGGCTAATTTGGTTTTAGTAACCTTGTTAGTCACATTGCTTAGTTTGCGTAGCTAAGTATTTGCGCTCTCTAATTAGGCATTGGTTGCCTTGTTATTGAGCTTTGCTAGTGAGCTTAGTTGGCTTTGTGCTTTTGCTTACTAGCATGTGTAGGAGCTCCCTTGTTGCTTAAAGTACTAGTGGCATAGGTTTGTGTGACCTTGCTCCTATAATTATTTAGGAGAGCTCTAGCTAGCCCGGCACCTTAGTTGCATAATTAGTATCTTTGCAAAGTGCTAGTGAGCATATATAGAGGGGTGTAGTCTTAGCTAGACCGATTGTTTTAATTCCGCATTTATATCGGTTAGCCGTCACGATTAATTTTAGAAAAGACTATTCACCCCCCTCTAGTCCGCCATATCGACCCTTCACCCTCGACGTCAAAAGAAGGTTTTGTGGGCATGTTTGGATGGAGCCCTGAGCTAAAATGCCTGGACTGGACACCTGCCTGCATTCTTCTTGGGGTTCGTTTGGTTGGGACCATGAACAATTTGCCTGCTGTAATTTGACTTAATAGATTCGTCTCACGAATTAGTCACGGCTTCTGTAATTAGTTTTATGATTAGTATCCGAACACCCGATGTAACACCCGATATAACACCTGCTAAACTTTAGTCTCCGTGTCCGGCTTCGTTTTGCATCTCATACTTACTGAATTTATAAAATATTTGCAATATTTCGTAGCTACTGTACCATTTTCTGGAAAAAGTTTTTGCACCACACCTTCAAATCAAAAGGTATAAACACAGGCAGCTCGTCAACCAAACGCTGCCCCGTCCCTTTCATCCACTCAGGCAAAGCTCCAGGACTGCAACCAAACAAGGACACGAAAAACACACTTGCCTGGTCAGGCAGGGCAGCTGAAATGCCCAGGCAACTCATCCAGACTTCAATCCAAACATGCCCCGTGTGCACACACCGTCAAACCATCACGGCCTAGACTGGCCCAAAAAGCCCACTGCACCAGGCTCCTACGAAAATATCTAACTACTTTACATTCCACTCCCTGTGAATTCCATATATATTTACGTAAAATAGTGGGGACGCAATGCAAAATTAGCGCTTCTCTTCTGACTCGTATAAAAGCGGGCGCCGCTGCTCAAACCCATCAAAAACCCTTCCGGCCGCCGCCGGAAACCCTACCCACCCCACTGCGCCGCCGCCGACCGCCCGCTCTGTCACCTCCTACCTCTTCTAGCGCCGTCGTTCCGATCCCCTACGTTCGGTAAGGAACCTTAGCCCTCGATGAAGTGCTTGGTTTATTGTTGATTCCGCGGGATCATTGCGTCTCTGCGAGTCCTCGAATGCGAACGCTTAGCTCTCTCCAATCCATCATATTCGCTGCCGGTTTGCTTATTTGCTGCGTGCGTGGTGGAGCGCGAGTCTTGCCTCTTGCCCAATATGACCTGCTGATATTTTTCTTCTATCATTTTACTACCTTGTGTGTACGGGGCTGACTAATTACCTCGAATAAATTGGTAGTTTTTAGTTTTCATCTGTTAAATTGACCAATATTTGTGACGTAGTGTGATTTCATTTGTTCCCCTTTATGTTAACATGTGTCTGCTGCCTCTGTTAGGATGGCCGTATTCATATATGTTGTTGTTGTGCATGTGCTGTATTAGTATTGTTACATGCCTTATTTTTAAATCAGTGCCTCCATTTCTTTTTCTGTAGAGCTTAGCTGAGGCATTATGGGTAAGTCAAGCAAGAAGTCCAGTGTTGAGGCCGCACCTGCTGCTGTCTCAGTTCCAGAGGGGAAATCTGTAAAGAAGGGTAAGGCTTTTGATAGCTCTATTGTTGCATTGGGATAATTGCTGGTTATGTTTCTGTCTTGTTGCTTTGTATGTACCACACTTATCACAGTGTCACAAGAGTTTTTTAATCTTAATGAGCAGGGAAGAGAAATGCAGAAGATGAGATCGAGAAGGCCGTGAGTGCCAAGAAGCAAAAGACTGCACCTGAAAGGGCCGTGCTGGTTAAGAAGCAGCCCCCTCCAAAGAAAGTTGAGAGCAGCAGCTCTGATGAGGATTCTTCAGATTCTGAAGTGGAGGTGCCCGTTAAGAAGCAGCCCCCTCCTAAGAAAGTTGAGAGCAGCAGCTCTGAGGAGGATTCTGAAGTGGAGGTGCTATCATGTTCTTCTCTTTTGGCTCATGTTTACCCTTTAGTTAAAATCATAAGCTATATGCTTGAACTCCGGAGATTGCTTTGCTTCACTATGTCACAGTCTCACAATTGATTGTATGATAGTGTTTTCATTGTTACTATATTCTGTGTGCTACCGATTGATTTTATTTAGTTTCTCTGATACTCTTAGACTCAAGAGCTAGCAGTTGCAGTAGAGTCATTACTTATCTATTTGGTGTTGCAATTCCTTTATTGAATATGTGAGACAAGTTTTATGCTATTTTTAAAGCAACCAATTGCATAAAAATGTTTGTCATCAAGGAAAAGGTAAAAAAAATCCTTATCATTCTTTTGTACCTGGATATGATCATCTAAATATCAAGAACTGAGATTTAACATCGATTGTTTGTTAGATGTTTGCATTATAGTTTTGCTTGTTGTCAATTGCAACGGTGTTTGAAAAGCAACATGGTCTTGCACCTTTTTTTGTTTCCCTTGATATATACTAATAAAGACAAAAATTACTTGTTTAATGACATCAGTTTGCAGTTCCTCTTGTGCTTAATAGGAAGCTAGTGTATGAATGAAATTTTGGCTTTTCATTTGATTTCTATTGGAAACTTCTTACTAGAAAAAGGACATGTTAGCAGGTTAAGGTCCAGCCAAAAAAGGTTATTCAACCAAAGAAAGGTACACAACCTGCTAAACAGGAGTCCAGTGATGACAGCAGCTCTGAGAGCTCCTCAGATGATGTAAGCATTGCCCACTTGCTTTTGGGGCTTTCTTCTTACCAATATACATACTTATTTTCCCTTCAATTAGGAACCTTCCAAAAAACCAGTTGCCGGTTCAAATAAGCCACCTGCCAGTAGTAGCAGCAGTGATGACAGCAGTGACAGTGATGATAGCAGTTCTGATGAGGAACCTGCAAAAAAGCCCACTGTCCTTTCAAAGAAGCCTGTCACAGCTGTTAGTAATGGTTCCAAACAGGTTAAGCATGATAGCAGTAGCTCCGACAGTAGCTCAGATGAGGATGAAGTAAGTATTTGTTTCCTATTCTATCTTGAGAGCTAAATCCTGAATGCTTTTCGAATTCTTATTCCTGGATTTTTTTTCCATCGATGAATCATTTGCAGCCTTTTTTTTTACATCTCCTATGCATTAAATGATGGTTCGCATCCTGTTAATTTTCTTTTTTTGTGCATCTTGAGCTCCCACACCGCACGCAGACACCGACATAGATGAATGAAATAGTACCCTTCTAACCAGGAGATGTCCTATGAGCCAGCCCACAATGTTACCAGGGTCAGCTCAAATAAATTAGTGTTGTTAACATGAGCAAGAACAATATGTTAGCTAAAGAATTACAGAATTCCGTTTGGGTGCATTGACCCTGATAACAAGGGCTGGATATGGACACCTCTCTAAAAGACAACTAAGATGTACTACTCCCTCCAGTCCGTTTGGTATCCTAAGAGTCATTAAGCACAGGAATTAATGTCTTTGAAGCCAAGAGTTATTTGCATTAAGGATGAAAGGGAGCATCTCTTGGTGAAGGAGGATGAGATCCGACATCGATGGCAAGAGTATTTTGACAAATTGTTCAATGATGAGAATACAGACACAACCTTTCAGTTGGACGACTCTTTTGATGACACCAATAAGCGCTTTGTGCGGAGAATCCAAGAATCTGAGGTCAGAGAGGCGTTGAAAAGGATGAAAGGAGGTAAGGCGATGGGACCGGATGGTATCCCAATCGAGGTGTGGAGATGCCTCGGAGACATAGCTATAGTATGGCTAACCAAGCTGTTTAACCATATTTTTCGATCGAACAAGATGCCTGACGAGGGGAGAAGTATATTGGTACCGATCTACAAGAATAAAGGGGATATTCAAAGTTGTACTAATTACCGGGGAATTAAGTTGATGAGCCATACTATAAAGCTATGGGAGAGAGTTATCGGGCATCGCTTGAGAGCAATAACGCGGGTCTCTATGAACCAATTTGGTTTCATGCCCGGAAGGTCAACCATGGAAGCCATTTTTTTTAATAAGACTAGTCATGGAGTGGTATAGGGAGAAGAAGGACCTATACATGGTTTTTATTGACTTGGAGAAGGCTTATGATAAAATACTAAGGAATGTTATGTGGTGGACTTTGGACAAACATAAAGTCCCAACGAAGTACGTCGGGCTCATTAAGGACATGTATAACAATGTCGTGACTAGTGTTCGAACAAGTGATGGAGACACGAATGACTTCCCGATTAGGATAGGACTACATCAAGGGTCAGCTTTGAGCCCTTATCTGTTTGCCTTAGTGATGGATGAGGTCACAAGGGACATACAAGGGGACATCCCTTGGTGTATGCTTTTCGCGGACGATGTAGTGTTAGTTGATGAAAGCCGGACAGGAGTAAATCAGAAACTGGAGTTATGGCGGGAGACTTTGGAGTCCAAAGGTTTTAGACTCAGTAGAACTAAAACTGAGTATATGAGATGTGACTTTGGCACTACTGCTCGGGAGGAGGAAGATATTAGTTTGGAAGGTCAAATAGTGCCTAGGAATGATACCTTTCGATATTTAGGATCAATGCTACAGAGAGACGGGGATATTGATGAAGATGTTAGCAATAGAATCAAAGCAGGGTGGATGAAGTGGCGCCAAGCATCTGGTGTCCTATGTGACAAAAGGGTACCACAGAAGCTAAAAGGCAAGTTTTATAGGACGACGATTAGACCTGCTATGTTGTATGGTGCAGAATGTTGGCCTACGAAAAGACGACATGTTCAACAGATAAGTGTCGCGGAAATGCGTATGTTGCGTTGGATTTGCGGTCATACAAGAAGGGATAGAGTTCGGAACGATGATATACGTGATAGATTAGGGGTAGCACCAATTGAAGAAAAAACTTGTCCAACACCGGTTGAGATGGTTTGGACATGTCCAACGGAGACATCCAGAGGCACCGGTGCGTAGTGGAATCCTAAGCCAGGATACTAACGTGAAGAGAGGCAGAGGAAGACCGAAGTTGACTTGGGTAGAGGCAATAAAATGAGACTTGAAAGGATGGAATATACTCAAAGACTTAGCCTTAGATAGGAGTGTTTGGAAAACAGCTATTCACGTGCCTGAACCTTGATTGCTTCTGCTGGGTTTCAACTCTAGTCTACCCCAACTTGTTTGTGACTTAAACGCTTTGTTGTTGTTGAAGCCAAGAGTTATTTGCATGGCGCCATGCACCAATCCTGTAGAGAGAGAATTTGGAACGTCATCAAACTTTTGGAAGCTAACCACTTCTTAAGCTCGATGTGGCTAATTCGCCGTGGGGACCGTCAAAGAGTAAATCATCCTATGCACGAGCACAATGTTCCGCACCAGCGTCTTGGTATCTGTATTTGCTAAACTAATGTGCATAGGAGGCAATTAATTGTGTATAATATTTTCTGTTTCTTTGTAAAATTAGGCAGCTATAAGTTTCATATCTAAAAATAGAGTGGAACACGTGTATAGATACAACCCATGTATGTGCAATCAGGCACCACCTAATTTCTGTGCAGGGTTACTGCAGTCAGTAATCTCCAATCAAAGCTTACCTTGATTTCTTTTGTCCTGCTTTCACTGACATTTGTCTCGCTTTCTTGCTTTTCAGAAACCTGCTGCTAACCTAAAGAAGCCTCCGGTTGCCTCTTTGCAAAAGAAGACCCAAGAATCTGATAGCTCTGACAGTGATTCTGATGATGATGAATCAGAAGATGTAATTTCTTTGTGGATTCATATGTTGCACTTGCTTCTTGATTCATGCATCTTCGATAGCTGTTCTTTGTCAAACATAATTTATCAGTAATTATCCTGACAAGCAATATCTGTAGGATATTCCTGCAAAAGCTCCAGTAGTGGCCAAGAAAAAGGAAGTATCCATTGACAGTTCTGATTCTGATAGTGATTCTGAGTCCGAGGATGAGGTAGTCACCTTACTACAAAACTTGAAGAGTCTTCAAACTTAATTCACTTCTTAAAAAGCTTCATTTTATATTTGCCAGGATAATAATGCTAAAACAGTACAGCCTGCCAAGGCTGCTGCTCCTAAAAAGGAGGAATCTAGTGGGAGCTCAGATTCTGACTCAGAGTCAGATTCTGATTCTGATGAAGTAGGTGGCACTTTCTTCTCCACTCATGTTAATTTTTTATTGTGTATTTTTTAATTCTTCTCCCTTGTCTTTACAGCCTGAAAAACCTACTGTCCCTGCGAAAAGGCCTCTAGCAACAAATAAGAAGAATGAAGAAGTATGCTCTCTTGTAAAATCATGTTTTTTGACTCATACTTCCTCTGCCACTTTAATAAGTTGTATTTTGATTTGAAAAGGTCAACCTACAATCAAATTGCTACTATATTTATTGTACAAAATAGTTGTTTCATATTTCAAAATGCTTTTATGCATCATGTTGATTAATACTCGAATAAATGCCCAAAACTAATTCTGAACTTTTTGTATCAAAATACTACCTGCTATAATAAATGGTGGGAGTATACTTTTTGCGTTTCAGTTGTCTGCTCTTGTACATATTACATTGGACTCAATAGGAACTCTCTCTATATATATGTATAGTCCAGCGACGAATCTGATGGCAGCTCTGATGAGAGTTCTGATGAAAGTGACGAGGAGCCTCCACAAAAGAAGTCTAAGGTACTGTTTCTTCTTGTCAGACCTCTGCCTTTTGAAGATTATCTCACCTTCTAACTGTTTCTTGTACTTTCAGAATTCTGCACCTTCTGGTGCTGCCAAGGCTGCCACTAAGGTTTCAAAGAAAGAAAGCAGCAGCGATGAAGATGATGGAAGTTCAGATGAAAGCTCTGACAATGAGGAGGAAAGTGAACCAACTAAAACTCCTAAGAAAAAGGTTTGGCTTTTGAAGCCTTTTTGTTCTAAAATTAAGGGAATGGTTGTAATTTTGCATAATTTGCTACTGAGTTATCTGTGCATCTTTTTTATTTGGGATATAACTGTTTCTTTGATTCTCAGGAAACTTCTGTAGACACTACGCAAAAGTTGGCACATAATGAGGTATTCTGCGATCTATGCCATTCTCTAATTTTATCTACTTAACAAACATTAAATGGATGTTTGACAACTGTCTTATCTTTTCAGCCCAAAACTCCTGCCAAAAGCCAAAGTCAGGCTACTGGTTCAAAGACTATTTTTGTTGGGAATTTAGCCTATAGTATAGAGCGTGAACAAGTGTAAGTTTGTTAAATGTGCCAATTTATTTTTTTCTAAATGTGTTGCCACTAACACCATTTCTCCACATGCTGTAGTAAGGAATTTTTTGAGGAGGCTGGCGAAGTTGTAGATGTTCGTTTGTCTACTTTTGATGATGGGAGTTTCAAGGGTTATGGACATGTTGAATTCGCTACTGTTGAAGCTGCTCAAAAGGTGAACAATCTCCTTGATTATTTTTTTAATCTATGCTGCTTAGTTCAACTGTTAAAGGAGCAAAACACCTCACTGGTCACTGCCATCAAGTTCTATTGGATGGTAGCAAGTTCTGTTATTAGTTAAACTGTTACAAGAGCAGACCGCCTCTCTCCATCAAGTTATATTTAATGCCACTTGCCAAGAAGTTGACACTTGAACTCTTTCTTTGTTTTAGGCACTTGAATTTATTGGTCATGACCTGATGGGGCGTCCTCTAAGGATCGACATAGCTGTCGAGAGGGGTGCATACACTCCTAGCAGCGGGTTATTCTCTATCTTGTTTACTGTGCTGTGGTTATTCAGCAGGGGATGCTTTTATGAAATTTTTGCTGTTAGCTGTTACCAATTATTCAGTATGGCCATAATTTTGTCTATTGCTCAGGAAGGACAACGGTTCATTCAGGAAGTCTGCTCAAAGGTCAGGCAACACTGTGTTTATTAAGGGCTTTGACACGTCTGGTGGAGAGGACCAGGTAATTTGAATTTCCTTTTTTTATCCACTTATCATTGCGTTTGTGTTCTGTTGAACCATGTCTTGTTACATTATATATCTGATGGTGTTCCTTCACCAGATCCGGAGTGCTCTCCAACAACATTTTGGCTCATGTGGAGAGATTACCCGTATTTCAATTCCAAAGGATTATGACACTGGTGCAAGCAAAGGGTTAGTTGGCTTTTAACATATCATTCTCCCTCCATCCCTAATTATAAGTCATTCCAACTTTTTAGAGAGTAAAAAATATCTCAAGTTTGATCAAAATTATAGAGAGAATTATAAAGATTTATGACATCAAATAGTTATTACTATGAAAATATAATTGATTAAGAATCTGATGATACTTATTTGGTTCATAAATGTTATTATTTTTACTATATATAAATTTAGTCAAACTTGAGATGCTTCGACTCTCCAAGAAAGTGGGAATGATTTATAATTTGGGGCGGAGGGAGTACTTAGGTTAGGGCCTTTTTTTTCAGCAAGATATTCAGGTGGAATGTTGATATTATATAGTTTCTTTTGGAATGTCGTCATCTGCAGAAGTCTCCATTCTTGTCGTTGACTCATTGACACAATGCTTTGGCCCTTGTTTAGTTCGCGATAACTTTTCCTAAAAAATGCTACAGCACCCATCACGTCGAATCTTGCGATATGTGTATGGAGCATTAAATGTAGATGAAAAAAACTAATTGCACAGTTTGGTTGGAAATTGCGAGACGAACGTTTTAAGCCTAATTAGTCCATGATTGAACATTAATTACTAAATAAAAACGAAAGTGCTACAGTAGCCTAAATTCCCAAATTTCGCGAACTAAACATAGCCTGGTTTGCAGAATGGCATACATGGATTTCAAGGACCCAGATTCCTTGAATAAAGCATATGAGCTGAATGGAACCGACCTTGGTGGCTACAGCTTGTATGTCGATGAAGCGAAGCCGAGACCTGATAACAACAGGGACGGTGGCTTCAGTGGCGGGCGTGGTGGCAGAGGTTGGAGTGACAGGGGGCGTGGTGGTGGCCGTGGGCGTGGATTTGGAGGCCGTGGTGGAAGGGGTGACAGAGGCCGTGGTGGCCGGGGTACGCCTTTCAGACAGACCCCTGGTACAGCTAGTACAGGTAAACAATTGCTTCGGTTAAGAATTGTTTTGCCAGATTAATTTGTATCCAGTTGGAGTTGCGTTTGTTGTGTCTGCTTGATTTGGAACTGTGGTTCAAATTTTGCAGGAAAGAAGACTACATTTGGTGATGACGATTGAAGATCCATGGCTGATTATTATAGTGAAACGCAAACTATATTGTACCTTTCAGACTTCTATTATCTGTTTCTCCTATTGGAGGCTCTACTGCTTTGTTTGCTTGATAATTTTGACAATTGTTTTACCATTTTTAACATTTGGAGCTATGAAGTTATATTGAATACATGATTTATTTATAATAATGAGCAGCGGCAAGTTCGTATGTTTTTGGCCTTTGAATTTCTGGTATAGAAAATGCTTCTGTCGCACGTCACTGCGTCGCAATGGACGAATGAGGGTCTGTTTAGTTGGAATTTTTTTTTGGTTTTGGGTGCTGTAGTATTTTCGTTTGTATTTGGTAATTAGTGTCTAATTATGGACTAATTAGGTTTGAAAGTTTCGTCTTACGATTTCTCACCCAACTGTGTAATTAGTTTTTTTTTCGTCTATATTTAGTACTCTATACGTGCTGAAAGATTCGATATGATGGATACTACGCAAAAAAATTTAGGTTTTGGATGGAACTAAACGGGCCTGATTATGGAACTAAACGGGCCTGATTATAAAGAATCGAGGAACCAATCGCCCAATTATTTTTAGAATTTTAAATTTTTGTATTCCACCTTTTGCAACCACCGTAACTCCTTTGGCCGGGCCAAAATACACTGTCACGTTTGTTGCGGCAGCGCTACCAGTGTTGCACTCAAACATCCCTGGCGCGCCTGGCTGGCCGCCGCGGCAGGGCTGGTCAGCTGTGCTTGCAGTGTGTTCTCTCTCCCTAGTCCCTTCTTCCTCTTCTTGTCCGCGCGGACAAAAACCATCGCTTGCCGCGGCCGCGTGTGGCTTTGTACCAGCCCCTGACGAGGCAGCTGTCGTGCTGTCATGGACAGAGATGTCAACGGGTCGGGTAAGGTCCGGATGGAGTAAAAATTTGCTCTAGACGGCGCGCGTGATATTTGGCTACACCTATTCTGTAGGTGTTAAGTCACCTGCGAGTCTGTTATTAAGAAGCATATACAACAAAACAATCATACAGCCTGTTCGGGAGGCCGTATCGTATCGTGGATTATTTACTGCTAGCTGGTTTGGTGTGAGAGAAAAACACTGTTCCTGGCTGGAAATTTACGATCGTTTACGAGCAAGCGAACAGGCTGATAAAATTTGAGAGAAAACCCAAAATTATCAATTTATCATCACCGATGAATCGAAAGTTCACAACTCAAATTTAGTGTAGTGCCTATTGCCTCGTCGCTCTGTCCCAATAAGAGTGATATGTTTAGAACCGAACACATGTACCACGGAAGGAAAAAGACCTTCATGCCCCTATGATTACTCTCTGGTCTGGCATGGCTCTCTCTCTTGCTCCTCCCCTCACTCTGATCCAAATCCAGATCAACGGCACGGGCCATGCTCGAGCGAGCGCGCCGCCTCTCCGTCGTGGGCCACACCCGGGAGAGCACGCCTCTCCTACGCCGCGGGCCGCTTGGGCGAGCGCGCCATCAGGGGTGAAGCTAGCACTCAATCAACCCTGGTGCACTACTTTAACATACATTATCTCGTATTGTCAGACAAATTATAGGTAAGAAGGACCCTGGGTTAGTTTAGCGGTTGTGTAACACAAATTTTGAATTTTCGCTAATTCTGCCCAATTTGAATTTGAACAAAATTTCATCGATTCTTTTTACCAAATATGAAACAATATAGTTTTCTGGACCGTATTTTTCAATAACCCTCCAATAGCTGGTCTTTATTTTTTGGATAGGTACAACCAAATATTTTAGTAAACTAAGCATAAACGATATAATGAATAGTCATGTTGTATTATAGAAGAAGTAAGGGAGAGAAAGCACTTAGATCCAATTCAGTCAAGCAGTATTTGTACATTTGCACATCTCAATTTTCATGGTTCAGGCCTAAATTCTTCACCACTTGTGTCGTTCTGTTTTTTTTTTTGGTCCTTTAGGTTTGCAAATGCGAAAGCATCCCATACCGTACAAAGCTATCAACATATCTGAGGTTTCTTTCAAGTTTAAATAAAAAACAAGATCTGAGCTTTCTTTGGCAGACGTCGCAGGCCATGTAATCGAGTAAGGGTGTGTTTAGATGGCAAATTTTTTTGTTTTAGGTAACATAGTACTTTTGTTTGTATTTATCAATTAGTGTCTAATTATAGACTAATTAGGTTCGAAAGTTTGGTCTCACGTTTTCTCACTCAACTGTGTAATTAGTTTTTTTCGTTACTTTAGTACTCCGTACATACATGTGCCGTAAAATTTATCGTGACACGGTGAAAATTTTTAGAAACCAAACAGCGCCTAGTAATAGTCCGGCGCCATCTCTCCGACGCGGGCCGTCCGGGCGAGCACGCCTCCTCTCCGCCGCGGGCCGCTCGGGCGAGCGCGCCACCTCTCCATCACGCGGCCACGCCCGCCTTCGGGCGCCTCCTCTCCATCGCGCAGCCACGCCCGCCCTCGCGAGCCCCGTCTCCGTCGCGCGGCCATGCCCACCCCCGCGAGCCTCCTGGGGACGGAGGAGGGCTATCGGTGGAGGAGAAGAAGAGGAAGGCTGGCAGATCTGGACGGAGGAGAAGAGGATGGGGGCGCTGGTTGAGGAGAAGAGGGAGGGGAAGATCTGCCTCCGCGCCGGCCAAGTCGAGCCGCGCCGCTAGCTCCGCCTCCACGCCGGATCTCGCCGTCTCCACCTCCGTGTTGGCCGCGCGTGGCGTGCTCCACCTTGACGTTGGGCTCTGTGCCGGTGTTGTCGTCTTTTTTCTTTTAGAAAACGAGCGAGCGGAACGAGGAAGGAAGTGAGGGGTTAGGTCTGCAGTCTAGCGACAGATGTGGGAGTCTACCTAAAAACGACACTCTCAGCCTGTTCGCTGGCTGAAACGATTTGTGGATTATTACTGGCCGACGCGGAGGTCTACTATGTAGACAGGTGTTTGGTTTGAGCTACTAAATTAATTTTAGTAGCTACTAAATGGTTTAGTTATTTTTAGTAACTTCAGAGTTATTAGAGAGGACTAAAACTTTTTTAATAACTTTTAGTCATAATGTTTGGTTAAAAAGTTACTAAAATAACTGAAAAATACTAAATTTAATAGCTACTAGGCGAACCAAACAGACCCTAAGTCTTACCTAGAATTTCGTCGAGCATTAATTCTAAATCTCTAATAGAGAGAAAAATAGACCTGTAGATCACCCGTGGGTGAAATGCAATACCTTGCGTATGACCTGTTTCTTGGCTGTGGCTTGTTATAAACGATTGTAAAATTTTAGTCAAAATAGTATTTTTCTCTCGTATAGACTAATCAGCGGTGCTTTTTTACGAACCCGTCCAACGAACAGGCTTATCGACGACCTCTGGTTGGTGGCTTTTTTCCGTGGGTCCCGCGCTGCATGTCACTTTTCCGCACTTGAGCACCCCGTGCATGCAAGACTCACGGCTCCGCTCGCTCGGCTCCGTTTCGTCTGGCTCCCCAGACTCGACTCGGCTCGCGCTGTTCCTCTCTGTCTCTCCGTGAGCTCCTCTCCGGCGCTGCTCCCCTCTCTCTGACGCTGCTCCTCTCCGGCGCTGCTCCGGCACTGCTGCTGCGTGTGCTCCTCTCCCTTGGTGTTTTGAACTCCTTGTGCTACCCTGATGCTCACCGTCCACAGGCCACTGAGCTCTCAAAGCAGTGCTTGGTGCTTTGCCCCCAAGCCCTAGATCCCCAAACCTTGTTCTTCGTGCTTATATATCCTTCTTCTTGCAGCTCTACACAACGGGTGCCGTACCACCTCCGTGCGCAGCCATTTCCTGGCGACAACCATGGCAGGCGCTCCGCCCCAACGCCGGCAGTAGAAGCAAGCTCGATCGATGGAGCAAACATGCTTATCCGCTCTCACCCAGGTACTAGTGGTTTGCTTCTTCCTCTCCGGCTAGAATCGAAAGGCAATCGTATTTTAAGTCCTTATTCTCATCTGTTCCTTTTCATTGGATTTCTAGATCTAGATTTGTCAAGTTTTGGTGCCGGTACTTTTCACACTATAGTATCAAGTTCTTGCCTGAAATGTGGACCTCAATGGCTCGAACTCCTCAAGAGTTTGCTTCTTTGTACCTAACAGATATTCCATATGCCCAGTCCCGTCTCCTTATTTGTAGCCCATATGCGCAGCCTCAACTCAATTAGTAAGATTCATGTGATTGATCCGTTTTCCCCCATGTACTGCTTGTAAACTCAGTTGGAGATTCCTTTGCCTTCATGCCATGTACCCATGTTTAAGAATAAGAAAAGACCATCTATTCCACTTGCTTGTAAACTCGCAAAGTTGAAGTACCTGATGAAAACCATATTCTCTCAGTGTGCTTGCTTTTTTTGTAACATGTGTGCAGTGCTTGACAACAAACATGAGGCCTTTGGGTTACATTGTTGTGTTACATCGTTAAACACAAATAAAAGAGACATGTTCCAGGATATCTTATACGCACTAGCAAATTAAGTCAGGGATGGATTCATACTTTTTATGTGATTTACCCTCCTTTTTTTTTGAATCAAATTAAGCCTAGGATTGATTACTTGTACTATGAAGCTATGTCCTGCACGGCTTGGTTCAGTAGCTGTTAGTGGTATTTGCATGTGTATTTGGTCTTGCTGTTTTGAATATGGAGGTTGAATTGACTGCTACATTTAACTTTCTGTATTTGGTCTCGCTATTTGCAAACTGAATTGACTGCTACCTTCAACTTGTCTGTATTTGGTCTAGCTAATTGCAGACATGCATGTTCAAGAAAGTATTTGATCCAATTTAATTTAATTTCATAGCAGAAACTATGAACAATTTATTCTGGTGTAGTTCTGTTAGATGAAGCTGAGAGTATAAAGAAAGCTATAAACTAGAAGTATGATATCCAGACATCTAATAGACTAATACTAGGTAGCAGATAACTCTGGGTTAGTATTAGTATTAATATTTCATTCATAACTCTGGTTTATGCCTCAAAAAGTCATGTAGCAGATAATGAAGATAATTTTCCTGCTACAACCAGCTCTTGTAGAAAGTTGGTGATATAATCTTCTTATCTTAAAAGCAATCATGATTGTTAGATTTATCTCTGTCAAAGGTAGCAAGGGGTAGGATGTTATGCAAGTCCAGTCTGTAGCATTAAAAATTCACTACTGTGATGCACTAATTTTCATTATACTGAAATATTAACATTTTTCTCATTATTGGGCCTTTCAGTTCTGTTAGTCAATTTTTTTAATAAATACTTCTGTAGAGGATCAAGGCTCTTTTTTCTACATTGCAGCATATCTTGTCTTCTTTGGAAGCCTTGCATGTCCAGTGATCTGCACAAGTATTTTAGAGCTTAAGGGTGATGCACAAGTATTTTAGAGCTTAAGGGTGATGGGGAGCTAAGGTTGCACTCATTATATTCACTGGTCCCTGAATTTGAATGCTTTGCCTTTGGTCTGCCATTATTGCACTTGGATATGTTACCAGTCCACCCTATGTTATTCAGTTGTGTTCTTTTGTATGCATGCACATAACATACAGTGTAATGATAGCAATTCTGGAAATCAGGCTACATGTTTTTTAATATTTGTTTGTGTATGAGAATGTCAGATGAGCCTTTTAATTATTTGTGAGTAGTTATGTCACATGCTATGCTTAAAATTTTGATAACCGTTGTTTTACCAGATTTTTTTTGCTTGGGCATGCTTCAGATTTTGTAATTGAACTGCTCAAGAAATTTATCACATTAAAACTAGTGATTTGCTGATTTGTTGAATTAAGATTTGTACATGTTATATAGAGCTACAGCTTATCCGGTGTAAATGTTCCAAATTGTTTTCGGCTCATCTTTATTTTTATTGCTCAATGCGTACACTACTTGGCTACTTATCTGGTTCTCAATTAATTTGTTTTCTGACCATCAGACTTTTTTCGTTGCATCAAAGTTACTCCCTCAAAAATGCAGGAGAGCCTGTGCTTCTTTTTCATTAAGAAGAAAAGGGGTGAGAACGCTTACAAACACACCAACGCATCAAAGTTACTTAATACTACCTGATGTACCTATTATGTTTGACATAATGAAAAGTTTGAAGGTGTGCTCATTTAAGTACAGAAAATGTCATGTAAATTTGAGTTCAAAAAGTTCTATCTCCCAACGTTGCAGGTGGTTGGAGTTATAGATCGTAAAAGAAACCATTGTATATATGTTTTTTTACCTTTTAGAGAAGTGGTACACTAACGTACCTAAGATGTACTCTATCCGTTTTAAATTATAAGTCGTTTTGATTTTCTAGATTCATAACTTTTGCTACGTATCTAGATATAAGTTATGTCTAGATACATAATAAAATCTATGTATCTAGAAATATCAAAACGTCTTATAATTTGGGACGGAGGGAGTACTTGTTATTGAGGAGCGAAGTTTTTTTTTCATAATATATTATTATTTGATATAATAACGATAGTTGTGAACATATACATACATATATACATACCTGACTGTATTAAGTATATACCGATATATGCTTTGTTGGTACTGGATGTTGGACGGTACTCCGTACGTACTACCTATGTCTACAAAAACGTACCTATGTCTACAAAAGAATGCAATTTTTGGATTTCGAGGAGTTAAATAAGCTGAACTTTGACTAAATTTATATAAAAAAGTATAAACATTCATGATACAAAATAAGTATTATTAAATTAGTTATAAAATATATTTTTATAATAAATTAATTTAGAAATATAAATATTAATATTATTTATTATAAATTTAGTCAAACTTGAGATTGATTGACCGGCACGGATATTATAATTACATTCTTTGTATTCTTTGTGAATGGAGGGAGTGAACGGAGGGAGTATTAGGCATATACCTGACTCGACAGAGAGTGGCAGGTGGAGCAAACACACCAGAAGGCAGGCCAAGGCGTGCTCCCCTGTGTTCGACATGACTGAAAAGCTAACTGTGCAGGGACTATGGCCTATGGGCATGAACCGACACCACATTTTGCACTACGGAGTACGGAGCATGTACTATGGACATCCTCCACAGCTCAAGGTGAACTGTATAGAGACACGCTCCTGCATTGAACCTCCCATTGCAGAGATGAGATGGAAACCTCTCTCTGGAAAATCAATGGAAATCTCTTTTTTGGTGTATCAATTAATCTCAAATGGTGGATACGTTTCTCAGTAAGGCCTTGTTTAGATTGGGGTTAGGAATCGGTATTTGATAATGTAGCACTTTCGTTTGTATTTGATAATTATTGTTCAATCATGGATTAAATAGGCTCAAAAGATTCGTCTCGTAATTTACAATCAGACTGTATAATTAGTTATTTTTTTATTTATATTTAATACTCTAAAAAATTAATATGATGAAGAGAATAAAAAATATAAACAAGGCCTAAGCTAGTTTGACCGATGGGGGAGTACTACAAGCACACACCACCAAAGCACGACCCCTGCAATTGTGTCAGCTGTTGTCACATCGTGTTCCACACGTCATGACTCCCCTAAACCTTAGTCACTGTCTTATTGATGTTTGGACACGAAGTCTCTTTTTTTCCTAGTTTTTGCTGTTTTTGGCAATATGGTGCTAACTAGTGTGAATAATTGATTTGACTAATCTGCGTACAATAATTTTTTTCTAAAAAAAGTCTAAAATCAGTTTTTTTATTAAGAAAATTATTAGGAAATATAAGTCAAAATATTGTGTATTTAGGTGTATGGAAAAACAATCAAGTTGGGGACCATAGCTTGGTATGGTGAATCTAGCAGTGTGACAAATGGAAATGAGTTAGGACACACTAGTCCATCGATCCATCCTCACGGACTATAGTGTTTAAGAGACATAAGCATCCGTGTTCATGTCTAATACGTACAACTAAAGAAAATTAATTATATCAATTTGCACACTTTATCTTTAATCAATTCCTAATACAATATGCATATAGATACTAGTAATCTATTCTAAGTTGTGATAATATACTTATAAATTACTAATATATGTGTTTTTAATCCATATCCAGTTTTTTTCATGGCACCTCCATGTTCCATTGATTCACATCTACTTAGAACCTTATGTTAAATTATAGTTGTTCAATTTCCAATCTTATTAATCACCTCTAGTTTTTTTTTCTCTTGCTAAATTAAAACTCTTGTGTTGGGAAAACGAAAAGATGTATTGGGATAAGAGAAATGTTCATTGGAAAATGAGAGTGTCAAGTATTTCGGACAACAAAACTTGAATCCTATAAGGTCAAGTATTTTGCTTCAGAGGGAGTACCAATGGTTACCGTTCCTGTACCTTTGTTTAGCTCAAGTACATGCGTACTAGTAGCAGTTATATTTATTGTTCGTCTGCATTGGGTTCACAGCTGTGTGCATTGGAAAATGAGTGTCAAGTATCTTTTGACAAAATTTGAATCCCATAAGGTTAAGTATTTTGGTTCAGAGGGAGTTCCAATGGTTACCGCTCATGTACCTTTGTTTAGCTCAAGTACATGCGTTACTAGTAGCAGGGAAATGAGAGTGTCAAGCATTTTGGAATAAAATTTAAATGCTATAATGTCAAGTATTCAGAAAAGCAAGGAAAGCGCCGCTACATTAATCAACTACCTCTAGGTGGTAGCTGTGGGTCAACAATCTATTCTTGTTGGTTTGGATGGAGAGCGGCTTCATGTCATTGAGGTAGGCAAGGTTCAAACAATTGTCAGTGACACGATACTGGTTACTGGGGTGTGTGAAGCATCAGAAGGCAGTGAAAGAGTACATAGTGGCACCTTCAAAAAATTACTACAAACATTGCTCTTTCTGCATGTACTCCAAGTATATGAGCATTTTTGAGAGAATACATGAGCTTTAAAATAACAGCATCAACTAAATTAAGATAAACATATATGAGCATTTCTCTAAGATAGCTTCTTTGTTAATTGAGAGAATTTGGCTAAAGGAAATATTTTTTGAATGCATGTATCAACTAGAAAAAAAAACATTTATTCAAGTATTTTGTCGGTATTGTGACTCTAGTTAGATGTAAGTATTTTGTCAGTATCGTTCGTGACTCTAGTAGTTGTTAGTATTTTCATATTAGTTTGCAGCTTATATCATCATTATGACTAGCAGTTGTCCGTATTTTTTTAATGAGTATATTTCTTTTAATTGTGTTTTGGAAGGGGTTTGTCAGTATCTTTAATTAAGCAGTTGTTAGTATCACCCAGTATATTAAGTAACATTCAGTATAATGCAGTATCATCCAGTATATTTTCATTATGTTATATCTATAGCATCCAGTATCATCTAGTATAATAATTCCCCTAGGGGGGAGGTTTTAGTACGAATACTTATTAGGGTTGAATACTGATTTAGGGTTCCAACACGTATATTGATTAGGGGGCACAGTACGAATACTGATTAGGGCTCCAATATCCATACTGATTAGGGTTTCAACACATGTACTGATTAGGTTTGCAACCAGTGGCGAAGCTACGTTGTAGCTTGTGGGTGTTCATGCACCCACAAGAATTTGAAAAACCAATAATAAAATCAAAATTTTACCATGGTTTTAGCTTAAATTCTCACACCTGTAAAACAAACGCACCACCCTCTGATTTGCTCTAACTTCGCCATTGTTTGCAACATCTATATTGATTAGGGTCACACTACGAATACTGATTAGGGTTCCAATGCGTATACTGACTAAGGAGCGCAGTACGAATACTAATTAGAGCTACACTATCCATACTGATTAGGGTCACAGTACAGATACTAATTAGGGTTTGAACACGTGTGCTGATTAGGGGCGCAATACAAATAGTGTTAGGGGCGCATTAGAAATACTGATTAGGGTTTTATCAAGTATACTAATTAAGAGGCGCAATAGACATACTGATCAGGGGGAGCTGTAGGTATACTCATTAGGGTTTCAACATGTATTTTAATTAATTTTTTAAGTAGTTGTTAGTATCTTTAAGTATGTTTAAGTAGTTATTAGTATCTAATTAGTTGTTAGTATTTAAGTATGTTTAAGTTGTTAGTGTCTTTAAGTATATTTTCAGTTATAGTCCGTATTTTCTTCAGTGTTTGTCGGTATCTTTAAGTAGCAAACACTCCAGTAGTTTCTTGTACCTTTAAGTAGTTATCAATATTTATCAGTATTTGGCAGTATTTTTAAGTAGATTCTAGTGGCATATAGTATGTGTGAGTATTTTTTAGTTTAGTTTTTTTTTTCATATGATTTTGTTTCTAGTCATAGTATCAAAAAATAGGTTTTAGTATACCGATCTTAGTAGTTGCTACCAAAATAAATGCATATCTCATATTTCTAGCAGTTAAACAAACTTAAATTTGTTCAAATCTATATAAAGAATACTAAGATTTATAATATCAAATAATTATCATTTGATTAATCATATCATATATTTTTATACTAATCCTGTTTATATACAAATGTCAATATTATTTTCTATAAATCTAACCAAACTTGATATTTGTTTGACTTTTGGAAATGTGTGATGTGTATTTATTTTTGGAACAAAGACAATGAGCTCGTGGATGGTATTGATGTGATGTTCTAATATACTCTCTCTGTCTCAAAATAAGTATCGCTATGGTTTTCGTACCGGTCAAACTTTTTTTAAGTTCGACTAGGCTTATAAAAAACATTAGCAATATTTGTATCTCCAATTAAGTTTATTACGAAAATAAATTCAATGATCTATCTAATGATGCTAATTATGTACAATAATTACTAATATTTTTTTATTTATATTTGATCAAAGTTAAAAATATTTTAACTCCTTGAAAGCGAGAACGACACTTATTTTGGAACGGAGGGGGTGCACCCATAGTACCAAAATAAATACATATCTCATACTTATAGGAGTTAAACAAACTTAAGTTTGCTCAAATCTACATAAAAATAATAAGATTTATAAAATAAAAAAAATGATCATTAGATTAATCATATCGTATATTTTTATACTAATCTATTTTTAGAGGTACAAATGTTAATATTATTTTCTATAAATCTTGTTAAAATTGAGATTTGTTTGACTTCTTGGGCCTGTTCGCTGGTTGGTGCTGGTGCTGGTTTGGGCTGGCTGGTGCTGATTTTTTGTGAGAGAAAAACACTGTTGGCTGACTGGTTTGGGCTGGCTGAAACCAACAAGCGAACATGCTCTTGAGGGCGCAATGTGTACTTATTTTAAGACAGAGGTAGTGAACATTAGTAGCATCTGTTGGGCTCTGCATGTCATTAGGCATGCCACTTCGTTCATTAGTAGCATCTCTATCATAGTATATTTAATTTACAGGTACTGTTGAAAGTGTCACTGTGCTGGTTTTTCCTATATATACGAGGAGAAAGAAAAGACACTCCAATAATTCGAGTGGATTACTGAAATGTTACTTACTGCAGTTCAAAATGGATTTGACAAATGTTTATTACAGAAGCATCAGTTAGTCTGCGAGATGGCACTGTTGGCGCGTCTGCGAGATAGGCACTGCGCGACTGTGCTGTGGCATTGCTATGCCCTATGCTAGGCGCCACTGCTTTGAAAGAAGGGATGTGCATTGACGACATTTTTGGGCGGCCTGCTGCCCTGCCGGATAGCTAGCCCAAAAATGTCGTCAATGCACATCTCTGCTTTCAAAGTGATTTTACACAGTGATTTTAGACATAACAGTATTTTTTCCTCACAACAATCAGCCGGAACAGTATTTTGGCTTATTTTTCAGTCATGCCGAACAGTCCCGTACATACATGTAGCTCCTGGAATCCGTGTTACGAGAGCGCTCTGATTACTGTTTTGCTCCTGTTGACGAATCGTGTGCAGCCACGTGGGCTCGTGCATGTGTGATCATCGATTCGCTCTCTCTTCGTTAAATTGGGCCAGTTAATCTCCTCTGCGACTGTACTCCAATCAGAGCTGCACAAATCAGTCGTTGTCTGTTCCCCACCCCTCCATCCTCGGCTCTTCGTTCTCTCCGTCTTCGTCCTCAACTTCTCGTGCTCTCCGTCGTTTCCCCTTCCTCGGTGCCTCTCCTTTCTGTCGTCACCCCCTCCCTCGCTTCCCCCGATCCCATCCCACGCCGCCCTTTCTCAGATCGTCATCACTCGTGCGTGCTCAGGCGGCAACGACAGATCTGCTCGCCATGCGCGCATCCACATCGGGTCCACCAACGCTGGCGTCGAGTCTACCGCCGCCGCCGCCGGATCCACCGTCGCGGTGCCATCAGTAGGCAGGTTAAGCCATGTGGTGTCATCCATGCTGCCTCGCTTTTTCGTCAAAGCAACACTGATGATGGCGAGATAAAGCTTTCTCCAACTGAACGGCAAGGTGGTCAAGGTGATAGGTATGTGATGGCCCTAATCTCCATCCCCCTCTCTCAATTGTAGTTTTGTTTTAATCTCCACTTTCTCTTTATTTTCTACTCTCAGGTCCCGACAGTGAAAGTCCCATGCGGCACAAATGGATTACGGCACTCAGCACAACGGCTACGCCATGATGGCCTCCAGCTACTGGAATTTGTGGCGTTCAAGCCGGTTGAGAAACATCTTGTGCAATTCTGGTTCGTGGCGTTCCCAAGCCTGGAGAGCAGCAGCATGTGCAACCCTGAAGCGGCCAGACTCAATACGTTACTCTGCTTTTTGCATCCTGCGTATTCGATGATATGTCTCTGTTGTGATGCTTCACTTTGTCAATTTGTCTGTACTTGGTTTTTTGTTTGCTTTGTAGTGAAATTAGGATACCATTTTGGTGAAAAGTGGTAATGCTTCACTTTGTAGGGATTCAAATAAGCTGAGCTGACTGCATAGTAATATGTGAACCAATATGCTTGGCTCTTTTTCTATTACAGTGCTGATCGTAAATCTCTTCACTGATGCATCTGTTATTCTCATATTTTTTTTCTTTGCTTCAGAATCATGGGACCTAGAGGATCTTAATTTGTCAGTTTCCTGACGTAGCAAGTATGCAAGATGAATTATTTTTCATGGTAAGTTACTACCTGTGATCATGTGCACTCGGTTCCTGTTGTGTGGTTTCTAGATGAGGCTGTGTTTAGTTGTACGAATTTGGATTTTGGGGCTACTGTAGCACGTTCGTTTTTATTTGGCAAATAGTGTTCAAACATGGACTAATTAGGCTCAAAACGTTCGTCTCGCAATTTCCCACCAAACTGTGCAATTAGTTTTTCTTTTCATCTACATTTAATGCTTCATGCACGGGCCGCAAACATTCGATGTGACAGGTACTGTAGCAACTTTTTGGAAGTTGGGGTAGAACTAAACAAGGGCTGACCTAATAAAGTAGTTACTTTGGAAATTTTGATCATTCCCTACAGTTTGCTTTTTTAGCTAAAAAAACTTAGCTTTCCATAAATCAGTTTAGAACAATTGGTTTGTATGTTGAATTTTTCAGTTGTCCCTTAATTTGTTTCATTCAGAAAATTATGTATGCATGCTGGTGCTAATGGATCAGGATTATACATTTGACAAGATATGTACTTTGCAGATGTTTGGACTTGCAACTCATCCCTCTGTGGTGTGCTACGCAAATAAACTCATCATGGTGTGTGGATCCTATAAACATGATATGTGAATTCTGTTTGTTCTCCAATTACCGCCTCAATGGTAGAAATGAACTTTGCCGCCTCCTTATTTCATCTATTCTAGCACATCTTTTTGTAGCTATAAAAAAAGAAACTTGCTTTTTTACAGATCAGTTGGTTTGAGTAGACGAAAAGGAGAGGTTACTCCAATTGTATCCTTTTTTAATGTTAGTTGAGGATATACTCTTAAGGTGAGATTATAATAGTCGAGGCAAGCTGCGTGCCTTTTGTATTGATTAAAAATTATATATTCACTTATCTGAGTGGATTCCTTTATAATTCTAAGTCTAAATTGTTAGTTGTTTTCCCCTTCTATTCAAAATAGGATCATATTGCCTCTACGCCTACCTCAATTTTTTTTCATGTAGTCAAGTCCTACTTGAAAAAGTCAATCTTAGTAAAGTATATAGTGCCATATTTTGCTGGCATGGTTCGGGTTGTTTAATTTATCCTTTTCATTTATAGAATAATTTCTACTTTTGGAACGCTCAATAAGTGTAATAAATCAAACTAAGTTTTGTTGGAGTTTCAATTCATAAGACCTAAAGAGGCTTCCCTGTTTGTCTCATCTACTCTGGCATCTATCTATGCATAATGCTTTGATAGGTGTTACATTGTTATGTTCCTACTTACTATAATATGATATGATGACACCCGATATGTGCATGTTCTCAACTTCAGCTAAAGTGTTTGGTTCATCTTGGTACAGAGAAACTGTTCAGTTTGGTGTCATGATATTATGGGAATTAGCAACTAGGAGGTAGAGAAGTTACAAAATTTCGTATTTATGATGATCAATCTTTGTTTTATTGGAAAACAATGTGTCGTCCTTGGCCATATCGGTTGCCTGTCCTTCTAAACACGGTCATTATGCGATTCTTCATCTTAGTAATTTAGACGCCATGTTCAGTTTATTCATCTATAGTATATAAATTTATAGTGGGAGTTCTGTTTACTGCATGAGTCAGATCAACAACTGGTTTTATTGCCTTCATTTTTACTACTTATGACTTCAGATTCTGAGGAAAATTTATGTGAAAAATCATGTATAGCAGCCTAAAACCAATAAACACATATTGCTACAGCGAGAAACCTAGAACGATGTACCGGTGATGCAGTCGCCGTCTTATAGTAATGCACCTCTTGTCTACACATATCAACACGTATGGTCTAAATCGATATATTAAACCAACATAATTATGATGACCGTGTATAGCAGGTGCGCGCGCAGGGAAGCGCGCGTATCGTGCTAGTAGTACTTAACAATAAAGAACTACAAAAACGTGGCTTCCGTCGGGCACCTGACGGGCGAGTAATAAAAAACTTTCTTCGTACGCGTACGCCCAGCGCAGCAGGGGTCGTGGAGCAGAGCAGAGCAGCGCTATCCAAGGTCAAAGTTTCGCTTTGGCACGTCGTTATCCATCAGCCTTCACGTCACATAGCAAAGCGCCAGAGAACATCCATCTCGGACCTCTCGTCGAGTGATCCATTTCTACTGTGTATAGTCAGGGTTAGCTCGGAGTGGCGCCGACTCCAGGTTAAAGATGAGTTTAAGTCTTCAGCATCAAACGTAAATTTTGTTAAAAAAAGTTAAATAGTAAAAATTTAGGACTCATAGATAGTATTAATGTGATGTTTTAAAATACTACACCCACATACCACAGTACCAAAATAAATGCATAACCTATACTAAACTTAAGTTTATTCAAATCTACATAAAAAATACTAAGATTTATAATATCAAAAAGTTATCATTAGATTAATCATATCATATATTTTTATACTAATCATATTTAGATATATAAATATTAATATTATTTTCTATAAATCTAGCGAAACTTTAAGATTTTAAAACAAAGTGAATACAATGAGGTCATAAATGATACTGATATGAATATTCTGAAATACTATCTCTGTCTAAAATAAGTATTGTTATAGTTTTCATACTAATCATATTTTTTTTAAGTTGAGTTAAGTTTATAAAAAATATTAGCAATATTTATATCTTCAAATTAAGTTTGTTACAGAAATACTCCCTCACGCAATCCGATGTTGCTATCTGACCACTATATTTAACTTTTTTATTCTACTTGCAGCTGAAAAGTTTTGTTTGTAGAATAGGAGCTGCAGCAGCGCCGCTACCGCACTCTGAGCAGTAGCCAGAGAGTATGGCTACCACCGGTACTACTCTGTACAGCAGTAGCAGCAGGCACCAGGCAGTCCTACTCTGTAGAGCAGTAGCCAGCAGAGGCAAAAACACTTGGAACATAGGAATTTCATAGAAATTTCACAGAAATCGATTTAATTTTACAGAAAAAATGCAGGAACAGAAAAAAAATCCCACATTCAAAACCGGCCCTAAGGTTCTTATGTACGGTAATGTAATGTTTTAAAAAATAGGTGTATAAATACATCTGTTTTAAAAGCCCCATTCGCGTGCCCTTAGCCCCTTAAACCTGACTTCCGCTTCTTTTTTTATCCGGAACAGTATTTTTCTCTCACAAATTCCTCCAAATTCATCAAAAACCATCCAGATACCTCCAAACGATCGGAGCCAAAATATTTATGACAAGATAATTAAATAAAAATAATATAATTAACTTGTACAAAACATTATTTTAAAAACAACGGGAGTATATTTAATTAAAATACTTTGTATATATAAAGTATAAATATATGACAACAAAAAACATATGGCAAATATGGTGGGATGGGGGCAAAGGAGAATAGCTAGTGAAAGAGTACAATGGACGTCAAGAGAGCGTCGAGTAGGACATCAAATTTTGACATGTACTATAACAGTACTTGCAAATAGCATATGAACGTCCATGTCAACCATTCTACCATGCTAGAAAGACACATCCCGCACAGTATATATAGTACATCCATAATAGTACAAGTAGTACATCCACTTTAGCAGGCACATCCTGCTACAGCATAAGAGTACATGCAGTACATCCACTTTAGGTTCACTGGAAGCAGCAACTCCTTTTACTCGAGCCAGTATTTTTTTCTGCCACAGCATAGCGGAGGTGAAATCATTATTTGTAATTAAACTTTTTTCTAACATTTGTTCAAATAGTATAATCTATAACAAATTTAAGTATGTAATCAATTTAAAAATAAATTCTCTTTGCCCTCTGCATGGCATTTTAGCTTTTGCACTAGCAGAATGGTATGTAATCAAATGCTTTTGCACTAGCAATTTGCTAGTGCAAAAGCATTTGATCAGAAAAGGCAATCCTTAAGAGTCTCATATCCAACAAAGACAAGCCCAAATACATAAGCATAGATTGACAGACACCCGATCAACTGCTCAGCGAGCAAGGAGGATCCGAGATGGAAGTGGACACACGCGAACGCAATTGGACACACAGTTTGGTGCTACGAAAGCGGCAGCGTTTTCAGGTTTAGATTGCTGAATTTAAAGCCTAATTACAGAGCTAGTCTCGGCACGTTCGTGCACACGATGTGCCATCCCACACCGCTGGGACGTGCCGCGAAGAATGCGCGCATGACGAGCTCATGGCGAGTGGCTGCATGCGCGCTGGCTAAACTTAGCTATGCTAACAACGGAAGAAAAATAAACTATACAATATCCGGCAACATGCTTATCAACAAATCACCCCCTAAGTCCTGTCGCCGGTGGAGATAACTTTGGTGAGGCCGATCTTGCCGCGCAGCTCGTCGTACTTCAGTCGGCCGAGGGCCTTGGTGAGAATGTCACCCGGTACCGCTCCGCCGTTCGATGAACTGGACTTCGATTAGGCCTCGCTCAAAGACACTCCTCGGACGTAATGGTACTTGATGTCGATGTGCTTCGTCCGGTCGTGGTGTCTTGGGTTCTTGATCGGGAGATGGCGGACTTGTTGTCCACCGTAGTAGCATGGTCTGCGCTGGCCTCGACGCGTCAAGCGATCGGCGAGGAGACGCGCCACCAGACGCTCGGCATGTCGCGGTCGCAGCCGCGATGTACTCGGCCTCGCATGACGAGAGGGCCACCACCTTCGCTTGCACGATTGCTAGGAGATGGGCCCATTGCCGAGGAAGTAGATGAGCCCGCCCGGTGCTTTTGCGATCGTTGATGTCGCCCGGTGGTGGTCGCCATCCTTTGAAGCCATGTAGCGATGGCGCCGTCTTCTTGTTCCCACGGTGGTAGTGCAGTCCTAGGCCTGCTGTGTGCGCGTGACATAGCGAGAATACGCTTCACAAGCACTGATGTTCTTCGATTGGTGCCTCCATGAACCTACTAACATAGCCGACGCCTGAGCGAGATGTCCGGCCGTGTATGCAGCAGGTACCTGAGTCCTCCGACGATGCTTCGGTAGGCGGTGGCATCAACCAGTGGAGCAGTACTCTCCTTGAGCAGCTTCAGGTGTGGCTCCATCGGCGTTGAGCTTGGATTGCAGCCGAGCATGCCGGCTCTCTCCAACAGCTTCAGGGCGTACCTCTCTTGAGATATCGTGATCCCGGATGGCCCCTGGCACACCTCGATGCCCAGGTAGTACGACAGTGTGCCCAGGTCGCTCATCTAGAATCGTTTCTTCATGTCTTCCTTGAACGCCTTGAGCTCCGCGTCGCCGCCGCCGGTGATGATGAGATCATCGATGTAGATGCCGACCATCAGTCGCTTCTGGGCTTTGCCGCGCATGTACACACCATGTTCATTCTCGCTGCGCCTGAAGTCGAAGGAGAGCAGCGTCGTGTCTAGCTTAGTGTTCTAGGCGCGAGGGGCTTGACGCAGTCCGTACAACGCCTTGTGGAGGCGCATGACGTGTCCGGGACTCTTCTTGTCGATGAAGCCGGGCGGCTGGGAGACGTACACCTCCTCTTGGAGGTCCCCGTTCAGGAACGCGGACTTCACGTCCATATGATGGACCGGCCAGCTCCAGTGCGCGGCGATGGTGAGCATTAGGCGCACGGACTCGAGACGTGCCCCCTGTAACACCTCGGTGTTAAGCATGCATTAGCATTCCATCTTATGAGCATAATCATCATTTCATTATGCATAAGCATCATTTATGCATTTCATTCCGAAAGAAATGACGTATCATTTCATGTCATGTTTAAATTGATTGAAATTCATCATGTTTAAACTAGTGGGAATGCCATGCTCATGTTTGGATGCCATGATTTCTTGGGTTGATCACTAAGATAGCTTATAAACAATCAGGATACAATTTAGAGCCAAGTTTATATTTAAATTCTTGCCAAATTTTGCTTTTAAACTAATTCTTCAAAACTAGGGTTTTGGGATTTTATTTGACTTTAAATCTATAATTCAAAATATATTTGGAATTTGACTTTGGTCATAAAAGCAAAGTTGTAGAGAATAAAATTTTGAGCAACTTTTATTTTTGGGCCAAAGTTTGAAACTGCTCTGAATTAGTTCAAAATTTCGTTTGAATGAAAAAGGAATTTAAAATAATTTGAAAAATCCCATTTTTACCTTATTGGGCCGATGCCTCCTTTCCGGCCTAGCCCTGCAAGCCGCCCCGGCCTGCCCCGCGCCTCGCCCGCTCGCCAGCGCGCTGCGCCCGACCGGCGTCAGACCGCAGCCGCCGCGTGGCCGCCCAACGCCGGCGACGACGTACGGGTGGCACCCCGGTGGGCCCGGCTATGCCACGCGCTCGCCTTCACCTGCCGACCCCGCTATGCTCCTCCTCACTCTGCCAGTTCGCTCTCTCCTCCGCCAACGCAAGCAGCAGCCGCACCGCTCGCTCTGCCGCGCGCCATCGCCAGCGTAGCTGTTCTGGCCACGCCAGTTCACCTAAGCTCGCTCCATCTCGCCCTGAACACCGCCTCCTCCTCGCGCGCCTCGTGCTCACCTCGGTAAGCCATGGGAAGCTCCCCTTCCCCGAGAATCCCTCGCCGGAGTCGTGGTCGGGCTCACCGGAGCACTCCACTCCATGGACCTCGCCCCTCGGTACTCCCTCTCACTATCGTTTCACGCGCACGAGCACCGCCCGAGCTCGGTGAAGCTCTCACGCCACTTCTCGCGCCCCCTCTCGGCCGGAGATGGCCGGCCGACGGTGAGCCACACCACCGCGCCACCATGGCCGCTGGCCAGCTCGCTCTCGAGCTCCTCCAGCTCTGCCACTTGCACTACCGTGTCTGCCTTGGCAAGGTGGTCACGTTGGTGGTGACCTTGTCGCCGGTCACCTCGCCGACAGCGAGCTCCCGCCAGAGAGCGCGACCTCCTCTGCCTCAGGGGCTGACGGGTGGGGTCCCGATGACCCCCGGGCCCGTTGTCAGTCTCTGTGTGTGTACATGCGTGTTCAGATCCGGGTGCACCCAGTGTTTTCTTCGGCTGTTTTTTTAAAAGGATTTCTAAAATGATTTCAAAAATGGATTAAAAAGCTTGTAAAATGTAGATCTCGAGTTACATGGCTCCAAATTTGTTGAAATAAATTTTGTTGTGTTCCTTGTCATCAGATCTACAAGATAAAAATATTGCATGTCATTTTTGAGCTACTTTAATGTAGAGCTTTATTTAATTCTTGATATTGCTGATATCTTGTGAAATATGTAGTAAATTTTATATGTATCAGAAAAATATGATTCCAAATTTGTTAGTCTATTCTTGAGATGTACTTTCAGTGAAAAATATATGTCATGCAGGTTATGTGGAAAAATATGGTTAGGTAGGTTATGTGTATTAATTGCTGATTTCTTGTAAAATTGCTAGGGCTAAAAATATGAATAATACATGTAGGTGAAACTTTTTGGACAGTAATTGTATGCTCTATAGATCATGGGAAAAATACCAAATCTATTGTTTGACACTTTTCGTAGTACAAAGTATTTTCATGCTCAATTATCTACCATAGATTGTCATTTTTGTGTAGGTTGTTATACTTATCCAAATACCATGAAAATTTTATGGTAGTCTACTTAGAGTAGTACTATGCTACTATAATTTTCTCAGATTTTTATGAACACCAGAAATATATGTTGTTGTGTAGCCCTAGTTTAAAATGAAATCAAATGATCTTCTTTAATGCGAGTTTAGTTAATAATGTTATCTTTGGTGTATCTTTGTAGCATCTTAGTTTGCTGTGGTGATTTGGCATGTTAGTACAGTGGTTGTTGTAGTAGATAGTAGTACATGTTCTTGGATGATGTTGACTACCTTGTAGAACAGCTTTGCTACTACTATGTCCAATGAAGTTAAACATGGTCATCTACATTTCATGCATCATGATCATTACATGTCATCTCTCCGATGCACCTATGCATTAGCACTTATACATCTGCATCATACAGGATCGCAGGAGGAGTTGCTAGTAGCAGTTCAGGAAGAGCAGACCGAGACAGATCCACAAGAAGTCCAGGCACAGGAGGTGCCAGAGGAAGAGGAGCAAGGATAGGACTTGCCAGAGTGCGTGGATGACCAACCTAGTTCGTTCGAACGAGGCAAGCCCCGGAGCATTCTAAGTCTCCTACTTTATAAAAGGAATTCTTTCTATATATATGAGTTTATATATTGTTGCATTAAGTTGTAGGAGTTGATTGAAACCGTTGATGCATTTATTACTATCCTTGCCTACCTTATTACCTTTTACCCTGTTAGGTCAGGATCGAATAACTGCTTAGCCTTGCTTAGACCGGTAGCGATCGGTGATACCCGGTCACCTACATTTTAGGTGGTTACTAGAAGAGATTGGCTATGGAAAGAATGATATCCTGGAATTAACCATATGTGATGGAAAATTAGAGACCGGACGGAATAGTTGGAGGCAACCAGACAGGGTTCTAGGGTGCTGTTAGTTTCTGTTTGTGTCGATTAAGGACCGATCGTTGCTCGTCCCTCTTGTCATGTTGAACGCATGCCTCACATTTAGCTGGCTGAATAAAGTACCTTTCGACCGCTAAGCTAGTGGCACTATTTGGGCCGGGATCTATACGAGTGCGCGTATTGGTGCTGATGGGGGTATGACAGGGGCACGAAGAGTGAGCCCAAGGGCAGGTGTGACCTGATTCCTGGCAGTCGGGCGGTCCCTGGGTACTGTGGCTCCAGATTATCCCACGGCTACCTGAAAAGTGTCATTTGTGATCTAAGCTACCCTGGCAGGGGAAGCATGGTTTGTGTGAGGAATAAATCACCAGCTGGTTAGGAATCGATTCGAATCGCCATCGCTCCTGGATAGTGAGCACTTGACTTGAGCTACGGCATAGTAGTAATTATTATGAAACAATGATGGTTATCTGGATGATGTGAGTTATGCTAAGCTAAATTGGTAACCGGATGTTATTGGTTAATCATGTGATTGCTATAGTACAAGTGCTTACCTAGATGGATAGGTTATAATAAAGATAATGCAAAGTAGTTAAAATAGTTTATTCATGATAACTTATGCTTTCGCAAAAGAGTCAGCTAGCCCACTAAAGAAAGCCTTGCATAATCCTTGGTGTTGTTTTATTTTGGTTTAAGACGGGTAAGTCTAGCTGAGTACCTTCTCGTACTCAGGGCGTTGTTCCCATTGTTGTTGCAGATGGTCAAATGTACTACGGCTATTGCATTAACTGCCTGTACCCGGCGATGGGTGACAACTAGGACCAAGGGCAAATGGTCACTCCGTATTTCTCATCTGATGCTTTTGTTGGAGATGACTACCTACTGGCACTGTATCTGAATCAAAAGTGTGTGTGTGGCTTTAAAACTATTTGCTTCCGCTATTTCAGTTCAAACTTGGTATGTAATAACTTTATGTTCCAAACTCTGATGTATCAACTGTCGTTGCGAACTTTATGTAACGTGTGACGGTACTTGCTAAACTTGTACGATCTTGATTTGTATGTCGATTGGTTTGAAATCCTTCGTGGTTTCACGGACTACCGGGTTATATGGTTTAAGTTTGCTAAATTATCTGCTTCGGCGGAAGATTTTCTTACTTAATCTCATATAATTGGTCGGTTCTGTTACAGCTGGCATCAGAGCAAGGTTTTGCAGATTACTGTTCATGCGTGTATTTAAAACAAACGGGTTTTCTGTTACAAAACTAATTACGAACTTATAGCATATAGGTGTTTCAACCTCTAATTTAAAAATTACTAGTGTGCCAGTGGTCATATCCTTTATGCCCAGTTAAGGACTCTAGGTGGCTTATTTAAGTACTGACTTGGGGGTCTTTGCATCATATTTCTATTTCGTCGCTCATACGGCGTGCTATTGTATGAGTGCCATTCACTTGAGTGGTATTGTATGGATTCGTTTTCTCTACGCCTCAGTAAGTGAGAGTTGTGAGAGCATGATCGGATACACTACCGATCTAGGGAAGTGTTTATATGATGCTGGATTATTTACATGCCATACGCATGTTTGTATGAAGGTATCCAATGTGTGGGAGAATTCTGTCCTGTGGTGACGATGCCGTCGATCGGACGATGGTTCGGGTAGTTGCTACCGTTGTACGCGTATCTGGGGATGCGTGTAGAGCGAGTAGATTACTTTACTGCTTTCATGCATAATTTTCATACTGTCAAGGGTTGGGCTGAAGTGGATCTTTTGCAGGTACATAACAACGCTATCGTGTAGTACGTATTAGCTACGTTATGAGAGATCATTGTATGCCACCGTCTATGCCGCTAGCAATTGTTATTTTTCCTAAGTTTGTGAGAACGTACGGAACGTGCATGCATCATGTTGTTACATATCATTCATGGCATTGTTCCTCCCCTTATAAGTTGATTATCTCATTTTGATAAAAATGACAACTTAACCTTGTTCTCACGTGGGTAATAAAACAACAATTTTCTACAGATGGCTCGCACGAAGCAGACTGCCCGTAAGTCCACCGGAGGAAGGGCACCTCGACGTCAGTTGGCCCTGAGGGAGCACCGCACCACAGACACCTTCTTGAGCGAGTTTGGCATGCCGACCTTGCTTTGGAGAGTGCTCCATGATGTGGGGTACCCAGAGGGTCAAGAGCCGGTGTACTCTTGGAATGAGAGCCAGTTAGCAGAGGATGGACTCGCAGTGGTAGAGATCACCGTTCCTGCTCTTGGTGATGCTCCGAGTGGGACGGTTGGCACTTGGAGTTTGAGGGTCGCACTCCTGGTGAGGGTGCAGAGGGAGCAGCCTTCCGCGTCATCAGGGACATCATGAGCAGATTTCCTAGTGAGCTTGCAACAGCTCTAGCTGGCACCTTTCCTAGGGATGATCCTCGTGATGCTATTTGGGTTCAGCCTCAGGGAAGTGCTTTGGTCAGAGGTCCAGTGGAGGGACAGGCTAACGACAACCATGCTATGAGTTCTATGTTTGCCGCTATCAGAGCGTATCAGGGTCTTGAGTGTACCTACTAGACTTTGACTGGCTTGCGTGGTGATGATAAGCTCAAGGCAAGAAAGCAGAAGAAGCAGCAGACACGTGCTATAGCTTGTTTGCAGGAGCAGTTGGCTGATATGAGCTTACAGCAGGACCAGGCGGTAGAGAGAGGTGATAGAGCTATGCAGCGGGTGCATACGTTGACTCAGGCCAACAACAATGCAGACCGCATGATTGGACAGTTCGTTCAGGAAAGGAATGAAGCCTGGAACGCGAGGGACCTACTGCTGCAGAGGGTCGATGAGCTAGAGGAGTACAACGTTAACCTGCACGAGGAGTTTCACACGCTCTACAATGGGGTTGGGCCATATGCTCCTCTAGACGCTGCTGGCATGGACATCGACGACGAAGACGAGCTTGTAGTTTCACCTGGGGGCGATGGTGACATCTCCGACCCCGACGACGGCCCCGAGGAGTAGGCTAGTTGCCTTGCGCTAGTGTTTAGGTTCTATCGCGATAACTTTTCTTTTGTCGGCATGTAACCTAATGTATCTTGCTTCGAACTTATGAGACATGGCATGTGATTGGAACTTGGCTAGTAATGCGATATCTGAACGCATAAAAGTCCAGTGTATGTATGCTGGCAATTTGGTTGTAATAGACGTGATGTGTGCGCTTAAGTAATCTAATTAGTGATGTTGTGTTATTTGGAATGACTTATTGTGCCCCTGTTTTATTGTATGAATTTATTCTCTCCAGTGAATTCAGTATGGCATAATTTTTCATTCGCTTGCGATCTCTACAACATCGCCTAATAATTACTGTTGCTAAAATATGTAGATGCCAAACACTCACCGTACCGTGTATGATGCTGCCGAGGCAGGTGGCAGTGCAGCTGGGAATGAGAACCGTGAACCGCCGCCACCTCCTCCTCCACCGTACACCTTGGAACAGTTCTTCGCACAGTTCCTTGGAAGTCAACGCAACATGGAGGGCATGCAGCAGAATATGGAAGCTGCATTGCGCCATATTGCTGACAACACCCGTCATGGGTTAAACCCAGGTGGACATGAAGCGAATCAGCATAGTAGTTTTAAGGACTTTATGGACACCAGACCATCAATTTTCAAAGAAGCTGCAGAGCCATTGGATGCAGAAGAGTGGATAAACACCATGAAAGATAAGTTTTGTGTTCTCAGGATGATAGAAGTATTGAAAACTGAGTATGTAGCTCATCAGCTGCAAGGCCCTGCAGGAATGTGGTGGAAGCACCACCGCACCACTTTTCCCCCCAATGCCCACATTACTTGGAGGGAATTCACTGAGGCTTTTCGTGGAGTTTACATTCCACCTGGTTTGACAGAAATGAAGTTTAGAGAGTTTCTCGCACTAACCCAAGGTACCAAGACTGTGACATAGTATCTACATGCATTCAACAATCTAAGTCGCTATGCCTCTGACATGGTGAATACTGATGCCAAAAAGATCGCTAGTTTCAAAAGAGGTCTAAATCCCAAGATGATGAAGCACGTGGGTACTAACACAAGGACTGGTTCAATGACTTTGTTAGTGATTGCTTATAGCAAGAAAAGAACAACAATGTATATGCTACATCCAAGACTCACAAAAGGGCTTTTGAGTCAGGTCCATCCCAACCAAGGGCCCCGATGGCAAACCGTTCTGCGTATCGTTCGCCTGCCCCTGGTGCAAGGTTCAGGCCACCCCAACAGAGGAATCAGAATGCCCAGCAACCTCAGAGGAATCAGAAGCCATTCAAGATGGCGGTGCCACAAGCCAAGACAAGACAAGGCAGTTCATCAGGAGCTGCTACTCAAGTAAGAGGACCGTGTTACAACTGCAATCAATCTGGGCACTTTGCGAAGTTTTGCCCATATCCTAAGAAGCCGCAGAATCAGTACCAAGCTCGTGTGCACCACACCACCATTGATGACATCCCGGAAGGAGAACCCGTGACAGCCGGTATGTTTTCTATCAACAATCATCCTGTAGTCGTTTTGTTTGATTCTGGATCATCTCATTCATTCATAAGTCAAGCATTTGCAAGAAAGTATGAGCAAAAGATAGTTGAATTGGAATGTGCTTATCGGATCAGTTCAGTCGGGGCTGATCTGTTAACTAATTAGATAATCCGGGGAGTAACCCTATGCATAGCAAACAGGCAGTATAAGCTTAACTTGATAGTTATGCCAGGGCTAGTTCTGGACGTGATTATAGGAACGAACTGGATGACTAAGATGGGTGTAGTAATTGATGTTGGGGGAAGAAACATTTCTCTCAAGGAACCTGTTGGAGAAGGTACATTTCAAGTAACCTTACCTCAGAGAATAGATCTAGCCAGTATAACTTGTGCAGTCTAAACTACTCTTCTCACCAAGATTCCAGTAGTGTGAGAGTTTTCGGACGTGTTTCCAGATGAGTTACCTGGTCTTCCACCAGACAGAGATGTTGAGTTTGCCATTGAGTTAATCCCTAGAACACCACCGATCTCAAGAAGGCCTTATCGGATGCCTCCAAATGAATTAGCCGAGTTGAAGAAACAACTCCAGGATCTGTTGACTAAGGGTTTAATTCGGCCAAGTTCATCGGAATGGGGATGTCCCGCACTGTTCGTGAAGAAGAAGAAGGATAACTCCTTACGGATGTGCGTGGACTACCGGCCGCTGAATGTGGTGACAATTAAAAACAAGTATCCTTTACCTCGGATTGATATCTTGTTTGATCAATTGTCAAAAGCCAAACTATTCTCTAAGATAGATTTGAGATCAGGGTACCATCAGATCAAGATTAGACCACAAGATATACCCAAAACCGCGTTCTCCACCAGATATGGTTTGTACGAGTATCTTGCCATGTCCTTTGGTTTGACAAATGCTCCTGCATACTTTATGTATCTGATGAATTCGGTCTTTACGTCGGAATTGGATCAGTTCGTGATTGTGTTCATTGATGACATTCTAATATACTCTGAGAATGAACAGGATCATGCCGAGCACCTAAGGGTTGTCTTGACTAGACTGAGAGACCACCCGTTGTATGCTAAGTTTAGTAAATGTGAGTTCTGGCTGAAGACAGTTCCTTTTCTCGGCCATGTGTTATCTGAGAATGGAATCTCAGTGGATCCTAGTAAAATACAAGAGGTTATGGACTGGAAGGCACCAAGCACAGTTCATGAGGTTCGAAGTTTTCTTGGATTAGCCGGTTACTATCGCCGTTTTATCCCAGACTTCTCAAAGATTGCCAAGCCGATGACAAGTTTATTACAAAAGGATCATATGTTCGTTTGGACAGAGGAGTGTGAGGCAGCTTTCTGCACCTTGCGAAAATTGCTAACCACTGCTCCTGTTCTGGCGCAACCAGATATAGAGAAGCCGTTTGATGTGTTTTGTGATGCGTCAAAGAATGGTTTAGGATGTGTCCGGATGCAAGATGGAAGAGTTATTGCGTATGCCTCACGTCAATTGAGGAAGCATGAGGTTAACCATCCTACGCATGATTTAGAGCTTGTAGCTGTTGTGCATGCTCTAAAGATTTGGAGACACTACTTGCTTGGGAATGTGTGCAATATCTTTACAGATCATAAGAGTCTCAAGTACATATTTACTCAGTCTGAGTTGAATATGCGATAGAGAAGATGGTTAGAGCTGATAAAGGATTATAATCTGAATGTGCACTATCATCCGAGAAAGGCAAATGTAGTAGCAGATGCCTTAAGTAGGAAGTCACATTTTCTTGCTGTGCAACCATTGTTTGAGGATGGGTTCAACTTGTTACATCCTGCTGTGTTGCATAACATCTAGGTTAGCTGTACCTTGGAGAGCAAGATCATTGAGGGTCAGAAAACAGATAAAGGAATATTCCATATCAAGGAGAAAATAAAGAGAGAACCGACTAGGCAATTTAGAGTGGATGAACACGGAGTGCTATGGTTTAAGGACCGTCTAGTTGTACCTAAAGATCGAGAGCTCAAGAACAAATTGATGGATGAAGCTCATCACTCTAAGTTATCTATCCATCCTGGAAGTAACAAAATGTACCAAGAATTGAGACCTTGTTATTGGTGGGTAAAAATGAAGAAGGAGATTGCAGCTTATGTTGCTCGTTGCGACATGTGTTGTAGAGTGAAGTCTCTTCACATGAGACCCGCAGGAATGTTGCAACCTTTGTCAATACCAGATTGGAAATGGGATGATATAAGTATGGATTTTATCACCGGATTCCCTACCACACCAAAGGGGAATGATTCGATTTGGGTAATCGTAGATCGCCTTACCAAATCAGCTCACCTTTTACCCATCAAAACAACTTTCCGACCACCTTAGTATGCTGAGAAGTATATTGCAGAGATTGTCCGATTACATGGTATACCAAAGACTATCATGTCTGACTGTGGGTCACAATTTACCGCTCATTTTTGGGAGCATCTTCATAAAGGTTTGGGTACTAGCTTGATTCATAGTACAGCTTACCACCCACAAACAGATGGGCAGACAGAGCGAGTTAATGCTGTTCTAGAAGATATGCTTAGAGCTTGTGTGTTATCGTCTAAGGGTTCATGGGAATCATGGTTACCTTTGGCAGAATTCGCTTACAACAACAGTTACCCAGAAAGTATCAAGATGGCTCCATTTGAAGCTTTGTATGGCAAAAAATGTAGGACACCATCGAATTGGGTCGAGCCTAGAGAGAGAAGGTTTTACGGAATTGATTTTGTTGACGAGGCCAAGAAAAAGGTCTAGATTATCCAACAAAACATGAAAGTGGCACAGTCACGCTAGAAGAGCTATGCCGATAAGAGGAGGAGACCTCTTGAGTTTAAAGTAGGTGACTACGTTTATCTGAAGGTTACTCCAATGAAAAAGGTACAAAGGTTTAGAGTAAAGAGAAAACTTGCTCCTAGGTTTGTAGGACCGTACAAGATCATAGAAAAGAAGGGTCCTGTGGCTTATAAGTTACAGTTACCAGAAGCGATGGGTTTGATCTTTCCAGTCTTCCATGTATCACAGTTGAAGAAGTGCTTGCGTATTCCGGAAGAGAGAATAGAACCTCAGAGCATTCAGCTCAAATCAGACTTGGAATACCATGAGCAACCGGTTCGAGTTTTGGACACTAAGGACAGAGTCACTCGGAATAAAGTGGTGAGAACATATAAGATACAGTGGAGTCATCACGATGATGGTGATGCGACGTGGGAAACAGGAGAGTATCTTCAAAACGCTTATAAGGATTTTTATAACAAATGGTTCGTAACTCAAAATCTCGGGACGAGATTCTTATAAGTGGGGAGGGCTATAACACCTCGGTGTTAAGCATGCATTAACATTCCATCTTATGAGCATAATCATCATTTCATTATGCATAAGCATCATTTATGCATTTCATTCCGAAAGAAATGACGTATCATTTCATGTGATGTTTAAATTGATTGAAATTCATCATGTTTAAACTAGTGGGAATGCCATGCTCATGTTTGGATGCCATGATTTCTTGGGTTGATCACTAAGATAGCTTATAAACAATCAGGATACAATTTGGAGCCAAGTTTATATTTAAATTCTTGCCAAATTTTGCTTTTAAACTAATTCTTCAAAACTAGGGTTTTGGGATTTTATTTGACTTTAAATCTGTAATTCAAAATATATTTGGAATTTGACTTTGGTCATAAAAGCAAAGTTGTAGAGAATAAAAATTTGAGCAACTTTTATTTTTGGGCCAAAGTTTGAAACTGCTCTGAATTAGTTCAAAATTTTGTTTGAATAAAAAAGGAATTTAAAATAATTTGAAAAATCCCGTTTTTACCTTATTGGGCCGCCGCCTCCTTTCCGGCCCGGCCTGCCCCGCGCCTCGCCCGCTCGCCAGCGCACCGCGCCCGACCGGCGTCAGACCGCAACCGTTGCATGGCCGCCGAACGCCGGCGACGGCGTACGGGTGGCACCCTGGTGGGCCCGGCTACGCCACGCGCTCGCCTTCACCTACCGACCCCGCTGCGCTCCTCCTCACTCTGCCAGTTCGCTCTCTCCTCCACCAACACAAGCTGCAGCCGCAGCGCTCGCTCCGCCGTGCGCCATCGCCGGCGTAGCTGTTCTGGCCGCGCCAGTTCACCTGAGCTCGCTCCATCTCGCCCTGAACACCGCCTCCTCCTCGCGCGCCTCGTGCTCGCCTCGGTAACCATGGGAAGCTCCGCTTCCCCGTGAATCCCTCGCCGGAGTCATGGCCGAGCTCACCGGAGCACTCCGCTCCGTGGACCTCGCCCCTCCGTACTCCCTCTCACTATCGTTTCACGCGCACGAGCACCGCCCGAGCTCGGTGAAGCTCTCGCGCCACTTCTTGCGCCCCCTCTCGGCCGGAGATGGCCGGCCGGCGGTGAGCCGCACCACCGCGTCGCCATGGCCGCTGGCCAGCTCGCTCTCGAGCTCCTCCAGCCCTGCCACTTGCACTACCGTGTCCGCCTTGGCAAGGTGGTCACGTTGGTGGTGACCTCATCGCCGGTCACCTTGCCGACGGCGAGCTCCCGCCGGACAGCGCGGCCTCCTCTGCCTCAGGGGCTGACGGGTGGGGTCCCGATGACCCCCGGGCCCGTTGTCAGTCTCTGTGTGTGTACATGCGTGTTCAGATCCGGGTGCACCAAGCGTTTTCTTCGGCTGTTTTTTAAAAGGATTTCTAAAAAATGATTTCAAAAATGGATTAAAAAGCTTGTAAAATGTAGATCTCGAGTTACATGGCTCCAAATTTGTTGAAATAAATTTTGTTGTGTTCCTTGTCATTAGATCTACATGATAAAAATATTGCATGTCATTTTTGAGCTACTTTAATGTAGAGCTTTATTTAATTCTTGATATTGCTGATATCTTGTGAAATGTGTAGTAAATTCTATATGTATCAGAAAAATATGATTTCAAATTTGTTAGTCTATTCTTGAGATGTACTTTCAGTAAAAAATATATGTCATGCAGGTTATGTGGAAAAATATGGCTAGGTAGGTTATGTGTATTAATTGCTGATTTCTTGTAAAATTGCTAGGGCTAAAAATATGAATAATACATGTAGGTGAAACTTTTTGGACAGTAATTGTATGCTCTGTAGATCATGGGAAAAATACCAAATCTGTTGTTTGACACTTTTCGTAGTACAAAGTATTTTCATGCTCAATTATCTACCATAGCTTGTCATTTTTGTGTAGATGGTTATACTTATCCAAATACCATGAAAATTTTATGGTAGTCTACTTAGAGTAGTACTATGCTACTGTAATTTTCTCAGATTTTTATGAACACCAGAAATATATGTTGTTGTGTAGCCCTAGTTCAAAATGAAATCAAATGATCTTTTTTAATGCGAGTTTAGTTAATAATGTTCTCTTTGGTGTATCTTTGTAGCATCTTAGTTTGTTGTGGTGATTTGGCATGTTAGTACAGTGGTTGTCATAGTAGATAGTAGTAAATGTTCTTGGATGATGTTGACTACCTTGTAGAAGAGCTTTGCTACTACTATGTCCAATGAAGTTAAACATGGTTATCTACATTTCATGCATCATGATCATTACATGTCATCTCTCCGATGCACCTATGCATTAGCACTTATACATCTGCATCATACAGGATCGCAGGAGGAGTTGCTAGTAGCAGTTCAGGAAGAGCAGACCGGGACAGATCCACAAGAAGTCCAGGCATAGGAGGTGCCAGAGGAAGAGGAGCAAGGATAGGACTTGCCAGAGTGCGTGGATCACCAACCTAGTTCATTCGAACGAGGCAAGCCCCGGAGCATTCTAAGTCTCCTACTTTATAATAGAAATTTTTCTATATATATGAGTTTATATATTGTTGTATTAAGTTGTAGGAGTTGATTGAAACCGTTGATGCATTTATTACTATCCTTGCCTACCTTATTACCTTTTACCCTGTTAGGTCAGGATCGAATAACTGCTTAGCCTTGCTTAGACCGGTAGCGATCGGTGATACCCGGTCACCTACATTTTAGGTGGTTACTGGAAGAGATTGGCTATGGAAAGAATGATATCCTAGAATTAACCATATGTGATGGAAAATTGGAGACCGGACGGAATAGTTGGAGGCACCCAGACAGGGTTCTGGGGTGCTGTTAGTTTCCGTCTGTGTCGATTAAGGACCGATCGTTGCTCGTCCCTCTTGTCATGTTGAATGCATGCCTCACATTTAGTTGGCCGAATAAAGTACCTTTCGACCGCGAAGCTAGTGGCACTATTCGGGTCGGGATCTATACGAGTGCGCGTATTGGTGCTGATGGGGGTATGACAGGGGCGCGAAGAGTGAGCCCAAGGGCAGGTGTGACCTGATTCCTGGCAGTCGGGCGATCCCTGGGTACTGTGGCTCCAGATTATCCCACGGCTACCTGAAAAGTGTCATTTGTGATCTAAGCTACCCTGGCAGGGGAAGCATGGTTTGTGTGAGGAATAAATCACCAGCTGGTTAGGAATCGATTCGAATCGCCATCGCTCCTGGATAGTGAGCACTTGACTTGAGCTACGGCATCGTAGTAATTATTATAGAACAATGATGGTTATCTGGATGATGTGAGTTATGCTAAGCTAAATTGGTAACTGGATGTTATTGGTTAATCATGTGATTGCTATAGTACAGGTGCTTACCTAGATGGATAGGTTATAATAAAGATGATGCAAAGTACTTAAAATGGTTTATTCATGATAACTTATGCTTTCGCAAAAGAGTCAGCTAGCCCACTAAAGAAAGCCTTGCATAATCCTTGGTGTCATTTTATTTTGGTTTAAGACGGGTAAGTCTAGCTGAGTACCTTCTCGTACTCAGGGCGTTGTTCCCATTGTTGTTGCAGATGGTCAAATGTACTACGGCTATTGCATTAACTGCCTGTACCCGGCGATGGGTGACAACTAGGACCAAGGGCAAATGGTCACTCCGTATTTCTCATCTGATGCTTTTGTTGGAGATGACTACCTACTGGCACTGTATCTGAATCAAAAGTGTGTGTGTGGCTTTAAAACTATTTGCTTCCGCTATTTCATTTCAAACTTGGTATGTAATAACTTTATGTTCCAAACTCTGATGTATCAACTGTCGTTGCGAACTTTATGTAACGTGTGACGGTACTTGCTAAACTTGTACGATCTTGGTTTGTATGTCAATTGGTTTGAAATCCTTCGTGGTTTCACGGACTACCGGGTTATACGGGTTTAAGTTTGCTAAATTATCTGCTTCGACGGAAGATTTTCTTACTTAATCTCGTATAATTGGTCGGTTCTGTTACACCACCGGCGCGAACACTTCTTCGAAGTCCACCCCCTGGCGCTGGATGTAGCCCTTTGCCACCAAGCGCGCCTTGTGGCGGACAATGGTGCCCCGCTGGTCACGCTTCACCTTGTAGACCTACTTGAGGCCTATTGCGCGGTGACCGGCGGGAAGCTCGGCGAGACTCCATGTCCCGTTGGCAACGATGGCGTCCATCTCCTCTTACATGGCTTGCTGCCACTCTGGTGCGTGCTCGGCCTCTTTGTACGATCCAGGCTCCTCCGCTGTGACTGCATGGAGCTCATCAAACACAAGCTCACGAGGTGTATACCCAGGTTCCGTGGCGCCACCGAGGATGTCATCAACACGCCGGTAGCACTGGGGCTCGGAGTCGTCCACGTCCGCGTCGAGTGTGTCGTCGAACGTCGGTGGCGTTGCGAACTCGATCCCATCCTGTGGGGACAGTGGAGCTATGAAGGATTTTCCACCTGGAGTGTGCGTCGACATCTTGGTGAGCGCTGGTGAGCCCGGTGCCAGTGACACAGGTGCTGAGCTTGATGAAGATGGCGTCACGGTGGACTCCAGTGCCCTGCCTCTACTAGGCAGGATCATGTACTCGACGCTGAAGGGTTCAGCGCCCTGGGCCGGTGTCGAGGTGGTCGAGATGGTCTCCTAGTTCCAGCTCGCACTCTCGTCGAAGACGACGTCGCGCGACACGTGCACACGGTCACCAACTGGGTCGTAGAGGCGGTATGCCTTGCTCCCCGGCTCATAGCCGAGCAAGACCATCGGAGTGGAGCGATCGTCGAGCTTCTTGAGGTGAGGCCGCACGTCCTTGACATGACCGACGCAGCCGAAGGTCCTCAGGTGATGGACGGACGGCTGCTCGCCATACCAGGCCTCGTACGGCGTCGCCCCGTCCAACGGCTTCTTGGGGGAGCGGTTCAGAAGGTAGACCACAGTGTGCACGGCCTCCCCCCAGAACCTCCCAGGAACACCCTTTGTCTTCATCATGCTGCGGGCCGTCGCGACCACTGTTTGGTTACGGCGCTCGATGACCCCATTTTGCTGGGGCAAGTAGGGGGCCGTCAGTTGACGATGGACGCCGTGATCCGCCATGTAGGCGCCGAACTCGATGGAGGTGAACTCTCCAGCTCTGTCCGTGCGCAGTGCCTTCAATTTGCGCCCGCTCTCTAGCTCTGCACGAGCCTTGAATTTCTTGATGGCAGCCGCCGCCTCATCTTTGCTTGCGATCAAGGTCAGCCACATAAAACGACTCATGTCGTCGATCAACAGGAGAAAATACCTCTTGCCCCCCCGGTGTGGTGGGCTCGATTGGACCGCAGATGTCGCCATGGACGAGCTCCAGGTGCTCATCGACACGGTGGAGGGCTTGCTGAGGGAACGGCGCCCTCTTCTATTTCCCGACCAGGCAGGCGTCGCAGAGTTGATTCACGCGGTCGATCGGAGGCAGGCCACGGACCATCGACTCCCGTGACAGACGACGAAGCGCCTAGAAGTTTAGGTGCCCGTAGCGCGCGTGCCAAAGCTACTCCGGCTCGCTGCTGCACGCCACCAGGCACACTGGACGAGCGATGTGGACGTCGAGGTAGTAGAGTCGGTTTGGTGAGCGGTTGACCTTGGCGAGGAGGCGGCGGTCGGGATCGTAGATGCGCAAAACGTCGTGCTCGATGTCGACCTTGCTCCCAGTGTCATCTAACTGCCCGATGCTGATGATGTTGGCAGTGAGAAGCGGGATGTAGTAGACGCCGGTGAGTGCACGGTGCTCGCCGGACTTGCAGGCGAAGAGCACCGTGCCACGCCCTTCAATATTCACCACCGATCCATCGCCGGAGCGCACGGTCCCACACACGGCAGGATTGAGCTCGGTGAACGTGCTCCACACACCTGTCATATGGTTAGTGGCACCTATGTCGAGGACCCATCGTCCTCCGGCGTTGTCGCTCTGGCCGTCAATCTGGATGAAGACCTTGGCCTCGACCAGCTTGACGCGGCGCGGGGTGTCCATCGTCGGCGGGGCGGCTGGCGCGGGTGCGTCGACCTGGACCGCTGCCTGCTCCACCGTGGCCATCATGAGCGCCGGTTCTTCATCGTCGGCTTGCGCCTGCGCGACGTGTGCAGTCGCCTTCTTCTTGCCACGGTAGTCCTTGGCCCAATGGCTAGTTTTGCCGTAGTTCTTGCAGCGATCTCCAGGCGGCGGTTTCCCACCACCGGAATTCCTGGATCTCGCGCTTTGGACGTCATGGCCTTCACGCAGTGCCGAGTTGGAGCCGCCACGCCCGCGTCCATGTCCTCGGTGGTTTCCATGGGAGCTGGAACCCGCGCTACTCCCGGAGTCTTGCTCGCGGCGGGCTTTGCGTCGTGCTTCCCAGTCCTCTTCGCACAGCATCAGGTACCCCATGGCGTCCGTGACCTACTGCGGCTTGGCACGCTCCTCGAACACGCGTAGGCGACCGATCACGTCCTCGAGGGAGATCTTGTTCAGGTCGCTGAACATCTCGATGGAGACCGTGGCTTGGCTCAGCTTCTCGGGTACAACCTGCAACATCTTCTTGACTACCTCAGGTTCGGTGATGTTGTCGCCGAGAGTCCGGAGATTCGTGGCGAGTGTGGTGATGCGGATGCCGAAGTCACTGACGGTTTCCCCTTCCTTGAAGGTGAGGTTGCCGAAGTCCCGGAGGAGCTGCTGCGCGCTGGCGTCACGCGCGCGCTCGTCGCCGATCCGTAGGATCTTGACCGCCTCCCAGGCTTCCTTCACCGTGCGTTGGGGTGCGAGAGTGCTCCACAGCTCGAACGGTACCAAGCGCAGGAGCCCTGCCATCGCCTGGCGATCCGCGTGGTAGTCCTCCTCGTCGGGGTCGTTGTCGATGGCGTCGATCACGACGTCCCAGACCCTAAGGGTCTGGAAATTCACATCCATGACCATGGCCCACTCGGGGTAGTTGGTCCGCGTGAGCATCGGCCACGCGACGTTCGCAGACGGGCGCTCCACGACGCGCTCGATGACGCGCGACCCAGCGTCCCGGGTGCGCGAGCGACGATTGTGGGAGCGGCCTCGGTGACGCGGCGGCGAGCGCGACGGCGGTACCTTTTTCTCGCTGGTGCCATCTCCAGCCGCCGTCTTCTTCTCCGACGGTGACTTGGACATGTTGACGGCGAACCTCGGCTCCGATGCCATTTGACAGAACCCGATCAACTGCTCAGCGAGCAAGGAGGATCGGAGATCGAAGTGGACACACGCGAACGCAATTGGACACACAGTTTGGTGTTGCGAAAGCGGCAGCGTTTTCAGGTTTAGATTGCTGAATTTAAAGCCTACTTACAGAGTTAATCTCAGCACGTTCGTGCACATGATGTGCCATCCCACACCGCTGGGACGTGCCGCGAAGAATGCGCGCATGACGAGCTCATGGCGAGTGGCTGCATGCGCGCTGGCTAAACTTAGCTACGCTAACAACGGAAGAAAAATAAACTATACAATATCCGGCAACAGGCTTATCAACATAGATTGGTAAGCACTCATTAGCAGTTCGAGGCACATGAGTATAGAATATTGCTAATTAGAAGGCCAACGGTTATGAGATTCAAAAGTTAGTCCATCAACAGTGTAGTTCTGTAAATGTTTAGCAATGGAAGGTCTGAAAAAATGAAGCTTAGTAAAATGAATGGAATACATTAAACTGTTGTGTGCCAAAAAGGAGCCATGGTGTGTGTGTGTTTAATTTAAGTTTGTCTCCCTGAGTTTTTTTCACAATGTGATTAATTTACTCAAGGAACACTTGCATGCCTAGTAGTGGGTTTTCTATAGGACCAGATCACACATACAGCTACTACTTTGATATTTTTCATATTACCACTGTTACTGCACGAAATAAAAGCTTTAGATCAAACACCTAAAATCTGACAAACCACATGTCATTTGAAAATTGACGAAACTAGTATGGTTGTAATGGCAGCTCCATTTTGGACCTCAAGAAAAAGAGTGGCTGCATTTGGGAAATTAGTTCTACAGATCCAAAGGATAATTAATAGAACTGGATTCCTTTCTTATTCCTAATGACTCTCTGACTGATCCAGCCTATCTACAGAGAGCACGTATACTACATGCACAAACGTTGACATTTAATTTGATATTTTCATTTTTGCCTATCTACAGAGAGCACATATACTACATGAAGGTAATTATTTAGCAAAAATAAGTACAATGGAAGTTGTTTAGACCTAACACACACAAATAATATATTTGGTGGTGACTAAACCAATGATCACGCATTAAACAAGTACCATGCAAGGCATAATGGTACTAACCTTTTGGCAAAGATTGTGGAGAACAGCAACCCTTTTGGCTGAAAGCCTTACATCATTTGGCATGTCAAACTTCCAGAAACAATGTGTTATTGATGTTCTTCAAATATAAAAGTGAACTGAAAGAAACACACAACAGAAATCGTAAGTACCTTATATTTTGATTCTGTGAATTCCTAATGCCAAATTCCATCATATTTTAGGTGGGAATAACCTGATAAGCCCTTTCTTGAAGCAGCAGCAGGATGTTAAACTATAAATTTGCCATAGAAACAATAAATCTGCTTAATAAAATATAATATTTCCAGTTGACAAACTTATATCTCATATATTAACATAACCATATATGTTTAATAGGCATAGTAATTTTTTAAAAGACTTGTACAGAATTACTGTGCTTTCAAAGACAAAGAATCAGCTTATGAGGACTATGATTAAAAGTGAAAGCCTCTATAAAACTGGAAAATGGAAAACTATACTAGATGATCAATGTGATTGAAAATGAAATCTTCTATAACATTTAAAAATTGCAAACTGTGAGTAATAGTAAAAGCCTCTATATAACTCTTAAAAATAGAGGATAGAACGTTACATGCATTCGGAATTGCAGAACAGGCAAAGGATGTTCTGTCAGTTTTCTCTCTGCAAGTCTACATCAAGTGTGTTCGTTACATCTAGACGAAGCCAAAAAAAAAAAGAAACAGGAGGTACGCAGGCACAGGTGAACCACATGATAATAAATCAAACACAACGGTTTTAAGGAGAGAAACATAGCCAAAGAACATCTGTACTTCAGGTTTGATTAAAGGAAGAAATATTGGTTAAGAGTGACAAAAAAGATATCATAGTCAACATAGCAACACAGACCATAGCAATAAATAAAATACAGATAGTGAGTTCGAATTTCATAAGCATAGGTACTACTGGACACAGAGATCATAAAATGGACACCGAGATCATAAGTTGCATCAAAGTTTATTTCTACCGGAACAGTTGGATGAGAATGTATCAATGTATATATACATCCTTTCTAGGAAAAAATAGGCCTATAAACTAAAAAGAGAAACTCATAAATATCATGCCTCATACTAATATAAGGTGTGCACTCTTTTGTTTCTTACTAGGAACTAATATGGACTAATTTCTTATAATTCCTTAAGATATTTATCTTCAAGGCAGAGTTTCCCTCTAATTAATAGGAACATCAATATACATCTGTGCATGGTACCTCAATCTAAAAGGTAAAATTCAGATGCAGTCTAGACTCTAGAAAGTGCATATACATCTGTGCATGGTACCTCAATTCTAGACAGATCAAAACAGCAATAAAAATCATGTAAGAACAAAAAGATACACATCACACACTACATGCAGAGTTTCCCTCTAAAATTACAAGTACATTATTCATAATCTTAAAAATAATTATTTCTACTCCATATGTTGATCGATAGAAATTATATTATAAGCCCAACAAACGACACCAAGAGGTATTAACAACAAGATAAAGAAATAGGAGTAGTGAACTGTACCAGCAGTAACAAGAGGACCCAAGCCCAACATAGGACACAATCAAGTATGTCTGCTAGTATTTCAAATATAGCATCCCAATGTTATACCTACTTTCCTAGTAAGTGCAAAAACAATGTAACTGTGATGACAAGCACAATTACTGTGTGGACAAAGCATAAAAGTTATGTGAAGAAATTTCACCTCAACATAAGTAAAAATGCTTTAAGCAAAATGTCACACCAATTGTACAGATCACATATCGTTACTAGTTAACAGATCAAGGAAACAACAAATAAGGTACCATAGTCAAGAACTTCTGTTACTACTCATATCTAAATGCAGCACCAAGTTTATCTATTTATCTCTATATTACATGAGCTGAATATGCAATTAATCAACAACCTATGTTACGGTACTGCTATGTTAAAGTACAGCTAGATAGTCCAGATTTATAAGCAAACAAGCTGAAAGAACTGAAGCAATGCACAGATCTACAATATGGATTAGCCAAAAAAAACACAAAAAATGGAAGTATAGTGACTTAAAGAATTAGTAGCTGCACAAACAATGGCGTTTGATATTTTAAATGGGCCTATTATAGTACAGAGAGCATGTGTACTACATGCATATCATTATTTAGCAAAGTTAAGCACAATGGAAGTTTCTTAGATCCTACACACGCTAATAATTGTGACAAATAGTGGCCTCAGAACTAGTCCTCCATGTTCACATGATCTTGTTCTTGGAGCTTTAGGGCCATAGACAGAAACTGCAATAGCATGAAAAGGCATCAAGGTGAAAAAGAACACCCCAAGAAAACATTAGGGTTTGTTTGGTAACAAGAAAACATTAGGGTCTGTTTGGTAGCAAGAAGAACAACACCAGAAAACAGGAAGTACACAGTCCCTCACAAGAACGAGATCACTTTTTCATCACTAAATTGGGAACTTTTCATCACTGGTCCCATATTACCTGACTGATGAAGAAACATAATTTTCAAACAGAAAGATCAAATCCAGCCTCCAACCACTAGACAGTGAAGGTTTGGACGCCACTGTCCATTGGGCAGTGAACTAAATTAGCCATTAACAGCTAAATGGTTAGAATAGATGAAAATATCAGAGGGCCAAAACAATTCTTAAAAGGTACATACAGAGGAACCGAATCAAAACCCAGAGAGGATGCAAAGTGAATCGAAACATACAGAATATGTAAAGTGAAAAATAATTCTAGATAACTTTACAAAGAAATTGATACAAGGTACCGCATGAGTGACTGAAATCATTTTTGAAATTAAATTATTCCAGCAGGTGGAACCACCAAACCAAGTAGTAAAAAATGCATATATTTGTTTATGATGCTATGCATATTAACAACTTGTACTATAAAAAATGTATAAAGAAGAACCTCCTGTTATAGAATCAGGAATGGTTTAATAATTCTTGCAACCTGCAGGATTTAGTAGAAGTATAATTAAAACAACTAGCATAAGAAAAACAACCAGCACAGGATTTAGTAGACATAAATATTTCTACGTAATCCATGAAAGTATGTTTATAATGAAAGGCAGATAAAGCACCATTTTTAAAAGTTGTTTAGAAGGACTAAACAAAGAATAGATTAAAGAAGTGACAAATGATAATTCCATAATATCTAATCATTTGGGAAGTACTAATTTTAGAGAACCGAGAAACCAAAAGTATATTATATGTAGACATACAGGCAACCAACTGAAACGACATATATAAACTAAACACAATAGCTGTTGTTCCCAGGACACACAATGGCTTGAGCTGTTGAGTCGTCAGATCTTTTTTTTCTTCTCAATTAAGCTCGTGAATAGGATTGTACAAGAAGAAATCTGGTTCGTGGCACATCTAGAGTAAAGTTCTAAAGACTAATAAAAAAGCAATCCGCTTGCAGCTTCGAATATAATAACTAAAAAGCAGCAACCACACTGCCACATTTTATAATGAAAAAAGAACCACCGGTAATAGATCCGAAACATCTAAGAACAGACATAAAACAAGCATATCTTATAAGAATCTTATTATCAAAAGAAAACCAAAAACTACATGGGACGCAAGAGTCGTTGCTTATATTATCTAAAAAGGAAGCATAGGGATGAACTAACGACAGGCCAAGTGCATCCATCAAACACATTGACCAGATCTAAAAAACTAACCAAAAGCACCAGACATATGAACTCATAGCAGCATCCAGATCCAATAAATAATAGTTTACTAAAAGCAGCAGATGGCTGAAGAGAATAAAGATGATGAGAGGTGAGAGCTCGTGGAAAACCGTTGTCATCTTCATCCATGGGAAGAGCTTCTGGAACAGAGAGACGACAGAAGAGAGGCAAAGATGGGGAGAAGTGATAGATCCAGACGAAAGAGCTTGCGGAAAAGCACGGGACTGACGGAGCAAGGCAAGAACTGTGGAGACGACGGAGCACGGCGATGAAGACTGGCGGAGGAGGGCGATGAAGTGCGTGTAGCACGGCGGCGCGGTGAGAGGTCTGGGAAAAGTGAGGGAAGGAGAGAGAGGAGCTGGAGAAGAAAGAGAAAAAAGAAGGAGAGAGAGAGGATCAGACGAAAAGAAGAGAGAGAGAGAGGAACAGCGCTTGAGAGAGGCTATGATGAAATAGGAGCCAGACAAAGCTGAGTCGAGGCTGAGGAGCCAGACGAAACGGAGCCGACGGAGCGGAGCCATGAGTCTTGCATGCACGGGTGCTCCAGCGCGGAAAAGTCAACATGCAGCGCGGGACCCATGGGGAAAAGCCACCAACCAGAGGAGAAGAATAAGCTCCGCGGGCGCTCGTACGCAAGGTTTTTTCAGTCTGCTCGACCTGAAGACACCCGCACCCACACCCTCGCGAGCACCCGAACCTGCGGGTGTGATTGCCGAAGTGATCAGGGTGGCGCGATTAGAGTATGTTTGGCTGCCACGCTTACCCTGTGGGGCCATCCAGCCTGGCATGGCAGTATGTTTTCGCCGTGTTAGGGGAGAGTTGGCGCGGTCAAAAGAATTAGTTTTGAATAAAAAAGAGATATATAATTAAAAATAAAATTTCTTTGAAAAAAGATTTTAAAAATCCCTAATTTGCTTGGAAACATTTTCGACAAAGAACATGGCGAGTCGAACGACATCGTTTGTATGAGGCTGAGAAACGAGCCAATGCTACGCGGTATCATCCGTGAGCACCGGTCAGATCGGTGACCTGATCGCGGTGAACGGCCTGTCCAGCACCGAACGCGTCCGCGCCGAGAGCTCCTGCGCGACGCTCCGCATGGTCGGGCGGGCTTCGGGGTCCTCCCGCACGCATGACAGCGCCACCAGAAACGCGAACACCACCTGCGCGCCCACCTGCCCTTCGGGAGAGTCCGGCCTCCGATCCAGGGCGTCCTTCGTCAGCAGCGACCCATTGGTGTCCGGGACCGGGAGCCGCGAGTGCAGGGAGCTTATGAGGCTGCCTGCCTGCCCATCAGGATCTCCAGCGCCACCACGCCGAAGCTGTACACGTCGCACTTGGTCGTCACCCTCAGGTACGCCAGCTCTGCGGCCAAGAAAGAAGCAGCACCAGCCATGCCATGGCAATGTGAGCGCGGCAGCGGAACAGCGCATATGACACGACGCAGCCCCTGTGAAGTGAAATGCAACATCTTTACATTACCTGGCGCCATGTAGCCGTAGGAGCCGGCGACGCTGGTGCAGTCGGAGCGGCCGGGGGCGAGGAACCTCGCCGTGCCGAAGTCGGACACCCGCGGCTCGTAGTCCGGGTCCAGCAGCACGTTGTTGACCGTCACGTCGCGGTGGATCATCGGCGGCGAGCAGTCGTGGTGCAGGTACGCCAGCGCCTGCGCCAGGCCGCCGATGGCGCGCACCCGCGCGGGCCAGTCGAACAGCTCGCAGCCGCCGCCGGGACCGTACAGCACCTTCCCGAGGCTGCCGCGCTCCACCAGCTCGTACGCCAGGTACATGTGCCCGCCCATGGCGCTGAAGCCGTGGAGCCTCACAATGTTGCGGCGCCGGACGAGCGTCAGCGCCCGGACCTCGTTCTCGAAGCTCTTCTCGCTGACGCCCCGGCGGCGGGCGTCGCCGGTCTCCGAAGCGTCCAGCCGCTTCACGGCCAGGCTCTGCCCACCGGGGCCCGGCAGGTCGGCCCGGTACACGCTCCTGAAGCTGCCCTTGCCGATGCAGTAGGCCTCGTTGAAGTGCTCCGTCGCCGCCAGGATGTCGCCGAACGAGAACGCCGCCCTTGCCCCATATGGAAGCCGTCAGAGCCATCGAGCCGCCGCTCGCCGTCGTGTCGGGGCTGTCTTGTCCGGCTCGCCTCCTCCTCCGGGCCACCAGCACGCACGACAATGCAGCTACGGAGAGCACAAGCGCCGCGAAGGAAACCAGCGTGACGGCGAGGACTAGCCTCGCGCGGTACCGTTTGGAGCTAGAGCCTCCTCTACTCGACTCCGAGCGACAGGAACTCAGCCCGGCGATGTCGCCGCACAGGCCAGGGTTGCCGCTAAGATCAAGCTCCTGCAGCGAGGCCATCTTTCCGAGCAGAGCCGGCACCTCTCCAGTGAAGCTGTTGCGGCTCAGGTTCAGGTGCCACATGTGGGCAAGGTTGGTCAGCTCCACCGGCACGCCACCGTCGAGGTGATTTCCGGACAGGTCCAGCCGTAGCATACCAGTGGCATTCCCGAGCGTCAGAGGGATCTGCCCCGACATGTTATGGCTCAAATCCAGCTCGAGCAAAGGCGATGCACCGAGCTCTCGGGCGGTATCGTGCCGGCCAGGCAATTCGATGAGAGTCTCAAATCTTGCAATGCGGTCGTGGCGCCGTAACTGGCCGGAATTGTCCCGGTGATCAGCGGCGGATCTAGCGGTGGGGCGGGCGGGGCTCAAGCCCCCCCTACTGCCGTTGAGACAATGGAGCACGCCGGTGATCATGTTGCCCTCCAAGTGCAGGTACGAGAGGTTCTTGAACTGAGGCCCTGTTTAGTTCACCCCAAATCCAAACTTTGACACTATGCAAAAATAAGATTTCCCATCACATCAAACTTCGTGGTACATGCATGGAGTACTAAATGTTGACGAAATTAAAAACTAATTGCACAGTTTGGTTGTACTTTGCGAGACGAACGTTTTGAGCCTAATTAGTCATCGTTTGGACAATTATTATCAAATACAAACGAAATACTACAATGGTTACTGTAGCTACAGTAACTAGGGCGGGCACAAGTGCTCGTAGTAGGGGGTTACAAGTAGCTACTGTAAATACAAACAAAATGCTATAAGAGCTCGTAGTAGGGGGTTACAAGTAGGACAAGAGAGGGAGCTAGCCCCAAGTCTCTATGATGAACGAGACAAATTGCTCGAGACGTTGATCTAAGTGTGGGTGCTACAGTCTGTGTTCGTCTACCTCGTGAGTTCGTATGTGCCTAAATGTGTTCCAGTTCATGCCCGTCTCCCCCGTCCTCCTAGAAATGGCCCCGGTCCCTCCCTTTTATAGTAGAAGGGGGGATGGAGGTGATACATGCTCTAGTTTTGTGGCGTCGTGTGAACAGAGGCGACATGTTCGAGACCTGTAGCCTGTTGCTGTGGCGGAATAGTCGATGGAGTGGTTCTGCCCCTGGCCGGAGCAGCGCACCGGTCACATCCGATCCTGTGCGACATAATAGCTTGATGTAGGGCCTAACGAGCGACGTGTCGGTCGTAGTGCGTTGTCCGCACGAAGTGCCGAGGCCGAGCCATCTTGGGGAGGGGCTCGGCAGGTGTGACCCTCAAGGTTGTCGAGACCCTGAGGTAAATTGTCGAGGCGTGGGTGGAGCGGCTGACCCTGCACACTGATTCCGAGGCTACAGGGGTCCAAGCTTAACTCCCCATGCCGCGTTGTCCTCGGAGTAGTTAGAGTTAGGCAGCACAGTGTGGTATGGACATTTAGTTGTGGGCACAGTGCTGCGCACAGTGGCCGGTAACTCCTGCCTTGTCTTGTTTCGGGCGGCATGGTGTCGATGTGATTTGCGTCTCGTCGGCCACTCCTCTCATACCGAGCTGTCATCCGGATGACGTCGTGGGAGTGGTTGGTCGAGGCGGAGGCGATGGGGTGGTTTGTCGAGCCCGTCTTGAACGAGGTGGAGCGTTGGTAACTCGTCCGAGGCCTTTTGGGCGGGGTCTCGGGCGAGTCGAAGAATTGGTTTCCTGTCCGAGGCCTCTCGGGCGAGGCCACTGGCGAGGCGGAGAGTTAGTTATCCATCCGAGGCCTTGGACGTGCCCCGCGTGCGATACGAGGGCCTCGGCAGTCAGCGTCGTACTCGGTTTAGGTAGAATAGTGCGGGACGTGTGTCCACAAGGCACGGTAACCCCTGCACCGTCAGTAAGGGATGGTAAAAAGAAGATTTGACCGTTCTCCCATCGCTCCTGTTGCTGTACCCTGCCGGTCGTGGCTGACGTAGCGGGTGCTCGCAGGGGCATTAAATGGATGGGACAGCCTGCCAGAGGGACGATCGAGGCGGAGGCGACGAGGACACGGGACGAGCCAGGCCTCGGGCGAGGTGGAACGGGATCGGGACGTCCGAGACCCTGACCGGGGGCCTCGGGCGAGGCGGAGATTTGGCCCGAGACTAGATTCGGCCTCGGACATCACCGTGAACTGTGTCCTTAGTCTGACTAAGGAGGCCTCATGAGGGTTTTATGAGTTTTTTTTCGGCCTTTGCTTAGGGTACCCCTTTTTATGGTACCCGACAGTAGCCCCCGAGCCTCTAGGAGAGTGTGAGTGCTCTCTCGGAGGTTTGAGACTTGGCTTACGGCGGCTTTTGTCGAGATTTGCGTTTCATACTCGAGGCCTTGGTGGGTGTAGCCCCCGAGGCCCTGGAGGAGTGGATTTGACTCCTCCAGGGGCTTTCCTTACGTCATGTGATGGATTTTTATTGCGCTAGCCGAGCCCATGAATGCGAGTTCGGGTCGCTGAGCCTCGGTTTAGTTATAGGAAGAACCCCCGAGCCTCTGCTCGGAGCAAGAGGACGACTAGGAGTTTCCCTGTCTTTTTTGCATCGCCCTCACGCATCCATTTTGTTCGGAAGGAGGGGTGGAGGGTGCCATGCTACCCTCGGTGGGCGCGAGCAGTGACACCTCCGGCGAGCTGTTATCGGGTAAGTCCGAGTGGAGGCCCGAACCCCGTTCGTTAGGGGTCGGCTAGTGGTCCAGAGACGCACTCCATGAGTACCAGAGGGTTTCTCTAGTGGGTGTTGGGGCCGTTCGCTAAGCCCCGGTGGCTCGGTGCCTCCCTACGGTGGGATCCCATTCGGAGACCTCCCTACTGGTCTCGGACACGACTTAGAGCGTCCCGAGCAGTCGCCTACTCGGGTCTCGGCCAAGCGTGGGCTCGCCCATAGTCGTCTCTGACTCTGTTGCCCTGGGGCAGCTGTCGAAACCCTTAGGGGCCCAGCCTTCGAACCCCTGGATCGTAACGGGCTCGGTGCCCTTTTATTGTGTTTTTTCGAGTCTTCAGGTGCGGGCTTGGGTCGCTTGTCCTTGTCTTGGGTGCAGAAGGAGCCCCCGAGCCTCCGCACGGAGCGAGAGGGCGGTCAAGGGCCCCCCTGACTTTTTTGTTCAACCCTCGCACATCCTTTTCGTTCGAATGGAGGGGTTGTTTGCAGAGCCCACTCGTGTGCGAACTTGGGTCACTGGGTCTCGGCAAACTTGCAGGAAGAGCCCCCTAGCCTCTGCACGGAGCGAGAGGGCCGTTAGGTGCTCTCATGGCTTTTTATATGCCCCTCGCGCGTGAGGGCTTGTTTGCTGAGACCCCCTCGGGTGCGAGCCTGGGTCATGGGGTCTCAACATATCTATAGGAAGAGCTCCCTAGCCTCTGCCCGGAGCAAGAGGGTCGTCAGGAGTTCCCCTGGCTTTTTGTACGACCCTCGCGCAACCTTTTCGTTCAGAAGGAGGGGTTTGTTTGCCGAGCCCCCTCGAGTGCGAACCTGGGTCGCTGGGTCTCGACAAAGTTGCAGGGAGAGCCCCTTAGCCTCTGTGGGAGGTCCGTCAGGGGTTCCCTGGCTTTTTTATACGACCCTCGCACTTCCTTTTTGTTTGGAAGGAGGGGTGGAATATGCCAGGCTACCCTCGATGGGCGCGAGCGTTGGCAATTTTGGTGAGCTGTTATCGGGTAAGTCCGAGTGGAGGCCCGAGCCCCGTTCGTTAGGGCTCAGCTAGCGGTCCATGGACGCACTCCAAGAGTACCAGAGAGTTTCTCTAGTGGGTGCCGGGGCCGTTCGCTGGGCCCCAGTGGCTTGGTGTCTCCCTACGGTGGGATCCCATTCGGAGACTTCCCTGCCAGTCTTGGACGCGACTTTGGGCGTCCCAAGCGTTTTGCTTGCTTGGGTCTTGGCCCCGTACAGGCTCGCCCGCGGTCGCCCCTGACTCTGTTGCCCTGGGGCGGCTGTCGAAACCCTTAGGGGCCCAGCCTTTGAACCCCTGGACCGTAATGGGCTTGGCGCCCGGTTCCTTCACCTGAAAGGAATAGGGTGGGGGGATATCTCCCCCATCGGTTCGACAACGGCCGGCGCGCCTTTTGAGGCAATTTCCTCCGGGAGGTGGAACAACGCCTGCTGCTGCAGCGGTCGGACATGACGTGGCATCAGTGGATGGGACGTAACTGTTCCCGCGATTAATGAGGAAAAGGTGGACACACGGGCGGTAAAATCGGATCAGGATTAATCGCGCCGGATCTGAGGGAAACTTCCCCGATTTCATCGCTCGTCCGTTTCACCTTCACCCTGCATAAATACGCAACGAGCCTCGCTCCTCCCCTCCTTACCTTACCCGTATTAGCTTTGCCATCTTTGAGCCGTCGCCAGAGCAGAGAGCCCCGGGAGGAAGAAGTGAAAGAGGTGACGCAGAGAGAGAGAGAGACTCATCGCCGTAGTCGAGCCCTCCACCGCACTCATGGCCGACGACATTGTTGTCATCGAGGCGGACCCTTGGGATCCATCCGACGCCACCGTGGAGATGCTTCAGTCGCTCGTCGATGGTGGGCTCCTTCGTCCGGTGACCGACCCCAACAGGCCAGAGTGGATCTCTCCGTTGGGCGAGCCAGAGCAGAGGCCTCGCGATGGTTACGTCGTGAGCTTCGTGTCCTTTCACGAGCGTGGCCTCGGCGTCCCGGCGGACCGATTCATGCGGGCGCTCCCACACTACTATGGCATGGAGCTCCATAACTTCAACCCCAATTCTATCGCGCAGGTGGCCATCTTCATCGCTGTCTGCGAGGGGTATTTGGGGATTGCTCCCCACTAGGAGTTGTGGCTCCATCTCTTCTGGGCGGGGCATACCACCAAGCCGATGGGCACGTCGGGCATGAGGAAGGCGGTGAGGGCCGGCGGCTGCACTCTCCAAGTGCGCCAGGACCGCCAGCACCTCTATATCCCGGCCCAGCTCACGTCAACCAACCGTCGATGGTACACGAGCTGGTTCTATCTTCGCAACGACGACGGCGGACTTCCCCCCTACACTGGGCGGATTGTGGGGAGCTGCCCGGAGAGGTGGAAGTATGGCGTCCCGAGGGAGGATCAGCCCAAGCTGCAGCCGCTCCTGGAGGGGCTGCAGAGGCTACGGGACCACCACCTTACTGCGGCTGTGGTCGTGGCCGCCTTCCACAGCCAGAGGGTGCTGCCGCTGATGGCTCGGCGGCGGCGCCTGTTCAAGATGAGGCCGGACGAGTCGATCGTGGGCTTCTGGCTGTCTGCCTCCACCCTTTCTGACGAGGAAATTATTCGCCGGGTGAGGGAGACGGTGGACGCGAAGTTGAGGAGCGGTGGTCTGACCACCCTCGCGATGCGTCCGTCGTAGGGGTATCTCTCGCTGTTAAATTGCGCGCCGCTGCAGCCCCCGAGCCCTCTCTGTTTCTCATCATTTCTCGTTCCCTTATGCGCGTTCGCCGTTCCTGCAGGGGATGAGGGACGTGCGAGCCTCCCCGCCGCCCATTCCTGAGGACGCGAGGTGGCGGGCGATCAACCGGGCGCACGCCGAGGCGCAAAAAAATGGAAGGACGCCAGGGCGGCGAAGCGCAAGAAGCAGATTCTTGCTCGCGAGAAACTAGACGAGCGTCGTCGGCAGCAAAGGAAGGACGGCCTCCTGTTGGAGGAGTCCCCGTCGCCGTCGCTATCGACGGATGCCTCAGACGAAGATGACAAAGGCGAGATGGGGCGGGGTCCCCTGGACCATCTCCCTAACGTTGAGGAGACGGCGCCCGGGGCGTTGGCAAACAGCCCAGCGCTCCTAGGAGGAGGAGGAGCTGACCCGGGGTCGGCGATTGCCTGCCTCGGGGCCGAGGCCGATACGCCTGAAGAGCAGGCGTTGGGCAAGCGTGCCGTCAGCCTAGTGGGCTCGGCTGCAGTGGTGGTGCAAGTGGCGACACAGCTGACGCAGCTGCTCCCGGCGCCGGGGTCCGTCGAGGACCGACCGGCGCCGACGGATACAGAGGTTGTGCTTCAGCCACCGCTGCCGCCTTTGCAGACGAGGGTCGCCGTGCCGAAGCGGTTGCTGCCCTGGTCGAGGTAATCGTACTTTAGGTGGCGCCGTAGCATTTTTTGTTCGTTCCTTCGTCTTGTGCTGACCCTGTAAGTATTTTGTTCTTAGCCGGAAGTGACCGGTGGAGGTGCCTTCCTTGGCACCCCTTAAAGCGCTCAAGGTGACCCCTGGCTCCACCGCCCATTGGGTGGCGGGGGCACAAGCCGCCATACGACGCGGCGCGGCGTCGGCGACAGCCGACCTGACGGAGTCGGTCCCCCAAGGAGGGGCTATCGAGGCTACCCCGACAACGACGAGGGAGGGGGCGCCTCCGCCTCACGAAGGCGAGGGCCATGAGTCGGATGGGGCCGAGGTGTCCTCTGTTGCCGAGGCCACCGAGGTCGAGGCCCTTAGGGTCTCCGAGGCCGAGGCAACTGCCGAGGCCACAGCAGTGGAGGTCGAAGCCCCCGCGGCCATCGAGGCCACGATGGCAGGGGTCGTTGCCCCCGGGACCACCGAGGCCGGCGTAGTGGCGGTGAGGCCGTCGGCCCAGGAAGTGGAGATGAAGGCGGCGGAAGCCTCGGTGGCACCCTTGGTTCGAGGCCCGCCGTCGTTGCGGGAGAGCGCCCGGGAGGTAGAGGTCATTCTGATCTCCTCCAACGATGTTTTTCAGGCGCGGGAGATGGCCGACGGCGAGGTGGCCGGTGCCATGGAACAGCCGGTTCTGACCCTGGGCGAGGGAAGCTCGGCCCTCGTGCGGGTACGACCCGAGCCCCGCGGGTGGGACCACCCGCGTGTGCTGTGGCAGAGCCGGGACGACCCTAAGGCGGAGCCTCTGTTTGCCCTCGAGGACGCGGCCGAGGGCGGGTGCTGGGACACGTTCGAGCAGTACCACCAGCTGGCGGAGCGGTCACTTCGGAAGGCGCTGTCCGTGGTGGCCGACGATATGCCCGGAGTCACCCAGGTTCGCACTTTCTTTCCTCACACGGTGGTCTTTTTCTGAGTTTTCTTTGTAGGGATTGACCCCTGTTCTGTTTCCCCCAGGAGCTCGAGATCCGGTCCCTCGGGAAGTCGGTCTTTGTCCGGCGGGAGAGGGACGTCTGGGACCAGCTTCAGCGGCAAAAGGGCCTTCTTGCCGACGCCAACGAGCTCCTATTGGTGCGGAGCTCAGAGGTGGAGAACCTCCGCCTTCGTTGTGCCAATGCGAAGGTCGAGGCGGTCACGGCCCGGGAGCAGGTCACCCCTCTGGCGGCGCGGGTCAAGGAGTTGGAGGAGGAGCTGACCCGCGTGGTCGGTGAGCGGGACGCCTTCAGGTCCCGGGCTGGAGAAGCCATGGCCTCGGGCAAAGTCCTTGCTGGGCAGCTAGGGGTGGAGCAGCGTGCGCACCAGCTGACGAAAGGCACCTTGGATGAGGCCCTTACGGTGGCTGAGACCTCCCGGACCGATGCTGTGATCTGGAGGGGAAAGGCCGAAGGTGAGTCTTGTTCCCTTTATTTAATTCGTTTTTCTTGTGTTCGGCCCCTAACTCCTTGGTGCGATACAGAGCTGGTGGGGGAGGCTTCCAGGGTGGCCGAGGCTGCTCGGGTTGAGGCCCAGCACCTGAAGGAGAAGGCCGAGGCGTCTCGGGTCGAGGCCCAGTGTTGGAAGGAGAAAGCCGAGGCCTCTCAGGTCGAGGCCCGACGCTGGGGGTAGAAGGCCGAGGGTGAGTTCCGTAGACTTCCGCCCTTGCTCTGGCTTGTACTCGTTTGTGCTCAACATTGTTCCATTGCGTTTGGCGCAGAGCTGGAGAAAGAGGTCACCCAGGCAGCCGAGGCCTCCGCCGCAGTGCAGGCGATGCTTGAAACCGAGATCGGGGAGCACGATGCGCTGAAGAGCGCCGCCCGTACCGCCTGCGAGGCCCTAGAAGACAAGAGGGTCTAGTTAGGAAGCTCTCTCGGGAGCCGCCTGGTTGCGTTGAGCGGCCAAGTGCGCGAGCGACTCCGAGGGGTGCTGCATATGGGCGTCAAGCGCGCACCGGCCGTCATCGCCTCGCACTATGTCGGCGTTGACCTCCAAGCCATCAGCGATGGCTATGTCCTGCCTGATGATGACAAGGAGGCCGACGAGGCGGTGACGAAGCTGATGGAGGCGGCGGAGGGTCCCGGCGCGGAGCTGGCTGGGCTGTTCAAAGAGGAGGTTGTCCCTCCTCCGCCGTCCGCCGATGCTGGAGACCCTGCGCCGTGACCTGGGCCCAAGAGGCCATGTAATTAGATTAGGGATTATGTTGCCCTACCATAACATTGGCGGCCGTTGAGGCCTTTTTAAAGTGATCGTGCACCGATGCTTTTTTAATCATTTTTCCTTATTGTATTTCCGAGCCTCTGCCCTCTGTCTTGTTTCTGAACGTATCTCTTGCGAAAAACTTCCTCGAAGCCTAAGCTGCCCCTTGGGCAGAAGGTGGTGAGGGAGTGCCGTAGCCCGAAGGCGTAGACCATCTCACGACTCAGCCGACCTTCTGACCTTGAGACAGTCTTTTGGTCCTTAGGTTTTTTTCACAATCAATTTGTCAGAGCCCGCTAGAGAGTTTGGCGTAGGAATTTTTTCAAAAAACGACTAAAGAACAGTGCATGGGACTTAGGGGGGAGTCCCTCCTTCTAGCCCTGAGGGAGGCTCGGTTCTACAGAGACAGAGCAGAGCCTTCCTTATGGTCTTATCGTAATGCCGAGGCCCACGATGGGCTCGGCGGGTTTCTAGAAAATTTAGAACAACTAAAGAACGCTTCTTAATTGTATTCTATGAAACAATGTATACAATGCTTGGAAATTCTAAGGGTAGAAACGACGTAGCTGTTCTATGTTCCAAGCGTTGTTGAGGATTTCACCCTTCTCGTTGGCCAGCTTGTAGGTCCCGAGCTTGAGCACCTTGGCGACGACGTACGGTCCTTCCCATGGCGGGGTCAGCTTGTGGCGGCCCTTGTTGTTCTGCCTCAGCCTCAATACCAGGTCGCCTACCTTCAGGTCTCGGCTTCGAATGCGCTGGGCCTGAAAGCGCCGTAGGGCTTGCTGGTACTTGGCCGAATGTAGTAGCGCCACATCTCGGGCTTCCTCTAGTTGGTCGAGGGCGTCCTCGCGAGTGGTGCGGTTGCTTTGCTCGTTGTAGGCTTGCAGCCTCGGGGAACCATATTCTAAGTCAGTGGGGAGGATAGCCTCGGCTCCATAGACCAAGAAGAAAGGTGTGAACCCCGTGGCTCGGCTTGGGGTGTTCCTCAGGCTCCAGATGACCGACGGGAGTTCAGCGAGCCATTTCTTGCCAAACTTCTTCAACCGGTTGTAAATTCTTGGCTTGAGGCCTTGTAGGATCATGTCGTTAGCACGTTCTACTTGGCCATTTGCCCTTGGGTGTCCTACGGCTGACCAGGCCACACAGATGTGGTGGTCGTCATAGAATGTCAAGAATTTACGACCGGTGAACTGTGTCCCGTTGTCGGTGATGATGGTGTTTGGAACCCCGAACCTGTGGACGATGTCCGTAAAGAACAGCACCGCTTGCTCGGATTTGATTTGATTGATCGGGCAAGCCTCGATCCATTTGGAGAACTTATCGATCGCCACCAGCAGATGGGTGTAGCCCCCGGGGGCCTTCTACAGAGGCCCGACCATGTCGAGCCCCCATACGGCAAATGGCCATGTGATAGGGATGGTTTGGAGGGCTTGGGCCAGGAGGTGCATCTGTCGTGCGTAGTACTGGCATCCCTCATAGGAGCGTACGAGCTTAGTGGCGTCAGCAACCGCTGGTGGCCAGTAGAACCCTTGGCGGAAGGCATTTCCAACAAGCGTCCGAGGTGCTGCGTGGTGACCACAGGCTCCCGCGTGCAAGTCCCAGAGTAGGGCTTGACCTGCCTCGGTGGTGATGCATCGTTGGAGGACGCCAGATGGGCTTCGTCTGTATAACTCGCCGTCGCTGAGAACGTAAGTCTTGGCTCACCAAGCAAGCCGTCGGGCTTCGGTCCTATCAGCGGGAAGCTGTCCTCGAATGAGGCAATCAAGGAATGGGGCTCACCAGTCCGCATCCTGGTTGGCCTCGGGAGGTTCCGGGTTGACTTCCATGACCTCGGGGTCAGCCGAATGAGCCTTGGTGATAGAGGGGGCCTCGAGCCCTACAACGGGCTTGACCGGTGGGCCCTCTTCTGCTGCCGAGGCGTGGTTTGATGGAAGGCTTGTGGAGGTCTCTAGCGAAGACGTTCGGGGGGACCAGGGCCCGTGCCGACGCCATCTTTGCCAGTTCATCCGTGGCCTCGTTGAATTTACATGCGACGTGGTTGAGTTCGAGACCGTCGAACTTGTCTTCTAGGTGATGTACCAGTTTGTAGTACGCCTCCATTTTGGGGTCGAGGCAGTTTGACTCCTTCATGACTTGATCAATGACGAGCTACGAATCACCCTGGATGTCGAGACGTCGTGCTCCAAGTTTGATGGCGATTTGCAAGTCGTTGACGAGAGCTTCATACTCGGCTGCGTTGTTGGAGGCGGGGAAGTGGAGTCAAACCATGTAGCGCATGTGTACCCCAAGGGGGGAGATGAAGAGCAGACCTGTGCCTGCCCCGGTCTTCATCAGGGACCCGTCGAAGTACATGGTCTAGCAGTCCGTCTGAATTTGAGCGGGCGGCAGTTGGGTGTCGGTCCACTCAGCCATAAAATCAGCCAAGACCTGAGACTTGATCGCCTTTCGAGGCATGAAAGTCAAGGCTTCCCCCATGAGTTCGATGGCCCACTTGGCTATCCTACCCGAGGCCTCCCGGTTATGGATTATCTCTCCCAAGGGAAAAGATGACACCACGGTTACCGGGTGGGACTCGAAGTAGTGGCGCAGCTTGCGCCAAGCCAAGACTACGGCGTAGATCAGCTTTTGGATGTGGGGGTAGCGCATTTTGGTCTCAAAAAGTACTTCGCTGATGAAGTAAACAGGTCGTTGGATGGGTAGAGCGTGCCCCTCTTCCTTCCTCTCCACTACCACGGCTGCGCTGACCACCTGGGTCGTTGCGGCGACGTAGAGCAAGAGGGCCTCGTCCCCGACTGGCGGTACTATGATGGGAGGATGGGTGAGCAGTGCTTTGAGCTTGGCGAGGGTTTCTTCGGCCTCGGGGGTCCAAGAAAAGCGTTCCAATTTCCTCAAGAGGCGGTATAGGGGCAAGCCTTTTTCGCCAAGGCGCGAGATGAAGCGGCTCAGAGCCACAAGGCATCTCATAACCTTCTGTACACTCTTGAGGTCTCGGATTGGCCCCATGTTGGTTACGGCTGAGACCTTCTCCGGATTGGCTTTGATGCCACGTTCCAAAACTATGAATCCTAAGAGCATGCCTCGGGGGACCCCGAAGACACACTTCTCGGGATTGAGCTTGATGCCCTTTTCTCTGAGGCACCCAAAGGCTATTTCCTTGTCGCTAACGAGACCACTAGCCTTCCTGGACTTGACCACGATGTCGTCTACGTAGGCCTCGACGGTCTGCCCGATGTGCTTGCCAAACACATGGGTCATGCATCGCTGGTATGTGGCCCCTACGTTTCTGAGGCCAAACGGCATCGTCACGTAGCAATACATGCCGAATGGTGTGATGAAAGAAGTCGCGAGCTGGTCGGACTCTTTCATCTTGATCTGATGGTAACTGGAGTACGCATCAAGGAAGGATAGGGTCTCACATCCTATAGTGGAGTCAACGATTTGGTCAATTCGGGGTAATGGGAAAGGGACTTTTGGACAAGCTTTGTTCAGACCGGTGTAGTCTACACACATTCTCCATTTCCCATTTTTCTTCTTAACTAATACAGGATTAGCTAACCACTCTGGATGGGACACTTCTTTGATGAACCCAGCCGCCAAAAGCTTCTGTACCTCCTCGCCGATGGCTCTGCGCTTTTCCTCGTCGAATCTGCATAGGCGCTGTTTCACCGGCCTGGAGCCGGCCCGGACGTCTAAGGTGTGCTTGGCGACCTCCCTCGGTATGCCCAGCATGTCCGAGGGGCTCCACGCGAATATGTCAGCATTTGCACGAAGAAAGTCGACGACCACGGCTTCCTATTTGATGTCGAGGGTGGCGCTGATCCTCAGCGCCTGGTCATCAGGGCAGGCTGGGTCGACTGGTATGAGTTTGGCGGCCTCCGCGGGCTCAAAAGTCCTGGCATGACGCTTGGAGTCGGGTACCTCGCTACTAAGTTGGTCAAGGTTGATGATGAGGGTCTCGGCCTCTACGATAGCCTCGGCGTACTCGATGCACTCGACATCGCAGTCGTATGCATGTTCGTATGTCGACTCAATAGTGATGACGCCGTTGGGGCCCGGCATCTTGAGCTTGAGGTACGTGTAGTTGGGGACCGCCATGAACTTGGCATAGCACGGCCGCCCCAAGATGGCGTGGTAGGTTCCCTTGAACCCAACCACCTCGAAGGTGAGCACCTCCTTGCGATAGTTGGAGGGAGTACCGAAGCAGACGGGCAGGTCAATGCGCCCGAGGGGCCGCGTACGCTTTCCCGGCACGATGTCGTGGAAAGGCGCGGCATCACCCCGGAGCTGCGACTGGTCGAGCTCCAGGAGCTCCAGGGTGTTGGCGTATAGGATGTTGAGGCCACTGCCCCCGTCCATCAGTACTTTGGTGAGCTAGGTGTTACCGATGATGGGGTTGACGACAAGCGGGTATTGCCCGGGGTTCGGGACATAATCGGGATGGTCGTCCCGGTCGAAGGTGATCGCCTCCCGAGACCAGTTAAGGTACCAGGGAGCGGCCACCTTTACCGAGATGACCTCCCGGTGCTCCCTCTTTCACTGGCGTGCTGAGAGACACGCTGAAGGCCCGCCAAAGATCATGAAGGCGTTGCGCACCTCGGGGAACCCATCGTCCTTGTTGTTGTCCCTGTCGTCGGCACCCTTTCTCTTGGCGTCATCGTCAGGGAGCCCGAGCTTGGTGTAGTAGCGCCGGAGCATGGTGCACTCTTCGAGGGCATGCTTCACCGGGAACTGGTGGTATGGGCAAGGTTTCTTAAGCATGTCGTCGAAGAGCCCGGGGCCCCTGGGGCCTCGGGATTCTTGCGTTCTGCGGCCGCGACCAGGCCGGCCCCAAGGACCCCCTGGTTCCCCTGGCGGTCCTTCTTCTTCTTCTTGGGGAGGTGGGAAGCCGAGACCCCGGGGGCCTCATCCTTCCGCTTCCCCTTGGTGTCGTTGTCGGGGAAGATGGCCCCAACGGCCTCTTCACCTAAGGCGAAGTTGGTGGCGACATCGAGCAGTACGGTCGCCGAGGTTGGCACGTTCTGGCCCAACTCTCGGACCAGGTCTCGGCAGGTGGCACCAGAAAGGAAGGCTTGGACAATTTCTGAGTCACCGACGCTTGGCAGCTCGGTGCATTTCTTGGAAAAGCGTTGGATGAAGTCTCGAAGAGACTCGTCCGGCACCTGGCGACAACTTTTGAGGTCCCAGGAGTTCCCTAGGCGCACGTATGTGCCCTGAAAATTCCCGACAAAGACCCTGACCAAGTCACGCCAGTTGTGGATCTGCGAGGCAGGGAGGTGTTCGAGCCAGGCTCGCGTCGAGTCTGACAGGAACAACGGGAGGTTGCGGATGATGAGACGGTCATCGTCCGCGCCACCTAGCTGACAAGACAGGAGATAGTCGGCCAACCAAAGTTCGGGATTGGTTTCACCGCTGTATTTCGTGAGGTTGGCCGGTTGCCAAAACCGGGCTGGGAAATGGGCGACACGGATAGCTCTGCTAAAGACTCGAGGGCCGGGTGGCTCAGGAGAAGGACTGCGGTCCTCCTCGCTGTCGTAGCGGCCACTTCGGTGCACATGGTAGCCTCGGGCGGGCCCCTCATTGTCATGGCGCTGTCGCCTGCCGGCTACCTCATGCTCGTCCTGGGCCTCGCGTCGGTTGCGTAGCAAGGGGACCCTATGGAGTGCCGGCGCCCGAGCGGGCTCGGGATGAACCAAGGCCTCCCTATCCTACCGAGGCGGTGCTATGAGAAGTTCCAAGGCGCCACCGTGCCGCTGAGAGGCGGAACTTTCGGCCTGCTGCACCGCGGCGGTCTCGAGGAGATCCTGGAGCTCACCGCGGACCCGTTGCCCCTCCGTGGTAGAGGGCTCGGGCATTGTTCAGACTAGCATCATCGCAGCCGCGACGTTCTAGCTGGCGTGATTAAAGATTGGGGGCTGCTCACCCCCGTCATCGTCGTTGATGTGGTGGTGAACATTGCGGGCCCTCCGCTGGGCTCCTCTGCCATCACCGTGACCTTGCTGCTCCTGCTTGAGAGTGTCTCGAAGCTGTTGCAAGAGGAGTCGGTCCTATTTGACCTTGGCCTGAAGTTCACGGAGCTACTCCAGGTCTAGGCGTCGAAGCTGTGCGGGGGCGGGGTTCTCGTTCCGTGCTGTCGGCGGGACAACGCGTGGAGGTGTGGTGTCGCCCGTTCCCCGGCGAGGCGGGGAACGGTTGCATGTCTCCTCGTCCTCATCGCCCGTCCTCAGCATCCCGAGTCCGACGTGGAAGCACTCGTGAGTGGGGTCGTAGGCGCCCTCATCGTCAGAGTCAGAGTAGCCGAAATAGTAGTTGCTCATAGCCAGGAAGCGATGCATGGATTCAGGGTCTCGTAGTCCGGAGAAGTCTGCCCCGGCCCACGCCTCGTCCTCCTCCAAGGAGTCAGCGTGGGCGTGGCTCGAAGTCATGGTGTCGAAGTCGAGGGCGAAGCGTTGGTGGCGTTCTGAGGGCTCTGCGTGAGCAGAGGCGTAGGCGGAAGCATAGGTGGCGGTGGCGTTTCTCAACCCGAAGGGGTACGGGGATGGTGCCATTGCTAGGCTATGCTCCGCCGAAGTCGATCCCTCAGGAGGCGGTAGGGTAGAGCTGGATGATGGGGCGTCGCCGTATGCCGCCGGCGCTTCGCCCGCGTCCAGGCTCAAGCAAGTCAGGTCCCCAATCAGGGATCTTGCGCCAACAGCTGGACATGGGGCGCCGACAGAACGCGGTGCGTCACCATGAGCTCGTGTGGTGTCGGCGTGGCCTCGCTCGCGTCGTGTCTGGTGAGCGCGATGAGAGCGGTCGCCCGAGCGCCGTTTGCGCCTGGGCTGCGAGTGCGTGATGCCGACATCGGTCGGCGGGGCTCGGGGCGTGAGGAGTACCATATCGTACTCACGTCCTAGAGACATGAACTCTAGGCTCCCGAACCAGATCACCGTGCTGAGACGCAGTGGTCGTATGGGGTCTGCCATCCGGGACTTGTTGGGATGACGAAGTTGACACGCAGAGTCCCCTACCTGGCGCGCCAACTGTCGGTGTTTCGGACCGGGGGGTCCTCAACCAACTAGTAATTTTGTACTGCGTGCCCCTAATCCCGGATGGTGATGCAAAGAGACACAATGTTTATACTGGTTCAGGCAATCAGTGCCCTACGTCCAGTCTAGGAGATCGATCTTGTATTCCTTGCACCAAAGTGCTCGTAGTAGGGGGTTACAAGCAGGGCGAGAGAGGGAGCTAGCCCCAAGTCTCTATGATGAACGGGACGAATTGCTCGAGACATTGATCTAAGTGTGGGTGCTACAGCCTGTGTTCGTCTACCTCGTGAGTTCGTATGTGCCTAAGTGTGTTCTAGTTCATGCCCGTCTCCCCCGTCCTCCTAGAAACAGCCCCGGTCCCTCCCTTTTATAGTAGAAGGGGGGATGGGGGTGATACATGCGCTAATTTCGTGGCATCATGTGAACAGAGGCGGCCTGTCCGAGACCTGTAGCCTATTGCTGTGGCGGAATAGTCGATGGAGTGGTTCTGCCCCTGGCCAGAGCAGCGCACCGGTCACATCCGATCCTGTGCGACGTAATAGCTTGATGTAGGGCCTGATGAGCGACGTGTCGGTCGTAGTGCGTTGTCCGCACGAAGTGCCGAGGCTTAGCCGGTGCCGAGGCCGAGCCATCGTGGGGGGGCTCGGCAGGTGTGAACCTCAAGGTTGTCGAGACCCTGAGGTAAATTGTCGAGGCGTGGGTGGAGCGGCTGACCCTACACACTGATTCCGAGGCTACAGGGATCCAAGCTTAACTCCCCATGCCGCGTTGTCCTCGGAGTAGTTAGAGTTAGGCAGCACAGTGCGGTATGGACATTTAATCATGGGCACAGTGCTACGCACAGTGGCCGGTAACTCCTGCCTTGTCTTGTTTCGGGCGGCATGGTGTCGATGTGATTTGCGTCTCGTCGGCCACTCCTCTCGTACCGAGCTGTCATCCGGATGACGTCGTGGGAGTGGTTGGTCGAGGCGGAGGCGATGGGGTGGTTTGCCGAGCCTGTCTTGAACGAGGTGGAGCGTTGGTAACTCGTCCGAGGCCTTTTGGGCGGGGTCTCGGGCGAGTCGGAGAATCGATTTCTTGTCCGAGGCCTCTCGGGCGAGGCCACTGGCGAGGCGGAGAGTTAGTTATCCATCCGAGGCCTTGTATGTGCCCCGCGTGCGATACGGGGGCCTCGGCGGTCAGCGTCGTACTCGGTTTAGGTGGAATAGTGCGGGACGTGTGTCCACAGGGCACGGTAACCCCTGCACCGTCAGTAAGGGATGGCAAAAAGAAGATTTGACCGTTCTCCCATCGCCCCTGTTGTTGTACCCTGCTGGTCGTGGCTAACGTAGCGGGTGCTCGCAGGGGCATTAAATGGATGGGACAGCCTGCCAGAGGGATGATCGAGGCGGAGGCGACAAGGACATGGGACGAGCCCGGCCTCGGGCGAGGTGGAGCGGGATCGGGACGTCCGAGACCCTGATCGGGGGCCTCGGGCGAGGCGGAGATTTGGCCCGAGACCAGATTCGGCCGAGCCGACCTCAGACATCACCGTGAACTGTGTCCTTAGTCTGACTAAGGAGGCCTCATGAGGGTTTTATGAGTTTTTTTTTGCCTTTGCTTAGGGTACCCCTTTTTATGGTACCCGACACTATTCTTCCACGATTCACTGCTGAACTAAACACTCTCAAACTAAACGATCATTTCATCCATTCAAACATTGTTTAAATGCTACTCGGTCATCGAGGAGCTAGTGCACGCCTGTAGTCTACTCTAGTCTACTCGGTCATCGAGGAGCCCTGGCAGTCTACTCTAGTCTCTAGCTGCACGCCTGCACTGCATGCTCCGCCGCAGAGGTCTACCCGACCGGCCCCTAGCCTGGCGACGGGCCTGCCAATTCGGTGAACCCGCCCGCCCGTGTCTTGCCGCGCCATGCTCTGTGGCGCGTCACCACCGCGCCAAGATCGGTGGCGTGGCAGACCCTGCCACGTCACCGGTCAGCGCCCCGCTCGTCGCCACGTCATCCCTCTAGCCGCGCAAGCATGCATGGCGTGACACAGGCGTTTCGCCGCACCATGCAAATAGGCGCGGCCAAAAGTGTTAGTTTTGAAAAAAATATAAACAATGTTAGATTTAAAATTAGTTTACAAAAAGTGTTAAAAATAAGAAAAAAATTCTCACACGACACCCCGCGCCAAGCGAACGGCGCGGGCGCCGCGGCGACGGCGGCCGAGCCGTTGAGTGACCACGAGGCGAGCGCGTCCGCGGGGCGCGGCGGCGGTAGGCTGTCCTTCCACCTCAGGAGCGCCTCGGCCTCGCCCTGCGCCGAGTCTGCGGGGCGCAGGGAGGACGAAAGGAGCAGCAGGTGGGTGAGGAGCAGCAGAAGCGCGCGCCGGCGCCGCGACGTGTCGGCGGCGCGCCTGGTGCAGCCTGCTGTGCGGCGACGGAGCATTGACGTCGTTCTTTCTTTGTGGCTCGCCATCTGTCTTCTTCTCCAGAATCTAGGCAAAGGCGGCTAAGCACACATGTGAATATGTGATCAGGCGTTGCACTGCATTGCTTCTGAAGAGTTGACACGTGGGATTAGAGAGATTGACACACATGTGAAAATCTTTTCCCCCCACGTCAGAATTTTTTCTTTCCTTCATTTCCCCTTTCTTCTTTCTATATATCTAAATGGCATGCATAGAAGGGAATAAGACTAATAAGATTCAAATGAAAGTCTTCTCTCTCGTCATCCTAAATCTACGGTTAATTTTTATAGTTTCCTTTTTATTATATTTATTATACTTGATTTTTATATTTGATTTATACTTAACTTTTAGACTTACGGTGAATATTGTGGTGTAATTTTTAGATATAAATTGGTGTAAGTAAAAATTCGGGTGTGGTGAAGGAATATTATCCCCCCAGTTATTATAACACCTTTAATCTGGGTTAGAAGTTCATCTAAAACATCTGAATCTTTTATAACACGCTCATAAATTCCGGGTGTAGGAGGGATCTAATAAACTGATTATATTTGATTTAAAGACTTGCCCTTCTCCCTTTTCTTGTCAACGTAGTAACAGGTTCATTTTGTAATTTCAGGCTTATACAGTGAATCTTGTCTATCCGTTGTTCGGGTGTTTTGGGTCCTGAGAACACTCGATTTTTTCCTTCACCGTCTTCTTCCCCCTCCCAACCCACGGCAACCTCCTTCTTCACCCCTCCCGCCACCGCCATGGCTATGGGCGCCCCCACCCAAACTGGCCCCGCCGTCTCCTACGCTGCTGGAACCCTAACCACTGTCCCCCTGCCGTTCCCACCGTTTGACCGGCCTGCCTCCCCCGAGCCCCTTCTAAGCCCGCCGGAGTAGAAGAAGAAGAGAGGGAGAGAAGAGAAAAGAAGAGAAAAATCGAGTGTTGGATTACTCTAAAACACTACTGACTCGTTGTATAGCATTTTTGTTACATAATTCATGGGGACTAGATAACTTGTGCTCTATTCTGTCCCGCAACTGGTACATTTTCCGCGCCTGTTCCACCCAGTGGATCCGGTTCAAATCCGGTAGTCCATCTCCATCCCCCCAAAAAAGTTATGCTGGGTCGTGGTCTTGGTTGGCCGCTGGCTTCCTCATCCGGCCGGTCCATCTCCAGCGCCTGTCAATGTGCTGTGGTTGCATCAACTTGATCCATGCTTATACAAATATATACCAGTTATTATCATATCAGGTGAGTAGGTAATTAACCTTGTGTTTTTCTAGTGGTTTTATTTATTGCCTGCAGTGCGCTACATGTACGGCGACTGTACGTTGATATAGTACTCCTATTTGCAAAGGAAAACCGTGTTGCGTAGCTAGGGTTCAGGCTGTTACCAGCTGGTACGAGTAATATAGGAGCACTTAGGACAGTTTCAACGACAAAGAGCGAGGTCAATTACTAGATTAGAGGTGCTGGGAAAAGGGGATAATCAACTCCCTGCAAAATTGAGGGAGTAGGTATGTACTAGTCTGTGCTTGCAAGTTTTTTTTTCTTTTTTTTTTTTTGGTGTTGTGATGAATTTAGTTAGGCCTTTGACATTACGTGACATTGGTGTCAACTCTGTTATTATATGAAAGTGGCACGCATATGAAAACGAAGGATGAAGTGATGGTACGTGAAGGGATCATGACTTTTTTTTATGACAAATTGAGAATTCTACTAACATTTGCATGCTGGCATATAAAGAACTGGCTCAAGGCTTTTTCACATGGTAAAAGACTGAAGAGATGTCGCTGTTTCGTTATCCGTATAGAGCTCAGATTATGTGAGATTGCCAGCAGGATCTTATTGTTGGGTCATCTCTGACGCGACGAATCACTCGCTGTGGGTCTGGCCTAACCTAACAGCTTCTTTCCACGAATTAAACTGGACATGGCAATCCATGCATGCCACTGACACTGAGATTTCTGTGTGCCTACACAACCATATCGATGAGCGTGATCAGATGGCCGCACTTGGAAAGGATCATCATGGGCTACTTTCTGTAGCGTCAGCATGCGTGGTATATGCGTCGAGTGTGTGTTGGGTACTTGGGATCTTAACTTGTCGGTGTTTTGTAAACCAATGAGTGAATTTATGAGTGTCGCGTTACTCTAAAAACACGATGGTAGCACTCAAGACATAAGAAAATTATACAGGTTCAGGCTGGAGCCCTACGTCCAATCTCAAAGAGAGGTAGCGAGTTTGTGTTCCTCGTTTCAAGCGCTCAGAGGTCTTACAACGGGGGTGTGTCAGCTAAGGGATTCGAGGTAGGAGGAATTGGTAGAAAGAGAGTCCGAATGAAGTCTTGGAGGTCTCTCCCTGGCCGGCAATCCATTCTGTCTTGTCTTGGTGTCATCGTATGTTCCAGCATGGTCGTCTTCATGGTTGACGTGATCTTGCTCCCCACGTCATGGCATGGCGTGACGTGATGCTACCGTGCCGGCCGTGGCAGCACTGTTGGCATGGTGGTGACTCACCAACTATCCTGCGTGGTGTGGTCATGCTGTGGTCTCCGTCATCGTTCCCTGTTCTCCAGGTGGCATCGTGGCGACAGTGAGGGAGCAGGTAGCCGCTCTCAGGTTGTTGGTCGCCTTCCCGGGGCGCGGCGCTGTGAGCCTCAACCTTGGGTTGTTGGGTCAAGGCTCCCGGTAGCCTGGTTGATCTTGTGAGGACAAGGCCGGGGTCATGTGACCCATTGCATTGTGGGTGGAGCCGTACGTCCGTCTCGTCGAGCTGGATTTGGGTGGTGAGGTGTCGTATCGATCGTCATCACCTCGTGGTGTTGTCTTGTCTGCGTAGGGGTGCGTAGGGATGGTGTCTGCCCCAAGATTCCGCGTCCCGAGAGATGGCCGCCCTCTCCGTCCCGACGGAGTGAGCGAGGCACGCCTGTCCCTGTCAGAGCGGGCATACTTGACGGTGTCTGGCCTCTCCTGTCCTTTCCTATGGTCAAGACGGGGGAGAGGTCGGGCCGTGTGTCTTGTGTTTGGCCGGGGACCTAAGTGGCCTAAGTGGGCCATAGTTGCTGGGCTTTTGCTAGCTGGGCCACCCGAGTGTCTCTCCATTCGGTGCCTTGATATACCTGGGGTATTTTGTTATTAAGGCTGATGTAAAAAAAAAAAACTTGTTATTAAAGGCAACAGCCATAACTGGCATTATTTATTTCGTTTCCAGCGACCATAATTGGGCTGGGCTTTTGGTGGATGTACGATAGAAGTAAAGGCTTATCAGGCCACTTTGGCCTGGTGTCCCATCCAGCTTTCGGCCATGTAAAGGCCTCTCTTTTAAAACCCGAGGCCTACTAGTGCTGGTGCCAACTGCCAAGCAAAATAACGGAAATGGGCATTATCCTTCCAGAGACAGGCAAATTAGGTAGGAAGATTTCATCTCAAGATTGGACAGTCAGAAAGGAACACTGAAGAGCGGATTAGTATAGTAGTATTCGATTATGAAAAGCCCGTGGTTTTGACTTGACTCTTGAGCAACCTGTCCTTCCTGTTCCATGTCACCATGTGCAAGAGCTCGCTGCTAAGCATGCTTCTCTCCCTGTCCAGATTACTCAACCATGTGGTGATTCCTACGTAGAATCCTAGGCTGCCGATCCTGTTTTCCTGGCACCCATTGAGTTGACCGGCCGCTATGTCTGATTGATAGGGTATACAGCTAGTATTAAGTGTTGACTGACCGCGATCTCCTCGTCAATCAATTGTATCTGTCACCGGCGTGAACCGCGCGAGGACCAGGGGATTAATTAGGGCAGAAGAAAGAACCAATTTATTATTATAACGATAATGATTCCACGTGGGCGCCCGTGTAGACGGACACGTCTTTCCCATTAGCTATCGCGTCTTCGCTCTCTCTCATCGTCACCCTGCCGAAAAAAATAAAGTTCTCCACGGCGCCCTCTCTCGCTCCTGTCCGCCTCCACCGCACTACCTGCTCACCGCTGCCGTGCTCCACTGCACTGCCTACTCGTTGTAGCCGTCGCTCCTTCACCGATCTGGCGAGCCGGCGAGGGGGGGTGACCTTCGTGTGAAGCCGTCCAGTCGGCGAGTTGCCCTCGCCGCTGCCACACGACAAGCTCCATGCGCCGCCCTCAACCTCTGCGCCGCCGTCGAACTCCACAACGACAAGCCTCCATTCGTCCAAGCAACAAGATGACACTGCGGTGAAAGCTCATGTTGCAAGCGTATGTTTTAAGTGTTTCAGATGTTTCATCTAGATGTTGCAAGTGTTTCATCTTGATGTTGCAAAAGTAGATCAGGATATTGCACATGTTGTAATGACTATACACGTCTGTTTTAAGTGTATGTTCCAAATGTTCCATCTGTTTTTCCAGACGTATGGTTGAAAGTGTTTCATCTAGATGTTGCATATGTTTTTGCAAGTGTTTTAGACGTATGTTCCAAGTGTTTCAGCTATTTCCGTATGTATGTTGCAAGCGTTTCATCTGGATGTTTGAAAAGTAGATTTGGTGTTGCAGCAAGTGTTTCATATGCATATTTCATGTGCTCCGTCATGTATGTTGAAAGTATTGCATCTGAATGTTTCAAAAGTAGATTTGATGTTGTATCTCCTTCCTTGTTTTTCTGTTGCCTCGCATCGGTGTCTCTTCCTCCTTCGGTGCCGGCTGGGCATCCATCACCCCCTCTCCCTCTTTTTTCGATGCTGGTGATGCTCGGGCCGACGTGGGCCCCACGTGAATGCAGTGTCATGCCTCATTTGCTCCCTGGCTCCCGGCGGTGGCTTGTTCCGTGCATGCCTCACTGGCTCCCTGGCTCTTTGCACTGCTGCACACGCTAGCTAGCGTTGCTGCGCACTGCGGCCTGCCTGACATCTGTCTGAATATACGGAGTAATACGTTGATGCACAGTCCAAGTGACCTTGCTCAGAGCCTTTTTTTTCTTAAAAAAGGAAAAAAATTCTTGGATAAGTCAGAGTGACTTGCCCAGTCTATAGACAGCGTGGAAGTCTTGGGGATGGAAATGTTATATTGCTAGCTAGGCGCCAAAGGAGACTTCGTGCGCGCTTCTTCGGTGCTTTGTTGGTTTCAGTCGGGTTTATCCGTCAGAAAACAGTGTTTTCTCTCATAATAAATCAGTATTAGTCGGGCTTTTCAGTCAAGAAACTAACCAGCGAACAGGTCTATGGTTTCTAGACTGATAAGCCCGGCTGGTACTGGTTTGTTGTGAGAGAAAAACACTGTTGACTGACTGATAAACTCTAACCGAAACCAACAAGCGATAAAGGTAGAACCAAAGAATTATTATATCTAAACAGACAGTACCTTAGCTTGACTGGGAAATGCGCGCGGTGTGTGTTGGACATACGTACTCCGTATGTCTGCGACCAACGCAAAGGAAGCGAAAAAATTCTCAAAAAAAAAAACGCAAAGTAAGCGAAAAAGAAACTACGAGGTGTGCATGGTATCCACTCGGCCCACGAATACCATCTGTTTGAGGAGTATGGAGTATCACATATAGCGACTTTTACCACGAGTGACTTAGCGAGGAAACTGCGGTCACCGGTTATACGTAAGGCGCCAATGGTTTCGACATCCACAACAATTACAGTGGGCAGTGGGCAATGGTGAAAACTCAAGAGGCATGGCTCCTTTGTGTTTCAAATTGGCTCGATCGGATAAAGGGCAGGGATGTCTGTTGCCAAGGCGCTTCGACAAATAAGATTGGGGATAAGAGAGGGCTGAGGAGAATTTCAACACATGCCTAACTAGGGTAATTCCTTTTCCAATGGTTTGAATCGAATCACATCGAGTCCAACTCAACGTGCCGCTTTCACGCTGGGTGGTAAACTAATGCTAGTATTTCATCAGTATTCAATGCCCAATTCATAGGCTAGACTGCACTTGCACGTAGAGGTAGGAGTAGATTTGAATAATAAAAGTCTATTTTGACTTCAGCTGTCTTGGGGTCAAGCTATTTGGATTTGAATGTCCGCCATCATTTGATGCAATAAAATTCAAAATCCATTGGAGATTAACTCAAAAGGTACGGTGTCCATTGGATTTATTTGGACTCGAGAGATAGACTTCAATAAACTTCAATAAAATTTGCTAAAAGTTTAAGGCGTGAACAATGAACCTTTTATTATAGGATCCGGCTTTTCAGGTAGGGTCGATGTACATATCTCATCATACTCATCCGCATAAGGTAGTACGCAATCGTACTTAAATGTGGGGCCCACATAAATCCAGCCACACCAATATACGTAAAGTAGTGGCAATAGTAGTTCTCAGCAAATTCCAGCCAATTTCGCTAAAATTTTAAGGTACAGCCACGAGGTTTTAAATTTTAGGGTCCAAAATTTCGATGTGAGGACACTTGTATATCTAGTCACATCAATGTGCATAAAGTAGTAGGCAATTGTAATGAGTCATCTCAATAAGTTATAGTCAAATTCACTGAAATTTATTAAAAGGGCGAACACAAACTGTTTAATTCTAGGATCTAACTTTCAGCATAGGATAGTCATTTTGTATTGAAAGATAGAAATTGGACTTACCGATCAAGTACATATTAGTTGTTGTCCATGTTGATTTGAATCCTAAATCTATCAGACTATCACCACGTCTAACTGCACATCACTCATGGCACCAAATTTAGAGGCGGCGCTGAAATGTCTCGTGTCTACTTACTCTGCAAAGGTAACTGTGACTGCGGGCAAATGTGGAGTATCTACTCCTACTTTGCAAAGACAGAACACCTGTCGGTTTTACGTACGTAAAAAAAAAGGTTGGTCCTAGAAAAAATGGCTCTTCCTTCTTTATATGCCTTTTTTCACCTACTTGTATGGTCCTGAAACGAACTTTCATTCCTTTCATGGTCTTTCGTCTGTTTTTGCCACTTAACGGTGTTAAATCAAGGGTAAAAAGACTATTTTGCCCCTAATGTTAAAAAAATAAATTGCAGAGTTTTGTCTGATTGTTGTATATTTGGAGTAATATTAAGCAAATAAATTCACACATAACAGTATGACATATTTGGAGTATGTAATACACATAACAGTACATATTTGGAGTAATATTTGGGTAAAAAGACCACATCTGCGGCCTGCTCTGCTCGACTTGGGGAGGGGCCGGCCGGAGAAGCCTCGCGCTGCCCGCGGGAGGGGCACGCTGTACCAGGCTGGCCGCGGCCGCGGGAGGGGCCACATGGGGCCTCCCTTGCCTGGCTTCGGGAGGGGCTGGCCGGAGAAGCCACGCCGGACCAACCCTGGACGCGCGCGGTGCACGAGGCAGGCGACCGCGCCTCCCCCACGATGGGATACGAAGGGAGTGGGGCCGGGAGGAGGCGGATTCAGCGGATCTGGAGCCGGAGATCCCGATGCCGGCTCTTGGCCGGCTGCGGCGACGTCGGCGCCCTTCCCATCGTCGTCAAACTTTTTTTCTTTTTTTGCGATACGCGACCGCTCGGTCTCGTGCGGCGCTCAGTCGATCTGGATGGGGAGCGGTGGTATTGCCAGAAACACAAAAGGGTAGTGTTGTCTTTTCGCGTATCAACCAAGGGTCAAATTAACAGAGTACCCTAACAGACTTGACAGAAGGCTATAGAAGAAATAAAAGTTCGTTTCAGGGTGACAGAGGTAAGTTCAAAATAAAAGACCAAGAAAGAGTCATTTTTTCCATCACCCTGCAGGTAAAAAGTTTTTTAAAAAAAGTGACCTCCTCGCTGTTACCACCTCGCTCGTGAGTCCTGAGCCGTGGTTTTCGTCCCCGTCCCCCCGCCCGGCCCCGGGTCCGGGTCCGGCTGCGTCTGCGTGCGAGGTGCGACGACTGACGAGTCACGGACAACGGACTGGTCAGCGGTCTCCGTAGACCGCGCGGTGGGGCCCCTGGGCCGGCCGGGACCGGTCCGCGAGCGCGGCGCTGCGCGTGCCCGCCCACGCACGGCCTCATGCAGGGCCAGGGTGGCAGGCGCAGCCGCGTGGGACGTTCTCTGCCTGCCGAGTGAAGCAGCTGGTCGGGTTGACGCCTGTGCAAGTCATGTCATCAGCAGCAAACGCAGCGTATACAACGCCGACGCATTCATGCATGCAGAATTGCAGATGCAGCGGCGTTGGTTGCTGGACAGCAACGACGGCGGCGAAATAAAATTGCCAAGTACAGGATTGACGTGTTGGGGATCTTGTGTTTGACCCCCTACCCGATGGATAACATGGCCCATACAGTGCAAGTGTGCATATATTAAGCCTCCACGTCCATCACTCGCGGTAGAACAGTTTTTTTTTTTTTGAGTGGATCGCGGTAGAACGGTTGACCTTCGTACATCCGGTCACACAACTCAGAAGAAATACATGCCGTTTTCCATCTCCACCATAAAAAAAAAAAAATGTAGGCTCCGAAAAGCCATAAATAAATACTTCGTTCGTTCTAAACTTCAAGCCGTTTTGGATTTATATCCTAAGCCAATTTATCTAGTTTCTTTACAAAGTTTATAGAAAAAAATCCATAAACATCTATAACATCAAACAAGATTCATTAGGTACAACATGAAATATATAGTGAATTCATTCGATACTGTATATTTGGATATAGTTTGCTAGATTTTAGCCGGCGCCATGCAAATTTAAATAAGGACAAATTGAAAATGGTTTTTAATTTGTAATGGAGAAAGAATCTCTTAGTATGAGAGAGAGAGAGAGAGAGAGAGAGACCCACAAGAAAATCTAGTTGGTAAAAGATTAATCAGCTATTATCTTTTGCAAGAAAATGATGGGCTTCTAGATTCTGGCAAATTGAAAACTTGGTGTACAAGAACATGATAGGTAATCATACATTTGCTAAGGTTAGTCCTAGCTCAGTTAAATTTATAACAGAACAACAAATTTGTTGACGTGATAAGTTAATTATGAGGAGAAAGAGAGCAACATAGTTTTAGGGATGAAACCCATCCTTCACCATTACCGAATCTGTATTGAGACTATACATTCTGACACACTTTTAGGGATCCCTTGTGCCCGCGCCTCCTCCCATGAGATGAGACAACAATGATGATTTTTTTTCTGTTTCACCTTTTGTAGGACAATAGTAGGCTTTGTTTATTCACTACTTCATGTTCAAAAAGACTACAATAACCTAGATCATGGTGCTTTTGTGGCTAAACGTTGTGTCGGTGTTTCGGACCAGGGGTCCTCAACCAACTAGTGAATTTGTTCTGCGTGCTCCCGATCCGGATGGTGATGCAAAGAGACACAAGGTTTATACTGGTTCAGGCAATCGAGGCCCTACTTCCAGTCTGAGAGATCGATCTTGTATTCCTTGCACCGAGGTGCTCGTAGTAGGGGGTTACAAGCTAAAGGAGAGAAGGAGCTGGTCCTAGGTCTTGGCAGGTGCCGTGCGTCTTGGCGGCCGCTTGAGACGTTGCTCTCCGTGGCGGGGAGTGCACGTGTGTGTTACAAGGTGTCCCCTTCCTCCCTAAAACAACCCAGTCCTCTCCTTTTATAGCATGAAGGAGGACTTGGGGGTACATGAGCTGATTATACGGCGTCGTGTGAACAGAGGCGCCGTGTTCGAGCCCTGTAGCCTGTTCCTGTGGCGGCGTGGCCGTCGGAGTGGTCCATCCTTGAGTATTGGGCGGCGTGGTCATCCCATCAGTCCTGTGGCGTCGTGGGAGCCCGGGAATGCCTCGGAGTGGATGCGGCGCGAACGTGCAAGCCATCGTGGGACGGGGATCAGGCGCGATGCCGAGGCTTGGTCGATGCCGAGGTCGGCATCGCGATGGGGGGTCTCGGCAGCACGAACCCCAAGATCGCCGAGGCCTCGGTGTACTGATGCCGAGCCCTTGAGCGGGCGGCCGATCATGGGTACAACGTTTGGACACAAGTGGTCGGTAATCCCGTCGTGCCTTTCCCGGTCGGTATGGTTTGGTCGTGGACACGATGGTAGGACACGGTGGCTCGCCCCGGCCGCAGAGGATGGCCGATGCGACCTCGGGTCGCGTCGGCCATCCTGTGGCGTTGAGCCACCGTCCGGCTGAGATTGCGGGAGTGGTTGAAGCATTAATGAGACATGACGAGTTGTTGGGAGGGTCGGCCGAGACGGGGGGCGACGGACCGTAGACGAGCCGGCCTCGAGCGACACGGAGAATGAGGCCTCGCGCGATACGGAGAATGTGGCCTCTGCCGAGGCCTTCCCTGGATAGCCTCGGGCGAGACGGAGACGACATCCCCTGCCGAGGCTCGGCGCCCCCTGCCGAGGCCTACCCTGGGGAGCCTCGCGCGAGGCGGAGTTCGTTCCGAGACCTCCTGCTCGAGGCACGAGGCGAGGTGGAGGAGGGCTCGGTCGTGGCAGGTGAGGGGCCCACGGCTTACCTTCTAGCTTTGTTTTGATGTTTGCTTGGGGTACCCCGTTCTAAGGTACCCGACAGTAGCCCCCGAGCCTCGGGGTGAGTGCGTGCACTTTCCCTGAGGGTTCGTCGAGGCTGGGTTTATGCCCGCTCAGTAGGAATTGGTTTGTTTTAAGGTTCCGGTGGTGTGCTGAAGCGACTCCTGGCCGGGTGGTGAAGTCTTTTGAGCCCCTCGGAGGAGTGAAGTTACACCTCCGTGGGGCTTTTTCTACTTTCGCGTTTGAGTGATCAGTTCTTATTGCATTTGCCGAGCCCATAAGCGCAAGTTCGGGTTATGGGGGTCTCGGACGAGGTTGCAAAAGAGGCCCTCTAGCCTCCGCATGGAGCGAGAGGTTCGTCGTGGGGGTCCCCGATGTTGGGTATGTCCCTCACGCTTCCTTTCGCTCGGAAGGAGGGTGGAATGTGCCACGCTACCCTCGATGGGCGCGAGCGTGGACACTTTCGGTGAGTGTTATCGGGTAGTCCGAGTGGAGGCCCGAGCCCCGTTCGCTAGGGGACGGCTAGCGGTCCGAGACGCACTCAAAAGTACCGGAGGATTTCTCTAGTGGGTGCCGAGGCCGTTCACTGGGCCTCGGTGGCTCGGTGCCTCCCACGGGGATCCCATTCGGATACTTTCCTATCGGTCTCGGACACGACTTAGGATGCCCCGAAGCGATCGCTTCGTTCGGGCTGGGCCATTCATGAGCTCGCCTCAAGTCGCCCCCGACTCTGTTGCCACTGGGGGCGGGCCGAAACCTCTTGAGGCCCAGCCTTGAACCCCTAGACTGTAACGGGCTCGGTGCCCTTTATCGTGTTTTTGTCCTGGTTTTGGGTGCAAGAGGAGCCCCAGAGCCTCCGCCTAGAGCAAGAGGGACGGTCGGGGTCTCGACTTTTTTCATTCGCCCCTCACATATCCTTTTTCGTTCGGACGGAGGGTTGCTTTGCCGAGCCCATTCTCGGTCTCGGCAAGATCACGTGGAGAGCCCCTAGCCTCTCTGCAGCAGAGCGAGAGGGCCATCGGGAGTTCCCCGACTTTTTATACGCCCTCAAGCGTGTGAGGGTTTGTTTGCCGAGCCCATTCTGGTCTCGGCAAGGTCGCAGGAAGAGCCCCTAGCCTCTGCGCAGAGCGAGAGGGCCGTCGGGAGTTCCCCTGACTTTTTATACGCCCCTCGCGCGTGAGGGTTTGTTTGCCGAGCCCCCTGTTGGGCGCGAGCCCGGGTCGTGGGGTCTCGGCATATTTGCAGGAGGAGCCCCCTAGCCTCGTGATAGGGCGAGAAGGCCGTCGGGGTTCCCCGACTTTTTATGCGACCCTCGCGCTTCCTTTTCGCCGGAAGGAGGGATGGAATGTGCCTCGCTACCCTCGATGGGCACGAGCGGTGGCACTTCCGGTGAGCTGTTATCGGGTAGTCCGAGGGAGGCCCAAACCCGCTCGCTAGGGGACGGCTAGTGGTCCAGAGACACACTCCAAGAGTACCAGAGGATTTCTCTAGTGGGTGCCGAGGCTGTTCGTTGGGCCTCGGTGGCTCGGTGCCTCCCTACGGTGGGATCCCATTTGGATACTTTCCTGCCGGTCTCGGACACGACTTTGGGCGTCCCAAGCGTTTTCGCTCGCTTGGGTCTCGGCCCGAATAGGCTCGCCCATGATCGCCTCGACTCTGTTATCTGGGCATTGTCGAAACCCTTTTGGGGTCCACCTTGAACCCCGGATCGTAATAGGCTCAGAGTCTGGTTCCTTCCTATGAAAGGAACAGCCGCGGGAAATATTTTCCCTATTGGCTCGGCCGCGAGTGGCGCGCCTTTTGAGGCAGTTTTATTGGGAGTCGAAATGGTACCTGCTGCCGTAGTGGCCGAGCATGGCGTGGTGGATGGGACGTAACCGTCCTTGCATTTAATGCGGGAGACGTGGGCGCGTGGGCCGGAGAAATCGGCTCATGGTTAATCCGCGCCAGATTGGGGGAAATCTCCCCGATTTCATCGCCTCATCGTTTCGCCTCCTCCTGCATAAATACCGGGGAGTTTTGCCCTCCTCGTCTTACCTTGCTCGCATCGTGCCGCCGCCGCCGAGCCGTCGCTAGAGCAATGAAAGCCGAGAAGGAGAGGAGGAAGAGCGAGCCTAGGAGGAAGCGAAAAAAAAGGGTGAGCGTGGGAGGAGAGAAAAGACTCACCACCGCACTGATTCCCCAGCGCACCCATGGCGGTGATATCGTTGTCGTCGAGGTGGACCCACAGGATCCGTCGGATGTCACCGAGGAGATGCTCGATCGCTTGTCGACGGTGGGCTCCTCCGCCCGGTGATCGACTCCACCAGCCGGAATGGATTGCTCCGACGGGCGAGCGAGCCGAGGCCTCGCGACGGCTATGTCGTAAGCTTCGTCTCCTTCCACGAAGCGTGGCCTCGGCGTCCCGGCGGACCGGTTCATGCGGGCGCCACGCGACTACTACGGCGTGGAGCTCCACAATTTTAATCCCAACTCCGTTGCTCAAAGCGGCTATCTTTGTTGCCGTTCATAGGGGTATTTAGGGATCGCGCCCCATTGGGAGTTGTGGCTCCATCTGTTCCGGGAGGGCATACTACAAAGCCGTCGGGCACGCTCGGGGAAGAGGAAGGCGACGAGGGCGGAGGCTGCACTCTCAAGTGCGCGTCAGACCGCTGCCTCTACATCCCAGCCCAACTCACGTCCTCCAACCGCCGGTGGTACACAAGTTGGTTTTATCTCCGTAACGACGACGGAGGGCTTCCCCACACACCGGGCGGATTGTGGGAGTTGCCCGGAGAAGTGGAAGTGGGGCGCCCAAGGTCGACCAGCCCAAGCCGGAGCCGCTTCTAGAGGGGTGGCGAGGCTGCGGGGGCCACGCCTCACCGTGGGCTGTGGTTGTGGCCGCATTCCACCATGGGAGGGTGTTGCCGCTGATGGCTCGGCGGGCGGCTGTTCGAGATGAGGCCGGGTGAGCCCATTGAGGGCACCGGATGTCCTCTTCCGCCCTTTCCGAGGAGGAGATTCTTCGTCGGGTGGGGAGATGGTAGAGGCGAAGGTGAGGGCGGCAACTTGACCCCTATCATAATGCGGCCGTCGTGGGGTTCCTCTCATTTGGTAAGTTGTGCTTGGCCCTGTAGCCGGGACGCTCCTCGATCTCCTCCTACCCCTTGTTCCCTTATGTGTGTTTGTCTTTCCTTTAGGGGATGAGGGACGTGCGCTGCTCTCCACCACCCGTTCCTGAGGACGCGGAGCGGCGGGCGGTCAACCGTGCTCACGCCGATGCGCAGAAGAGGCGAAAGGACGCCTAGGCGGCGAAGCGCACGAAGCACATCCTCGCGCGCGAGGAGCTGGATAAGCGCCGCCGTCAACAACGGAAGGACGGTCTTCCGCTGGAGGAATCCCCGTCGACGTCGTTGTCGACGAAGGCCTCGAACGGGGACGAGAAGGTCGAGGGAGGGCGAGGTCCCCTGGGCCACCTTCCTGATGTCGTGGAGGTGGCGCTCGGGGTGTCGGAAAGCATCCCGGCACCCCCAGGAAGGGGAGGAGAAGCGGACCGGGGCGGCGGTTGCCCGCCGAGGCCGAGGCCGACACGCCCGAGGCGCGGGCGTTAGTAAACGCGCCGCCGCCCCGTAGGCTCGGGACCGCTATGGCGGCGGGTGGCGGCGAGGCGACGCCGCCGCCCCGCAGAGGATCGAGGGGGCGCCGGGGTCCGCTGAAGACCGTCCGGCGTCCATGGATACGGAGGCGACGCCTCTGCCGCCACCTCCGCCGCTGCGGGTGAGGCATGCCGTGGCGAAGCGGGGGCCGACCCGATCAAGGCAAGTGTATTCTTAGCAGGGTCGTGGTGTTTTTTGGTCGCTTTTTTAGTTTTTGCGCTGACCCTGTAGGTTAATTTTCTTTAGTCGGAAGCGGCCTGCGGACGACCTCCCTTTGGCGCCCCTTAAGGTGCTTAAGGCGAGGCCCGACTCCTCCGCACACTGGGTGGCGGCGGCACAAGCCGCTATCCAATGCGTGCGCGCGCGTCGGCGAGGGTCGTCGACCAACGGGGCCGGCCGCCCAAGGAGGGGTCGCCGAGGCGGCCCCACACACGACGATGGAGGGGTGCTCCGCCTCGTGGGGGCGAGGCTCACGAATCGGATGGGGCCGGCATGCCCTTTGTTCTTTGAGGCCCCGGGGTCTCCGAGGCCGAGGCGACGGAGGCCACGGAGCCCGCGACCGCCGAGACCATGGTGGCCGTGGTCGGCGTCTCCTCGTCGGCCCGAGGCCCACGATGTCGGAGGCCAGAGACCCTGAGACCGCCGAGGCCGTAATTGCAGAGGCCGGAGCCTTCGAGGTGGCGGCAAGGCCGTCTGCGCAGGAGGCGGAGATGCAGGCAGCGGCCGCCTCAGTGGTGCCCTTGGTTCAGTGCCCGCCGTTGGCCTATCCGGTCCCCTCCGACGATACTTCCCGGGCGCGGGAGGTGGTCGACGCCGAGGAGACCAATGCCGTAGAGCAGCCAGCGCCGCTCTTGGACGAGGGGGCTCGGCCCTCGTATGGTCCGCCCAAACCTCATGGTGGGACCACCCATGGTATTGTGGCGGAGCCGGGACGACCCTGAGGGGGAGCCTCTGCTCACCCTTGAGGACGCGGCTGAGGGTGGGCGCTGGAACACCTTCGAGCAGTATCGCCAGCTGGCGGAGCGGTCGCTATGGACGGCGCTATCTGTGGTGGCCGATGAACTGCCCGGAGTCACCCAGGTTCGTGCTTTTCTTTCTCGTGCGACGTTTACCTTCCTGACTTTGTTGCGACCAATGACCCTCGCTCTGCTTCCCCAGGAGCTCGAGACCCGGTCGCTTGGGAAGTCGGTGTTCCTCCGGCGGGAGAGGGGCGTCTGGGACCAGCTTCACCGGCAGAAGGGCCTTCTCGCCAATGCTAACGAGCTTCTGTCGGTGCGGAGCGCGGAGGTGGAGGACCTTCGTCTTCGCTGTGCCGACGCGAAGGTCAAGGCGGCCGCGGTCCAGGCGCAGCTCACCCCCTTGGTGGCGTGGGTCAAGGAGCTGGAGGAGGAGCTTACCCGCGCGGTCAGCGATCGAGACGCCTTCCGGTCCCGGGCCGAAGAGGCGACGGCCTCAGGCAAGGCCCTCGCCGGGCAGCTAGGGGCAGAGGAGAGTGCGCACCGGCTGACCCAAGGCGCTCTGAACGAGGCCCTTGCTGTGGTTGAGGCCTCGCAGATCGAGGCTGTGGTTTTGTAGGGGGCGGTCGAGGGTGAGTTCCAGTCCCCTTGTTTTGTTTTCTTTCCCTTATGTTTGCTCCCTGACTTCCTTGTCTGACGCAGAGCTGGGAAGGGAAGCCTCCAGGGCGGCCGAGGCCTCTAGGTTCGAGGCCCAACGGTTGAGGGAGAAGGCCGAGGCCTGTCAGGCCGAGACCCGTCGCTGGGAGCAGAAGGCCAAGGGTGAGCTCCATGGGCTTCCATCCCCAACTTAGGTTGTCCTTTCTCTCGCTTGACTTCATTCCGCTTTTTCATGGGTGCAGAGTCGGAGGCGGAGATCCTTGGGCCGCCGAGGCTTCCAGCCATGTCTGAGACGGTGCTCGAGGCCGAGATCGGGAGCACGAGGCGCCTGAAGCATGCTGCCCTTTCCGCTCATGAGGCCTTGGAGGTCGAGGGGTTCAATCAGCAGCTCCCTTGGGAGCCGCTGATTGCGCTGAAAGTGCCTGAGCTGATCTTGCGCGAGGCTCGGGCACCTGCACATGGGTGTCAAGCGGCGCTGGCCGTCATCTCCTCTCACTACCTTGGCGTCGACCTCCCGGCCATTAGTGATGGCTATGTTTTGCCTGACGATGACGAGGAGGCCGATGCGGCGGTGGCGAAGTTTGACGGAGGCGGCAGAAGGCCCTGCATGCGGCATGGCGACTCTCTTCAAGAGGAGGTGGTTCCTCCCCTACCGTCCGCCGACGCTGAAGGCCCTGAGCCTTGATCTGGGCCCCGGGGGCTATGTAAAAATAGAATAGGGGTTATTTTTTGTATCGTGACGCTTGTGGCCGTCGAGGCCTTTACTTTTGAAGTACTTGTGTTTCCTAGTTGTCTTTCTTATGTTTCCGAGCCTCTCGCCCTCCCGCGCTCCGATCGGATTTCGTTTGCAAAAACACCCCCTTGGGGCCTAAGCCATCCCTTGAGCGAGAGGTAGTGAGGAGTGCCTGAGTCTGGGAGGCGTGGGCCGTCTCACGACTCTACCGGCCTCTCGCTTAGGAAGCATGACCTTGGTCCGAGGGGTTTTACAACTAATTGGTCGAGTGCGCTAGGGACTTGGCGTGGGATTTTTTTTGAAAAACAATCGGAGAATGGGCGTGGGACCTAGGGGACGCCTAGGAGGGTCCCCTATCTCAGCCCTCGAGGGAGACTTGGTTCGCCGAGGCGTAACCGAAGTTTCCCTTGCAGTGTTATGCGTTGCCGAGGCCCACGATGGGCTCGGGGTTTCTCAAACAATTAGACCAACTAAAGAACGCTTTTTAATTGTATTTTGAGAAACGATATATACAATGCTTGGAAATTTAGGGATAAAAGCGGCGTAGTCTGTTCTATGTTCCAAGCGTTGGTGAAGACTTTCGCCCTTCTCGTTGGCGCCACTTGTAGGTCCGGGCTCAAAGACTTGGGCGACGATGTACGGTCCTTCCCATGGCGGGGTCAGACTTGTGGCGACCCTTGTTGCTCTGTGCTAGCCTCAACACCGTGTCGCCTACCTTCAAGTCTCGGCTTGGACGCTGTCGGTTCGATAGCGCCAAGAGGCTCTGCTGGTATTTGGCCGAGTGTAGTAGCGCGACGTCTCGGGCTTCCTCTAGTTGATCAAGGGCATCCTCTCGGGTGGTGCGGTTACTTTGTTCGTTATAAGCTTGCAGCCTCGGGGAACCATATTCCAAGTCGGTGGGGAGGATGGCCTCGGCCCCATAGACTAGGAAGAAAGGCGTGAATCCCGTGGCTCGGCTTGGAGTGTTCCTCAGGCTCCAGATGACCGACGGGAGCTCAGCGAGCCATTTTTTGCCAAACTTTTTCAATCGGTTGTGAATCCTTGGCTTGAGGCCTTGTAGGATCATGCCGTTGGCACGCTCTACTTGGCCGTTGGTCCTTGGGTGTCCTACGGCTGACCAGGCCACACGGATGTGGTGGTCGTCGCAAAACGTCAGGAACCTTTTGCCGGTGAACTGCGTCCCGTTGTCGGTGATGATGGTGTTGGGGACCCCAAACCTGTGGATGATGTCAGTGAAGAATAGCACCGCCTGCTCGGATTTGATTCGATTGATCGGACGAGCCTCGATCCATTTGGAGAACTTGTCGATTGATACCAATAGATGGGTGAAGCCCCCGGGGGCCTTTTGCAGAGGCCCAACCATGTCGAGCCCCCACACGGCGAACGGCCATGTGATGGGGATGGTTTGCAGGGCCAGGGCCGGGAGATGTGTCTGCCGAGCGTAGTACTGGCATCCTTCGCAGGAGCGTACTAGTTTGGTAGCGTCGGCGACCGCCGTCGGCCAAGAGAACCCTTGGCGAAAGCGCCCTCACGAGCGTCCGAGGCGCCGCATGGTGCCGCAGCAGCGCCGCAGTAAGTCCCAAAGGTGGCTCGGCCCGCCGGAGCCGATACACCGCTGAGGACACCTGAGGGACTTCGCCTGTACAATTCGCCGTTGTAGAGGGCGTAGGTCTTGGCTCGCCGCGCAAGCCGCCGTGCTTCTGTTTTGTCGTCAGGAAGCTCCCCCCGATCGAGCCAATCGAGGAACAGGACTCGCCAATCCGCATCGTGATCAGTCCGTGGAGGCTCGGCGTTGACTTCCATGACCTCGAGCTTGGTCGAGGGGGTCTCGGCAGCATGGAGGGCGTCGAGCTCCGCCGCGGGTTCCACAGGCGGGCCCTCCTCTGTTGCCGAGGTGTATCCAATGGAAGGTTTGTGGAGGTCTCTGGCGAAGACGTTCGGGGGGACCGGGGTTCGTGCTGAGGCCATCTTTGCCAGCTCGTCGGCGGCTTTGTTGTACTTCCGCGCGACGTGATTTAGCTCGAGACCGTCGAACTTGTCTTCTAGGCGTCGTACCAGCTTGCAGTAAGCCTCCATTTTGGGGTCGAGGCAGTTTGACTCCTTCATCACTTGATCTATGACGAGCTGCGAGTCGCCTCGGATGTCGAGGCGTCGTGCCCCAAGTTCGATGGCGACTTGTAAGCCGTTGATGAGGGCCTCGTATTCGGCCACGTTGTTGGAGGCGGCGAAGTGGAGCCGTACTATGTAGCGCATGTGTACTCCGAGGGGCGAAATGAAGAGCGGATTCGCCGCGCCCGGTCTTCATCAGGATCCATCAAGTACAAGGTCCAAAGATTCCGTCCGAATTTGAGTGGGTGGCGATTGGGTATCTCGTCCATTCAGCCACGAAATTGGCCAAGACCTGAGACTTGATCGCTTTTCGAGGCGCAAAGGTCAAGGTTTCCCCCATAAGCTCGACAGCCCACTTGGCTATCCTTCCCGAGGCCTCTCGGTTATGGACTATCTCGCCCATGGGGAAGGATGATACCACGGTCACTGGGTGTGACTCGAAATAATGGCGTAGTTTGCGCCGGCCAGGACCACGGCGTAGACCAGTTTCTGGATGTGGGGGTAGCGTGCTTTGGTCTCAGAGAGCACCTCGCTGATGAAATAAACAGGTCGTTGGGTGGGCAGAGTGTGCCTCTTCCCGCTCTCTACCACTACGGGCGGGCCGACCACTTGGGTCGTTCTATGGCGACGAGAGTAGGAGGACCCTAAATCCTGGCCGGGGGTATCGTGGACGGAGGATTGGTGAGCAGGCTCTTGAGTCTGTCGAGGGCTTCCTCGGCCTCGAGGGTCCAAGAGAAACGCTTCGGACTTTCTCAAGAGTCTCAGACAGGGCAAACCTTTTTCGCCGAGGCGCGAGATGAAGCGGCTCGGGGCCGCAAGGCATCCCATTACCCTCTCGCACTCCCTTGAGGTCTCGATTGGTCCCATGCTTTGGTTATGGCCGAGACTTTCTCCGGGTTGGCCTCAATGCCGCTGTTCCGAGACTATGAATCCCAAGAGCATGCCTCGGGAACCCCGAACACACACTTCTCGTGGTTGAGCTTGATGCCCTTCTCCCTAAGGCATTTGAAGGTTATCCTCAAGTCATTGACGAGACCCTCGGCCTTTCCGGTCTTGACCATGATGTCGTCTCACGAGGCCTCGACGGTCCGCCCGATGTTGTCCCCAAAAGACTGGGTCATGCACCGCTGGTACGTGGCACTGCGTTTCGAGGTCAAGGGCATCGCCACGTAGCAAAGACATGCCGAACGGTGTGATGAAAGAAGTTGCGAGCTGGTCGGACTCTTTCATCCCGACCGATGGTAAACCGAGTAGGCATCAAGGAAAGATAGGGTCTCGCACCGCAGTGGAATCAACAATTTGATCGATTCGAGGTAATGGGAAGGGGACCTTTGGATGAGCTTTGTTTAGACCGGTGTAGTCTACACACATCCTCCATTTCCCATTTTTCTTTTTGACTAACACGGGTTAGCCAACCACTGGGTGAGACACTTCCTTGATGAACCCGGCCGCCAAGAGTCTCTCGCACCTCCTCTCCAATGGCCTGCGCTTTTCTTTCGTCGAAGCGGCGCAGCGTTGCCTCGCCGGTCTAGATCCGCCCGGATGTCTAGGGCGTGCTCGGCGACCTCCCTTGGTATGCCCAAAGATATCCGAGGGACTCCACTGTGAATATGTCGGCGTTCAGACGGAGAAAGTCGACGAGCACGGCTTCCTATTTGATGTCGAGGGTGGCGCCGATCCTCGCCGCTTCGGTCGTCGGGGCAAAGCGGGTCGACCGGGATGAGTTTGATAGTTTCAGCGGGCTCGAACGCCCCCGCGCGACGCTTGGAGTCAGGCACCTCGCCACTGAGTTGGTCGAGGTGGGTGATGAGGGTCTCGGCCTCTACAAGAGCCTCGGCGTACTCGATGCATTCGACGTCGCAGTCGTATGCATGTTCGTACGTGGACTCAATTGTGATGACACCGCTAGGGCCTGGCATCTTGAGCTTGAGGTAGGTATAGTTGGGCACTGCCATGAACTTGGCGTAGCACGGCCGCCCCAGAATAGCGTGGTAGGCTCCCCCGAATCCGACTACCTCAAAGGTGAGGACTTCCTTGCGGTAGTTGGATGGGGTGCCGAAGCAGACAGGAAGGTCGATGCGCCCGAGGGGTCGCGTGCGCCTCCCTGGCACGATGCCGTGGAAGGGTGCGACATCGCCTCGGAGCCTCGACCGGTCGATCTCCAAGAGTTCCAGGGTGTTGGCGTAGAGGATGTTGAGGCCGCTGCCTCCGTCCATCAACACCTTAGAAAGTCGGGTGTTGCCGATGATCGGGTCGACAACCAGTGGGTACTGCCCGGGATTCGGAACAAGGTCAGGGTGGTCATCTCGATCAAGGTGATCGCCTCTCGAGACCGATCAAAGTACTGGGAGTGGCTACCTTGACCGAGAAGACTTCTCGGCGTTCCTCTTCTGCTGCCGCAGCGCCATAAGGCATGCCGAGGGCCCGCCAAGATCATGAAGGCGTTATGCACTTGGGAACCCGTCGCCCTTGTCCTCGTCCCGGTCCGGCGCGCCGTTTCGCTTGGCGTCGCTGCTGGGGAGCCCGAGCTTCGTGAGTAACGTCGCAAAGATGGTGCAATCCTCGAGGAAGTGCTTGACCGGGCCTTGGTGATAAGGGCATGGTTTCTTGAGCATGTCGTCGAAAGGTCTAGGGCCTTTGGGGCCTCGGGATTCTTTGCGTTCACGGCCCCGACCAGATCAACCCCATGACCTCCCGCTTCTCCAGCGCCTTTTCTTTCTTTCTCTTAGGGAGGTGGGAGGCCGAGGCGTCGGGGGCCTCGTCCCTCCGGTTTCCCTTGGCGTCGCTGTCGGGGAAGATGGCACCGACGGCCTCCTCGCCCGAGGCGAAGTTGGTGGTGATGTCGAGGAGCGCAGCGGCGGTGCATGGCATGTTCCGACCTAGCTCCGCACTCAGTCCCAAGCAGTGGTGCCGAGAGGAAAGCCTGGACGATCTCTCTCGAGTCGCCGACACTGGGCAGCTCGGTGCATCGCTTGGAGAAGCGCCAGATGAAACCTCGGAGAGACTCGCTTGGTTTCGGCGGCAATTTTAAGGTCCTGTGGAGTTTACGGGACGACGACGCTCTCGAAAATTCCCAACGAAGACCCTAACCAAGTCACGCCAGTCGTGGATCTGTGAGGGAGGGAGGTGCTCGAGCCAGGCTCGCACCGAGTCTGACAAGAGCAAAGGGAGGTTACGGATGATGAGCAGGTCATTGTCCGCGCCACCTAGTCGGCAAGGTGCCAGGCGGTAGTCGACAAGCCAGAGTTCGGGGTTGGTCTCACCGCTGTATTTTGTGAGGTTGGCTGGTTGCCGAAAACGGGCCGGGAACTGGGCGACACGGATAGCTCTGCTGAAGACTCGAGGGCCAGGTGGCTCAGGAGACGGGCTACGGTCTTCCTCGCTGTCGTAGCGGCTACCTCGGTGCACATGGTAGCCTCGGGCGGGCCCCTCACCGTTGTGGCATCATCGCCGGCCGACTACCTCGTGGTCTCCCCCCCCGTGGTCGATTGTCGAGGCGGTCAAGGAGCATGGGGACCCCTGTGAGCTATCGGTGCTCGAGCAGGTTCGGGATGAGCCGAGGCTTCCCTGTCTGCCGAGGTGGTGCCGCTGGTAGGTTCGAGACGCCCAGTGCCGTCGGAGGCGTAACTCTCGGCTTGCTTGAACCGCTGGCGGTCTCTAGGAGGTCTCGAGAGTTCGCCATGGACCCGCCGCCCCTCCGTGGTAGAAGGCTCGGGCATTGCGCGAACCAAGATCGCCGCAGCCGCATGACGCTCGCTAGCGCGATTGAAGATCGGGGTTGCTCGCCCCCCTTCGTTGTTATGGATGCGGTGATGCACGCCGAGGGCCCTCCGTCGGGCTCCCCGCCTTCGCCCGCGACCTCGTTGTTCTGTTCGAGAGTCTCAAAGCCGCCAGAGAAGGAGTTGGTCTTGCTCGACCTTGGCACGGAGCTCATGGAGCTGTTCTAGGTCTCTGGGCGCCGAGGTCGCGCAAGAGCGACGTTCTCATCTCATGTGGCCGGCAGGGACGGCAGCGTGGAGGTGTAGCGACGCCCGCTGCGGGGCGGAGCGGGGAACGGCTACCTGCCCCCTCGTCCTCTTCGCCCGCTCTCGGCATCCCGACCCCGACATGAAAACATTCGCGAGTGGGGTCGTAGGTGCCCTCGTCGTCGGAGTCGGAGTAGCCAAAGCAGTAGTCGCTCGCAGCCAAGAACTGGCGCAAAGCCCCAGGGTTGTGGAGTCCGGAAAAATCCACCCCGGGCCATGCCTCGTCCTCATCCGAGAAGTCGGAGTGGGTGCTCAGGTCGAGAGCGAAGCGCTGGCGGCGTTCCGAGGGGTGCTCGTGAGCGACAGAGCAAGCGTAGGCGTACGAGGCGGCGGCATTTCTCAACCCAAAAGGGTATGGGGACGGTGCCGTCTCCAGATTCTGCCCCGCCGGAATTGGCTATTCAGGGAGTGGTGGAGCGGAGCTTGACGACTGGGCATCGCCGCGTGCCACAGGCAAGTTTCCTTTGTCCAAGCTCAGGCTAGACAGGTCCCCAGCCAGGGACCCTGTGCCAATAGCTGGTCGTAGGATATCGGCGGGGGGTGGCGTGTTGCCCCGGATTCGCGTAGCGTCGGGGTGGCCTTGTTCGTGCCGTGCTTGGCGAGTGCGGTGAGAATGGCCGCCCGGACGCCGCCTGCGCCTAGGCTACCGGGGCGTAACTTCATCGTTGGTTGGTGGGGCTCAAGGAGGGAGGAGCACCAAGTCGTACTCATGCCCTAGAGACATGAACTCTAGGCTCCCGAACCAAACCACGGTGCCGAGACGCAATGGTCGTACGTGGTCTGCCATCCGGAACATGCTGGGATGACGAAACCGACACGCAGCGCCCCTACCTGGCGCGCCAACTGTCGGTGTTTCGGACCAGGGGGTCCTCAACCAACTAGTGAATTTGTTCTGCGTGCTCCCGATCCGGATGGTGATGCAAAGAGACACAAGGTTTATACTGGTTCAGGCAATCGAGGCCCTACTTCCAGTCTGAGAGATCGATCTTGTATTCCTTGCACCGAGGTGCTCGTAGTAGGGGGTTACAAGCTAAAGGAGAGAAGGAGCTGGTCCTAGGTCTTGGCAGGGTGCCGTGCGGGCCGCTTGAGACGTTGCTCTCCGGCGGTAGGAGTGCACGTGTGTGTTACAAGGTGTCCCCTTCCTCCCTAAAACAACCTAGGTCCTCTCCTTTTATAGCATGAAGGGAGGACTTGGGCGGTACATGAGCTGATTATACGGCGTCGTGTGAACAGAGGCGGCTTGTCCGAGCCCTATAGCCTGTTCCTGTGGCGGCGTGGCCGTCGGAGTGGTCCATCCTTGGAGTACTGGGGCGGCGTGGTCATCCCATCAGTCTCTGTGCATCGTGGGAGCCCCGGAATGCCTCGGAGTGGATGCGCGCGCGTAACGTGCAAGCCACTATGGACGGATCTTGCGCGATGCCGAGGCTTGGTCGATGCCGAGGTCGGCAACGCGCGATGGGGGGTCTCGCAGCAGCACGAACCCCAAGATCGCCGAGGCCTCGGTGTATGAAGGCCGAGAGCCCTTGAGCTGGCGGCCGATCATGGGTACAGCGTTTGGACACAAGTGGTCGGTAATCCCGTCGTGCCCTTTTCCGGTCGGTATGGTGCTGGTCGTGGACACAGTGGTAGGACACGGTGGTAGGACACGAAGGCTCTGTCTCGCCAGTATGGTGCCGATGCGACTGGGTCGTGATCGGCCATCCTGTGGCGTTGAGCCACCGTCCGGCTGAGATTGCGGGAGTGGTTGAAGCATTAATGAGACATGACGAGTTGTTGGGAGGGTCGGCCGAGACGGGGCGACGGATCAGAGACGAGCCGGCCTCGAGCGACACGGAGAATGAGGCCTCGCGACACGGAGAATGTGGCTCTCGCCGAGGCCTTCCTGGATAGCCTCGGGCGAGACGGAGACGACATCCCCGCCGAGGCTCGGCGCCCCCTGCCGAGGCCTACCCTGGGGAGCCTCGCGCGAGGCGGAGTTCGTTCCGAGACCTCCTGCTCGAGGCACGAGGCGAGGTGGAGGAGGGCTCGGTCGTGGTAGGTGAGGGGCCCATGGCTTATCTTCTAGCTTTGTTTTGATGTTTGCTTGGGGTACCCCGTTCTAAGGTACCCGACACGTTGGTTCTGAATTTTTTGGGTCTATAAATCTTTGAGGCACTAGAATTCAGCAACTAAGAAAGCACATCGTGGTGCCTGACTTGAGTCTAAATTGTGGCAATGGATTGCCATTATGGTATATAGCTGCTCCAATTCTAGTAGTGGTGGGCCTAGCAGTGATAAACTAGTAGCAGTACATTAGCAGCAAAGAAAACAAAACACAAAGATAAACTAGTACTACTACATTAGTATAAAAAAAACAAAGCAAAAGACGGTCATTATCCATCCCCAAAAGAGTCTAATTGAAATAATCTGAGAGTATGTATTAGTGTAGTAGGTACTGCCCCTAGATCGAAGTATTGGCAGCAGTCCAGACTCCAGAGACCAGCCGCAGTATTCCAAGTCAAAGCAAATAACACTACTGTCCGCCTGTCCGGTTCCTGTGTCAATGGATTTTTTGTTTCTAGTACTTTTCGAACATGATCACATGATGAAGTATGTAAGTTGTAAGACATGCTGGAAACTAGTTATATGGGTTGATATAATCTTTCCTTCAAAAAAAATGTTGATAATCTACTCTTTAAAGTTAGTTAAACTTAAAATATTTTAACTTAGAACAAAAAAAAACTTCACGCTTTGCTGGACGAGGGTAGCTAGCTAGTAATACAGCCTTAATCATGCATCCACAAATGTCGTTCACGAATTAACTGCCGGTGCATCCCAAGCAAGACTAGCTTTGCCCTCCCTTTCCTGGGTGGACTATGACCGCGACCCTAAGGACCACAAATCCGGAATGGGATGACAAATCAAGCTTTACCAAGGCTTGCCATTTTATTCCAGGTAAAAACACGTAATTGAAACATCATACCTTCTCAGCACACCAATATCTCATACAACTAAAAAGAACAAAGCGTGGACACTTTTTGATGCGACATTCAAACGTGGGTCTATAGTCCTGCTTGCTGCGTTCCCGCACCCGTCGCTCCCTCGGTCTGCCTTCCCCTGCCGCTCGCCATGCGACCGCGTCCACGCCGCAGAAGGAAAGCCCGATCCGCACGATCACCGCGAGTCCACGCCGCACAATCACCGCACGAGACATCGGTGAAAAAGGAAACCGAGCCTCCAATCTCCTCCGCTCGAAATCCCATCGGCCGCCACCCTCGCCATCACCCTAGCCCCGCCTTAGGCCAAGCAGGGCTAGGAGGCAGGGGTGCAGGGCACACATCCGTTCGAAGGCGACATCATGCGAGCGCGGCTTTGGCCGTTCGGCGGCATGTGGCTCCACCGGTCGGGCGCGGTTGCCGGCGTGCGGGCTGCGGCAGGTAGGGCTCTCATCCGTCCTCCCTGTATCCCGGCGGGTGGCTGCGCTGTGCTGCGTTCCTGCACTTGCCCATGGGCTTGCCTGCACGGCTGGTCAGGGGTTTAGGGCGTCACTGCGTCAGGCGGAGCCAGAGTGGCGGACGGCAGCAGCCGCGCGGGGTGCCCCTGGCCCCTGCTGCCTACGGTCGGCTGCTGGCCTGACCCTGCTATGGCGATCTTGTTTTTGGTATTTTTGATTTTTTGGTGAATCAGTGAATCTGAATGGTGGGGATTTTTTTGATGAACCAGTGGATATGAATTGTGAATTCATGAGTGCTGATGGATGCGGAAGGAGATGAAACCGTGAGTCTGCCCTACCTCGTATTTGTGGCTGGGTCCGCCACTGTTTGGCGATTTCTGATCTATGGCCTTCGATGCTGTGAGTGCTTCCTCGCCCTTGGTTTTGCCGCTTCTCATCTGTTGTGTGTTGATTCATGTGGGGAATCCATGCGTGGAATTTCTCCTTGCCTCTTGCTTCTGAATCAAGGGGCATACCTTCCAGGCAAGGTAACCACCCTATTGGCTATCCTTATGATAGCTTGAAGATGTGCTTCTGTTGTTCTGATTCCTAACTGCCTAGCCATTCTTTTCTGATATTACGTTAGGATTCAAAGTATGCATAGTAGTGACTAAATACAAATCATGTTTCAGGTATATGATACTAACAACATCGGCAGTATCAACATTTGTGAAGTATATATTCTATGTCAGTGACATGCTAATGGAAGGTCAATGGGAGAGGAAGGCAGTGTATACAATTTACATGGAGGTGATCAGTGCCCTTGTGCACTTGTATACATGCTCTTCTTCTTAAGTTCTATGGTACACCTTTCAAACTATAGTGTAAACTATGGTTGATTCATTATACTGAGGAACTATGGTGTCCCACTGGAGGAAATTTTTTAGTTATATGAGACCTTCAGCAACTTTAGAATTCACATTGCAGATGTACACTACATAAAGATCACTTCGAACATAAATGAACACTTTCCATATGCTACAGTAGAAGAGTGGCACAATTTGAATATGGTGATATCTGTAACTGATCTTTGTAGATTCATTATCTTGTCTCTTATCTTGTTTGACTTTTCATGTTTCATCAAAGCACTGCTTGATACTCCACATGCAGCGTCGCTTCTCTCTCTCTCTCTCTCTCTCTCTCTCATTTTTAGGGTTGAATAAAGAGTTCATTGTTTCAAAGTTCTAAGTAATAGGGTTCAGAGTTCTAAGCTATGTGTAAGTTCAGGCTTAAAAAAATTAGGTACAATGCACTGATTCAAATATTTGAGAAAAAAATATAGTGAACCATGTTGTGCTCTTTATCTCCTGATCATCTTGCATTCTGAATTTTCAATTTTTATTTTTAAATCTCTTATCCAGTTTTCAGTTTTAACAATGTTACTTTAGATAACTAAAAAGAACAAAACATGGTTCACTGGATTATCTGATTTTTGCAGTACTCATACATGAAAATATTAGCATGTTCATCTAAGCAAAGAGAGAAAGCAAAGAGGATGACACAGTAGGTACCCTTTTTAGAGAACTTCCATGCACATCCTAAAGTGCGCAAACTCTTGACTTTTTCAGTTTGCATCCTGTTATTGCTGTTACTTTGAGCACTTGACATTGGACAAGTTGGTCGAAGGGCAATGTCAGCACATCTTACTCTGCAATATATTTCCAAGTAGCTTCTGAACACCAAAGAATGAGGATCCATTTATAGGATTTTTTTATTTAGTTGTATGAATATACTTTGCCATCCAATCACAAAAACTTGTCGTTGGGTTGTTTGGAGCCATATTAACCGGCACGAAACTACTAAGTTCATTTAACAAAGAAGTGTATCTATTGTATTAAAAATGTTTGGACACATGCTAACAGCGAAGAATATATGTTGTATTAAAAATGTTTAGACACATGCTAACAGAGAAGAGTATCTATTGATTTTTTCTGATTGTTTTCAGAAAAGGTGCTCATATATGCATGTATAGATCTCTAGAAAAATTGGTCCACCGACTACAAAGGAATATCTGAAGTGTGCTTTTAGAGTGCAAATTAGCAAAAAAGCCCTTATTCAGTGAAAACAAATTGTTTTTATGTCAAACATGCATATGTTAGTTTTTAAGTTCAATTGTAGTTTTAATCAGAGACCATATAACTAATCTTGGGTGTTGGCTTCCTCCTTTCAGTTACCATTCTTTCTATTAGGAATATACTTAGTTATTACCTCCGCCCAATTATTTGCAGTTATATCTCACTGTGTCATGTACTCTTGTACTAATTTAACTCAAGATCATGTTGGAGTCTTCGTAATCTGCAGTGTAGTTTACTGGTAGCGAGCAGGAGGCAGTTGATCCACTTCCAAGTTCCAAAGAGCCTAGGTATTACTGTTATCACCTTATAAAACACATGCTGTCATGTTGAGGTGTTCCAACCATCTGATCCTGTTAGGGTCAAATTTTTGTGAAAACCTTAAATGACTAACCTTTCCTATTGATTTGATGCAGGGGAGGAATAGCTGGTTGGATGCGTGATCAATGGGGCCATTCTAAATCACGCTTGGCCTTTTCCATAGATCATAACACTTAAAAGCTAGCATTGGCTTGCATAACTTTTGCTCAATGTAAAGTGACAAAAAAAATTAGTTTCGTGGTGGGCAATAGCAATTTTTATTTGGGTGCATGTATGAACATTACGCAGATTGCATGATACATGGTTGAATTGAGATTCTTTGTATTGCATTCTCTAGAAATATTGCCTCAACATAGATAATTATTGGCCTGTTGCAACTCATGGGCATAGACCTTGACTGTGGCCGCATCTCAGCATGCGTGGCAGACCGTCTCAATGTGGAAGAAAGCTGGTGGTAGTAAGACTGAATTTTGTCTAAGATCACACTGGTGGTAGTAAGACTGAATTTTGTCTGAGATCACTGTATGCTGCCCCGTTTTAACGGACATGCCATGGATGTCGTGATCAACTGCTGGGCGGCCGATGCGCACGCCATTAGGCAATGACTCAGTTGGATGATGCGCTAGCCATGTGCACCCAGTATAGTGGATGGGGGGCCAACGAGGGACGAACCCCGTACAAAGGCAGATTGCTGCCAACAAGGAAGATGACAAGGGAAGTGATCGTGTAAACTGCCTTTTGACGGATAGGGATCTCGCCACTAGGGTTCTGGACTTATGGAAAGACTCCAACCGGTATCCGAGTAAGATCGCGCAGCTCTAGCCTACGATGATCTGGCATTTTGAATTCTTAATGCAACAGAGCTCCAGCCTACGATGATCTGCGTGCGATCCCATGATCCTGGCTGCATCCCATGTGCGGCATGCCATCCCCACGCACGCTATCCACCCCTGCATGCTACCTCGTGAATTGCATTGAAATTTTGTTGGCCTCCTGCAACTATTTGTGTTTTAGAAATGGTGAGTAGCTTTGTTGCAATTTCAAGATCTGGGACTTCTCAAGTATAATGGTCTCATTATACTATGCTAGAATTATAGTCTGTTCATTACAAGTCTTTTGCATTGAATTAAAAAAATTGCCTACATCTTATTGAGTTACTAATTGCATATACTAATGGAACAATGTTTAAAAGCGTCAAAGGCATACTAAACTCGATCATAATTCAATACTAGAGGCATATGGTTGAAGACATGTTATATTATCTAAAATATGAAGAAGGGTGGCCTTCCAGTCCTGTATGAAGCAAACTGATAATTTAGATCGATGATTAGTTCTAAAAGGTTGAGGAGGAGGAGCAGTCTTGTTACGATAACAATACAACACATTCATGCTCAAATTATCAGGGCATTATTTGTTCCCGTTGTATCGCACAGAAAGGTATATACAGTAGAGTTGGTGAGCCTACGATGCCACGCTCTATGTGACTGTGTTAATTTCACGAACGTTACTTTTTGGATTAAATGTCACTTTAACATCGGTATTTAATTTCACAGTATTCTTGTCTTATCATGCGATCCATGTGCTTTTAGTATAAAAGTTTAGTTGTCCCTTAGCAACGCACGGGCACGCTACCTAGTACCTATATACAAGAATTCTAGTGGGAATAAGTTTTGTTATCTAAGTGCATAATAAAAATCATGTACCTAGAAAAAGGCAAAACGTCTTATAATTTGAAATGAAGGGAGTAGTAGAAGTGAGTCCCCCCAGACATGTTGGCTCTCTTCGGAATCTATTCGGCTCGGTGTGTTTATCATGAGAAATAGTTGGTTTGATTTTGATGCAACGATGTTAACCAATTCATTTTGTCCGTTCTATGACAAGGATTGATTCTCCAACAACCTGTTCTCTAGTGGTGGAAAATTATAAACTTATTTTGGGAGTTTTTCACTTGTTACTAGATCTAATTCCTAGAGGCAAGTGGATTTTGGGGCCATCAAAGTCTTGCATGACAATGGTGTTTGTAGGTGTCCTTTTTATCTTGTTGCTCTTTGATTGTAATTTTTAAATTCTGACAAATAATTGAAGAAAGAAGATAACAATATCAGCTTTTGATGTACTCTATTTTTTATGGTCATTTTGTGACAATTTTTTCATATTTTATAGGGGATATTGTGTTCTTGCCCCTACTTTGATGTCCAATTGTGATTTTACCCTTATTTTTGTCATCGTTGTGATTTTACCTCTTTGTAACTACTAAGGCTCAGTTTATCTCTACTTTTAACTCTGTTAGTTGTTTCCAGAATACAAAAAATTAAAAAACAACAAAACCCTTCACAATAAGACCAAAGGACAATAATACCCCTTTATCCCATCATACCTTCCCCAATTCCCCATTCTCTTTACCGTATCCTCTCTACCTGTCCCGTTCTTCTCTGAAATCCTAGCGGGCGTGGCTAGGCGACGAGGGCATGAGAAGGCTGCTTTGGGCGGGTCGAGCGCCTTGGCGTGAGGAGAGGGCAGGCGCGTGGCTGAGCGGGCGCGTCATGAGCGGCGTTTAGGCGCCATGCGTTGTGTTGTTGCTAGGTGTGCAAGGCTATGGCGGGTTAGAAGCGCGCCGTCGTGCTCCCGGCTTCAAGAAAGAAACCACCGCCACGCCCTGCACACAACATGGTGTCATGCCCGCCTGGCAACCGCCAGATTCCATTTCCTTTTGCTTCTCCACCATCTGCTCCTACCACACCACCACCAGAAGTGAGCCTCTCGGTCGTCGTCCGGCTAGATTCATTCCCAGCCGTGCGTGCAACCACGCACGCGCTTGATTTCGCTCACCGCTTGAAGGCTTTGGCTCGTGTGGCGGCGCCGCCGAACGGAGGGTTTTGCTTCTTTAGTTTTATTTGAGAGAGAGGACGCTACTACTGCTGGATCACAAGACTCGGCAGAGGTGAATTTCCGCCACCCATAGTTCGTGGACTGCGATTCTTAGATTGTGTTTGCGGTTTCTCTTTGTTTGAATTGAAATTGAAATTGAACCTCTGTCAAAGTCTTTGGTCTCTTTGGAAGAAACTAACAATTTCGTGCCCAAGCAATTGCCTTGCAGATCGACGACTTCTTGTTGGTGGAGTGGAAGCTCTCCTCTCAGTGCGTGTTCTTCACCAAGTTCTCGCCTGACGACTTCTTGTTGGTGGACTGGAAGCTCTCCTCTCATAGCCTGTCGCCGTGAGATGGATTTATGCGACGTTGGTGAATAGACTAGGTAAGATTTGGAGCTCATGTGATTTGGTATGTAGGAAAATTAGTATCAATCTATAGGAAGAATAGTTTCTGTTTGTAGAGCGATTTAGCTAATTGTGTATTCAGTGATGTGATTTGTAGGCCAAATCACATGGATATGAGCCTTATTGTTAGAGTTCTGTCATTTTTAGTTTGCCTGATGGGGGACCAAAATCATGGCAACAGGGTAGAACCTTGCCTACTCAAGTTGTTGACATGCATAGCTTTGACCTACTGCAGCTAGTTAATTTCATAGCTGAGCACAACATGTGGAGTTCAAAATAGTACATAAGTTTGTGGCGTGCATTGGATGAAATTTCTAGAGGACCTTCTATTGAGATTAAAACTGATGAGCAGTTGCTTGAGTGGTTTGAACTCAATAAAGATAAGGGAAATGTGTACATTAATGCCCAAATTAATGATTTTGAGGGTCCATTGTGATTTTTACCAACAAAATGTAGGTGCCACCCTTCTGTAAGGAATAGAGTGCCCACCAATGAGACAAACACTATTGAGAGAGCCACATCCACAAACAAAAAAGAGAGAGCCACCAAAAAAGAGAGAGCCACCAAATCCAAAGCAAAAGGCACACATCATGATGAGGGTGTAGGAGTTGATGAGGAGGGCATATATTCTGACATTGATTCACTTGTGGCAGCAAGTGATAGCAGCTATGATAGTGACTTGGCTGCATCCTCTGATTCTTGTGATGATTGCTCTGACCCTGAGTTTAATCTCGATGAACCAGTTGTTGTTGATAATGATGAATATGACCCTCCACCCTTCTCATATGATGTTGATAATCCATATATTGATGTAAATGTGGTGTTCCCAGACGTGGATCGGTGCAAGTCTGTAGTTACACATCATGCCATCTTGAATGATCATGCTTTTGAGATTGTGAAAAAGGACAAGAGCAGATTTAGAGTCATATGCAAGAGAGCAAATCAGGGTTGCAAGTGGAAGTTTTTTGCATCTACAAGTAAAAAGTACATTGGCTACAAGGTGATTTCAAATTTTTTGTAACATTCAGCATCAAGTAAGAAGTATTAGTGTGCAGCAATTTACTAATAAAATGGTTCTTTTCTTGCTATTTTTTTTGCAGGTTAAGACTAGTGGTCCAAAGCATACTTGTGGTTCATTCAACAATTGTGGTGAAACAATGGCCTCCAATAAATCGGTAGCTGAAAGAGTTGCCGATTTACTGCGGGAAGACCCTGAAATGAGACCAAAGGAGTTGCAAGATAGGCTCAAGAAGAAGTACTTGATAGAAGTTCCATACGATAGAGTTTTCAGAGGCAAGCTAAGGGCAATGGACATCATATATGGGAAGTGGAGTGATAGTTATAACTTGCTACCAACTTATCAAGCTGAGCTTCTAAAAGTAGTACCTGGCAGCATCGTTGACATAGACACTGAAGAAGATGACAATGGTGATTTGTGTTTTAGTAGGCTCTTTGTTGCTCTTAAACCATGCATTGATGGGTTCTTGCAAGGATGTAGGCCTTACATTGCCATGGATGCCACACACTTGACTGGAAGGGGAAGGGGTCAGTTAGCAGCAGCTGTTACAGTGGATGGTCAAAACTGCTTATTTCCAGTGGCTTATGGTATGATTGAGACCGAGTCTAAGGGAAGTTGGACTTGTTTTGTGACAAACTTAAAGAAGGCTATTGGTACTCCTACAGGTTTGGTCATTAGTACAGATGCGGGCAAATGACTTGAGGTGGCTGTACATGATGTGTACCCAGGAGTGGAACATAGAGAATGCATGAGGCACTTGTGGAAGAACATGAAGAATGGGTACAGTGGTGAGCTTTATGGTAAGAATATGTGGGCAGCTGCTAAGAGCTTCACAAATGACAAGTTCAAGTACTTCATGCGAAACATAGAGGAGAAGGATCCTAGTGTACTATCCTGGTTGGATGACAACCATCCATTTGTGTGGAGTAGAAGCAAATTTGCGGAAGAATGCAAGGTAGATTACATCAACAACAACCTCTCTGAAAGCTTTAACAGTTGGGTGTCCAAAACCAAGAATTTTCAAATTGTGGATATGCATGACAAGATAAGACAAATGATCATTGAGAAATTTATTTTGAGAGCCAAGATTGCTAGTAAAATGTCAGGCACAATCATTCCAGCTATGACCAATGCTCTAAATGCTAAAGCCAAGAGTATCAAGGACCATGAGGTATTGATATGTGGAGCTGGAACAACTGAAGTAACTGTGAACAGATTTAGGTATGCAATCAACTTAGGACAAAAACATGTAGTTGTTGGGCTTGGCAAGTAACTGGACAGCCCTGCACACATGCTTTAGCTTTTATTTCTAAGATTAGTAGAGAGTTACGAATGAATGACTTTGTGCATGAATACTTCTCTGTTGATCGGTTAAAAAAGGCATATGCATGTTCTTTCAATCCAATGACATCAAGGATAATTGGCCACATGTTGATTTGGGCTATAAAATTAAGAAGCCTAAACTGAGAAGGAAACCAGGAAGACCAAGAAATTCTAGGATCAAGTCCTATGATGAGGCCACCACCAGTAAGAAAAGGAGACCATGTTCTGAATGTAATGAACTAGGCCATATAGCGAAGCATTGCCAAGGAGGTCCAACTGCTAGTCAAAAAAGGAATTGCTCATCTTCTCAAAATGAATCATCTACACAAGAAATGTGAGTTATGCTCATTTGTATTTTTTTTTGCTTCTTTACTCATGCTTATTTAGTCAACTTGTTTACTGAACCATTTTTCTCCATTCATGTGAAGTGCAAGTGCAACTGCAAGTGCAAGGGGAAGGGGAAGGAGAAGAGGAAGTGCAAGTGTAGGACCTGGAACAGAAGGAGCATAAGGGGCTAGAACAGAAGGAAGAGGAAGAGGAAGAGGAAGAGGAAGACGAGGGAGGTTGTGTGCATTGTTAGAAATAGATGCATGAATGTGATGTATGACACTGAACATGTAATATCTCACTATTAGCTACCGCTTTTGTTGGACTTGTATGTTGGATGAGGCTTGGTACTGTATGGATACTTTTGCTACACTTTAATTTGATATGATATTATCTATCTATATTTGCATGCTGTGTGGAATCATATGTAACAAGTTGTACAATGATGCTGCCAAATTAAAAAAAAATATGGGTAAAATCACAATATATTTAGATAAGTAGGGGCAATTTCGCATGGACAAACTTGTCCTTACTGAGCCCATTCGACACTGTTACCTGCTGTTCCCAAGTAGGGGTAAATTTAAAGTTTCGTTTTCAAAAAACAGAGGTAAAATCACAACGATGACATAAACAGAGGTAAAATTATAATTGAACATTAAAACAGGGGCACGAACACAATAGCCCCTATTTTATAATAGTAATCATGTTTCTTGATAAATATCTGACATAAGACATTTTTTTGAGCGTTTTTATTCAAAAACATTTTTTTTATCGAGAGAATGAGAACCGGCATCGCACGCTATACTTGACCAAAATGCAAGTGCGCCGCTGCCCCTTTTCCCGTTCACTCCGCTTTCTCCCAGCCGTAGCGCCGCATGTGCTCGCAAGTCAACCCACTGCATTGACCGCCAGCCAGCCGCGCCCGCGCGCGCCGCGGGCTCAAAGAGTCAAGGCCGTTTGTTCGTTTCGCTTATAAGGCTTAATTTTTTAGCTAATAAATAATATTTTTCTCGACACAACATATCAGACTTTCAGCCATGGCTTCAGCGCGAACGGGGCAAAGACCACCCCGTGCTCTCCGCCTCACCGCCCCGTCCGGCCCTCCCCGCCCGCCTCACCGCACGAACGGGCACGGGCACGCCGCGCCCCGCTCTGCCACCCAGCCAATGCCGACGCCACCACCCGCCCCCTCCCGCCTCCTCCTCGCGGCCCCACTCCTCGCCATCCTTGCCCTCGCCGCCGTCGCTGCCAATGCCAATGCTGCGACACCGCCGCCATCGCCGGCCGAGGCCCTGCTGGCGTGGAAGTCGAGCCTGGGCGACCCGGCGGCGCTGTCCACGTGGACGAACGCCACCCAGGTCTCCATCTGCACCACCTGGCGCGGGGTCTCCTGCGACGCCGCCGGCCGCGTCGTGTCGCTCCGTCTGCTCGGGCTTGGCCTCACGGGCGGCCTGGACGGGCTCGACCCGGCCGCGTTCCCGAGCCTCACCTCCCTCGACCTCAAGGACAACAACCTCGCCGGCGCCATCCCGGCGTCGTTCTCGCAGCTGCGCGCTCTGGCCACGCTCGACCTGGGCAGCAACGGGCTCAACGGCACCATCCCGCCGCAGCTCGGCGACCTCACGGGCCTCGTCGAACTCCGCCTCTACAACAACAACCTTGTCGGCGACATCCCGTATCAGCTGAGCAGGCTCCCAAAGATCGTCCAGCTCGACCTGGGGTCCAACTACCTGACTAGCGTCTCGTTCTCACCGATGCCCAAGGTGGAGTTCCTCTCGCTCTCCCTCAACTACCTCAACGGCAGCTTCCCGGAGTTCGTGCTCAGTAGCGGCAACGTCACCTACCTCGACCTGTCGCAGAACGCCTTCTCCGGTCCGGTCCCGGACGCGCTCCCGGAGCGGCTGCCGAACCTGCAGTGGCTCAACCTGTCAGCCAACGCGTTCTCCGGCCGGATCCCAGCGTCGCTCGCGAAGCTGACGAGGCTCAGGGACCTGCACCTTGGCGGCAACAGCCTTACTGGCGGCGTCCCAGACTTCCTCGGGTCCATGTCGCAGCTGAGGGTCCTTGAGCTCGGCAGCAACCCGCTCGGTGGGTCGCTCCCACCGGTTCTTGGCCGGCTCAAGATGCTGCAACGTCTCGACGTGAAGAACGCCAGTCTGGTCTCCACTCTTCCGCCGGAGCTCGGCAGCCTCAGCAACCTCAACTTCGTCGATCTCTCAATTAACCATCTCTCTGGGGGATTGCCGGCGTCGTTCGCCGGGATGAAGAGGATGCGGGAGTTCGGCATATCGTCCAACAACCTCACCGGCGAGATCCCGGGGCAGCTGTTCGCGAGCTGGCCGGAGCTCATATCCTTTCAAGCGCAGACGAACTCTTTGACCGGAACCATTCCACCTGAGGTTGGCAAGGCGACGAAGCTGCTAATCTTGTATCTCTACAGCAACAACCTCACCGGCGAGATCCCGTCGCAGCTCGGCGGGTTGGTGAACCTGGCTGAACTGGATTTGTCGGTGAACTCGCTCAGCGGACCGATACCAAACTCGTTCGGCAACCTCAAGCAACTCACGCGGCTGGCGCTCTTCTTCAACGAGCTCACCGGCAAGATCCCGCCGGAGGTCGGCAACATGACGGCGTTGCAAATCTTGGACGTCAACACCAACAACCTGGAAGGCGAGCTGCCTTCCAGTATCTCGTTGCTGAGGAACCTCCAGTACCTGTCAGTGTTCGACAACAGCATGAGTGGTACCGTCCCACCAGACCTCGGCGCAGGGCTGGCATTGACCGATGTGAGCTTCGCGAACAACAGTTTCTCCGGCGAGCTGCCGCAGAGCCTCTGCGACGGCTTCGCGTTGAATAACTTCACGGCGAACCACAACAGCTTCAGCGGAAAGCTGCCGCCCTGCTTGAAGAACTGCTCCGAGCTGTATCGGGTGCGGCTGGAGGGGAACCATTTCACCGGCGACATCTCGGAGGTATTCGGGGTCCACCCCAGCATGGGCTACCTGGACATCTCCGGGAACAAGCTGACTGGTCGGCTTTCAGATGACTGGGGACAATGCACCAAGATCACACGCCTGAAGATGGATGGCAACAGCATATCAGGCGCCATTCCGGCGGCGTTTGGGAACATGACAAGCTTGCAGGACCTCAGCTTGGCTGCGAACAACTTGGCAGGCGCTATTCCACCTGAGCTGGGTAATCTCAACTTCTTGTTCAATCTCAACCTGAGCCATAACTCCTTTTCCGGGCCGATTCCGACAAGTTTGAGCAACAATTCCAAACTGCAGAAACTTGATTTGTCAGGGAACATGCTTAATGGGACCATACCGGTGGGCATCGACAATCTTGGCTCACTAACCTATCTTGATTTGAGCAAGAACGAATTGTCAGGGCAGATACCAAGTGAGCTCGGTAACCTGTTTCAGCTGCAGACCCTGCTGGATTTGAGCAGCAACTCACTGTCTGGTCCTATCCCTTCAAATCTTGTGAAACTGGCGAACCTACAGAAACTGAATTTGTCACACAATGAGCTCAATGGTTCAATTCCAGCAAGTTTCTCTCGCATGTCGAGCCTGGAGATTGTTGATTTCTCTTACAATCAGCTCACCGGTGAAATACCGTCAGGCAATGCTTTCCAGAACTCTTCGGCTGAGGCTTACAATGGGAACCTAGGGCTTTGCGGCAATGTGCAAGGCATTCCTTCTTGCGATCGCATCTCCACTTCAGGGCGTCACAAGAGAACAGTCATCGAAATAGTTTTCTCAGTAGTTGGGGCAGTGTTGCTGGCAGGCATTGTTGCTTGCCTCATCCTAGCATGCAGAAGGAGACCCAGGGAACAGAAAGTGTTGGAGGCAAGCACAAACGATCCTTATGAATCCGTGATCTGGGAGAAGGAAGGGAAATTCACATTCCTCGACATCGTGAATGCCACCAACAGCTTCAATGAATTCTTCTGCATCGGTAAAGGCGGGTTTGGGAGCGTGTACAAGGCCGAGCTCCCCATTGGGCAGGTCGTGGCCGTGAAGCGCTTCCATGTGGCTGAGACAGGAGACATATCAGAAGTGAGCAGGAAGAGCTTCGAGAACGAGATCAAGGCACTGACAGAGGTCCGTCACCGGAACATCGTCAAGCTCCATGGCTTCTGCACGAGTGGAGACTACATGTACCTGGTGTATGAGTACCTGGAGAGGGGCAGCTTGGGAAAGACATTGTACGGGGAAGAGGGCAAGAAGAAGCTGGACTGGGGCATGAGGGTGAAGGTGGTCCAGGGGGTTGCTCATGCCCTTGCCTACCTCCACCATGACTGTAGCCAGCCCATTGTTCACCGTGACATCACTGTGAACAATATCCTGCTTGAGTCAGAATTTGAGCCGCGGCTGTCTGATTTTGGTACGGCGAAGCTGCTTGGCTCTGCTTCTACACACTGGACTTCTGTAGCAGGATCATATGGCTATATGGCTCCAGGTAATCTTGCATCTGGTTACTATTCATGGACCATATAGTTTTACAGATTTTACTTGAATACATAACACCTGATCTGAACTATTAAGTATACACCAGTAACAACTAAGATCCCTCTTAGGCTCCTAGTGCTGAAAAGAAATATAATGTTACGAAAAGCAACATTCTTTCAGATATTTTCATTAACACTGAGGCACTTTGTTTGATGATGTATCGCGACGCAGCATACTAACTTGTGTCATGTCTGGTTTTACTCTTGCAGAATTGGCATACACAATGAACGTCACAGAGAAATGCGATGTTTACAGTTTTGGAGTTGTTGCTCTGGAGGTGATGATGGGGAAGCATCCTGGTGACCTCTTAACCTCCCTGCCGGCTATCTCCTCTTCCACAGAAGAAGATTTATTACTGCAGGACATAATAGACCAGCGGTTGGAACCTCCAACGGGTGACCTTGCAGAAGAAATTGTGTTTGTGGTGAGAATCGCGCTCGCTTGCACACGGGCAAATCCCGAATCGCGGCCTTCGATGAGATCAGTTGCTCAAGAGATATCAGCGCATACTCGAGCTTATCTTTCAGAACCGTTCAGACAGATCACAGTAAGCAAGCTAACAGACTACCAGAAGTGATGTTTGTCTGTGCAAATGTTTGAAGCTCAACAAGTGAAATTTGTAGTTAATGTATTTTTTTTATGCAGTTTGAGAGGACTAATTTTCCCTCAGTTTGCATACTGATAGACCACGAAACTATTCTGGAGATCCTTAGAAGTCTATATGTACACAAAGTTAGCTGTATTAAATTCGCTACTATGCTGATGTTCGTTTTCCCCCCTGCCAAGGGGCTAAACATGCAACTGTACGGCAGATGGTGGAAAGCCACAAGTTGTAACTTGTAAGAGGTGTTCTTCAGCCACTTTGCTTATTATTTCTCAAATATGACAAGAGCGTTCTCTGAGATGATACCGCACATTGTGACCAGATTGTGTTTTTCTACTTAAATGCAAGGCAGAGCTCTTGCCATTTTCGTTTTAAAAAAATACCGCACAGATGTCTCACTACCTGAATATTTCCCTGGAAGTCAGGAATCAGGACAAGTGCTGCTGGCTACAGCGCCCACATAATTGTAGAAATACACCAAGTAAAGTAGCGCGGTTAGAAAATGGTCTTTACCAGTACAAAAAAAAAGACCCTACAGGTGCATATAAAGTGACCTATATTTATTTATTGAAATTACAGTACAACCACCGACTACAATTCTTTTGAACTTGTTCCCAACATCTATCATGCTGGTGCAGTGGTGCTCAACGTGGTTGAGGAATCCCGTTTGCTATCAACAAGTGAGTACCTTTTTGTGGTGCATCTGCTAGGATCGGCTGGCAGCCTGTAACGATCTAGCTTCGTTTGGCAGCACCCAACTAGCTGGATAACAGCTAGGCGCAACCAGATAGCTAGAATTTTGGGAGGAGAGGAAGACCAGGGTAATTTAGGGTTCTATGTTTGACTGTTTGTTTGTTCAACATGTCTGAATGCTCAACTACAGGACATATTAGACATTGCAGAAGAACTGTACATGTTCGTCGCATACGCAGGCATATCTTTCTGAGCCGTCCCAGTATTAAGCAAACTAACAGGCTAAATGTTAGCCCACTAGATCACCGGCTCAGGTGAGTCGACCACTCACCAGTCTTGTCGACCACGGCCGAACACGACAGACGTTATCCGACCACACACTATGGTCAGAGATAGAAATAAGAAGGGAGAACAAAGCATACACAGTACAAGCACCAGCGTTGGCCGGAGCCCTGTATAGGAGATGGTAAATCTAAACTCTCTTTGTTGAGTTGCAGTGACAAACTATATATACAACTCTATCCATTTAGTCAGATGAGGCAGATGAGCCATTTGGATTGACTTGCTCTTCTGCTTGTGGCTACTGTTATAAAGATGAGCCGTTTGGGAGCCCTTTTCTCTGATACCACAATGAGGGAGCCTTTTTCCTTGTGCTGTGTGTTCACACAATGAAGCAGTAGGTTATCTAATAATTCTTCTTCTAATCCTACTGCTATCCCTCGTACCCCCTCCATGCTGATCATCTCCTTCAGCTCCATGAGTCGAAGACGTCCGAGCGGCTTGGTGAGGACGTCCGCGAGTTGCCGACCAGTTTCGACGAACTCGCTGACGATCTGCCCTTCATCGACACAGTCCCTGAGGAAGTGAAACTTCACGTCGATGTGCTTGCTCCGGTCGTGGAGAACCGAATTCTTCGCGAGAGCGATGGCGGGCTAGTTGTCCACCATCGGTCTTTGGTGGGTGAGCTTCGACCGGTCATTTCGCCCAAAGAAGCCGGCGCAAGAACCACACAACAGCACGCCGGTGGGCGGCCGCGACGTACTACTGCCGCCGACGAGACAGCGCCACCACCTTCGCTTTTGACGACGACCATGAAATTGGAGCCGACCCGAGGAAGACGAGCACGCCAGAGGTGCTCCGTCGTCCGTCGATGGCCCCCGCCATGTCTGCATCGCTGAACACAGTGAGCTGCAGCCTACTCCCGCCGGTCTTGGGGAAGATGATCCCCTGATCCACCATCCCCTTGACGTAGCGTAGTAGCTGCTTCACCGCAACCCAATGATCCTCTCTGGGATCCTCCATGAAGCGACTGACGTAGCCCACGGCGAACGCAATGTCCGGCCTCGTATGGACTAGGTAGCATAGACCGTCGACGATGCTCCGGTAGAGTGTTGCATCCACCTTCGCCGTGGTGCTGGCCTTCGTCAGCTTCAGCCGCTCCTCCATCGGAGTCACGCAAGGCTTGCACTCAGCCATGCCGCTCTGCTCCAACAGCTTCGAGGTATACGCGCTCTGACCGAGCGTGAGTTCCTCCTTCCCTTGTCTCACCTCGATGCCAAGGTAGTAGAAGAGTGCGCCGAGATCACTCATTCGAAAACGAGCCGCCATCCCGTGCTTGAAGCTGTTGATGTCCTCTGCACGTGCGCCGGTGACTATCAAGTCATCCACATACACGCCGACGACGAGCTCCTCCTTCCCCCATCGCCGCGTGTAGAGCGCGTGCTCGGTTGCGCACCGCTGGAACCCAAGCTTGCCCAGCGTGGCGTCAAGCTTGGCGTTCCATGCTCGTGGGGCCTACCGTAGCCCGTAGAGCGCCTTGCGCAGTCGAAGCACCCTGTGCTCCGCTCCCTTGATGGCGAAACCTAGAGGTTGCCTGACGAAGACCGTCTCCGCCAGCTCACCGTTGAGGAAGGCCGATTTAATGTCCAAGTGATGGACACGCCAGTCCTTTGCTGCTGCCAAGACTAGTTTCAAACGAACAGACTCCATGCACGCTACTGGTGCAAAGACTTCCTCGAAGTCGATGCCCTCGCGCTGAACAAAGCCTCAGGCGATGAGACGCGCCTTGTGCTTGACAATGGCACCGAGCTCGTCCCGCTTGACCATGTACACCCACTTCAGGCTGATCGAACGACATTCTGGAGGTGGATCGAGGAGCTGCCATGTCTCATTTTCCTCGACCACCTTCATCTCCTCCAGCATCGCTCATCACTAGTTTCCATCGCGCTCCGCCAGCGCGAACATGGGTGGTTCCTCTGCACTGACGAGCAGCAGCTCTTGGTCATTGAGCAGCCGACCAGCCAGGCCTGAGGGCCCTATGCCACCGATGATGTCATCCAGCCTGCGGAACCGCACCTCCTCACCTTCGTGGAGGGCATCCATGAACTCAGTGATGTCACTTGGAGGTAAGTAGAACTCGATCGGTATCGATGGAGTTCCCTGTTCCGTCGGAGTGCTCGGTACAGCACCTGGAGTGCTCGGCACTACTCCTAGACAGCTCATCACCACTCCTGGAGTGGTTTGCACCCCTCCCGGAGTGCTCGGCACACGTCTTGCAGTGGTCGGCACTACTGCAAGACCCCTCGGCTCCGCTATGGGAGTGCTCGGCACCCGTCCTAGAGTGGTCGCCACCACTGCAGAACCTCCCGGCACCACTCCTGGCGTGCTCGGCATCCCTCCTGGAGTGCTCAACACTCCTCCCTGAGTGCTTGGCATCCCTCTCGAAGTGCTCGGCACCGCCCCAGGAGTGCTCGGCTCTGTTGTTGGAGTGCTCAATACCCCTCCCGGAGTGCTCGACACCTCTTCCCTAGCGTCGCCACCACCGTGGATGACTAGGTGCTCGACGACGAAGGTGCTGGTGTAGCCACCAGCTTCACCCCTGCTCAGACTGTTCCAGTCCCAAGCCGCCTTCTCATCGAACACGATGTCGCGCGAGACAAGTACCTTGTCTCCGCGTGGGTCATAGAGCCGGTATGCCTTGGTACCCTCCGTGTAGCCTAGGAACACCATCGGTGTGTTCCTGTCCTCCAGCTTGGTGAGGATCGGCTTCGTCTTCCTGATGTGGCCGATGCAGCTGAATGTCCGAAGGAAGGACACGCTCGGCTTGCGCCCATACCAAGCTTCGAACGACGTCTTGCCCGTTAGGGCCTTGGTCGGAGCACGGTTGAGGATGAACACCGTCGTGGTCACCGCCTCAGTCTAGAACCATGCCGGCATACCTTTGGCCTTCATCATTGATCGAGCCATGCCGACCACCGTCTGTTTCTGCCTCTCCACCACACTATTCTATTGTGGCAAGTACGACGTGGTGTGGTGGCGCACCACACCCTGATCCGCGCAGTACGCAGCGAACTCTACTGAAGTGAATTTGCTGCCGCGATCAGTCCTCGGCACGCGGAGCTTCTTACCGCTCTCAGCCTCCGTGCGCATCTTGAACTTCTTGATCACCGCCGCCGCTTCGTCCTTGCTAGTCAGGAGTTGCAGCCACATGTAGCGACTACAATCATCCATGAGCAGGAGGAAGTACTGCCGACCACCATTTGTGGCCGGTGTGATCGGCCCACAGAGGTCGCTGTGGATGAGCTCGAGAGGATCCTTCGTGCAATACTTGGCCGCCTTTTGGAATGGTAGCCTCCTCTGCTTCCCGACCAGGCAGCTGTCACACAGCTCGCCTCCGTGCTCGATGTGGGGTAGCCCTCACACCATCTTCTCTAGTCGACCAAGCGCGTCAAAGCTGAGATGTCCGAACCGGGCATGCCACAGCTACGGTTCCTCGGTGTGCCTTGCCGCTAGGCACACCGGCTGCTCTACCTTCAGGTCGAGCAGATACAACCAGTTTAGGGACCTCTTCACCTTGGCGAGAAGTCACTACTTCCGGTCCCTGATCCTAAGGACTCCGTCCTTGATCAGTACCTCGCTACCGCGCTCATCTAGCTGACCAATGCTGATGATGCTAGAACGCTGCTGTGGGATGTAATATACATCCGTTAGCGTGCGGTGCTCTCCGTTCTGGCACCTGAAGATGATGGTGCCACGCCCTCGAATAGCCACCCTTAAACCGTCATCAAACTTCACCGTACCGGTAACATCGTCGTCGAGCTCGGAGAAGGCTGCCTTGGAGCCCATCATGTGGTTGCTGGCACTAGAATCCAGATACCACCGCTGCTCCTGGTCGGCGCCCACATGTCCAAGGTGGACTTGGGCGCGCGGTTCGTCGAGGTTGATAGCCTTCAGGGCCTTCCTAGGTCCTTCCACCGTTGTCACCTCTCCCTTCTCCTCGACCTCAACGTCGTGCAGTGTACAGAACGTCGCCATCAGGATAGTGGCCTCATCATCATCATCAGCTTGCACCAGATGAGCCTCAACCTTCTTCTCCTACTTGCGATTTGGGCACTCTCGTGCCCAATGGCCCGTCTCCCCGCAGCGTCGATAGGCATTGGGGTCGACCTGCTTCTTCTTCACCAAAGAATCCTTGCCGCGGTGAAAGGATCAAGATACCTAAGAGGGGGGGTGAATTAGGCTAATTCTAAATTTCTTTGCAATAATTAAACCCTACGGTTAGCCCAACTTCACCCCTTGTGCCAAGAAAGTGTTTCTAATGTTCTACCGCACAAAAAGTCTTGCAACCTAAGTTCTAATCCTACTCTAGCATGACAATTCTATGAATGTAAAGACAAGAATTGAATTGCTCAAAGTAAATGCTCAAAGTAAAGAGAGAAGGAGGAACGCGGCGATGTTTTGCCGAGGTATCAGAGAGTCGCCACTCCCCACTAGTCCTCGTTGGAGCACCCGCGCAAGGGTGTAGCTCCCCCTTGATCCGCGCAAGGATCAAGTGCTCTCTATGAGTTGATTCTTTGACACTCCATCGCGGTGAATCACCCACAACCGCTCACAACTTGAGTTAGGTCATCCACAAGCTCCGCCGAATGATCACCAAGCTCCCAATCACCACCAAGCCGTCTAGGTGATGGCGATCACCAAGAGTAACAAGCACAAACTCTCACTTGACCACGACAAGCCTAATGAGAAGGGTGGATGCACACTTTGCTACTCTTGCTTTCACTAATGAGGGCTCTCTTTTGGATTCTCAAATCTCAATCACCTCACTAGGACCTTGCTCTTCTTGGCACTCTCAAGGGTGTTTCTCAGCTGTTGGAATGAGCAAAAGTACCCCCTCACACGAATGGAGGAAGTATTTATACACCCATGTTCAAAATGAACCGTTATATGCCTATGCGGGGTGACCGGACACTTCGGTCATGTTGACCGGATGCTCCAGTCAGTTCTTCCTAAAACCTAGTGTTTAAGTTGTGACCGGACACTGGACAGCGTTCGGTCCGCACTGATCGGATGTGTCCGGTCATGATTTTCCCTCTCTGGAACCTTACTGGAGTCGACCGGACGCTGGCACCCAACGTCCGGTCTTTCACCTCTCAGCGTCCGGTCGCACCAGACGATTTCACCTTGATCAAATGAACTGACCGGACTCTGTGCCAGCGTCCGGTCACACCGGAACCAGCGTCCGGTCAATATTTGACCCTCCATTCACTTCCATCTCTCAATCATATGTGAATGAAGTTTGCTCTAATTGATTTAAGGGCTTTTTAGGAGCTACCTAGTTCTAGATTTGACAAGTGTGCGCCACACCTAACCCACTAGACTCACCTAGGTCAAGCTACCCATCCATACCTCCCTTAATAGTACGGCCAAAGGAAAAACAAAGTCCTAAACTACTCTAAGTGTCTTCTCAACACCAAACGACACTTAGAACTAGTCCATCCTTAACCTTGTCGTCCATCCTTTGAAAACCGAAATGATTTCCATCATAGGGGCATGACAACCATGATTGCCCAATCAATTGCCATTACCGTGACCTAACTTGATTGCATCTGCAAAACACACGTTAGTCACAGTAATCACGTATTGTCATTAATCACCGAAACCCAACTAGGGGCCTAGATGCTTTCAATCTCCCCCTTTTTGGTGATTGATGACAATACCACCTCGAGAATATGAAAGAGATGAGGTTTTCAACATGCTTGGTTCATATAAGCTTTTGACAATAAGAACAAAAGAGTTAGGCAAGCTTATTGACCCAAGCCAACATGATGTACTCAAAAGATATGAAATAAGCATGAGTACAAGTAATAAAGCTCATTTGCATCGGAGTAAAAACGCGGAAGCAAAGCAAATGAGCATAACACAAGTGATATGACATATAAATAATTCAAAGTAGAGAGCACACATGTCACATATCACATAATATCACGATCACGTAGATATCACTATCACATAAATATGGTTCGATGCATGAAAGTAAACACACGAATGCATAATAGTGTATCACACATAAAAAACCAAATATAGTAGATAAGCTCCAAATATAGTAGATAAGCTCCCCCTAAATGAATCGCTCACCCTAAGTCTAACATACTCGATCCCTCTCTCCCTTTGGCGTCAAACACCAAAGCCTAAGGGACGGTCGGCAGAGCTGCAGCGGACGAGTCGGGCGCTGAGATGCGAGGAGCGAGCTGGAACTGTGTGCCATCATCATCTGATCCTGAGCTCTGGGCAGTCTGACCCTCTATAGCTAGAAGCGACACTGAAGCGGTCTGGGTCAGATCAGGAACTAGTGTGGCCTAAGACTCTACAGGTATGACTGTAGCAGGCGGCTCTGATGATGCAACTGAAGAAGGGAGCGTCTCTGTAGTCCTAGTAATAGGTGCAACTGTGGAAAGACCTGGGACATGTAGATATGGTGGAGTAGGCTGCCTTGTCAACTCATTGAAGGTAGCACCAAGGCTCCTAGAGACTGTAGTATCTGGCACAAGCAGCGAGGAAGTCTGAGCCGGTGTGAATTGCGGGGCTGGCACTGGCGAGGCAAACCACTGGGACACCTACTTTGTAGGTGAAGCAAACTGAGTAGCAGTCTGTCTCTGACTCTGAAGCCCACTGGGCTGTACAACTAGAGTCTGTGAAGTGGTGGCAGGCTGACCAAGCTGAGGTGTATGCTATGGCGGTGGAGCTCCAATAGCAGAGACGCCATGCTGCATAAACCCGAGTAACTGCTGCTGCATGAGGAGCTACTGCTGATGCATGGCCTACTGCTGTTGCTGTATAGCCTGCTGCTGCTGCTGCTGGATCGCCTGCTGCTGTCACTGAAACTCATCCTGTCTGGCTTGAAACTGTGCAAACATAGTAGCTGTCTCTTGGGCCTGGCGAGCCTGCTCTTGCCTCATCCGCTCAAGTATAGCAAGTAGAGAGGGATATGTCTGCAGTGCAGGTGGAGCTGAACTGGAGCTATCGGCCTCATGATCATGTCGTCGTGGAGGCATCTAAGGAATGTCCTGGTAGTCATCATCGGTACTATCACTGGGGTCGCTCTCGACCATCCCCTCCTGCTGAGCATCAAGCTCCTCCTCTCTAGCTGCTATGCCCCTGATGGTCTCATCCTGCTGGGCTATAGTCTCAGGCACCTCTGGACGACGGTGCGGCTGGCTAGGTGTCCTCACTGCACTATGGTGGAGCATCTGAGTCATGTTGTATGCAGGGAACTATATAGTAGCACCACTGTACTCTGCTAGCATCTCAGGTGGCCTCACTATACTACTCTATGAATCAAGAATGTAATCTAGTGAGCATAGGGCAACTGTTGGTGACCTCTGAACCCCTCTGCAATAGTATCCTCCATCTCTAATAGTAGGAGATCCCAAATATTAAATACAGTCTGCTGCATCAGAGAGTTCAGAAGCCACAGCTGAATGCGATTCAATCCCTCGTGATATCCCATCCTCAGAAGCAGTGTCCTCCTCATGATAGCATCAAGCACTCTAGCTGTAGGAGTAAGCTCACTAGGTGTCCTGCTCAACCCTTCGCCGAATAGCTCTGTGAAGCAATGGCGGACCAAATCTGTAGGAGGCACCATACCGCCATGAGGGCGTCTGGGAGGCGCTATCTGTCCATAGCAAACATCATGTAGCCGGACTGGCTGCTCCTGAAGCCTAAGAATCTCCCTGACCCTGAAACTCATCAGCCTGTAATCTCTGCCTCTGAATGCAAAGTGTATAAATCTGTGCTACGGGTGAAAGGATCTAACAATGCCTAGAGGGGATTGAATAGGTGTATCTAAAAATTTACTGCAAATGCTAAGTTCAAATCTGTCAGTTAATGTTGGAAGTCCCAACGTTTGGGTCGGAACTCTCGACGTTGTCAGAAGTTCTGGCGCAAACGTCAGCAGTTCCGATGCCTACGTGAACTACAAAAGCAGTGCCAAATTTAACTTTGCGGATGAATAATCTTACAACCTCACTTCCTAGTGGTTTGGTGAAGATGTTGAGTCACTCCCTTGACACCGTAATGCCTCCAAACCGTAGATCGATTCCAAACCCTAAAATGGAGATTTAGGAGACAAAGAGACAAACACATACAAGTAATCTCTAGCAATCACAACAGCAAGCACACATGACACAATGATTTATTTCGAGGTTCGACAATACGTCCTCATTGTTGAGGTGACCACCAAGGTTGGAGTCTTTTCCACCTCCTTGCCTCTCTTAAAGTGACCACAAAGGTCACTTGAGCTTTCCACTAAGAAATCGAAGGGTGATACAAACTTTCCAAGACTCTTCCACAAGATGGAAGCTCTTGGGCAACGCCTAGCCAGCTAGGGGCAAAGCCCCAAGAGTAATAGACGCAAAATCAACCGGCTTGACAAAGAAATCAAGTGCTCAAGCTTTCCAAAGTGATGCTCTCACTTAATCCACTCTCCTTTCACTCAAACCCTAGGGAAATTGAAGATTGGAGCAAATGGGAAGGAGAGGGGTGCTTTAGTTGCTTGGGAGCTGTTGAGCACGAAGTGAGTCAATTGTGAAATGAGTCCATAATGGTTAGAAGTGAAGAGAGGAGTATTTATATTCCAAGTGAAAATCCAACCGTTCAGATCTACGTCGGAAGTTCTGACGCAGATCTTGGGACTTCCGATGTTAACAGAAAACACTATACACAAAGAGTCGGAAGTCAGCGCATGCAAGTCAGTGTCGGAACTCCCAGCAAACGTCGGGACTTCCGACGTGCGCAATAAACCAAACAGCCAGCACTGCAGATGCCGGGACTCCCGGCTTGGGTCAGGTCAGTGTCGGAACTCCCGGCGAATGTCAAGACTTCCGATGGTCGGAACTTCCGACGAACGTCGGGACTTTCGACGTGCACAGACAATGAGCCAGTCAGAAGCACCGGTGCTGGGACTCCTGGCTTAGGTTGGGACTTCCGATTGTCGGGAGTTCCGACTTACGTCGGGACTTCCGACACCAAAAGTCACAGAAAATTATTCTATGTGCTCGTGAAGTGCTAGAGTGACTCTCTTTTGATTTTATTTAAATGCTTGAGCACTCTATCTTCCTCAGACCAACTAAACTTGCGTCCCTCTTTATAGTGCGGCGGATCCTAAACTCAAACAAAATTAAAACCTTTGGAGATCGTTTTGAGTTCGTCCGCCTTTACAACCTCAAGAATTGAGGGATACCATTTCATCTTTACCAACTCTTTGAATCTTTCATGGGACTAATAGCTGCAACATATCTCATTAAGATCACATTAGTCCCTAATTTGGATGTCATCAATACACCAAAACCCATATAGGGGGCAAATGCACTTTCAATCTCCCCCTTTTTGGTAATTGATGACAACCAACTTAGGCTTTTGTAGGAATGAAAGAATCTAAAGCTTTTTGAACCCCAAAATTTATGAAGAGCTCCCCCTTGATGTATGCATGAATTTGAATATCAATTAGAATCATCTATACATGATTTGCATTCACCAAGACAAAAGCTCCCCCTAAATTTTGCAATCCGTGGGGTGCAACAAGTGTGTGTGAACAAGTATATAGACGTGAAAAGAAATGCAATATGACATGTTATTTCACACAACAAGTAAAAGAGAATATGATGGCCAAGATTTAAAAAAAGAATTTGAAGCAACACATGGCCATCCAAAATGCATTCACCATCATAAGTAGAGACAAGTATAAGCTAATAAGATAAATATATAACCATAAACTTGTCCTACAATCATCCATCACACACACATATAGATAGTAGTCCATCACAAGGTTGCCACCACACGACATAGTTCGTACACGCTAAAGGTTTTAAAGTTCCGAAACCATAAGACCAACTAACTTATTACAAGATAAATCAAAGCCTAACACTCCCCCTTTGTCAACAAGTGTCAAAAGGGGTAGGCTGCGTGAATAAGCAACTACTCATCGTCGTAGTCATCATCCTCATCTTGGTCATAGTCGTCACCACTGGCTTTGTCTTCATCATCATCCTCTTCGATGTATTCCTCATCGTCCTCAGTCACCTTCCCTTTGCCATGCGGGCGAGAAGTCGCATCATCTTCGTACGCCGCACAAGCCTCATCATATAAAGCCAACGAATCACGGGGAGACACAAACGGCGGCGGAGGAGAGGATACAATCCCTGCGTGCTGCTCCAACCGATATAGCCTCTCTTGCATATCGTGCTCACGTTGAGCACTAGCACAACACTGTCCAAACATATATGTCATTAGGAACTTGAACTTGTTTGGCTTCTTTCCAGACGAGGACGAAGAGAGAGGCTCAGCACTTGAAGAGTGAGAAGCTGCAGCAGGTGTCGACGCACCATGGCGAGAGCGAGAACTAGACACACCTTTCCCTTTTCCCTAGGCTACCTCAGCTTTTTCCCGCAGTTCTCTGGCAGCAATGATAGAGGTCTTGTTGGATATCTTGAGGAGCTTATGCTCAGAGTCATAGGGAAAACGGATGCCGGATACATGCTCTATGATATGCATGATGTATGGTGCATAGTGAAGATGCTTCACCGGATCCTCAAAAGCATCATGAATCTTATTCCATATATAGCGGCTGATGGAGAACTTCTGAAACTCATCTCCAAATCTCTCAAGCACCTTCTGTGAATCATCATGAAGGAAGGTGGAGTCACCTACCTTCGGATACAATATCTGTCTTAGGATGTTGTTCAGAACATAATAATATGGCTTCAGAAATGTGGTCTATCCATCAGCTCTGTGGACCTCAAGATACATGTGTTGATATTCCTCCAAAGTAAGATCCTCATACTCAGTCAACTCATTGGCATTTCGGTAGCTGTGACCCAAACCTAGAAGGCGAGAGAAATTGACGAAGTCCACCTTATAGTGCTTGCCTTCAGTGGTCCAATGAATAATGTCCATAGCACCGGTCTAGTCTCTCTCATGATGATAAGAAGCATAAAACTGACAAATCAGCTCGTTTTTTCGAATTCTTCTGAAATGCTAGTAGGTAGAACAGCCCCATTGATTGAATATCAGGAACCATCTGCACCAACTCGGGCTCCTTGAACTTACCAAGAGAGTATGCATCAATGCACTTCATCTGCAGGACCGATGGCTCCTTCTTCTTCAAGAACCTCCGATAAAGAATGGAGTCATAAAAGTCATAATGAAAAGGATGCCAGAAACGATTCTCAAGTCATAGGTCCTTCTCATCCTCAGCATAGAGGTTCCTGCCTCTGTTGTATCGGATGTCCTTGACTCGGTGATGATAATCCACTGGAAGGGGAGGAGTCCATCCATCAGCCGGATTCGGAGCCATGGTGGGTGCCCTCATGATCGGCGACACACCGGTGAATGGAACAAGCTAAAACATCCCCGGTGGAACTCGGGGTGGGGTGCGAAGCGGTGGAACAGCAAGTGTGCGTCCGGCATGGTCCAGTGCTTCCTCTTCTTCAACCATCGACTCAGCCCCAACAGGGGCAGGAGCAGGAGGAGGAGCGGTAGCCGATGACCCTTGATCAACACGGCGACGGGCAGCGCAGGAACCACCAGCACCACCACGCTGATAAGACGCCTTGGTGCGGCCGAGCGGCTTAGGAACAGCAACACGATCTTGGTTCTTCTTGGATAGCTTCTCCTGGTGACGCGAAGGACTCCCACCGTCCATGACTATGAAGAATACGAAGGGGAACTAAGAAACAATACAAGGAGACGTGGACGAGCATCGAGAAGTGAAGAAACATGAATGGAGAGGTCATTCTAGGGTCGGGAGTTTCGGCCAAGGTCGGGACTTCCAACAACCAGAAGTTCTGGCCTGACGTCGGGAGTACCGACGGTCAGAACCTCCGACGGCCGTCGGGACCTCCGACGCCCAAATTGACCATCCCATTCATGGGGCTTCAAATCACAACACACATACAAACAAGGGAGATAGAGGAGTAGAGAGAGAAGAAGAATGGAGTCAAAACACAAGGTACATTGAAGTTAGGGTTAGGATACCATGGTAGTACCTTGAATCAAGGAAAGAGATGGAGAAAAATGAAACGCAGTCGACGATGAACAAATCCACGGGCACAAACTCCACCACCAAAGGGTTCTCCACCACACCAATCACAAGGCCACCACGATCCGAGGAAAAACGAGGGCTTGGCCGGTGGAACGAGGGCGCGAGGGGCCGGGACTACGGGCAAGACCCCCGGTGGCGCAAGAGCAGGGAATGGAGGCCGGAGCACGGGGAGGGGCGGTGGTGGGGGCAGGGCACGATGGGGCGGCATGAGGAGCAGCGAGGGCGGTGTGAAGAGGAGAAGAGGGGGCGATGGGAGGAGAGGAGGAAGGAATAACTACAGTAAAACAAATGCCGGATATAAATGATGTGGTGAACTGACATGGTGCGGTCAAAACCGCAGAATTGCTCGACGTCGGAACTCCCGGCTTACGTCGGGACTTCCGACGTAGGGAAATAGAAAAACAAATGCCGGATATAAATGATGCCGGATGTGTATGTGCTTTGTTCGAGAATGGTTTACGGGGTTGTTTGCCAACTTAATGGCACTCTCGTTGTCACACAAAAGTAGAATCTTGGTTAACTCACATCCAAAGTCCTTTAGTGTTTGCTTCATCTAATGTAGTTGGGCACAGCTAGCGCCGGCCGCCACATACTCAGCTTCGACGGTGGACAAAGCAACGGAATTTTGCTTTTTAGAGCTCCACGATACCAAGGATCGACCAATAAATTGGCAAGTCCCGATAGTACTCTTTCGGGTTACTTTGCAGCCGGCATAATCCAAATTGAAATAGCTAAGTAACTCAAAAGTGGAGCCCTTAGGATACCACAAGCCAAGATTAGGAGTGTGCACTAAATACCAAAAAATTCTCTTAACGGCCATCAAATGAGATTCTTTCGGATTAGCTTGAAATCTTGCACACATGCATACGCTAAGCATAATATTAGGCCTAGATGCACAAAGGTAAAGGAGTGATCCAATCATGGAGCGATATACCTTTTGATCGACGTCCTTTCCTCCTTGATCAAGATCAAGATGTCCATTGGTTGGCATAGGTGTCTTGATGGGCTTGGCCTTGTCTAAGTTAAACTTGTTCAACATGTCATTGGTGTACTTGGTTTGACTTATGAACGTGCCATCTTTGAGTTGCTTGATTTGAAATCTAAGAAAGAACTTTGACTCTCCCATCATGGACATCTTGAACCTATTTGTCATAATCCTACTAAATTCCTCATAAAAAGCCACATTAGTACTACCAAATATTATGTCATCGACATATATTTGGCAAGCAAAGATATCATTATTGACTTTGCGAGTAAATAAAGTAGCATCGGCCTTTCCTATCTCAAAACCTTGTTTGAGTAGGAAATCCTTCAAACAATCATACTAAGCTCTAGGGGCTTGTTTGAGCCCATAGAGCACCTTGTCAAGCTTGTAGACGTGGTTTGGATACTTGGGGTCTTCAAAGCCCGATGGTTGCTCTACATACACCAACTCGGATAGGGGGCCATTGAGAAATGCACTCTTCACGTCCATTTGATATAGCTTGAAGTCATGATGGGCAGCATAGGCAAGTAGAATACGAATTGATTCTAGCCTAGCCACCGGTGCATAGGTCTCCCCAAAATCCAAGCCTTCAATTTGAGTGAATGCTTGAGCCACCAACCTTGCCTTGTTCCTTGTTACCACGCCATGCTCATCTTGCTTGTTGCGGAAGACCCACTTTGTTCCAATCACATTTTGCTTGGGCCTTTCCACCAAGGACCAGACTTCATTTCGAGTGAAGTTATTCAACTCCCCTTGCATGGCTATCATCCAATCCGGATCATCAAGTGCCTCTTCCACCCTACGAGGTTCCAAAGGAGAAACAAACGAGTAATATTCACAAAAACTTGCTAAACGGGAACGTGTAGTTACCCCTCGTCGAACGCTCCCCAATATGTTATCAATGGGATGATCCCGTTGAATGGATTGATGCACTCTAGGATGTGGCACTTGAGTTGATCTTTGGATAGGGCCATCATCATTGTCATTATCATGGTCATGATCGATTGGAAGATCACAATCATGAGCTTGTGGAGGGTTGACTTCACTCCTTTCTTCATTGTTGAGTTGTGGTTGAGCTCGCTCATTATTGACACCATCTTCATGAGAATGATCTTGTGCTTTATTTGATCTCCCATCTTGATTATTTCTTGTTGCGGAAGCTTCACCATGTTCATTGGATGAAACATGATGAATGGTTGGATCAAGATCATCATGCACAACATGGTCTTCATCTTCGTCTTCAATGGGCTTTACTTCACCAATAGCAAGCTTCTTGATTGCTTTGTGTGGAGCTTCTTCATTACCTACATTCTCAACATTAACTTGCTCCTTTTGGGAGCCGTCGGTTTCATCAAAAGTAACGTCTACCGCGATTTCAATCAAACTGGTGGTTTTATTGAAAACATGATATCCATGTTCGTTAGTACCATAACCAAGCATGAAACCTTCATCAACCTTTGGTGCAAACTTAGAGCTTTTGGATTTCTTGTTAAGTATGGAACACTTGGATCCAAAGACTCTAAAGTAGTGCACCTTAGGCTTTTTACCGATTAGAAGTTCGTAGGCGGTCTTTTCTCTTTTCTTGTGAAGATATAAGCGGTTGATAGCATGGCATGCCGTGTTGACCGCTTCCGCCCAATAGTTGGTTGGAGTCTTGTACTCATCCAACATTGCTCTTGCGGCTTCTATGAGCGTTCCGTTCTTTCTCTCCACAACACCATTTTGTTGTGGAGTGTATGGAACCAAAAACTCATGCTTGATTCCTTCTTCATCAAGAAACTCTTAAATGTTGGTGTTCTTGAACTTCGTCCCATTGTCACTTCTAACTCTCTTGATTTTGACTTTAAATTCATTTTGGGCTCTTCTTTCAAACTTCTTGAAGATACCTTGCACTTCACTCTTTTCACGCAAAAAGAATACCCAAGTGAAACGAGAATAATCATCAACAATTACAAAACCATATTTATTACCACCAATGCTTATATAAGCGACGGGTCCAAATATGTCCATGTGAAGCAACTCCAATGGTCTTTCGGTTGTCACAACATTCTTGACGGGATGTTTAGCTCCAACTTGTTTTCCCGCTTGGCATGTGCTACAAATCATATCTTTCTCAAAAGAAACATTTGTTAGTCCAAGGATGTGTTCACCTTTTTGAAGTTTGGCCAAGTTCCTCATCCCAACATGGGCAAGTCGGCGATGCCATAACCAACCTATGCTAGATTTTGCCATTAAACAAGTTTCGGGATTTACTCTATTTGATGTGAAATCAACTAGATAGAGTTTCCCTTTTAAATAACCCATAAATGCAATAGAGGAATCCTCCCTTCTATATACTTCCACACCCTTATCCGTAAAGAGACAATTGTAACCCATTTCACAAAGTTGTGAGACGGACAATAAATTGTATCTCAACGAATTCACAAGTAAAACATTTGAAATGGAGTTATCATTTGATATAGCAATTTTACCCAAACCGAGGACTTCACCTTTTCCATTGTCACCAAACACAATATTTCCACTTTGATCATGACTTGGTTGGAATGATGTGAACATGTCCTTCTCTCCGGTCATATGATTGGTGCATCCACTATCCAACACCCAACTTGTTCCACCGGATGAATATTTCTACAAAGACAAATTAGGCTTTTGTTTTAGGTACCCAAAAAGATTTGGGTCCTAATGGGTTAGTCACATAAAACTTGGGCACCCAAACACTCCTCATAATCTCCTTTCTCTTTTGGGCACCAACATATTTAACCACAATCTTGCCATCTTTGCCCCAACAACACATATAGTCACTAGCATAGCACCGTGGAAGTGGTGCTTGTGGCTTTGGGACATCAGATTGCTTTGTTTTGATTGTCTTGTTACTTGTAGGTTGGATCTTTAGAATGTAGACCTTGTTGTTGGCTTTACATATTAGCTCATCAAGAGTAACGCCCTTGTTGAACTTCACACAAGGCACACCATTGATCATGTTCCTTCCATTGGCCCTTCCATCATACCTATTGTAGCCAATGCCTTCCTTGATTGATGGGTGCCTTGATGACTTGTATATAGTCTTGTTTGATTGCTCTTGACGCTTGCACCCATCCTTCAATATCATCTTCAACCTATGAATTTCCTTGTCTTTCTTCTCTAACTCAACAAGGTTGGTTGTATATGCAATCACATCAATTTTATAGCATCTTTTACAACCATCACTAGTGGAGACATTAGAGTCTTCGGTTGCCTTAGGAGAAGTTGAAGTGCTAGCCCAAAGAGTACTATAGTTTAACTCAAGATTTTAGTATTTTTCTTCCAAGCTTGTGAGGCTTTCTTGAGCTATACTTTTCTGATACTTGAGGCTAGCTACTTGATCATTAATCGAGGAATGTTCCTTAGTCAATTTCCCAATTGAGTCATTGGCTAAAGACAATTCAACGGTTAACTTCTCAACCTTCATCTTTTCCTTGGCGATAGATGCTTCAAGTGCAATATTTTTCTCTCTCTCTCTTGAGTGATTATATCTCCTTGCATCTCTAAGCATCTATCCCTCTTCGCTAATTTCTTCATTAGTGTTTTTATTTTAGTGAAGGTTTTTTTACCAAATTTCTTTATCATAGTTGCTTCAATTTCTTCTATGTTCTCATCACAACTATCATTGTCATCACTAGAGGAAAACGGGTGTAGTATGTACCTTCTCCCCTTTTGCCATGAGACAAGTTGGGGTATAGTAGTCGTTGTCGATGAGGTTGGAGAAGAGCCTCGGCGGTGAAGATAGGTTGGGGAAGAGTTTTGGTGGTGAAGTTGAGTCGGGGAAGATCATGGTCGGTGAAGAAGAGTGGTGGATGGCGATGTTTGCGGCTCCCTTCTTCTTCTTCTCATCATCACTTGAGTCACTATCACTTGACTCCCATTCTTCCCCAATATGAGCTTCACCTCTCTTCTTGCTTTTGTTCTTTTTATCTTCATCCTTGTCATGCTTGTGCTTCTTTTTCTCATTAGGACAATCGGCTATGAAGTGACCAATTTGACCACATCCATAGCAAAATCTCTTTTTGAACCTTCTCTTACCATCACCATAGGTCTTGCGATTGCTTTTCTTCTTCATAAACTTTCTAAGATTTCTAATCACAAAGGCAACCTCCTCATCGGAATCTTCTTCTCCACTTGAGGAGTCATCCTTCACTTTGTTCTTCTTTTCTTGACTTGAACCTTGACCTTCATGTTGTTGAGTTGCTTTAAGGGCTGCACTCTTGTTGAATCCCATTGCATTAGGATTTTGATTGTGAGCGTTGATTGCATCTTCATCTAGACACTCATGATGCTTGAGCTTTGAAAGAACTTCTTGAGGTGTCATCTCATCATAACCGGGCCTTTCCATGATCACGGACGCTAGCATGTTGTTCTTGGCTCTATAGGTTCTCAACATCTTTCTAGCAACTTTGTTGTCAACCCATTCATTGCTACCAAGAGCTTTTATGCGGTTGACCAATGCCATGAGCCTATCAAACATGGATTGTGTTGTTTCATTTTGCAAGAATACAAATCTTTCTAATTCACCATGAAGTAACTCAATGTTGCCTTTCCTCACACTCTTATCTCCTTTAATTGATACTTTCAAAGTATCCCAAATTTGCTTTGCACTTTCCATTCCATTCACTTTTCTAAACTCATCTGAGCTAGACTTGATACAAGCAATGCTACGGCTTGTGCATTTTGATTGAGGTTGTACACTTCTTCCGGAGTTATCTCTCTATCTTCATCGGTAGGGATCATCACACCAACATCCACAACTTCCCAAAGTCTTGCAGCTATGAGATGCATCTTCATCTTGTAAGACCAATCGGTGTATCTTGTTCCATCAAAGTGAGGTGGCTTGCCAATGTTGACGGATGGAGTATGTAGTGTTGAACCTTTCATGATTTGTCCATAGTCAAAACTCATGTGTGAATATATTCCTTTTCCATGAGCATGCTCACCGGCTTCAATATCACTAGCGGCATCTTTGTTTGCTTCATTCTTGTCACTAGTATCATTCTTGCCACTTATTGCATCATCAACCTTCTTGCTCAATTCTTCCTTCAACTTTCTCATCTTGTCTTGCATCTTTTTCATTTCATCTTGAAAGAGCTTGGCTTGAGCACTCATCAACTCTTCAGCTATTTTCTTGGCCATCTCGGCAGCAACGGCTTGCATCTTGTCGGACTCCGACATTGTTTCTTCTCACGTGGTGAAATGCAAAGAGAAGACCTTGCTTTGATACCAATTGAAAGAATCTAACAATGCCTAGAGGGGGGGGGGGTGAATAGGCGTATCTAAAAATTTACTACAAATGCTAAGTACAAATCTGTCAGTTAATGTCGGAAGTCTCGACATTTGGGTCAGAACTCCCGACGTTGTCAGAAGTTCTGGCGCAAACGTCGGCAGTTCCGACGCCTACGTGAACTACAAAAGCAGTGCCAAATTTAACTTTGCGGATGAATAATCTTACAACCTCACTTCCTAGTGGTTTGGTGAAGATGTTGAGTCACTCTCTTGACGCCGTAATGCCTCCAAACCATAGATCGAGTCCAAACCCTAAAATGGAGATTTGGGAGACAAAGAGACAAACACATACAAGTAATCTCTAGCAATCACAACAACAAGCACACATGACACAATGATTTATCCCGAGGTTCGGCAACCCCACTAAGGAGCTCCTACATCCTCATTGTTGAGGTGACCACCAAAGTCGGAGTCTTTTCCACCTCCTTGCCTCTCTCAAAGTGACCACAAAGGTCACTTGATCTTTCCACTAAGAAATCGAAGGGTGATACAAACTTCCCAAGGTTCTTCCACAAGATGGAAGCTCTTGGGCAACGCCTAGCCGGCTAGGGGCAAAGCCCCAAGAGTAATAGATGCAAAATCAACCGGTTTGACAAAGAAATCAAGTGCTCAAGCTTTCCAAAGTGATGCTCTCACTTAATCCACTCTCCTTTCACTCAAACCCTAAGGAAATCAAAGATTGGAGAAAAGGGGGAAGGAGAGGGGTGCTTTAGTTGCTTGGGAGCTGTTGATCACGAAGTGAGTCAACTGTGAAATGAGTCCGTAACGGTTAGAAGTGAAGAGAGGAGTATTTATATTCCAAGTGAAAATCCAACCGTTCAGATCTACGTCGGAAGTTCTAACGCAGATCTCGGGACTTCTGATGTTAACAGAAAACACTGTACACAAAGAGTCGGAAGTCAGCGTGTGCAAGTCAGTGTCGGAACTCCCGGCAAACGTCGGGACTTCCGACGTGCGCAGTAAACCAAATAGCCAGCACTGCAGATGTCGGGACTCCTGGCTTGGGTTAGGTCAGTGTCGGAACTCCCGACGAACGTCGGGACTTCCGATGTGCACAGACAGTGAGCTAGTCAAAAGCACAGGTGCCGGGACTCCTGGCTTAGGTCGGGACTTCCGACTGTCGGGAGTTCTGACTTACGTCGGGACTTCCGACACCGAAAGTCACAGAAAATTATTCTATGTGCTCGTGAAGTGCTAGAGTGACTCTCTTTTGATTTTATTTAAATGCTTGAGCACTCTATCTTCCTCAGACCAACTAAACTTGCGTCCCTCTTTATAGTGCGGTGGATCCTAAACTCAAAAACAAAATTAAAACCTTTGGAGACCATTTTGAGTTCGTCCGCCTTTACAACTTCAAGAATTGAGGGATACCATTTCATCTTTATCAACTCTTTGAATCTTTCATGGGACTAATAGCTGCAACATATCTCATTAAGATCACATTAGTCCCTAATTTGGATGTCATCAATACACCAAAACCCACATAGGGGGCAAATGCACTTTCAGCGGGTTAATCCAAAGTGTAGCATAGAACTCACGGACCCAAGATGGAACATATAAGCCTATCCGTCTAAGTAAGTCTGTCAGCCCTGGCAAGTAAGATAGGTAAGGGCGAATATGCTCTCCAGCTGCTGCTATAATGGACTCAATGTTGCACACCCTCTGAGACCTGAATGCTGCCCCACTGTTAAGATATGCATTATAAAAATCTTCCTGCAGAGGTGTATAGAAGCCCTCTGATGCATGCTCATCCTTCCTCGACGAAAACCACTCCTCGAACTGAACAAACTTGAGCTGCTGCACCTGCTTGGCCGTGGCGGCCCTCAAATTTAGATGAGTCACTGGAGGTAGACCATGTGGTCTAGGAGGTGGACGAGAATCCCTCCTCTGTGTCTCTAGCCTCGGTGTCACCTAGGTACGAGTACGACTAGAGCGGCGTAATGGCTGAGGTGCCTGCTCTGTCTCCTCGGCCTGCTCTCCCTCCTGAGTCTGCTCTGCTGGCTGTGGCTACTGCTGTGGCTCCCCCTGAGACTGACTCTCATCAATAGCGACACGCCGTCCTCCAACCATGGCTGTCCCAGCTGGACCACCATGACGACGCTCAACCTCCTGGACAACGGCCCTCTGAGCTGGAGAAAGCTGATCTGCAATCTATACTCCACTCCTAGCACCTCCTGCCTCTGCACGCTCTACAATGGCTGCAACTATGGCTGCTCTCAATGTGTCAGCATATGGATACTTGCGCTTCTTCATTGCAAGCTTCTTCATCGCCTTGCCTTTTGTCTCAGAAGGCAGGCGAGGCGGGGGCCTTAGATCCTCATCACCGGGACCACCTCCGACATTCTTGACATGAGCCATCTGTTGGAGCGGAAAAGAACAACTGCACTAACAAGAATCAACTTCCAACTATCACTTCCGAGGCTTGGCCTCGATCCGTACTCGTGAGCTTGGCCCCGAGTTGACTGACAACTACCAATGAGACCTCAGAAACACCGACTCGCTGCACGTTAGAATAGATCGGATTTATAAATAATTACAATATATCTAGAGATATGAAACCTTAAGAAGCAAGCAATAGATACGAAATTGGAATCAAGGGCTTGCTACCTAACGAACCGGCGATCCGAAAAGCAGAGGAACGACATGTGGGGAACCACTGGGAATCCTAGGGTTAGGGTTCCGGAGACGGCCAATCAGCTCAATGCGACGTGGATTGCAGCAAGGGTTCCGGTGAGTCTCTAAAGGCAGCGCTGCGATGCCGACAGCGCTAGGCACGAGTTCGGTGGTGCGGCGGCGGCGTTGAGCAGTGCAGGCACGGTGGCGTAGGCAGGGCGTGGTGGCGCAGGCAGGGCACGGCGGCGTGGGGCTATGCAGCACGACGGCGCGGAGAACGGCACGGGCGCTGGAAGCACGAGCACGCGGTAGATGTGCGGTGGAGCTGAGGCACAAGTAGGGATGGCGGCGGTGATGTCGGTGGTTATATGGTGGCCCCCGACCGAGTTGGATAAGGAAAGAAGAAAAGAGTCCACGATCCAAACATTTTCTACTGACCGGACGTTCCGGTGGCAACGACCGAACGCTGCCACCCAGAGTCCGGTCGACTCTAGAGAGGTCCAAATTCCCTGGAGCCACGATCGGACGCGTCCGATCACAACTGACCGGATGCACTATAGTGTTGGTGGTTTTGAGCTCTTCAAGATCACAACTGACCGGACGCACTGACGGACGCACTTCTTTGGCTTTGGCTTTTGTTGTTGTTGTTGAGCTTAAGCCTTCTTCTCTTTATTTGCCATGTACCCAATGCTACTTCTATTCATCTTTATGACGGTGTTCATTAATAGCTCACTTTGAAGATGCTTGCCTCTTGTGAACTTGCTCAATCCAATCTTGAGATGCTCTTTCTCCAACTTGAGCTTCTTGTTCTCTTCCTTGAGTGCATCATTATTTTTCTCTTCCTTGAGCTTCTTGTTCTCTTCTTTGAGCTTCTCATTCTCAAGAATCAAATCACTATCATGATCAAGAGTTTCTAGCACTATAGTGTTGGTGGTTTTGAGCTCTTCAAGATCATTCTTGAGCTTTTCATTATCATTCTTGAGCTTGACATATTCATCATAATTATTGATCTCAACCACTTGCTTGCCCTTGCTACAAGAACTTTGCTCAATGCTCTCAATGATCAAATCATCACATGATGTAGCTATATCAATCTTAACAACATTGTTAGTAGCATCATGTGGCTCATTGGATAAAAATTCTTGAGCAATGACAAGATTATCATGATTAATCTTAAGATTGATATATTCATTTTTAGCATATTATGGCTAGTGATGAGCTCATTGTGTATCCTCTCAAGTTTATCATGTTTATCTTTAAGCTCTTTCTTAGAAGATTTGAGCTCCTTGAGTTTGGATGACATAGCATCATTTGCTTCTCTAAGCTCAACACTAGCCTTTTAGACTATATCACATTTAGCTAAAAGACAATCATTCTTAGCTTCTAGCTTGTCATTCTTAGCTCTAGTCTTTCTAATGATCTTAGTATATTGATTTAGCAATTTAACAAGATCATCATATGAATATGTTTCATATTCATCATCATCACTATCACTATCACTATCATCATTATTAGCATGATCATCACCACTACTATCATCATCATTTGATACCTTGCGTTCACCTTTGGCCATAAGGCATAGGTGTGTAGAGGATGATGGAGGTGGTGTCGGTGAAGATGATGAAGAGTCAATCACAATGGCGGACACCTTCTCATTATCATTATCATCATCGGATGAGCAACTTGATGAATCAATGTCCGTGAGCCAATCACCGACGATGTATGCCTTCCCATTCTTCTTTTTCTTGTGGAAGTCCTTCTTGTCATCTTTCTTCTTGTATGGCTTATTCTTCTTCTTCTCATCTTCATCTTCATTGCTTGAGTCATCTTTCTTGTCCTTGTACTTGTTCTTATACTTGTCTTTTTTGGGCTTAGTGCATTGATGTGCTAGATGACCAAGTTCTCCACAATTGTAGCAATCCATCTCCGAGATTGGCTTCCTTCTTGTGCTAGTGAAGAACTTCTTTTTCTTGCCATCAAACTTGATGCCACTCTTGTTAAGCTTCTTTAGCATCTTGGTGGTTCTTCTCACCATGAGAGCAAGACTTGCATCATCAATTTCATCATCACTTGAGCTCTCATACTCAAGCCTTGCTTTGCCCTTCTCTTGGCTAGCTTTGAATGCTAAGTCCTTGTCTTTCTTCTTAGTAGAGGATGAGCCATCTTGTGGTGTGATGTGCATGTACATCTCATGAGCATTGATCTTTCCCAAGATTTTTGTTGGTGTAGCGGTGGAAAGATCACCTTGATGAAGCACGGTCACAATATGCCCATATTTGTCAATGGGGAGGACACTCAAGATTTTTCTTACAATGTCAGATGGTTGCATTTGAGTAAGTCCAAGCCCATTGACTTCCTCTACAAGAACATTCAAGCATGAGTACATTTCATTAGCACTCTCTTTAGGAAGCATCTCAAATGAATTTCGCTTTTTCATGACAAGATGATAGCGTTCCTCACGCTCGCTCTTTGTTCCCTCATGGAGCGCACAAATATCCGACCATAGTGCATGGGCGTCTTTGTGGTTCCTCACCCAATTAAACACATCTTTGCAAAGGCCTCTAAAGATGGTGTTTCTAGCCTTTGCATTCTATTTTTCGTAATTTACCTCATCGCCTTGTAGGTGTGTGGGATCCTGAGGTTTTGGGAATCCTTATGAGGCGGCTCTAAGTATACTAACATCTAGAGCTTCTAAATACACCTCCATGCGGATTTTCCAATAAGGAAAATCATCCCCCTCAAAGATAGGAGGAGGTCCATCCTCGTGAGATATCTTTCTCTAGGCGGTTAAGCCTAAATATGTGAGCACGAGGCTTCGATACCAATTGAAAGGATCAAGATGCCTAAGATGGGGTGAATTGGGCTAATTCTAAATTTCTTTGCAATAATTAAACCCTACGGTTAGCCCAACTTCACCCCTTGTGCCTAGAAAGTGTTTCTAATGTTCTACCGCACAAAAAGTCTTGCAACCTAAGTTCCAATCCTACTTTAGCATGACAATTTTATGAATGTAAAGACAAGAATTGAATTGCTCAAAGTAAATGCTCAAAGTAAAGAGAGAAGGAGGAACACGGCGATGTTTTACCGAGGTATCAGAGAGTCGTCACTCCCCACTAGTCCTCGTTGGAGCACTCGCGCAAGGGTGTAGCTCCCCCTTGATCCGCGCAAGGATCAAGTGCTCTCTACGGGTTGATTCTTTGACACTCCGTCACGGTGAATCACCCACAACCGCTCATAACTTGAGTTGGGTCATCCACAAGCTTCGCCGGATGATCACCAAGCTCCCAATCACCACCAAGCCGTCTAGGTGATGGCGATCACCAAGAGTAACAAGCACGAAGTCTCACTTAACCACGACAAGCCTAATGAGAAGGGTGGATGCACATTTTGCTACTTTTGCTTTCACTAATGAGGGCTCTCTTTTGGATTCTCAAATCTCAATCACCTTACTAGGACCTTGCTCTTCTTGGCACTCTCAAGAGTGTTTCTCAGCTGTTGGAATGAGCAAAAGTACCCCCTCACACGAATAGAGGAAGTATTTATACACCCGTGTTCAAAATAAACCGTTATGTGCCTATGTGGGATGACCGGACACTCCGGTCATGTTGACCGGACGCTCCGATCAGTTCTCCCAAAACCTAGTGTTTAAGTTGTGACCGGACGCTGGACAGCGTCCGGTCATGATTTTCTCTCTCTGGAACCTTACTAGAGTCGACCGGACGCTGGCACCCAGCGTCCGGTCGCTCACCTCTCAGCGTTCGGTCGCACCAGACGATTTCACCTTGATCAAATGAACTGACCGGACTATGCGCCAACGTCCGATCACATCGGAACCAGCGTTCGGTCAGCATTTGATCCTCCATTCACTTCCATCTCTCAATCATTTGTGAATGAAGTTTGCTCTAATTGATCTAAGGGATTTTTAGGAGCTACCTAGTGCTAGATTTGACAAATGTGCACCACACCTATCCCACTAGATTCAGCTAGGTCAAGCTACCCGTCCATCCCCCCTTAATAGTATGGCCAAAGGAAAAACAAAGTTCTAAACTACTCTAAGTGTCTCTTCAACTCCAAACGACACTTCTTTATGCGGTTGGAACCGACGCGCATCGCCGCAATAGCCTCCCACGCCTCCTTAGCAGAGCTCTTCGTCCCCAACGGCTCCCTGTACTCCGCCGGTACAGCAGCGATGATAGCATCCAACGCTGACATGTCATCTTCCTCATTGTCGGTACCTTTGTCAACAACATTGCAGAGCCGTCGGGCTCTGAGCTTGACTTTCATGGTCATCGACCACTCTCCATAGTTGGTGCGAGTCAGCGTCGGCCAACTGGTGCCGCTGACCTCCCGCACCATGCGAACAACGACCTCCGGTCATGGTTGGACAGCCATAGCAGTGCCACTGCTGTCGCCCATCTCCGAACCGTCCGTCATCGCCAGCGGTTAGACCGGCGACGGCGTTTGTACGGCTCCGATACCACTTGTTAGCCCACTGGATCACCGGCTCAGGTGAGTCGACCACTCACCAGTCTTGCCGACCACGGCCGAGCACGACAGACGTTGTCCGACCACACACTATGGTCAGAGGTAGAAGAAAGAAGGGAGAACAGAGCATACATACACAGTACAAGCACCAGCGTTGACCGGAACCCTATATAGCAGATGGCAAATCTAAACTCTCTTTGTTGAGTTGCAGTGGCAAACTATATATACAACCATATCCATCTAGTCCTAGTACACCTGTCGTGCTGTAACAGTGACTAGATAACACAACAGGACTGACTTCTGCCCCTGTCCCTGCTGTGGCTACAGTGAGGCAGGTGAGCTATTCGGCGTCTACCCCTGCAGCGGCTACAGTACCATAGCAGGAAGCCTTTTCGGCGCCGCCTTCCCTTGCTGTGTGTTCACATAAGGAAGCAGGAGATTATCTAACACTACCGGAAGCAGCATGTACCTGTGCAGAAACTCCAGCAGTTCTAGAGCCTTAAGTTTTCAAGTTGTAGTACCAAAGACAAGAACTAGGAAAGTTTATTGGTAGAACTGGTCGATAGACTCTGAAATTATTATGGAAGTCGCCAATTGCAAGAATTAGTCTGTAGTCAACTTAGGTGTTTTACTTTATTGCCATACTTACTATTTATTGCTCCATTTGATGGGAAGGGCTAAATATGCAACTGAATATAGATACCAGAAGGCAGCAAGCTAAGAGAAACTATTGTCACTTTATTTTCCTTACCCTTTTCTGGCTGTGCATGATAAGTTCTTAGTTCTCTCTCAATCTTTTTGACGATGGAAGTCAGCTCCCAGCATAAGTTTTCCCTGAATGGATGACGGGTATATCTATGCCAGTTCTTTCTTGAAAATAATTTCATATACATATTCTTTTCATAACAGTAGTAGAAATGAATCATGTACAAAAAAGTAAAAACTTCTTAAACATATCATATCGGAAAGGCATACAAAGAAAGACAGCAAATCTCCTTAAACATATAATGTTTTTTACTGAAACTGCAATATAACAGTTGACTATAATCCTTCTGGCCTCCTCCCAGCATTACGTCTTAAAGCATACAAAGAAAGGCAGCAAATCTCCTGCTGTACTAGTGGAGAAAAAAAGAGAAGATTGGATCGCTAAGTATAGTAGAGAAGATATCATTACTCCATTCTTCAGCTCGTATCACTTGTAGAAAACATAGGTACAGAAGATGGATCACTCTTTTCTTTCGAAAGAAAATGATTGATAGGCCGCACCTTTTGCATAATTTTGTATTGCATGCGATCAACAAACAAGAAAACAGAATACCTCAACTTCACAATGGAAAAGAGCATCCCATACCACAGCCAGAATCCAAAAACAATTCCAGCGATCACACAGTAGTACAGCCATGGGTCCTGGCATTCTCTGCCATTTCCCACATCAAATGCACGTAACGGATCTTGGCAAGAAATGTTCAAAGGAGGTCCACAGAGGTCAGGATTGTTGCCGTAAATCGATGGGTCTATGAGTGTCTGAAGTTGATTCCCGGTAGGTATCTTGCCTGACAAATGGTTGTTTGAGAGATTCAATGTGTTAAGGGACTGCAAACTACTCATGCCTGGAGGAATGGGTCCTGAAAGTTCATTCCAGGAAAGATCAAGGGACTCAAGATATTTGAGGCTACCAATGTTTTGAGGAATGGTACATGACATATTGTTTCTTGACAGGTTCAGAAATCGGAGGCCTTGGAGATTGGTTAACTCTTCAGGGATGCAATGAGACAGTGAATTGCCTGACAAATCGATGCCCGTCATCAGCTCAAGTATTCTTTGGAATATCAGCTCTTGTCCCTTCCAGTTGATGTCAATTCTATCCTGATAGGTGGACCCATCTAGCGATCCTATACTGGAATTAATTTTCGGATGCTTCATGGACTCTAAGTTTCCCAACTCTATTGGGATCAATCCTGTCAATCCATTGTGGCCCAAGTCTAGCAACTGAAGTTGTGAAAGATGTGATAACTCCAGAGGAATTTGACCAGTGAAGTTGTTCGAACTAAGTCTAAGGATTTTCAGTGCTGGAGCATCGCTTCCAATCCAGCGAGGAATATCACCATGGAACCTGTTATTCCCAATATCTACAGTGGCCAGCTGCTGGCATCCCCGAACGACAGTTGGAAATTCTCCAGTGAAGCTATTGCCGGCAAGATGGAGCGATTCTAGAGAACAGTTGTGGGTCGGTGGGGCTTCAGGGATCTTACCCGAGAAAGAGTTGTTTGATAGGTCCATAAACTGCAGAGCCTGCATCTCCCACCAGCAGTCCGGCAGCTCTCCGGTGAGCTGGTTGTTGGACAGGTCCAGTATCTGCAGGGACAGCAGCCTGCAGAAGGCCGCGCCGGACCTGTTGGAGGAGGAGGAGCTGTTGAGCACGTTGAAGCTGTTGTCGTACAGGCGCCGTGCCGGTGCCGCCTCTTCAGAGAAGCTATCATCGACGAAGCTCTCGTCGACGTTGTCGTAGTCGTCTGCCGGTGCCACCTCATCAGAGAAGCTGTCGTCGGCGAAGCTCGCATCAAAGTCACCGTAGTCATCAAGGTCCCTGCTCATCGCCAGGTGCACTGAGGAGGATAGTAGCAGGAGGCAGAGGCAGATGTAGATGAGAAGGATTTGGGGGCCTCGTGCGTGCTCTGCCATGGCTAGCTCTGGGTTTGAGCCTTGGAAGCTAGTGGTATTGGGGGATCTTTTGTTGTTAGTTTTCAGCTCGGAGGCCACTTGTATGATTAAGTAACAAGTACAACGTGGTTGACGACGACCACGGACTCGCGGTCGTTGTGGAATTTGGAGCACACATCGTGCACGGGTAACACGGCATTAGGACTAGCGGTGCAATAATGGCCGGCAAGACCACGATGGAGACTGAGACCAACGACCGAAGAACGAAGTGCTCAAAAAAAAAAAAAGCAATGCCAATATCATCCACTCAAAAAAAAAAAGCAATGCCAATATCATCTCTCAAAAAAAAAAATCTCTCTCTCTCAAACAAAAAGCAATGCCGATATCAATACATAACCCACTAGCACGACTTCACGAGTGGATCTCACTATCACACACTTTTGCATATCGTGCACCATCACATACATTGTGTAAATAATTCAAGTTTACATAAGAGTTCGTCAAGTTCACAACCTAACAGTTTCATCACTCTCGTGCATTAGTACATAAATAAAATGTTCCAGATTACAAGAGCATCTCCAGGAGTTTTATAAACCAACTCTTTTTTTCCATGACTGTGCCGAGACACGTTTTTCATTAAGAGGAGGCAGAAACAGCCTAGTTCACATTACAAGTTCAGATTAGTAATCACATGATTACCAAACTGAACCCCAGCTTGACAACAAATTAGAGATATTATACAAAACTGTTAGCGACTAGCTACGTAGCGCAGCCCATTACAACAACTGTAGTAGCGTCCGAATATGACTGTAACCCGCCCTGGACCACTCTTTGGCGTCTTCAACAATCTTTACCAGCAGCTGAGCAGGAGGTGTGGATGGCCCACCAAGTGTCCTCTCATTCCCCTCCTTCCAAATCATCCAGCTTTATAAACCAACTCCCTATTTTGATATTTTAGCGAAAATGGAATGAAGTGTCCTATAACATTTTGGTCAAAGAGATCCTTAAGAGTAAAATGTTGCTAAATATCCTCTCCAACTCGTAAGTTTTTGCAGTCCAGAGGAACTCCGTATCCGCTCCCCCTTTGGCGTTTTTCTCAGGAGATCAGAGTAAATTGGACACATGCGTAAATTAAGGAAATAAAAGATTCTAGATGAGAAAGTGGTAAGAGACAAAAAAAAAACTATTAAAAAGGACAGGTTAGTTAGAAATAGTTTGAAGTTACCAATGCAAAAACGTTTAAGATACTGTTGGAAAATGACAAAATTTGAGATTGCCATTGCTTCTGTTAACTTGTTAGATCTATTAGTTTAACATATAAACTATATCAAACTCTTGGAGATGCTCTAAGTCACATTAATTTTGTACTAAGTCAAATTGCTCTAACTTTGATCTCATCTATAGTAAAATGCACCAACATCGACCATGTCATTGTAACTGGGTATCGGGAAAAAAAACCACGTCACTGTGTATCACAAAATGAGCATATATTTTTTATTAAAATTGCTATATAACAGTTGATTAGAATCCTTCTCGCATTCTTCTCAATATTACACCATTACAAAGGCATCAAATCTCCTGTCGTACTTTTTTTCGAAAGCATGCATTAGCACATGCTTCATTAAGGGAAGTGGGAAAAGTTACATAGCCTGTGGCTTTCGACGGCGAGGCGCCGCTGCAAGCAAACCGGTGGAACACTAATAGCAATTATCGGCTTCAATGGTGGAGCTAACCAGTTGTGCTAAGTGAATAACTAATTGCGCGACCAGAGAAGTTAACGGCGCTATCTAGTTCGCTGCAGCGAGCAGCGACGACAAGCTTCGGAACCCGGCGGCAAGGCAGGAGTTTGCTTCCTCTTGGATAAGGGCAAGGACCTGCATCGTCGTTCTAGCGTTGTGGTCGAAGGTCCGCCTGTTGCGTTGTTTCCAAATGACCCAGGAGACGAGCAGGTCGAGGGAGTCAAAGCCGCGTCTAAATGCTTGGGGGATGGCAACCCGAGTTAGCAGCCACCAATCGGCCAGGGCGGAGTCGTGGCGCGGCCCAAGCTGCTGCAGCCCGTGCTCGCGAGCAGCCGGACCCAGACCTCGCGCGTGAAGGAGCAAGACGCCAGTAGATGATAGGTGGTCTCGTCGTGTTGATCGCAGAGTGCACAGTTGGCCTCGGGATGAAGGCCATGGTGTTTCCGGCGCTCGGCCGTCCACAAGCGACCGTTCGCCGTCCACTTCCTGATGAAGCGGTCTGAGGAATGCGCCGACAGCTGGAATGTCTCGACCATGTCCCCAAAGGTGGACGTATTCACAGAGGACAGCAGCGGTCGGAGCGCCGGTGACGTCCCTTGCCCATTGGTGATGAAATGATCCCGATTTCCACAAAGGAAAATCCACAGATTCGAAACATAACGTGATAGTCAGATGATCATTCCATCATATTATCGAATAACAATCGATATCACAGTCATACATCGAATACCTGTCTTATGGAGAGTACAAATAGCAAGGTTTATTCATTATTACATCGCCACTTGGCGGAATCACTTAGAGCACACAACATCAGGAACAACGTCAGAGTAGAACAGCAGCAGACGACGACACCACTTCACGAACCAAACTCGAGCGAAGAATAAGACCTCTAATCCTCCCAATTGTCTCCCTGGTAGTTGTACTTAGGCTCATCACCTGTCAAACAATTATTAGTACGATTTGTACTGGCCACTGGCTCCCACCCTATGCTTTGCGTTTGTTTTGTGGTATTGAAATGCAAGGGTAAAGCAAACGACCTACTTTAGGCTGGAGTTTTTCCTATGCAAGTGTAATCAAGTTTTATAATAATTCATCAAGTTTTAACCCATATTATCCACACACATTTTCCCATCCAATCACACAGATCTCACCACACTCTCGCTCTCTAGGCAACAAGAACAACTCCTTCTCGTTCCTTGCCTTAACAGCTAACAGCCAGAAAACCAACAAAACCCAGGGGGGAGAAGAGAAGGGACTCCACTCACTAATCAAGGGAAGCATAGGTCATAGGAATGTCCATATCCGTGGATGCGGCTATATGTATAGATCGATCAACTCTACAGAGCGTGTACACTTGGAAATCCACAAGATCACCATCATCGGCGCGTGCACCGCCTAGGCTGATATCGGGCTACCTTCCAAACTAGTGTGATACCACCTTGCCACTCAACCCTGGGCCACCCCGGAGTCCACCAGCATGCTGAGACTATGAGACGTAGTACCAGGCCCCCAAAGGTCACGAGGGTGTGGGCCATACGCCCGTACCTCCTTACACTATCCGCTAACAACCCAACAGTAGTGGCACCGCCCTAGCAGGTCAACATTCGTCCCTCACCCAAATAGGGATGAGTGGTGTGTATGTAAGGTTCTATGACCCGGTTCTCTCGGCATACCAGTCCTTAGAAGGACTAGACATGACATCTTCTCAAATGGGGATAACCAACACCTCGTGCTTTGACAGCACCTCCATCCCGAAGCTTCGTCCCATGAAGACACTCCACCTTGGGACCTCCTCATCTCACATGTACCCACCACAAGCACCTCTCATAGGGAATGCCCAGGTCACATCCCCTTAGCAAGACTCATCCCAAGACTCGTCGTAGAATCCTATCCAGTCGACTCAACCCTCACCACACACGCAAGATGAACGCCATGATCTCCCCAAGTTGTTACCAGTTTAAGCGACACCATGTGTCTTAGCCACTCACAAGCAATCCTCCACCAGGCATCACATCACAGATATATTGCGTAGTAGAAGAAGTAGTAAGTAAATGCGAGCATCTATCCTAACTGAGTAAAAGCGAGCATCTATCCTAACTACGGGTGTGCAGGAGTAAATGTTGCATCGAGGTAAAGGCTTCAAGCAATTCTACCATGCAACCTATCATAGTTCAATTGCATAAAATAAAGCACTAACAGCTACATTATTGCATATCTAATAGGATTCTATGAGGTTGAGTGGGACGTGGCACCTGCGGGCAGGTCATCTCCTAGCTCTACAGAGTAGTCGTAGTCCTCCTCCTCAATCTACGGCTCCTCCGGGTTTGCCAAACGAGACATATAGCCGCAATAAGCAACTCCTATAGATGATCACAAAGAAGCAAAAAAATTGGAAAGATCCAAATGCACTCAAACACAAGCTTAAGACATAGAGCTTATTTTTAGAAAAAATTGGACTCTGGTTTCATATTTTTCTGAGGTCGGATGAATTTCCTACGAATTTTCTAAGTTTAAATCATATTCTAAAAAAGAAAAGAAAATAGTTAACCCTGGGCTGAGACATGGCGCGCTCTGGTTGGTCGAAATGGCGCTGGTCGCTGACATGTGGGATCGGTCAACGGTCAGTGTTGACCGGTCAACGATCAACGTTGACTGGGCTCAGACTGGGCCTAACGGGCCGAATTTTGGGCCGAGTTGGGTTGGGTTGGCCTGGACACATGTCATCCTCTTGGGCCATCCATGTGGCGCTGGCGGGCTGCTAACGGGCTCACGTCTACGGGCGTGGCTCATGGTGGTCCAGGTGGCGCGGGTCCATGGACCGCAGTCACGGTCCATGGTGGACCGTGTCCACTCCTCCTTCGGTTTACGGTGCATCGGGTGCACCGAGTGGCGCGGGGTGTGGTGGCTCCCTCTTCCTCCTTGGACACTCCCTTCACCGATGGCGAGCTCACATGGCTACGCGTTTCGGCGGTCCAGCGGGGCTGCAAAAGGGCTTTACGGCTACGCGGGCTCACGACGATTTCACCAGCAGGCTAAAGGCTAGGCCTTGGGGTCTCCAGCATCCAACACGGCTCCACAGCGGACGGTGGCTGCATGAGGTCTATGGCGAGGTCCCTCGGTGCGTTGGGGAAGCTCTAGCAGGTTTCTCTAACTTCCCCGCGCTTCGGCAGACGCGACTATTGCCTCAGGTGCGGCTACGGTGGCTTGGGCATGGCTGGGCACGGTGGCGGTGACCCAACGGCGATGACGAGCCATGGCAAGGCAGTTGCACGGCCAAAGGAACCAAAGAAGGCTCTTTTTCCCCAGTTGGGTTCACGGGCGAGTCACCTAATTGAACGACGGCGACCAAAGGGCTCGGTGGAGTCTGCGATGATGCGGCAGTCCTGGCGGAGCTCTGGCAGCTATGGGGCTAGGATAGGTCCTAGGGCAAGCTAACTACGCAATAGGGCTCATGGGGTGATGGCGAACATCATCGGCCCCTCCTTGGATCGTGAGGTGGCGAAATCTATGAGAATGCTCGCGACACGACGACGCTCTGGTGTGTGGCCACGCCGGTGATGTGGACACCAACGGTAGCTCTAGGGCGTTCTATGACTGAAAGGCGGTGGCTTTACGCATCACACATCAAGGCGGTCTCATCCATGGGGTTTTGGGAACCTCTACCGTCTTGAGGTGGCCGGAACAAGGTGGCGCCATGGTGGGTTCCGGCCATGGCGACCGTGCGGGTGTGCGTCGCAAGATGCCAGTGTTCCCGAGCACCCATGGCTCAGCAAGGCTGGATCTTGGCCATGTACATGCCCTAGTGCGTGTGGTGTGGTGTGGAAGCCAAAAGTTTGGCCTTTGCCTCTCCTAGGTGGAGAGAACATGACGGCAGCCATGGCGAGCTCGTGATGGTGAGCATAAAGGGGGGTCTGGGGTGCTCACCGTGGTGGTGTAGGAGATAGGTTAGCGGTGTAGTGATGAGTCATTACCATGATGAAAGGAAGCAGTGTCGTGCCGAGCCACGACAGGGAAGAAGATGATCGGCGTCGTCCTCATCTTCGGCGACCATGAACGGCTACGGTGGCATGGTCTTCCTTCTCCCCTCATTCTCCCTTCTCCTCCTCGGCTCGGTGTGGTTCGTGAGTGGCCATAGAGTGGCGGCGGGGGTGGATGAAGGGCACTAGGGATCCAAGGGAGCCCTTTTAAAGGTGGGCACGGCCATGGCTGGGCGACGGATGGTGAGGAGAGGTGGAAGGCCAAGTGTTGGGTGGATATGGGCTCTAGGTTAGGTTTTTGGGGTTCGGCGAGAGAGCGCGGGTGTTTTGTCGCTCTCCAAACCGACACTGGCAGTGAAAAGGGGATTCAGGGGTGGCGTCATGGCACCGAGGCCATGGCGGTGATGTCAGCATGGTGCGGCGCTAGCTGGGGCGGGCTGGCGAGCCACGGATTATGGATGTGGTGCCCATCCGGGTGCTTGCGCCCAACGGCTCGAAGGTGGATGCCTCGGGTGAAAAAGCAGAGGAGAGGGGGAAATGTGGGGGATAATAGGTGAGGCCCACTCATCAGCGGCAGCAGGAGAAGACGACAATGGTGTGTCATGATGTGGGCGCGGGCATAGGCTGTGTTAGCTGGGCCACAGTCGTGCGCGAGTGTGGGCGCGGGCAAGGCGCTGGGCCACGGTGGTAGTTGGGCCACGTGGGCGTAGTAGGCTAATGGGGGTGAAGGCTGGGTCTAGGTCGGCTGCGGCTACTGGGATGCTTTGCCCTTTTCCATTTCTCTCCCCATTCTAAACCCTTTTCTATTTTCTATTCTATGCCTTGGGCTTCTATGTGTGCATACATGTGTTGCCAAGCATGTATACACCCTTATGGGGTCCACTAGGGGTCAACTAGGGTATTAGGGTCAATGCCATGGGTTAGCAACTCACACAACAAGTTTAGCACAAAAGTTTGGTTGATTTTATTGTATTACATAAAATCAAGAAGAAGCAACTCACATGTTGTTTAAATGCAAATGCTCAACAAGTTATTTTGGGATCTACTTATGCAACTACAAGGGTGGTTTCCTAACATGTACACTCACCATGCAATGGCTTTGTTTGAAAAAATTGTTAAGTTATGATTTTTGGTTATTTGAAAACCTGGGTTGTTATAGGAGATTTGCGAGGGCCTCCTTGACGGTGCACTTGCGATGGCGGCACCCAACCGCCTATAAAAGGTTTGGCGCAAAGTTGCATATTGGCACCATCTGTAAGCCTTGAGTCTATCCAGAAGAGAGCGGAGGCATCGTCGCCCACCTGATCGGTCACCGAGGCCCAAAACATGTAGTCGACCTTTCTTTCTGGCCTGGAAGGCTGGCATGCCCAGGCGTCGTTAGGCTGCGTTCGTCATTGCCATTCCCAGCGTAGGCGCAAGGCAAAGCCAAGAATCCTGAGGTCTGGCAGCCCTAGTCCACTAAGTTCCTTGGGCGAGCACACGATGGGACAAGCGACAAGGCACTTCCAGCCGCCGACTGAGTCTGTGCCCGCCCAGAGGAACGCGCGCCTCCTCTTATCGATCTCACTGATAGCCTATGGCTGAAAGGCTGCAGTAGATGGAGACATGAACTGGGATCATGGAAAGCATTGTCTGTGTTAGAGTGGCTCTACCCGCGCTTGTCAGAAGGCTGGCTTTGCAAGTTAGGATTCGGATGGCGACCGCGTCGACCAGCACTTGCTCGTCGTTGTGGCTCAGCCTGGACAGCGACAAAGGAGCTCCTAGGTACTTGGTTGGGAAGTCCTAGAGCCTGCAAGGGAACACCTCCTCGATGGCCTGGATCACGTCTGTAGAACAATGGATAGGGGTGATTGTGCATTTGTCCAGGTTGGTGGATAGGCCCGACGGCCCGGCGAATACTGACGGTAGTTAACGTTCATCATAAACCGTCAATATAACTTATATAAATGCATAAAAAGGATCACCAACATAGGTCTAGGGGTTTTAACTAATAAAGTCTACAAGTTTTGGTGAATCTATATTTGCAGGAGGATGTACTCAGAAAACTGTCAAGGTGGACCAAAACGTCAGATTTAATCGCAATTATTATCCACAGCAAAAACAACTCCAAAAGACCCTAGAAGACTCCAGAAGGCAAACCACTAAAGAGAAGGGCAGGTGGCTACTAGGTGGGGCCGACCGACCCCACCTATAGGCCGATCGGCCTATGGGTCCCACCTGTCAGCCCCTCCTTCGAATGTCGGTTCTCCACCGCCTTAGGGTTTGCATCTACAACATTCTTTCAAGTCGGTTTGATCCGAGGGCTCAGAATTGATGTTACCCCCTATATATAGCAGCCCTACCCCCCCTCCCTGAAGGCATCTTAAAACCCTAATTCATATCTCTCATTCAGATCAACACACACCAGGAGGACTAGGTCTAGAACTCTCCAATGTAGTAGATTAGTAGCTCGGGAGTGAGGGTCGAGTTGGGCTCATCCTCAAGTTCTGGATCTAGTCTTGGAGGCTCGTCAAAGCCTGGTATCTTCACTTCTACATCTTGTAAGATTTATTATCAATTTATCATATTCACATCTATATGGCTATGCTTACTTTAAATATATATCTCGCTTAGTTAAAGATTATCATTACTTTTGTGTATGGGTTCATAGAGCGCTTAGCCTGCTAGTTTACCGGTTAGGCTAAGTAGACGAGCCTTGTGTAAGCATGGTGCTTAGATGATGCTCTGCCTGTGAGTGCACCTGTTCCCTAGCCATGTGGTAGCAGCGGGAGGTGACAACCCCGTCTATCCTTTGTAGTCCACCCCATGTGAGCAGGTTCTTAAATTGTAGTACCATAGTCGCGTTAGTAGAGTTATCCGTTGCGGTGCTCTACCATCTAAGCGATGTCCTGAAGTGCACAAGAGTAGAATTAGTCTTAGCTATAGTCGGGTATATATATATACTTTGATCCTGTAATAAGAATATCATAGGAATCTACCTCACTCTTTGTTCTCCTGAGTTAATTAGTTTATATTATCTTAGTGATCTATCCCTAAGTGTCATTATGATTAATTCCTATCATTACCTTTACCCTTTGCTCTAGCTAAGTTGGTATGCTAACTGATAGAAATTCCTTTATTACTCAATAAATCTTTACTCTATTGTTTTTCTATGGTAAAATATAAATAACGATATCTAAAATACTCCCGGTAAAATGCTACAATGGTATTCTATGTGGTTGCGGAATCCTTCATATTTTATTTGCGTTAATAAATACCAACAAGAATTTTTAGCGCCGTTGCCGGGGAAACAATTGGCGTAAAGATTTAGATCATTAACATACCACTAGCTTTAGTTGGATTACCCATGTTCTGTTGAATTGTGGTGTAAGATAGGACAGTAGACTCCATTTTGACCTTCCGGCAAGCTTCCACAAGAAAAGAAGAAGAATCCCAGGGTGCCTGAACATTCAAGATCCATCAATGTTGGAACCCTGCTATCTCACAGGTTTATATAGACATATATATATTATTCTAACCATATGTAGATTGGAGAAATGGTCGATGTCACAAGAATTCAAATCACATCTTAAGTGATAAATACAGACACTGCACTACTCACAAATTCCATCATGCGAGTCATGGTAAGTATGATCAAGAAAGGTGAGACAATCTTGCTCATGTACTTTAAACTTGATGAGTAGTTATCTCTTAATTTTTGCATAGCATTGCATGTTTACTTTAAATAATCCATGCATCCGTCTCATTTAGTTTAAATTTTCTTATATCAAATCCATAATATATTTAGTTACCTGCATATATCCATCCCATTTGTATCTTTATTAAACAAAAAAATTATGGACACATAAAGGTCCAAGTATAGAAAAAAATGTGAGCACATGAAGACTCATGCTTAGTAAAAAAACTCACTATGATCATGCTCTTTCATCTTTAAATTGAATAAATCTCAATAGTGCTTTCATGCTACCTTTGCCTGCCATAGTAAGTTTTGGTTTGGAAGTACTGCACATACTTCTATTGGTGTTTAAATTAAACGTGGTGTTTAGGTTAAATAGCCTTCCTTAATTAAATTACACATGGAATCTAGTTTGGTTATTGAACTAAAAATTGCTTGTATAGATACTAGATATTTTGTTGGACTAACCTCTGCAGAAAACTCTCAAATTCAATCTAGGTAAGTCAAGAGATGAATTCACATAAAAATGAATAAAGGCAAGTGATGAACTCCAATAACTTTGCACAAAGAAGACCTAGCTCATTTTTTATGAAGGAAGAATTGTGAGTATCAAGGTTTATCCACTTATCTCTTGTTGCAAGTTATCTTTGCCTTGAACCATGCTAGAATGCAGCAAACACATAAAACTTGCTATAGAACATGATAAACAAAATCTATGCTAAGGAAATTCTAAAAACCATCCTCTCATTAGCCTAGAGAAATATCACAAAAATTATGGACAACAACATGTGTTTCAAATTCATTCTATTCCCTCGGGTATGTGTCTATAGACAATTTTGCAAGAAAGAATGAATATAAGCTATGACTGTCCAAGGTTTGGTATAAACTTACAAACCCCAAACCAAACCATCACTACAGTTGTGGAAGTGGACAAACGAATTGACAGGCTATGAGCAACATCAAGACAATATAGTATTAAGCCTTCCGAAGACTCAAGCTAGGATGCTGATGAGAAGCAGAATGCAACCCAACTTGTATTAGCCAGAATACGCCTGATTCCATCATCTTCGAAAAGATCAGCTCACACATTGACAACAAGGACTAGGATGACAAATGCCACTATATCATGGTATGCATCCTCATATCAACAGACATCGGTAATCAAGGGAGGTCTGTCGACGGTGTCTCATAAGTCGGCTGGCATTTCGCTGACAAACAAAGAAGAACAACTCTCTGCCACGCCGTTAGAGGACAAAGACAATCAAGGAGGAACTTGAGTTCGCAGCCCAAGGAACTCTAACTCGTCAATCAAGAATCAACAAAAATCAAGAAAGGTTGATGGAAGGAGAATATGCAATTGTCCATATCCTCATTTCTAAGATCGGATGGTACAAAGAAAAGCTAAAAGCAAGGAAGAGGTCCTACTCAATGGACCTAAAACCATGAGTTCTCACCGACAGTGTCGAGTGACGTAAATGTCCAAGTGTGGGGGAGGAAGGCCGACTTTTCTATAGTAGATACAACCCTGCTCTTCTTCCTCCAAGGCTTCTGTCGCTCTGACACGCTCGTCTGCAATCCCTCTGCTCAATATTGCTTTGTTTCCACAAGTTTGAATATATTTATAAATTTTATACATGAAAATCAAACTTAAGATGTAAATTAAAATCAATCCTTGCGAGAAGAAGTTTTTACAACAATTGAGGCACATTATTAAAACATGGGATAAAAGTTCTATGCTAATTAAAAGGTGAAAACCAACTCTGTTATAGCATAGAGGATAACCTTTAGCTCTACGATAACACTACCCTTGCTTCAAATCATTTTTGTATACTCCTTCGGGTATGTGTTGTCCACTAATCTTTTATAGGAATGAGAGGAGCAAAAGGTCCAAACAAAGTGTCAAGATCCACAAAAGAAAGGATAGAAGGATGACATGATAAAAGAATGAAAAAGAAGTGTGATGTAGGAGACAAGATGCTCATGAACAGCTCAAGCAAGGAAAGCTTCGTGTAGGAAGAAAAGATCACCACAAGTCATCTACCCTTCATCACAGGGTGTCATCACGCTCCAATGATGAAGGTAACATGTTAAGGTAAGTGGTCATTATTTAAAAAGCTTTCCTTTGATCTTGGTATTCACATAAATAAAGAAACAAACATGATTGAGTTGCAAATTTGCTTGATTCAACCCGATTATCTCAACATGTCTTGTTCCTTAAGCTTGTTCATAGCACCACTTTTTTGATCTCATAGTCTTAACCAAATGAGCTAAAATTTTGCATATCTTATCTTTGGAAGATGATTGTCATAATCATGTAAAGTTTGATATATTTTGTAAAGATGGACAATCCTTCCATAGGTTAAGCAACTCCACTCTTTTTGATAAATGTATTCAAATGTCATAATCATTCTCATTTTATCACCCATGTTGTGAAAATGAACAATGCACATAACATCAACACTTATCTTGATCCAATGTGCCTAAGGCTAGAGAAGAATAAATAAAATTTTGGTTCTATTGGTGTTTTCCCACCAATAAAGCCCATGCACTTCGATCAAGATATCGCCAGCTTCTACTACTAATGATTGACTTTAAAATGCTGAACAAAGAGGAAGAATAAGTGAAGAAGGATGAACCTATCAAACCAAAATCAAACTCAAAACCAAGATGGATTTGGCAGAAGAAGCTAGAACTTCCATTGGAAGCGCCACCATTGGAGGCGCCTCTTCAAGAATCCTCATCATCAAGAGCGAACCGAGGTACTCAATCAATGAACTTCGTAAAGATGAGTCTTGTTCGAAGGACTTAAAACATCGAATCCTCGCCAAAAGGTAACTCGGTAGTTATCCATGTTTATTTATTGCATGTAGCATTTTCATTCATGTCTTGCATCTAAAAAATGATAAAAATAATAATTGCATGATCATATAAATTAGATACATAACTTTTAAACTTTAGCATGTTTATTTCTGCATTGCATTTAGAAAACTTGTATGCATGGCATATATAAAAATAAAATAAAAAGTTGCAACTCTGCATAATAAATTTAACTTAGCTTAGTCTCATTCTAAGTTTTGCATCAAGAAAATTGTTAAGCCCCATATGAGCAACCTTGTGGTGTGTAACAGCCCATATGAATGTTCATTGTGGTGGTAATAAAAAAATTCATCAAACTTATAAAAACAAAATAAAACAAAAGCCAGCTTGGGGGATGCATCTCCAATTATCTAGGTAAGTATCTTTTCACTTTATTTTATTTTAAGCATTTTTAGTAATAAGATAAAATAAAAAAACTTGTGTGTGATAGTTTTCTTTAATATGCTTAATACCAATAAAATAAAATAAACATAGTTGGGAGTATAAGACTTTCTCCTCAATAAACTCCCTGATGAATAGTTACTCTATTGTAATTCCTTTCAAATGCCTAGTTTTCAGTCCGAAATTCTCCCGAGTATTGGATAGACTTGATTTGATATAAGAACTTAGTTTAAACTTGATACTCATGGGTAGCATATGCTTGACCTAAGTCTAGGTAGTTGACGGATATGATATGAGAAGGTCTGAGCTGCTATTTATCTAGTTCCAAAGTGAAACTAAGTTTCAGAGAATTTTCTTTTGAAAAATGAAAAATTAATCATGATGAGTTCCTGTATGACAAATCTAAAATTCCTACCAATGCCATATATATTTAGATTAGGAAAACCTTCCATTTTATGCTGCTTGTATATGTGTTGAGTTTAGTTAAAGCTTTGTTGATCTTTATGAGAAGTTGGTCATGTTCTTAAAATTAAAATCACGTACACTCCACCCAAATATGCACTACACCTACACTGGGGGTAGGCACAAAAACATGCCTTCAATTTAGATCTATCAAAAAATGTTCTACTCCTACACTGGGAGTAAACACCAAAAATATGTTTTATAGGTTTTTCACCAAATAAATGCTCCAAGTTCTTGTTGCTATCTCTCAAAAGTTCTGTTGCAGAAAAGAGGCATGGGCTATGCAAAAGTTATTCAGAAAAAAAGAGAAGAAAAAAAGTTGTGAAAAAATAGACACAAAAGTGTTCGAGATATTAAAAACAATGGATACTTAGATATCCGCATGAAAAAAGAAGAAAGATGAATAAAGATAGCCCTTGTTCTCTTGCAGAAATATTTCCAAGATTCAAATGAGAGATGTTTTCAAGGTGCAAAGAAGAATTGGGATAGCCACTATATATTCGCACACATGCACATCTTGATTTGATTTTATGACTCATTTCTCTTTGGGTCCGTTGTTTGACTTTACAATACATGCATTGCAAGTATGCTCTAGCTTTTTCCCTACCTATGAACTCCACATAAGCCTTAGTTGTAGGAAGAGAAAAAAGGGCATAACATCATTACTATTTTTGGTGAGGATCCATAAATACCACATATATTGAGAGACTTGAGAGTGTCATACAATGAAATCTCTGAGTTTTATTTTGAAAACTTATAAAAACTCCAGAACAATGGTGGAACAAAAAACTTGAGACATAGTGCTTGACTTGATCGTTCTATCTTTCAATTGCTCAAGACCCAAGTGAAGGCTAAGAAGCCCCATGGTTGAAAGTAATATGGGTAAGTTTAAAAGTCAGATCAGTTTATTCTAATACAGAGAATTTTTTTTATTGAACACATGTGTACTTTTGAGGCGTGAAAGTATTGTAGTAACTCCTGATCCATTGCTGAGTTTAGCTTTGCTCAGGGACGAGCAAAGGTTAAGCTTAGGAGAGTTTGTTGACGGTAGTTAACGTTCATAAAAATCCGTCAATATAACTTATATAAATACATAAAAAGTATCACCAACATAGTTCTAGGGGTTTAAACAAATAAATTTTAAAAGTTTTGGTGAATCTGTGTTTGTAGGAGGATGTACTCAGAAAACCATCACGGTGGACCCAAACGTCAGATTTAATCGCAATTATTATCCGCGGTGAAAACAACTCCAGAAGACTCTAAAAGATTCCAGAAGGCAAACCACCGAAGCGGAGGACAGGTGGCTGCCAGGTGGGGCCGGCCGGCCTATGGGCCTCACTTGTCAGCCCCTCATTCGAATGTCGGTTCTCCACCGCCTTAGGGTTTGCATCTACAATGTTCTTTCAAGTCGGTTTGATCCGATGGCTCAGAATTAATGTTACCCCCTATATATAGCAGCCTCTACCCCCCCTCAAGGCATCCTGAAACTCTAATTTATATCTCTCATTCAGATCAACACACACTAGAAGGATTAGGTTTAGAACTCTCCAATGTAGTAGATTAGTAGCTCGGGAGTGAGGGTCGAGTTGAGCTCATCCTCAAGTTCCGAATCTAGTTTTGGAGGCTCGTCAAAGCTTGATATCTTCACTTCTACATCTTGTAAAATTTATTATCAATTTATCATATTCATATCTATATGGCTATGCTTACTTTGAATATATATCTCGCTTAGTTAAAGGTTATTATTACTTTTGTGTATGGGCTCATAGAGCTCTTAGCCTACTAGTTTACCGGTTGGGATAAGTAGCCGAGCATCGTGTAAGCATGGTGCTTATAGGATGCTCTGCATGTGAGTGCACCATGTTCTCTTGCCGTGTGGTAGCAGCGGGAGGTGACAACCCTGTCTATTCTTTATAGTCCACCCCATGTGAGCAGGTTCTTAAATTGTAGGACCGTAGTCGCGTCAGTAGAGTTATCCTTTGCGGTGCTCTACCGTCTAAGCGGCGTCCCAAAGTGCACAAAAGTAGAGTTAGTCTTAGTTATAGTATATATATATATATATATACTTTGATTCTGTAATAAAATAATATCATATGAATCTATCTCACTTTTTGTTCTCTGAGTTAATTAATTTATATTATTTTAGTGATCTATTCTCTGAGTGTCATTATGCTTAATTCCTATCATTACATTTACCCCTTACTCTAGCTAAGTTGGTATGTTGACTGATAGGTATTCCTTTATTATTCAATAAGTATTTACTCTATTATTTTCCTATGGATTAAATATAAATAACGATACCTGAAATACTCCTGATAAAATGATATAATGATATTCTGTGCGCTATAATGCAGAATTCTTTATATTCTATTTACGTTATTAAATACCAACAGCGAACAGCTCAAGGATGTAATGGATGCAGCTAAAGTCTTGTGGTGTGGGCGCAAGGAAGATGACGAGGTCGTCGGCATACACTGAGGCACGGAACTTGATCGCGTTTCCCGGCAATGGAGTTAGGACCGCGGCGATCCGCCTCGGTGATTAATGCGTTAAGAACTTCCATGACAATCGCAAAGAGGAGGGGCGACAGAGGGTCGTCCTGCCTGAGGCCGCGCGCGTGGCAGATGCGTCGCCCAGGACGGCCGTTGACGAAGAGAAGATTGGGAGTAGAGAAGATATCATACTTCTATTCTTGAGCTTATGTCACTTGTTAGAAAACACAGCTACAAAATTGGATCACTGTCTTTTTTGAAAGAAATTGATCGGCAGGCTGCACCTTTTGCATAATCTTGTATTTGCAATCAGCAAAGAAGAAAACAAAACGCCTCAGCTTAGCAATGGAAAAGAGCATCCCACACCACAGCCAGAATCCAAAAACAATTCCAGCGATCACACAGTAGTACAGCCATGGGTCCTTGCATTCTCCACTGTTTCTCTCATCATCAAATGCAAGTGGCCCATCTGTGCGAGGAATGTTCAGGTCCATGCTCATCCTTTTTTTTACAACAAACAACTTTATTATCTACAGCAAATAGCTGTTAGGAGCCTTACAGAGTTCAAGGCTACAGATTGTAGTGCCTCTGGCAGAGAGCACTGAATATGGGCTGCATTAGAGCAATTACATGATAAGCCTGATGAAACAGGTGATTGCGATTCTAAGAGAGCTTGCCTAGCTAGGATATCAGCCGTCTGATTGTGATCTCTCTGTATCCTGTGAATTCTCATATCTCTTTGGCCTGTGAAATTGGAGAAGGTTTGAGTGAAGTATTTGATCCTCCACTCCGGTGGATTATCTTGGTCGGGGCCATTTAGGAAGTGCACCAGACGCTGGTTGTCAGAGAGAAAGGTGACCTGCTGCAAACCAAGAGAATTAGTGACAAGTGCCCTAGGGCCATTGCCGCAGCCTCGGCCATCAACACTGATGTTGTGGCTGTCATTATCGCCTTGATGTAGATGGTCTGCGCCGGGTGAACCTGGGTGTTGATGATGAACAGACCAATTCCTGCATTTCTTGGAGTAGGAGAGGGGATGTCAGGTGATGTTGAGGCATCGGAGTAGCATCTGACCCCCTGCATCAAGCCTGGAAAGCGAACGAGGTATCTGTTGTCCGTTGGATCCCTGTGTGCTTGCATCAGTTGTGTTGGTGGAGCAGCAGTTCCTGCATTGTAGATTGGTGTACCTGGGTTGTGTGACCTGCAGGAAGAGGAACTGTACCTTGCAGAGGAGAGTAAGTTTCTGTATTTGTGGAATTGGGGTCTGCAGTTTGGACTTGTAGGGAAGCCTGGTGGGTACTGAGGCGCGCCGCCACCGCGTGATGCACCTGCCAAGGAGTCCAGGACTTTCTCTGAAATCTAGTATCGTTTCTGGCCTTCCACAAATACCACATAGTGATTAGTATCTTGGCAAACAGATTATTAGAGGTAGAGGTCGAGATAATAGCCTGGAGAATGAGTTGCACTCCATCGTGGTCCCGTGGAAGGTTGTCAGTGCGTAGGGGGGGTGGGGGGTGCTGGTGGAGAACCAGACAGCCCGAGGGAGATGGCAATGAAAAAATAGATGGGCGTCGTCCTCCACTGCGCCACAAACATCACAATGTTTGTCAATGTGAACTTTATACCTTGATGCTCTTTCCGCAGTAGCAAGAGCTCTTCTGATGAGTCTCCAAGTGAAGGCTTTGATGAGTGCGGGCAGATCTTTGCTTTTCCATGCTCTCTGCAAAATAAGGTTAGCATGGTGACTTATGCTTCTGGAGCCTTGTTGTGGAACCTGAACAAGCTGCTGACTGCTGAGGTGCCTGTAAATGTTTTTGGTGGAGCATTTGCCATCTCTGGCCGGGGTCCACCTGAGGATATCATTTTGGTTACTGGGTACAATAGGGATTTGCGTAATTGTTTGTACAGCCTGATCATAAAAAATATTAGCCATATAATTGACATTCCATGACTGGGAATTTATTTGCCAAAGATCAAAAATAGTGGACGGCAATGGCAACTGGGTGACAGGAAGGAGCAAGTGGTCATGTATGTTGTCCCATAAAGGACACCAAGGAGCAGACCAGATGGAGCTGTTACCTGATTGGATTTGAAGTGCTGAATTGTTGCTGTGTTCCTTTTTAACCTGCAAGATAGATGACCAGAAGATGAATTTCGTACCAGTGGCGCTCGAGGTCCAGAAGGAAGAGTTGGAGTAGTATTTGGCTTTAAGCACTGTAGAAAGCATAGGATTTTTCTGAGTGGCTATGTTCCATGCTGCCTGAGTGAGTAGGCTTTTGTTCACGTTGTAAAGGTCCCTGATTCCGAGACCCCCATTTTCCTTGGGTTGACAGATGTCGTCCCATGATCTGTATGCGATGGGAGAAGTGGGATTGTCCTCCTGTGCTCTAGTCCACCAGAACTTCCTTATGATTGCTGTGATTTTACCTATAAAAGTCTTTGAGAAAAGCACAGTAGACACGTAGTAAACAGGTATTGAAGCAAGCACAAATTTAATGTAAGTAAGCCTCCCTGCATGGTTGAGCTTGTTAGCTTTGATGGTAGTAAGCTTGGCTCTAAATTTGTTAAGAATGAACTCATAAGCCTTGTTCCAGTCAGTATGACTAAAAATAATGGGGTGGCCGAGGTGTATAGTGTTGGGAAGGAGGTCAGGGACAGGAAAAATCTCCTTGATCTGAGGTCTGATAGAGGTAGGCACATTCTTACCGAAGAGAATAGAGGATTTGTGGAGATTAGGTGTCTGACCCGAAAGATTGCAAAAATTATACAAGACATCACGAATTTTATTGGCCTCAACAGCCGATGCCGTCCCACAAAGGATGAGATCGTCAGCAAAAAGGAGAGAGTGGATGGGGGACACTCTACTATCATCCTTAACCCACCTGGAGATGAGCATGGACCTCGACGACGACTGACTTCGACACTGATGACAGATTCTCTAGCGAGTTTCGCCGCCACCACGGAATCGCCCGTGCGTCATATCCGGAGCGCAGCGTTAATTTGAAACATTTTAATGATACTAATTTGGTAATATACGAATTAATAATTTGTCAAACCAGTCCTTCATGGGACAACATACATGACCACATGCTCCTTCCTGGCACCCAGTTGCCATTGCCGTCCACTATTTCTGATCTTTGGCAAATAAATTCCCAGTCATGGAATGTCAATTATATGGCTAATATTTTTAATGATCAGGCTGTACAAACAATTACGCAAATCCTTATTGTACCCAGTAACCAAAATGATATCCTTAGGTGGACCCCGGCCAGAGATGGCAAATGCTCCACCAAAAACATTTACTGGCACCTCAGCAGTCAGCACATCCTTAACCCACCTGGAGATGAGCCTGGACCGTGAGGTGCAGGGAACAGGTGATTGATTAGTTGTATGCTTGTTTGACAAATTATTAATTCGTATATTACCAAATTAGTTTCATTAAAATGTTTCAAATTAACGCTGCGCTCCGGATATGACGCACGAGCGATTCCGTGGTAGCGGCGAAACTCGCTAGAGAATCTGTCATCAGTGTCGAAGTCAGTCGTCGTCGAGGTCCATGCTCATCTCCTGGTGGGTTAAGGATGATAGTAGCAGGAGACAGAGGCAGAGGTAGGTGAGAAGGCTCAGGGATTAGGTTCTCGTGCGAGGTCTGCCATGGCGCTCTCGCCTCTCGGTTTCTGCCTTGGAGGCTAGTGAAGGATTTTTTTTCTTGTTCTTTTTTTTTTAAGTTACAGTTTGGAGGCCTCTTAACACTTGTATGGTTAAGTAACCCGAGTGCAGCGGTTGATAAAGACGACGACGACCATGGACTCTCGGTCATGGTATTTGGAGCACATTGTGCATGGATTAATTACACGGCATCAGGACTGTCAGTGGAATGGCCGGCAAGACCTCGAGTCAAGCAAGAAGTGCACATGGCTGTCATATTGTGGAATTTGAAAAACACGGCATTAGGAGGACCATCGGTGGGGACAATGAGTCAAGGAAGAAGTGCACGCCTGAACAATTTGGCACCGGTTTGTTCGACTGATGGTGACACAAAGATATGCCAAACACACGCACCGTGTACATAACTGATGAGCAAGATTCACAAGACACTCAAAATTGAGTCTTGAAAACAAAAAAAAAAAAACTTAGACAAAGGCATCAAATCACTCGCCGAATCAATGTTCAGAGCTGAGAACACAGCGCACTTACATAGTCTCCCGCTGTGTAACGGATGCAGAAAACGTTTCATCAAAAAACAGATACAGAAAACACAGCTACTGAATTGTGCTGCAACATTTGCACGACCATACATTGCATGCCATCAACGATGAAGAAAAATGAAGACCTCAAGTTCACAGCGAAAAAGAGCACGCCAAACGATACCCAAAATCCAAATACAACTCCAGCGATCACAGAATAGTACAGCCACTGGTCCTCAGAACCTCCATCAGATGGAAGTGAAGCATTTGTGCATGGAATGTCCAAAGGATATCCACAGAGTCCAGAATTGTTACTGTAAATTGACGGGTCAGTGAGGGTCTGAAGTTGGTTCCCAGTAGGTATCTTGCCTGATAAATGATTGCTGGAGAGATTCAACATTTCAAGAGAAAACAAATTACTCATGTCCGGAGGAATGGTTCCTGAAAGCTCATTTTGCGAGAGGTCAAGGGACTCAAGATATTTCAAACTGCCAATGTTTTCAGGAATACTGCATGAAAGATAATTATTTGACAAGTTCGGAAACTGAAGGCCTTGGAGATTGGTTAATTCTTCAGGGATACATAGGGACAGTGAATTGCTTGAAAAATCAATACCAATCATCAACTGAACTACTGTTCTTTGAAAAATTAGCTCACGTCCCTTCCAGATAATGTCAATTCTATCCTGATATTTAGGCCCATCTGTCAATAGCGGACTGGGCATTACTTTTGCATGCTTCATGGAAGTTAAGTTTCCAAACTCTTTTGGTATTGATCCTGACAGGCTATTGTTGGCCAGGTCTAGCAATTGGAGATTAGGAAGCTGTGATAATTTCGAAGGAATTTCACCAGCGAAATTGTTTGATCTAAGGCTAAGAATCTCCAGCGACAGAGGACCACTTCCTATCCAGGGCGGGATACCACCTAGAAATTTGTTACTCCCAATATCTAGAGTGGCCAGCTCACTGCATCCCTTTATGACTGACGGGAAAAATCCTGTGAAGTCATTGCCGGCCAAATGAAGCGATTCAAGAGAACAGTTGTGGCTCAATGGAGCAGCAGGTATTTCACCTGAGAAGAAGTTGTTGGAGAGGTCCATGAACTGCAAATTCTGCATGTCCCACCAGCAGTCCGGCAGTTCCCCGGTCAGCTGGTTGTTCGATAGGTCCAGCATCTCAAGAGAGAGCAGATTGCAGAAGCCCGATCTAGAGCTATTGGTGTTACTTTTCAGCACAGTAGAGCTCATACCTGAAGGAATGGCTCCCGAAAGTTCATTCCATGAGAGGTCAAGGGACTCAAGAAGATTCAAGACACCGATGCTTTCAGGAATTCTACATGACAGCTGATTTCTTGACAAGTTCAGGAATCGAAGGCCTTGGAGATCGGTTAACTCTTCAGGGATGCAATGAGACAGTGAATTGCCTGACAAATCGATGCCCGTGATCAGGTCAAGTATTCTTTGGAATATCAGCTCTTGTCCCTTCCAGATGATCTTAGTTCTATCCTGATAGTTGGATCCATCTAGCGATCCTATACTGGAATTAATTTTCGGGTGCTTCATGGAAGCTAAGTTTCCCAACTCTCTTGGGATCAATCCTGTCAATCCATTATGGGCCAAGTCTAGCAACTGAAGTTGTGAAAGCTGTGCTAACTCCGGAGGAATTTGATCAGTGAAGTTGTTCGAACTGAGTATAAGGAATTTCAGTGCTGGAAAACCGTTTCCAATCCAGCGAGGAATATCACCTTGGAACCTGTTGTTCCCAATATCTACAGTGGCCAGCTGCTGGCATCCCCCAACAACAGTTGGAAATTCTCCAGTGAAGCCATTGCCGGCGAGATGGAGCGACTCTAGAGAACAGTCGTGGGTCGATGGGGCTTCAGGGATCTCACCTGAGAAGGAATTGTTTGAGAGGTCCATGAATTGCAGAGCCTGCATCTCCCACCAGCACTCCGGTAGCTCCCCGGTGAACTGGTTGTTGGACAGGTCAAGTATCTCCAGGGACAACAGCCTGAAGAAGGCTGAACCGGACCTGTTGGAGGAGGTGTTGCTGCTCCGAACGTTCTTAGGAAGTTTACTCACGCGGGATGGTGATACAGGATACTGATACGCCGATACCTACGGTGATATGGCACTTTTCAAAAACAAGGATACGCCGATACGGCAAGTATATAAATATACCAAAAAAATCAGAATACACCTACTGAGAACATTTTTCACTCTAGCAAAACAATAAACAAATAAAAATGGCAAAACATAGACATTGCTAGTTCCATGAAGTATCTAAGATACTTGATTTTAAGGTTCTTGCAGCACAATAATTAATATTGGTTTTAATATTTTTACAGTAGAATAATAAATATTAGGATACAAGGGACACAAGCCAAATTTAAGGCTAAGGTTGCTACTGCATCTCGGTGCCAGATACGCCTTCTTCATCTTCAAATAATATCCGTTCAAATTCTCGCTCATCCAGTGAGAGATCAGCATGTTCAAGAATGCCAGCACCACGAAAGGTCTCATGATTGTCTACCCCAACATCCCACATCTGAGTTGGCCCCTTCATATAATCATCAGATTTCCTTGACAGCAGACGCATGTTGCTATGGACAAACACTAAATCCTCAGCACGTGGAGGAGTAAGCCTATTCCTGGTTACGCTATCAATGAATCCATATGTACTCCAGTTCCTTTCACACGATCAAAGTACAAATCACAGTCTTGGCTAAAAATTGTCGAGACGAGCGAAGAAGAAGATGTCGGCTGCCCAAGTAACTTTTCAGTGCTAATGATTTCAATTCTGGGGTCCTTTGACCATGTAGGCTTTGACAATTTTTTTTCTATATTTTCCCGATTTTTTTTGGCAATTTTTTTGTGCCACCATTGCTTTGGTTCGAAAAGAGCTCGATCTTCAATTGACTCATGGTCCGCAAAGCAACCTCCAAATAGAGAAAAATCAGCAAATTGCTGTTTGATTGTCCTAAGATCCTCTGGATTGGGAAACATTTTTCTAAAGCACTTGTTCCTCATGTCAGAGACCTCAATATCTTCATGGGGGCTACGGTTAGGAACTTCACAAAGCGAGTTTGTTGAGAATAGTACACGCATAAAAAGAAGGGCATGAATCAGTCCCAAAAGTGATAAAACATGAGACAAGTGACAGTAGCAAATTGACAATTGACAACAAAAATCACCTAGGGTTGAGAGAATGAGCCAAACAATGGAGAGGAGTATTGCTTTTGAGCCAACGATCATACAAAATGGCATAAATAGTGTCATAAAAGGCAGATTCTTCATCAGGTTGTCTCTCATGGCGATAAATGCGATCTTTCACTTTCTCAATCATGCTGTCCCACATCTCATAAATTAGATGGAGACATGGCTATCACTGTAATACTACAACGTATCTGCCCTTAGCATTGAATAAATAGGCTCAAAGGTGAAATCAACAATGTATTTAACATTGTCCCACCAAAATCAACAAGCAACTTATCTTTTACGAATGATCCAGATCTTGCTTTGTCTACATCATCCCTATATGTTGACCACTTGTCACCAACAACCATTAACACAAGAGACTCTTTGAGAACAAGGAACCTCTTCAACATAATAATATGTGATGCAAATCTTGTATCGGCAATAGCAAGAAATTTGAGTTTACTAAACTCATTAAACATTGATAGGCGCATACCGTGGTTCATGATGTAGTTCTTGATCGTGAACGCAGCCTCCACAGTATCCTTAATCCACATGAGCCCAGCATTTTCAGCATCATTGTCCTTTGCATCACAAATATTCTTCAGTGCCAAATTCAGAGTGTGGACAACACATGGAGTCCAAAAGATGTGGTCATACTTCTGTTCAATTATCAGACCGGCACCCTTGCAGTTTGCTACATTATCTGTAATCATTTGGACAACATTCTTTGGTCCAACACTTTCAATCACAGAGATCAACTTCTCAGCAATGTATTCCTTTCTCTTAATCTCTCCTTCAGTGTTAACAGCTCCTAAAAACATAGGGCCATCTTCAGATACAGCTATAAAGTTGATGAGTGGGCGCCGCTGAGGATTAGTCCACCCATCAGCTGTAATAGTAATCCCTTTTGTAGGCCATGTAGTCTTGAATGTTCCAACAGCCTCTCAACATTGACTCTCTCCTGCTGGAGAAGAATAGTCCTCAACTTATTGTACCTAGGAGGTACATATCCACCCAAATCAGTGTTTGCAAGATACATTATTAAAAATCGAAAATTTGGGTTTCTTGCTAAATTGAATGGAACACCTGCAGATTACAAAGACAAGGAAAAACATAGCAATCAGAAAAATGTTTTGAATCAAATTGATACTAAGATTCTTTCAATGAATCAAGTTCCATACCTCCTGTATAGAACATTCTTCCAACGAGAGCATCAACAATTTGGCAACGTTCATGGAAAAAGCTTTTGTCAATCTCTGATTGCCTCTTTCTTCTCTTTGACTGGCATTTGTACCTCCAGAAGGGGGTAATCCTTTACTCCTATCTGTATTGGCAGGGGAACACTCTTCGGTTTGCTATTGGAGATCGTGACTCAAAGATCGACCACTTCCTTGCAAAGATTCTTTGAAGAATTGGTATTGTCACCTGTTTGCAAATGTGCACACCTTGGTTTGGTATCTTCAACAAATGTGCTCTGATTCTAGTATAGCTACTAGATATTTGTTTGCCGCAAAATTTGCACTCTAATACTGCATTTTCTCCATCAGGGCCATTGTTCTCGATCTTATTAACATGCCTCCAGAGAGGATATTTAGGATCACAGATCTCATTCACTTCAGGAACACTATTGCCATCACTTGCTACATTGACACTACTAGGTTCAGAGACATGCAACGGAGAACTTCCACTAGAGTTTCAAAGTTGGAATACAGATTAAGATCTGACTGGAGGAGATCTAGAAGTTGTATGAATCGCTGACCTGAGGCGGCAACCTATGGCATGTGGGCGTCGGCGGCTGCAACTAGGGCAGGCGACGGCGGCGGCGGCAAGAGCGGGCGGCGGCGGTGGCGGCAGGAGGCGGCGGCGGCGGCGACGGCAGGAGCGAGCAGCCCGTCATTCCTGGCTCGATGCGATGGTGGCGATGCTGTGAATGTGTGACTAGTAGGGTTTGAGGGCTGTCTAAATAGGCCACCAAAATGGGCTGCTGAGATGATGGCCTTCAATTTGAGGGGTTATGGGCTGTGAAGAATCGGACAAGTATCAGTCAAGTATCGACTAAGTATCGGGATTTAATTTATTTATTTTTATTGATGTATTTTCTCGATACTTCATCGATACCGTATCGGCGACGTATCGGCGTATCCGATACGTATCGCGATATCAGAACGGTGCCCACTCATCAACTTTAAAGTTGTATCTGAAGATGACCCTATGTTTTTGGGAGCTGTTAACACTGAAGGAGAGATTAAGAGAAAGGAATACATTGCTGAGAAGTTGATCTCTGTGATTGAAAGTGTTGGACCAAAGAATGTTGTCCAAGTGATTACAGATAATGCAGCAAACTGCAAGGGTGCATGTCTGATAATTGAACAGAAGTATGACCACATCTTTTGGACTCCATGTGTTGTCCACACTCTGAATTTGGCACTGAAGAATATTTGTGATGCAAAGGACAATGATGCTGAAAATGCTGGGCTCATGTGGATTAAGGATACTGTGGAGGCTGCGTTCATGATCAAGAACTACATCATGAACCACGGTATGCGCCTATCAATGTTTAATGAGTTTAGTAAACTCAAATTTCTTGCTATTGCCGATACAAGATTTGCATCACATATTATTATGTTGAAGAGGTTCCTTGTTCTCAAAGAGTCTCTTGTGTTAATGGTTGTTGGTGACAAGTGGTCAACATATAGGGAAGATGATGTAGACAAAGCAAGATCTGTAAAAGATAAGTTGCTTGTTGATTTTTGGTGGGACAATGTTAAATACATTATTGATTTCACTGAGCCTATTTATTCAATGCTAAGGGCAGCAAACACAGATAAGCCATGTCTCCATCTAATTTATGAGATGTGGGACAACATGATTGAGAAAGTGAAAGATCGCATTTATCGCCATGAGAGACAACCTGATGAAGAATCTACCTTTTATGACACTATTTATGCCATTTTGTATGATCGTTGGCTCAAAAGCAATACTCCTCTCCATTGTTTGGCTCATTCTCTCAACCCTAGGTGATTTTTGTTGTCAATTGTCAATTTGCTACTGTCACTTGGTTCATGTTTTATCACTTTTGGGACTGATTCATGCCCTTCTTTTTATGCAGGTACTATTCTCAACAGTGGCTTTCTGAAGTTCCTAACCGTGTAGCCCCCGATGAAGATATTGAGGTCTCTGACATGAGGAACAAGTGCTTTAGAAAAATGTTTCCCAATCCAGAGGATCTTAGGACAATCAAACAGCAATTTGCTGATTTTTCTCTATTTTGAGGTTGCTTTGCGGACCATGAGTCAATTGAAGATCGAGCTCTTTTCGAACTAAAGCAATGGTGGGGCCTCCATGGTCAAAGGACCCTAGAATTGAAATCATTAGCACTGAAGTTACTTGGGCAGCCGACATCTTCTTCTTCATGTGAAAGGAACTGGAGTACATATGGATTCATTGATAGCGTAACCAGGAATAGGCTTACTCCTCCACGTGCTGAGGATTTAGTGTTTGTCCATAGCAACATGCGTCTGCTGTCAAGGAAATCTAATGATTATATGAAGGAGCCAACCTGTCGGATGTGGGATGTTGGGGTAGACAATCATGAGACCTTTCGTGGTCTTGGCATTCTTGAACATGCTTGATCTCTCCTTTGGATGAGCTAGAATTTGAATGGATATTATTTGAAGATGAAGAAGGCGATTCGCATCGAGATGCGAGAGCAACCTTAGCCTTAAATTTGGCTTGTGTCCCTTGTATCCAAATATTTATTATTCTGTTGTAAAAATGTTAAAACCAATATTAATTATTGTGCTGCAAGAACCTTAAAATCAAGTATCTTAGATGCTTCATGGAACTAGCAATGTCCATGTTTTGCCATTTTTATTTGTTGATTGTTCTGCTAGAGTGAAAAATGTTCTCAGTAGGTGTATTCTGATTTTTGGTATATTTATATACTTGCCGTATCGGCGTATCCTTGTTTTTGGAAAATGCTATATCACCATATCGCCGTATCGGTATCGGCGTATTAGTATCCTATATCGGTGCAACGTAGCATGCGGTCCTAGGCACGTATCTTCTTCTCCGCAGCTGCAGGAAACCAAATCGATGAGCATCAATCGACGGTCCATGCTGCACCGGGTCAATCGCCAGTGGTGATATCTTAATCGATGCTCATTTCTTAGCAACTGCAGGAAACCAAGAAAAAGTGCAACGTGGTTAACGATGACCACCGTGGATTCATGGTCATGGAATCTAGAGCACATTCACATGGTGCATGGATAACAAGGCATTAGGACTGTCGGTGGAATGGTCGGCAAGACTTCAGTCAAGGAAGAAGTGCACATGGGCTAGCACATTGTGAAATTTGAAAAACACGGCATTAAGACTCGCTATCGGTGGGGATGCTCCAAGAAAGCAACATTGACTCAAGGAAGATGAATTTAGGAAGTGGTTTTGTGATACCTTGAGAACGATGGGTACTATGAGTTGTTAGATTGATCTCCACCAATTGGTCCAATGGTTAATTGGGCCAATGGATCCGCGCCTTGATCGGAGGCGCCCAACCGCTCCATGGTTCGTGGCCCCCCGTCGCACAGCACCATAAAAAGGGAGATGGGGGCAGGGACACAAGACACGAGAATCACCTGCGCTGCCAGACACCCCACCTACACCTCTAACCCTAAGCCGATCTAGAGAGAGGGCGCTGCCAGCGACGTAAAGCCGCCACCGCCGCGTCTTCACCACCGCCCTACGACTGCGCCTCCACCGACACCGACGCGATGGCCAGCTTGTCTTCCTAGAAGGCAGCTGATGGTTTGCATCTCCACTCTCTCTCTCTCTCTCTATTTCTCGTATTAGCTTATGTTCTAGGGTTTGCCATTTATCCTAAATGCAAGTTATACGTGCTAGATCTACTGCTAGATGATCCTGTTAATCTATCAATGGTATCAAATGAGCCTTATCTAGTGTGTAGATCTAGATCGGGGTAGAAAGTAGAAGGAGATGAACGAATTTTGATTCGGATTGAAACCCTAACCCAAGATGAGAAGTAGACAGGGGGCTTACCCCCACGAGCTGCTGCTTGATGACTCCTCGTCGTGCGGGCCACTGCCATCTCGTAGGACGGTGAGGCTCGAGCCACCGCTCGTCACCGAGACGCCGACACGCGGGTGTGGGTTTAGAGGTGCCGACACGGGGCCACTCGATGGCGGCGCGCTCTCCCTCTAGGGGAGCGCGCGCGTCGGCGAGAGGGCCCACGATGGCGCCGACATCTTTCCTCCGGCAGCCGCTGCTGCTCCTCTGTCGTCGCTCGTTGCGGTGATGAAAGAGAAAGGGAGGGAGAGAATGAGACCTAGGGTTAAGGGGAGCATGGCCGCGACATGGTTTTGATTTGCCGCTGTGCACGGTCAGCCGTCAGATCTTCATCGACGGCCAACAGAGCACGTGCCGGATTTGGCCCAGGCGGGAACGCAAATTCCCGGCCCAGGCCTAGGTTTTGGCCTGGGCGCGGGGGAGCAGAAAGATCTTGTTCTCTTGGGCATGGAGGGAAGAAAGCTTGGCGCTGATGATGGGCCTCCATTGGGCATGGCAAGATATGAAAAAACAAATGGGTCGCTGATTGTTTCACCAGGCCAGGCCGAATGAACAGTAAACGCAAAGTTTTTGTTTTATTATTTTCATAAGCAAATTTTTTGATGTTTTTGTCTAGTTTAAATCTCTGTCAAAATTTGAACCAACGGAATATTTTTTAGAGAGTAGATGAGTACAGTAAAATGCTTCTGAAAAGTAGATAAATTATTTTTTCATGTTTCCACTGCAATGTTAAAGTTTATTATCTTCTAATTAAATTTGAACCAATGGGAGAATTTAATTTGAAGAGCAGTTATTTTTCAGTAAATTATAATATTGTTATTTTTTACCAACATTAATAATAGCAATACTATAATGTTTATTCATAAGTTTTTTCATGCATTAATTCTATTTCTGCCCAATGGTGATGTAGAATTAGTGTCTAAAAAAGTTGTATGTTTTAATTTTGACCAACGTTAAATTAAGGCATGCAGTTATTATGTCATGTTTTTTTCTCACTATCTCTGACAGTGTTTTTTAGGACTCAACCCAATGGCATTTATCTCGTACATACCACCCCTTGAAGGGGGCAACTATCGGGTATGGCGAGAGAAGTACGAATTATCACTTGCGCTGTCTGCAAATGACCTAGCGCTTGACTCCCCGTGTCCTACTGAGCTAGTGGACCCGGTGAGAGAAGAAAATGAGACTGATGCTGATTTCACTGCTTGGTAGCAAGATCATGCTGAAGTGAGGATGAAATATGACCTCGAACGTAAGAAATGGGATATTTTAAACCGCAAGTGCTTGATGGTGGCTAAGTCCACTATTTCAGATACAATAAGGGGGTCTATCCCAGACTATGACACCACCACAGAGTATCTCAAGAAAGTAGAGAGTTAGTTTACTGGCTTTTCAAAGACTTATGCTGGTACTCTGATCAAAAATTGTTCAATTAGAAATACACTGGTGGTGGGATAAGAGAGCACATACTGAAGATGAGCAACATGGCTTTTAAGCTCAAGCCAATGGATTTGGGGCTCAAGTATGAGTTCCTGATTTATTTGGTTTTTGCTTTCTTACCTAAGGAATATGAAACTTTTGTTGTTAATTACAACATAAAGTCCGATAAATGGGATATAGAAAAGCTCAAAACAATGTGTGTTCAAAAAGAGAAAAGACTGAAAAGCTCACAAGGTGACTCTACTAACCTTGTGAAGGATAACAAAAAGAAGAACTTTAACAAGAATATCAAACCTCAAGGGAAACCCCTCAGAATGACCACCATCAGAAGAACAACAATACTCAAGTTGAGAAGGATCAGTGTAAATAGTGCAAGAAGCATAGACATTACCAGAAGGACTGTCCAGACTTCCTAAAGAGCCTTCTGAAGAGAGGTGGACTTTATTACATTCATAGATGAGTCCTTGTATTCAAGTTATACAAAATCTACTTGGTGGATTGATTCAGGTGCAACTGTTCATGTTGCAAATTCATTACAGGGATTCCATACGAGGACCCTAGAAAGAGAAGAAAGAAGAATTAAAGTTGCAAATAGAGTTGAAGCTGAAGTTGAAGCCATTGGAGATCTCTCTCTAGAATTAGATGATTGTTTTAAACTTCAGCTTTCAGATATTCTTTATGTACCCTCTTTACGTAGAAACTTGATAAGTGTTTCAAGATTAGATGATGATGGATATGATTGCCATTTTGGTAATGGCAAATGTCAGATTGTGATTAATAATAAGTGTGTTGGTCTTGCCTTCCGACAAGACAAGCTTTATTTATTATCACTTTCTAAGAATGTGAATGCTGTGAACACTGAGAATGAGAATGCTTCCTCGTCTATGAATTCAACAAATAAGCGGAAGAGAGTGTATGATGTATCTTCAAAATAATGGCACTGTCGTTTAGGCCATATTTCAACGGGAATAATAGAGCGGTTGATTAAGAAATCAAGTCTTCTGCCTTTAAAATTTTCAGATTTAGAGCAATGCATTGATTGCATAAAAGGAAAGTACATTAAGAAAATAATAAAAGATGCCAAACGAAACGCAGGAATTTTAGAAACAGTTCACACAGACATCTATGGTCCTTTTCCTGTGAAGAGTGTGGATGGTTATGATTCATTTATAACATTCACATATGATTATTCTCATTTTGGCTATATTTATCCAATTAAAGAAAGATCAGAAGCATTGGATAAATTTAAGATATTAAAGGCTAAAGTAGAAAATCAGCCCAACTTAAAGATTAAGGTAGTAAGATCCGACCATGAGGGAGAATACTACGGTCGACACACCCCATATGGCCAAGTTCCTGGACCTTTTGCAAGGTTCTTACAGGAAAATGCCATAGTTGCCCAGTACTCTACACCGGGCGAGTCTCAGCAGAATGAAGTAGCTGAAAGATGCAATCGTATCTTAATGGATATGGTGAGAAGTATAATAAGTTACTCTACTCTACCAATAAGTTTATGAATGGAGGCGTTAAAAACCACCATTCACATTCTTAATCGAGTGACAAGAAAGTCGGTGCCCATAACACCGTATGACTTGTGAACAGGTATAGCTGGCCATGTAGCCCGAGGCACGACGGCACGGCACGAAGCCCGCTTTTTTAGCCCAACATGAGCACGGCACGGTCCGATGACATGCGGGCCTGGGCTGGCCTGGCCCAAGGGAGCAGGTCGTGCCTGGGCCGCTGCTCAGGCCCGTGGGCTGGCACGGGCTGGCCCGGCTTGCGTCAGCCGGCCCAGCAGCGGACCGACCACCCCCCTCCCCCTCCTCACTCATCCTCCCCTCCCCAAGGGCCAAGGACCAGCGCGGCGCCGCAGCCCAGCGTGGCCGGCCCACCTTCCCTGCCTCCCCCCTCCGCATATAAAAGCGCACGGGCCGGCTCCACACCACAGCGCAAGCTCGCCCTCGCCTCGCCTGGCTCGCTCTCCGTCCCCCTTTCCCACACGCGTTGTCCCCCTTTCCCACACGCGCAAGCTCGCTCCTCCGTCCTTCCTTCTCCACTCCACCGCTGAGGTGAGCCGCCGTGGGCTCGGGGCTCCTCACCTCCCAACCTCTTCTTGCTGCACGCGGCCGGATCCTCCTTGGTGGCATCCACCGTCACCTCCCACGGGCTGCCCCTGCCTCCTCCTGCCACGCGCGGGTGCGCGGCCGCCACCTCCAGCTGGATCCACCTCGGGTGCGCGGCGTCAAGCTCGACAGTAGCAACAGCGTCGAGCGGGCGGTCTCCTCCATCCTCATCCTGGCTCCTACCGCCGGATCCGGTGGTCGCCGCCAGCCCGCCACCTCCCGCGACTCGAGCAGCTCACGCCAACGGCCTCCCCTCCCCCGCTCTCTCTCTCTCTCTCTCTCTCTCTTTCTCTTGGTTGTGGTTGCGGGCTTCGGGATGGCCGCACTCGCACCCCGCTTCTCCCCACGCGCGACGCGGGAGACGGGCCTCCTGCCCTCTATGCCACCCACCGCCTTGCTTTTGACCGCCGTCCTCCGTTGACCTCTCTCCTCCGTCCTCTCTTGAGGAAGGGCCTCGCCGAGGCTCGGCCTATTAAAAAGGTCGTGTGCTACGGACTGCCGCAAGACAGAAGTGTGGCTGACGGGCCGTGCCTAGGCCATCGGTTAGGCACGGTGGACTAGGGCGGCACGGCCCGGCGGCCCATCGTGCTCTACCGTGCCGTGCCCTACCGGGCCATGCCTGACACAGGCCCATGTCGGCCCGAGCCGGGTGGCCCGAATGGCCATCTATATGAACAGGAAAGAAATCCTCACTTAACTATTTATGTGTGTGGGGTTGTCCAGTTGAGGCTAAAGTCTTTAACTCAAACGTAGGGAAGCTTGACTGCAAGACAATCAGTTGCCATTTCATTGGCTATCCAGAAAAGTCAAAATGTTATCGCTTCTATTATCCTGACAGACAAATAAAGTTTGTAGAAACAAGACATGCTGTATTCTTAGAGGATGATATGATAAGGGGAGCATGGTAGCACAAGAAATTAATTTTGAAGAGAAGCGGGTATACATGTCCACTCCAATGGTTCAGCAACCATTCTTCATGCTACCAATTATTGCTATACCAATAGTGTAAGACACTGTAGTAACAGCACCTGTTGTTAGTTCTCTTGTGGCAACAATGAATGAACATGAGGAACCTGTCATTCAGGAACTCATAGAACACGTTGTCACACATCAGGAGGAGCAACAGCAGCCTCATATACAAGCGTCATCTAACGAGGCCCCTAGAAGGTCTCAAAGAGTCAGGAGATCAGCCATTCTTGAAGACTACGAAGTTTATGAATGTGAGAAATTTCAAATGGAGGGTGATTCCACCTCTTTTGAAGAAGCCATGAGAAGCGCTCACTCATCAAAGTGGCTTGAAGCCATGGAAGATGAAATGAAATCAATGAAAACCAATGGTGTTTGAGACTTAGAAACAATTTCTAAAGAAGCCAAGACAGTAGGGTATAAATGGGTCTACAAAACCAAACATGACTCCAAAGGAAATATAGAAAGATTCAAAGCGCGACTTATGGCGAAAGGCTTCACGCAAAGAGAAGGTATAGATTATAAAGAGATATTTTCTCCAGTCCTATATAAGAATTCTTTTAGGATCATAATGGCGCTTGAAGCACATTACGATTTAGAATTACATTAGATAGATGTAAAGACGGCATTCCTAAACGGGGATCTAGAGGAAAATGTTTACATGGCAAAACCGAAAGGTTTGTTGTGGAAGTAAAAGAACGTATGGGATGCTGCCTGAACAAATCCATTTACGGATTAAAACAAGCTTTAAGACAGTGGTATTTGAAGTTTGATAGTACAATAAAAAAGTTTGGGTTTCAAGAAAATATAGAGGACAATTGTGTTTATGCAAAGTTTAAGAATGAGAAATACATTTTCCTAGTCTTGTATGTGGATGATATCTTGCTCGCTAGCAGTGATGCTAATCTACTACTAGAAACAAAGAAGTTCTTGTCCTCGAAGTTTGATATGAAGGATCTCGGTGAAGCTTCGTTCGTCCTAAGAATAGAGATTCACCGAGATAGAGAAAAGGGGTTTTAGAATTATCACAAAAGGCATACTTAGAAAAAAGTTCTAAAGAAATACAGCATGCAAAATTGTAAGTCTTCACCTGCTCCCATAGTCAAGGGCGATAGATATGGGGAATTTCAATATTCTAGGAACCAATATAAGATCGATCAAATGAAAGCGGTTCTATATAGTTCAGTTGTCGGAAGTTTATAGTATGCTCAAGTATGTACTCGCCCTGACTTAGCATTTGTTACCGGGTTACTTGGCAGATATCAGAGTAATCCAGGAATAGAACACTAGAAATTAATAAAAAAGTTTTTGTGTTACCTGCAAGGTATGAAGGGTCAGAAGATCTGATTCCCTACACATAGAGGAATATATAGATTCTGATTATGCGGAAGATGACAGAAAGTCCACATCAGGATACATATTCACTCTCGCAGGAGGAGCTATATCGTAGAAAAGCTCAAAGCAAACCGTCACTATATCGTCCATAATGTATGCCGAGTTTATAGCATGTTATGAGGCCACAGGGCAGGTGAATTGGCTGAAAAATTCATACCCGGGTTGAAAGTGGTAAACGACATACATAAGCCACTCAAGTTATACTACGATAATAATTCCAGCAGTATGTTATGCTCACAACAATAAATCAGTTGGTGCTGCCAAACACATTGACATAAAGTATTATGTTGTGAAAGATAAAGTCCGGGATCATATAATTAGTCTTGAGCATATAAGAATAGAAAAGATGCTCACGGATCCGCTTACAAAAGGCTTACAACCCAGCGTGTTCAGAGAACACTTAGCCGGCATGGGTTTAAGGGAAAACCTATGATTCCTGGACAATAAGGGCCTAGTTGAGAATCTGCTTCAAAAGAGAGGTACATTGTAGCTGTTAAATCTAATGACAACTGATCGTGACGATGAGGCATGCTCTATGCACTGATATGTGATGGAATAGGAAAAAGATAAAGTAAATTAAGTTTAAGTCATAAGGTGAGAATAAGAGAAATAATGTTATATCGATCTCCACCAATTGGCCCGGGCCCTTGGATCCAGCGCCTTGATCCGGGGCGGCCAACCGCTCCATGGTTGGTAGGTCCCCGTCGCACAGCGCCATAACAAGGGAGGTGGGGGCCGGAGCACAAGGCACGAGAATCACCTGCGCCACCAGACACCCCACCTACACCTCTAACTCTAAGTTGATCTAGAGAGAGGGCGCTGTCAGCGATGGAAAACCGCCACCGCCGCGTCTTCACCACCGCCTCTGCGACGCCGCCTCTGCACCGCCGCCTCTGCGACAACACCGACGTGATGGTCAGCCCGTCTTCTTCGAAGACGACCGATGGTTTATATCTCCTCCTCCTTCCTCTCTTTGTATCTCGTATTAGCTTATATTCTAGGGTTTGCCATTTATCCTAAATACAAGTTATACCTGCTAGCTGCTAGATGATCCTGTTAATCTATCATGAGCAACCCAGCAGTGCACGATTGATGCCCCTGGATCTCTTCCTCGTCAACTCCCTCGGTCGTTTTGCTACTGTCACGAGCACAACAGGGGCGTCCGAACGCATCGCGCTGCACTTTGAATTTTCCACAAGAAAAGCGAACGCGCGGGCTGTGAGGCGTTCCATCGAACACCATCGATGCGCGTGCTGGGCACAGACGCTACGGCCTTCAGTTCAGGTTGTGCAACTGCAGTAGCGGCGCGGGGACAGAATCCAGCTTTCGCAAACAAGATTCCCTGAGGATTCTTCTTGTAATGAACCCATGCCATGAAAGAGCTGCTTGTAAATCTTGGATGCTTGGGCGGGCGACTAGCCACAGAGGTTGTATTGCAATCAGCTCAGCCTCATCCGGCCGAATCTCCCCAAGATGTGTATGGGTATGGATTCCCCCAAGGCCGAGGTCCGTGGTTCTTGTCTTCTTCGCTGCGAACGAACCCTAGCCAGAGTAGCTGTTGCAGTGAAGCTCATGCCAACGCGCAACGCGCGGCCTCAGCGTCTCGTCGTCGTCGAGGTCCGTGCTCACCGCCAACAGATAGATGAAGAGGCAAGTAAGGTATTGAGATGCATGCTCTGCCATAGCGCTGGGTTCGGCCCAAGCGGACGTTAGTTTTTGCTTGGTTCAGCACAGTATTTTTTTTACTGTTACAATTGCATTAATAAGTGATGAAAAATATAGCAGGCAATTGTTAATCAAAAGTTACATCATCTGCTTTCTGCCATTCTGTTTTACTTAGTAGTACATCTCAATAGTATTATTGACTTCCGTAACATCATTTCACGTCGGGGACTCGGGATTGAACTTTTCTTTTCTGCACCTGAATTTTATGAGTGACAGTTGCGCACTCAAATTAAAGGTGTTGTAAAAATCGGATGAAACTATATTTACAGAAAACAAAGAAGTTGGGGAAGGTTACAACAACAGAACATTTGAAGCATTCCTCAATTCTGCAGTATTTTCCAAGGATGTTGAAGGGGTATCAGAGAAGTCTGTCATTATCAGACTTCAGGAACTGGTGCATTCTCTTGTCATCAATGAGGAAATTCCTTGGAAATTTGTTGATGCCACCTGATTCAGGTATGCCTTATTCTCGTCATTCTGTTGGTACTCCTAAATGCAGCATTTTCATCATTAAAGTACAATAAAATGGCTCTATATATGCAGTACTTGCAAAGTTGAATAGACCTGCAGAAATTCAATTCTGTATTCATCTTTGATGTTGAGATTTGAAAAAAACACAAGTATAACTGTCAGCACATGATGAACAATTCCAGATTGACTGCTTGCCTATATCTTTCTTGACATCTAGGACGAATTTGAAAGTGAATTGTTGCAAAGATACTTAACTTTATGTGTACTACATACATGTTTTCCTGATGAACCTTTTTGAAACATTGCAACATGACAAGTCACTAATGGAGATGACCATCCCCGTCCACAATGTTTATGATGTATTATGCCATGCTTTTTCTGACTTTAGCTCGTTTGCAGGCAGATCAGGGTTTGAAGTACCAGTGCTTCATTATCCTGAAAACGTCTCCACTAATTTGCTACTTCTGAATAAAGTGTATGCCTGGCATATCAGAGGAGGTTTTTCCCAACATGAGGTGCAAGAATGGAAGCTTTTATATCGTAGTTCTCTTCATGGACAAAGCTTCAACACTTTCTTAGGCAAAGTAACGTGAGTACTTTTCAATTTTGTAAATCTTCTGAAGTGGAACTTCTACTTCATTCATAATTAAAGTGGCGTGTTATTATATATGGAAATGGCATAATGAAATTAAAATTCCACCCTCATGGCATGGTTTCAGTTATTTTCTTAGACTGCATAGTGGCCACATTGGTGCTAATAATGTGCACAAGCTTGTCAGTTTAACAACCTATTGTCATGATTCATGAGAGTCCTTATACTTGCCCTCTCACAGCCTATGCTTTCTACATTAATAATTTTGGAACTATATATGTAATCCTTGGATATGTATCTTGTGTTTATAGGAATGGAGATGTACAGACTGTCTGATTGTTAAAGATACAGAAGGATCAGTTTATGGTCGATTTGCATCCCAGCCTTGGGAATGGCACAGCGATTTTTATGGTGACATGAAGACATTCCTCTTCAAGTTATATCCTCAAGCATCCATTTTCCGGCCTACAGGAGCAAACAAAAATTTGCAATGGGTATGCCTTGCTCAGTTCAAAGCATCAACTCTGTTTTACTTTTCTTCACGTTTGTATTATGACTCAGCATCTCCAGAATTGTAAACGGTGGAGTAGCTTACATCATTAGCTTATTTTTGCAGCGTGCTATAAACTTTAGCTCTGAGAACATACCTAATGGTATGGGTTTTGGAGGGCAGCCACACCATTTCGGACTCTTTTTATCTGCAAATTTCGATCAAGGGCACTCATTTACTTGTAGCACGTTTACCAGCCCTCCCCTTTCCAAGATTGATTTTTATAACACTGAAATTTCTGTTTGATCCAAAGTGATACAGAGCTGACTGAGCTCATGGTTTATAGTTGTAACTCTTGGACCTAACTGTTTATTGTCGTTTTATTCCCCTAATTTTGGCTGATATGTCTTGTGTGCCTATATGATTGCATCTTTTGATTTTTATAACACTGAAATTTCTATTTGATGATCCAAAGTGATACATAGCTGACTGAGCTCATTATTTATACGTTGTAACTCTTGGACCTACTTTGTGCCCATTAGGAATTAGTAAGTAACTGTTAATCACTCAATATAATCCTTGGCCGCCCTTGCAATGTCGTCGCTTCTTCTTCCGATGTACCTGGCCTCTCCGCTTCTTCTTCTGATGTCGTCGGTGGCTTGCGGCGCTCCTGCTGGTGCGGCGGCGCCTCTCCCTCGATCCGTCGTCATGGCGAGACGGCGGCCGGCGGCGCACCTCGCCGTGGCGCACGCGCGTCTCACGGGGTTGCTGCTCTCGATGCCGCCCAGGACAACCGAGAGCCTGCGGACGACGACGGCCTCGCCGCAGCTCCCGCCGCCGTGCCTCATGGTCATGCCTCCGCGGCCGTCCTCGTCCAAGCTCCGCCGCGCGGACGGCGGACTCCGACAACGAGAGGCCGGTCGCGCACAAGGAAGAGAGCGATGAGATGGACAAGCCGTAGCAGCAGGCGATGATAGTCTGCGTCGCCCTTCTTCACCTCGCCGGAGACGTGCACGCTTCCCACCGCCCAACGGACGCGCCGGAGCCAGTTAGCAGCCTATGTATGGACAAGCACTATTGCATATATGCGATTTCAAATGAATTCAATTTCTTTCGAAACATGATATTCTGAAAAAAAAAAGACTTGAACATTATAGACTTTAAAAACTTAGGCTGAGATTTGGCTGACTTGACGGTGGGGATGACCAGAATGCAGCCTACCCTGCTGGCTTGCCGGACGCCACCTCGATCGCTCCCTTCCCCAAATTCTGCTGTTAAGGCCTAGGTGGCCTGTCCATTTCTGATTTATTAGGGTTTGTCACGGCTGGTCGGCCCGCCGTTCACCCTCGCATCGCGCCGGCCGGCCGGCCGATCGGTCACCACGCTTTGAGGTTTGATTCGAGGACTCCCCGCGCCGACTCCCCGCGCGGCCGCGGCCTGGCCGACCGGCGCTTCCACCTGCGGCCACCCAGACCTGGGCGGGTGCGCCCGGTTCCTCCACCTCGACACGGGTGCCCTGGTCCGCACCCGGGTCCCGCTCCTCGGCGACAGCTACTGGGCCGTCGACTCGATCGACGGCCTCCTGCTGCTGCTGCTGCGGGACCCGGACCACGGCGGCGCCGTCCGCCTCCTCCACCCTTTCACCGGTGATGTCGCCGAGCTTCCACCCCTAGGGACGCTCCTCCCGCACCTGGGCCCGTAGCTCCACGGCTGTCCTCCTCAGTACAGGATCAGGCAGCTTGCAAAAGTCGTCTCCGCTTCCGTTTCCTTCGACGACGCCGGAGCCATGACCGTCATGCTTGCACTTCCTGGGGTAGGCCGTGCGGCCTTTGCTACCCCCCTGGACCAGCAATGGACTCTGTCGAGCTGGGAACACGAAATGAGGTTTTCATTGTCGTTCCAAGGCAAGCTGTACGTGCTGCACACTCCCCTCGGAGAAGAAGATGTACACCAGGTTCTCCGGATCGACCCACCTGTGCAGCAGGATGGGGCGGGCGGAGGTCGGGCGCTGCTGTTAAGTAATCTGCTTCTCCGTACGCGCGGCAGTACGCGCGGCAGGTGTAGGCGTCGAAAAGGCTCATCTGCCGTTGCACTGTAGCCGCTGCAGGGGCAGACGTTGAAAGGCTCCCCTCTACACTATAGCCACAGCAGGGGCAAACGTCAAAGTCAGCTCTGCTGTCACATCTAGTCACTGTAGTAGCATGGCAGCCTGACATGTCTATGTACTAGGATTAGATGGGTAGAGTTGTATTTATAATTTTCCACTGTAACTCAGTAAAGAGAGTGAATTCAGTTTTACCATCTTCTCTACAGAGCTCCGATCAACGCTGATGCTTGTGCTGTATATGAACGTTGTTCTTCCTTTTTTTTTTTTTACCTCTAGCTATAGTGACCGGTTGGTGACGACGGTGACACACCCGTGCTGGGAATAGGGGCCAACAACTGCCACCGCCAGAGGTGATCACCACATTCCCTAAAGACAAGCTCCCCAATCCTTTGCTGGGAATCTAGGGGCCTGGTAGAGTGTGCTTCAGAGATCCTGGTGCTTGATTTATCTTGGACGCAAATCTTCGTTTACAAACTAGCAGACCTTGTGCTGCAAAGGTTTGTCCCAATAAAAAGCCTCGGAGGCAATACCATGGAAGAGAGGAACATAAGTGTTTCCTCCGAGATACTGCATACCGTCAAGGGTGACAATGTTGTCTACTTCACTGGCAGCAGGATTGTGCAATACCACCTCGGTGGTGACAGCTTGTCAACGGCAGTCGATAATTGCAGCCTGTTTGGCCATGCACCAGGACCTAGTCCCCTCGTCCTGTACGTCTTCAGCTGCTACATTCGTAATCCGTGGTATGTGGCTAGGTGTATTTTGGTTCATTTCCTTTCTACACCCTTTCCCGCTACCATCAGTCTTGTACTTTGGGTCTATAGCTGTTATTTTTTTTATTTTTTTGCATTATGTGCTTACAGGAGCAGGGGAATAGTATTAAGAAGGGATATAGAAGATTGTCCGTGGATTAAAAATGAAGGGCAAGTTCTACCATAACGAGGTAGTCCTTTATCCTTTGTTTCCTATACCAAGTTTGGTAAAAGAAAGTTTAAATTCTGAATTCCAAGCTTACAATGCAACAATAGAGGAACTGTTCCTTTCCCCTGGTCTAGGATAGCTTTTCTTTTGTTGCTGTGCGTTGCAATTCACATGCTATTTGTGTGCTTTTCTTTGTTTGTTGTGATTTATTGATACCTGTATCATTTTTGCTTTAAGTATTTGACCTTCAGATACGCAGAGCTGTTTGCATAATGACTGACAATGAGTCTGTATGTTGTTTATGTTGTTGGAGAAAAGGATACTAAAATATTTACAGATTAATTTATACTCTCTCCGTTCCAAATTATAAGTCACTTTGACTTTTTTGTTACATCCAATTTGCTATGTATCCAAACATAACATATGCCTAGATACGGAGTAAATTCAATATACTAAAAGTCAAAGTAACTTATAATTTGAAACGGAGGAAATACCTTTTTCTAAATACATCCACTAACAGGCACTTATTTCGATGATGTGTGCCCATAAACGATGGGAATGAGCAAGAAACAACACTTAAGTCTAGTAGCATGTTGCAAATCTACGAAAATGTTTTATATTAATGGTCAAAACTAGTTGTGATCCTAAAACAGTTTATTGCTTTGATGGTACGGAGTAATGCTTTTGTGCTTTATGTCCAATTGTACTAATTCAATTGTTATAATCATTCATTTAACGCGCTCTTCTACTCATGCCCCATTTTCCAGGCGTAAACTGACAACTGGTGAAACTGGATACCTGTTACGCTGCATGACAAGGAAATATGAGATTCTGGGCTATTTTGACAAACATTACCATTCCTTCCGTTATGCTATAACTTTGACAGTACCTTGTAATATTAAGCTGCTATTGTTGTTTACAAATATTTATCTATGTGCTGCATTGATGTAATGTGGGCTTTTACAGGTCTATTAATTAGTATATCTCTCTGGGTATAAATGTGATGGCTCTGGTGGAAACTGAACAAAATCCCTTTTCTTTTGAAATTCTGATAAAAAAAATGACATGTTCCTAGCCTCTTCACTGGTTCTTCAGGCACTTTGCTTTGTGGACTCATTTGTAATTAGTTTCTTTCTTGTTCAACTTTATTTTATTCCTTTCTATGCATAAAACATAAACACTTCTGATAAGGTCATTTGTAATTAGTTTTGCCACTTACCTCAAGATGTTTAGTTTATAATGTTGTGTAGAGACCTTTATTTGGACTTTCCCATTTTACAATCTAGGCCCTTAAAAATTAAAAAAACATAGGTGCATAATGAAAATAAGTTAGAATAATTTGAGATGCTTTCTGCTTATACTGGGTGACCTATACTATCAATTCAGTTCATTTAGAATTCTAGAAGTTATACATATTTTATTTGCTTCTACACATAGAAGAAATATTTTTCTATTACAAAGGTAAAAAAAAACTGTACCGGCATGTGCTACCTAGGCTATGTAGGCGGGCCGCATGGTTTGGTGCTGCACGTGGTCTGACCATTTGCTACCTGAGGCATTGAGCAATGTGACCTACATCCTTAGAGCCCGTTTGGCCGGGCTCCGAGCGGCTCCGGCTTCTCTGACTCCTTTTCTGTTCATCTCCTATAGCGACATTATTCACCGGGGCTATTTTTCTCTCTCCTCCTTTCCTCTCTCACTGACAGCGCCGGAGCTAGAGATGCTCGTTTTTTTGCTCCTCCGGCTCCAGCTCCTGCGCGCTACAGTGTGGGAGCCAGAGCCGGCGGGAGCTTGGCTAAAGGCGCCCTTAGACTTCTCTGTGCCTCCTCCTCTTCTTCTCGTCCTCTTTTTCTTTTATTGTTTTCTTGAAGGATAATGGGAGGTGTTAGAATTAATTACCTCTTAGCTATAATCTCTTAGTCCTGTGCGCCACCTCCAGGCTGCCCAGGCCCTTTGGGCTCTCCCTGTTCTCCTATATATACGTGTAACTCCTCCTGTAATCCTATTAAGCAATCTAAGCCTATTGCCCTTCCTCTGTCATGGTATCAGACTAACTTACGATTCCTCTGCTTCCGCTATTCCCGGCGCCCGCCTCGAGCCGCGCCCGCTCCTTCATCTCTCGCGCGCGCACGCCTCGAGTCGCGCCCGCCCCACGCGCCCGGAGCCGCCGCGACCCTTCCCTGTCTCCGGCGTGCTCGGAGCTGCCCCATCGACGCGCCTGGTGCCGCCCCAGCCACGCGCCCATGGCCACTTCAACCTCCGGCGCCTCCGCCGCGGCCACCGCGATCAAGCTTCGTGATGAAGCTCTCGCCGCCGCCCAGAAGCTGGAGGAGGAGGCCGCCTCCCTGCACTCCACCAACACCGAACGCAGCCAGCAGCTTCAGACAGAGGCCGACCTCCTCAAGTCCGCTGCCGCCGCTCAGGATCGCGTTTGTGCCGCCGCTGACACCCTCAAGAAGGAGCGCGCGCAGGGCGATGCCCTGGAACAGCAGGCTGCTGCCCTCCGGGACCGTCTCCGCACGGACTCCCTCCACGACGATGACTCTCAGGAAGGCGACGATCACTCCATCTCCTCCGACGCCACGACCATCGCTCATCTGCACAGCCAGGCTGCCGCTGTCCAGAATATCAAGAACTTGATTCCGATCGTTCTGGACATCCAGTCCTCCAACTACTCCAGGTGGCGCGGCTACGTCCTTCTCATCCTCGGCCGCTTCGCGTTGAAGGACCACATCCTCAGTGACGCCTCCCGCTTCAACGATCCAGCGTGGTCCCGCATGGACTGCGTGGTCGTCTCCTGGATCTTCAACACCATCTCCACCGACCTTCTGGACGTCATCCACGAGCGTGACGGCATCTCCTCTCGGGCAGCGTGGCTCGGCATTGAACAACAGTTCCTGAACAATCGCGAGTCATGTGCCATGCTCCTCGACACTGAGTTCCGCACCCTCTCCCAGGGTGCCCTCTCCATCGACGACTACTGCCGCAAGATGAAGGGCATGGCTGATGCCCTTGCCGATCTTGGCGAGCCCGTCCATGACCGTACTCTAGTGCTGAACATACTGTGAGGCCTCAATGAGCACTTCCAGTTCACGTCGCAGTTCATCACGCGCCAGAAGCCATTTCCCTCCTTTACGGACGTCCACGCCGACCTACGCCTGGCTAAGCTCAACATGGCACCTCCCTCGGCACCTCCATTGGCTCTCGTCGTCTCTTCGTCCAGCAAGCCACCTGCATCCTAGCCGGCCTCTGGGTCTGCAACCCCGCGTCCTCAACAGAACGCCGAGAGGGCCTCGTCTGGTAGTGGCCGTGGTCGGCATCGTCGTGGCGGCCGTGGCCAAGGTGGCTCGAACAGTGGCTCACCAGGTGGTTCCCAGTGGCCCTCCCTCCTCAACCCATGGACCGGGTCCATCCACATGTGGCCCGGGTCCACTCCCGGTGGCCCCGCGGTCCACCTTCCCGCACCGGCCCGCCTCCGTCACAGCAGCTACAGCAGCACGCTCTGGTGGCCGGCGTGCCTCTAGCCTACTACCCTTCGGCTCCTGGGACATACCACCAGGTGCCCACCCAGGCGTCTCATCCTGCCTAGACGCCAGCACCACCTCCGACGCCTCCTGCTTGGTCACCGTGGGATCCCCAGTCCCTCGCCAACGCCTGCAGCACCGTCACCCTCACCTCGCCACCGAACACCTCGGACTGGGTGATCGACTCAGGTGCTTCATCTCACATTGCCTCCAACCCTGGTATGATTACCGTATCTCCATCCTCCTCTTTTCCTTCCTCCATTGTTGTGGGAAATGGCGCCACTCTCCAGGTTGTTGGCACTGGATACTCCACTCTTCCTGGCCCTTTCCGTCTCAACAATGTCCTTATAGCTCCTGACATCATTAAAAATCTTCTTTCTGTTCGCAAGTTCACTACTGATAACTTTGTTTCTGTGGAGTTTGACCCTCTTGGTGTCTCTGTGAAGGATCTCTGTACCAGGAACACCCTCCTTTGATGTAATAGCTCAGGGCCTCTCTACACCTTGTAGCTCTCGTCGTCGCCTTCTGATCCTTATGCTCTTGTGGCCACTCCTTCTCCAACTACCTAGCATCGTCATCTCGGCCACCCCAGCAGGGCTGCCCTTCAGAGTGTTGCCCAGTCACCTTCCATTATCTGCAGCAAGTCTAAAGATGACTCCATTTGCCATGCCTGTCAGCTTGGACGCCATGTTCGCTTGCCTTTTACTAGTTCCTTGTCTAGAGCACCTAAAAATTTCGATCTGATACATTGCGACCTGTGGACATCCCCTATTGTCAGTGTATCTGGATTTAAATATTATCTCATTATTCTTGATGATTGCTTTCATTTTCTTTGGACTTTTCCTCTTTGATTAAAGTCCGACACTTTTACTGTCCTCTACAATTTCTTCGCCTCTGTGCACACTCAGTTTGGTTGTACCATCAAATCCGTGCAATGTGACAACGGTCGTGAGTTTGACAACTTTGCGTCTCGTGCTTTCTTTCTTGCCAAAGGTGTTTCTCTCCACATGTCATGCCCCTACACCTCACAGCAAAATGGCAAAGCCGAATGCATGCTTCGCACCACCAACAATGTCACCCGCACCCTGCTCTTCCAAGCATCCATGCCCCCTCCTACTGGGCCGATGCACTTGCTACTGCCACCCACCTCATAAATCGCCTCCCCACCAAAACGCTGAACATGAGCACTCCCTTCTTCGCACTCTATGGCACTCACCCTTCCTATCATGACCTCCGGGCCTTCGGGTGCACCTGCTACCCTAATCTCACCGCTACCACTCCTCACAAACTTGCCCCGCGCTCTTCTTTATGCGTTTTCATTGGCTACTCTCCCGATCACAAGGGTTATAGGTGCCTCGACATCACCACAAACTATGTCATCATCTCTCGCCATGTTGTTTTCGATGAAACAACGTTCCCTTTCTCACTTCGCCGGCCCTCACCACCTACACACGAACTGGATTTTCTAACTGATGATGACCCTCTGTCAGTCCCTTTTCTCCCTGCAGGTACACCTAGAGTCGCTACCACCCTGCCAGCGCCTGCACCTCTGCGGGCCCCTCCCAGCTGGTGTCTTCAGTCACCCCGGCGCCGGGACTGGGCACACCGGCATCCAGGTCGCCTCCGTCGGGCTTCACCATACCCAGACCAATGGGTGCCTCGGTGCCCACTACGGGCACGCCAGCGTCTAGGTCTCCTCCACCCGGCTTCACCGCGCCCATGGCGCCCCCTCCACAGGCGCCCACGGCGCCCCCTGTACAGGCGCCCCTGGCTTCCTCCTTCAGCAAGCCGCCCGTCGTCCACGTCTACACCCGGTGTGCCCCCTGAAAGGGTCGAGATGGCGACTAGAGGGGGGTGAATAGTCCTTTTTAAAAACTCAATCGCGTCGGCTAACCGAAACAAGTGCGGAATTAAAACTATCGATCTAGCCAAGACTACACCCCTCTATATATGTTTACTAGCACCTTGCTAAGATACCAATTATGCAACAAAGGTGCCGGGCTATCTAGAGCTCTCCTAAACAATTCTAAGAGCAAGGTTACACAAACCTATGCCACTAGTATTTTAAGCAACAAGAGAGCTCCTACACATGCTAGTAAGCAAAAGCACAAAGCTAACTATGCTCACTAGCAATGCTCAATAACAAGGCAACCAATGCCTAATTAGAGAGCGCAAGAACTTAGCTACACAAACTAAGCAATATGACTAACAAGGTTACTAAAACCAAATTAGCCACGCAAGGGAGCTACTTCTATGCTACACAAGCAAGAAGGTAATTAGCAAGCTACACGAGCTATCTAATTACAAGAGCAACTACACAAGCTTAATATGTATAAAAGTAATTGCAAGCTTGTGTAATGGGGATGCAAACCAACAGGAAGAACAAGGTTGACACGATGATTTTTCTCCCGAGGTTCACGTGTTTGCCAACACGCTAGTCCCCGTTGTGTCGACCGCTCACTTGGTGGTTCGGCGGCTAATTAGCATCACCCGCTAAGCCCGCACGTCGGGCGCCGCAAGAACCTACCCCTTGAGTGAGGGTAGCTCAATGACACGCTTTACTAAAGTTGCTCTTCGCGACTCCCGCGGGGCGAGCACAAGTACCCCTCACAAGCACTTCTCCGGAGCGCCGCACAAGCTTCTTGCGGGCTTCGACGGAGACCACCACCAAGCCGTCTAGGAGGTGGCAACCTCCAAGAGTAACAAGCACCATTGGCTTGCAACTCGATCACCTAGTGCCACTCGATGCAACCTCACGATGCAATCGCACTAGAATCGCTCACTCACACAATCGAATGATCACTATCAAGTATATGTGTGATGGAGGGCTCCTAAGCACTCACAAGCATGGACACTAAGTCCCCTTAGGTGCTCAGCACCAGCCATGGCCGAAGGCCACTTCTATTTATAGCCCCAAGGGCTAAACTAGCCGTTACCCCTTCACTGGGCAAAAATCGGGCCGACCGGACGCTCCGGTCTTGTTGACCGGACGCTGGACCTCAGCGTCCGGTCGCCTGCAGACGGCCACGTGTCCTGATTCCAACGGTCACTTGACCTGACCGGACGCAGCAGCTTCAACTAACCGGACGCTGAAGCCCCAGCGTCCGGTCGTTTCCAGTAAGCTCCCTGAGGCGTATTTCTTCGACCGGACGCATCCGGTCCATCTTGACCGGACACAGACCAGCGTCCGGTGCAATACCCTCGGTACTGTGCCGACCGACCAGCTCGACCGGACGCATGCTACCAACGTCTGGTGCTTTCAGACCCAGCGTCCGGTCAGTTGACCGACGCCAGCGTCTTCGCGACCAACTTGTTTTCACTTCTAACTTCTTCACCCTTGCTCCAATATGCCAGCCACAAGAATTTGCATCCGGCGCAATAGAAAATAGGCATTCCATTTTCCTGAAAGCGTCGAGAGAGGGACCCAAACCCATCTCAACCCTGCAAACACCACCTCCTTTTGTAAATGTGCCAACACCACCAAGTGTACACCACCATGTGTATGTGTGTTAGCTTTTCACAATTATTTCCCAAAGGATGTTAGCCACTCAACTTGCCACGCCACTCGATCCTAGCGACGATGCAAAGTTAGATCACTCGAGTGGCACTAGATGACCGATATGCAAACAAATTTGCTCCTCTTGATAGTACGGCCATCTATCCTAAACCTGGTCATCAACTTCTCTACACACCTATGACCGGTGAAATGAAATGCCCTAGGTTATACCTTTGCCTTGCGCATTCCATTCCATCTCCTCCAATGTCGATGCAACACATGCACCAACACGATCAACAATGATATGATCCACTTCATATCATCACGTGATCATATTGGTTCATCGATCTTGACTTCACTTGCCCTTCACCGTTGCCATCGTCCATCGGCGCCAAGTCTTGCTCAAGCTTCACCGCCACGCGGTCCATCACTCCAAAGCCTTCGACTTGCCCTTCACGCTTGCAACTGGTCCATCAAGCCAAGTCTTGTCTTGATCTTCTCCACCTTGATCACATGACTCAATGTCATGTCTCATGTGCGTTAAGCTCCTTCATCATCACATGTGTGAGCTTTGCAACATCTCTAAGCCATTTTCACCTTCATGGCATATGTTGCTCACACATGTACCTATGGACTAATTACCTGTGTATCTCACATAAACACAATTAGTCCACCTAGGTTGTCACTCAATTACCAAAACCAAACAAGGACCTTTCACCCCCGCACCCAGCCCGCCACCTAAGTCCCCCGCTGGGGCTCCTCCTCGATGCTCCGGCATGATTCCCTCTCCACCGCGCTACGTCAAGAGTGGTCCTCCACTGCCAACAGGATCCGTCTCCATCCCGCCAATTGCCAACTCTCATGGCATGGCGACCCGTGGGAAGTCCGAATATAGGCAGCCTCGCCTTGCTCTACACACCGAGGCTCTGTCCCCACTGCCGCGGTCCTATCGTGATGCTCTTGCTAATCTGCACTGGCGTCGGGCCATGGAAGAAGAATTTGCTGCCCTCTTGAACAACCACACTTGGGATCTCGTTCCTCGGCCTGCCAAGGCAAATGTGGTCACTGGAAAATGGATCTTCAAACACAAGTTTCATGATGATGGCTCCTTGGATAGATACAAGGCTCGTTGGGTGCTCCGTGGGTTCACACAGCGCCCCGGAGTTGATTACGATGAGACTTTCAGTCCCGTCATCAAGCCCGCTACCGTTCGCACCGTCCTAACTCTGGCTCACTCTCGGGATTGGCCCATCCATCAACTTGATGTGAAGAACGCCTTCCTCCACGGGACTTTGTTAGAAACAGTGTATTGCTCTCAACCTATTGGCTTTGCTGATCCTGCTCTTCCTGGACACGTCTGCAAGCTCAACAGATCCCTCTATGGCTTAAAGCAGGCACCACGAGCATGGTACAGCCGGTTTGCCTCTTTTCTGCTCTCACTGGGTTTCACTGAAGCCAAGTCAGACACCTCTCTCTTCATATATCGCCGTGGCACCACGACAGTCTACTTGCTTCTATATGTGGACGATATTGTCCTTACAGCCTCCTCTGAGCAGCTCCTACACCGTGTGATTGATGCACTGAAGAAGGAATTTGCCATGACTGATCTCGGTCCCCTGCACCACTTTCTCGGCGTGGCAGTTCAGCGACACAGGGATACTCTCTTTCTCTCACAACGTCAGTACACTCTGGACATTCTCACTCGACATGGCATGAGCGACTGTAAACCATGCTCTACCCCTGTCGACACTTGTGCCAAAGTGTCTGCTGATGTCGACCCTTCTGTTGATGATCCTACAGCCTACCGCAGCCTTGTGGGAGCTCTTCAGTACCTGACCTTCACCCGGCCTGACATTGCATACGCCGTCCAACAAGTCTGCCTACACATGCATGATCCCCAAGAAGTTCATCTTGTTGCTGCCAAGCGGATTCTTCGTTACCTTCAGGGCACTATCGGTCATGGTCTGGTCATTCCTAGATCTGCTTCAACTCAGCTCGTCGTGTACACCGACGCCGACTGGGCCGGCTGCCCCGACACCCGCCGTTCCACCTCAGGCTACGCTGTCTTCCTCGGAGGCAGCCTTGTTTCCTGGTCGTCTAAGCGCCAACCCACCGTTTCTCGATCAAGCGCCGAGGCCGAGTACCGTGCCGTTGCCAACGGAGTCGCTGAAGCCTCCTGGCTGCGGCAGCTTCTACAGGAGCTTCACCATCCTCTGGATTCTGCTTGCCTCGTCTACTGCGACAACGTCAACGCTGTCTACCTCTCCACCAACCCCGTTCAGCATCAGCGCACCAAGCACGTGGAAATCGACCTCCACTTCGTCCGGGAACGGGTCGCCATTGGAGTCGTCCGTGTTCTTCATGTTCCCACCACGTCGCAGTTCGCCGATGTCTTCACCAAGGGGCTTCCTTCTTCTGTATTTATGGATTTATGCTCCAGTCTGAACGTTCGCTCTAACGACGTTCCGACTGCGGGGGGGGGGGGTGTTAGAATTGATTACCTCTTAGCTGTAATCTCTTAGTCCTATGCGCCACCTCCAGGCTAGCCAGGCCCTTTGGGCTCTCCCTGCTCTCCTATATATACGTGTAACTCCTCCTGCAATCCTATTAAGCAATCTAAGCCTATTGCCCTTCCTCTATCAGGAGGGAAATGCTCTTGCTCAATTTTGCTTCACCTTCTGTTCTTTTTGCTACATCTTTGTCTTTGGATTTGGACTCCACGTACAAATTCACTTCTGCTACCACCATCTTTTTGCTACATCTGTGTGACCTAACCATAGATACTGACTATAAATTCTAGAAGTTGGCAGAACATATATGGCTCTATTTTGATTTCTGCACGTACTATTGGTTACTAGACTTTTGTGCAGGTTCAGAGCTTATAAACGGTCACTGAGTTTCTATACCTGCAACTTGATTACAAAAATATAGGTTAAAAAGCGGACTGAGACTTAATGGAGTATCCGGTACTTGCCATATCTGTAATTTTTGTCCTTTGAAATTAAAGGGGAAAAAAGCAGACTGATACAACAATAACAACAACAACAACATGGCCTTTCAGTCCCAAACAAGTTGGGGTAGATTAGAGTTGAAACCCACCAAGAGCCCAAGTCACGATTCAGGCACTTCAATAGCTGTTTTCCAAGTACTCCTATTTAAACATAGATCTCTAGGTATATCCCAAGCTTTTAAATATCTTTTTATTGCCTCCCCCATGTCAATTTCGGTCTTCCTTACCTCTCCTCATATTATTAGCTTAGCTTAGGACTCCACAATGCACTAGGTAGTTTAATGTGGACTATATGAGGCACAAAACATGTATCATTTTAGCATTAGTTCTTAATGCCTAAATCAGATTCATTTCTCTTAATTTGACGTGCTACAGCATGGCTGTGAACCAATGCCAACTTTGATTCGAGCAGTTGTGTTGGCAATTCGCTTACTAACTGGATTCTTTTTTTTTTTTTGCCTTAAGGCCAAATACTATGTACATGCCAGGTGTCCCATTATCGCGTCTTGTGATCTACATTCTTCTCTCTTATTATTGTTATACGTACATAGTCTAAACCCTATTGACTGCTTCTCTATTGTGTTTAGGTGCATCCAATCAGATAGCAAGTAAGAGGTGAAAAAGGATTTACCATGCATTCAGACTGAATGGACAGGTGAAGAGCTTAACTCTGGAATGCTTCTTCGTTGATTTTTTATTCATTTTGAGTTTGGTTGACCTATACGTTATATAGAAATTCCTGTGAATTTTATAGATTTAGTAATTCTTGTGCTGTCGTCAAGTTTTGTAATGGATAGTGCAATGGTCTAATTCATAGTTCATAATTTTTTGTAATGGATAGTCCAATGGTCTACTTCGAATTTGTTCTGCAGAAAATGTCAGGTCCACTACTATGTGCAATCTCATATCCGGATTAATGAGTACCGTGATCATGTGATTTGGTAAGTATCCGACAAAATGCTCTGAGTTTAAGATCACTTATGTAAAACATATAAATCCACTCCTAATTTATTTGTACCACATTTAGCCTAGGCTGACATAACAGTTTGGGCAGCCTGTTACCAACTGTATAGGAGTTCTGCATATGATTGGTGTAAAGCTATTACCACTGAGCCAAATAAAGGTACGTGCTATGACTTCTTATGCAGCCGGGAATATATAGACAGATACAATTTAATGTCCAGCACAGTTTGTCAGGTTTAAATCAACATTAAGTCCTTGTTATTGCACACTATTAATGATTAGTCTAACGATAGTCTAAAAGCCCGAAACGTCTTCCTGTAAACTTAGCAAAGAATGCATCTTCAGAATATGGCAAGAAACTCTCAGTTCTGTTCAAACAGTGTTATTGCGTTCTCGAATACTCTCAGTGGTATCTCTGATGCCAACTTTAATGATTGTTCTGTTCAAAGACTGAAACACCCATTTAGCATTAATCTCGTCTCAGTTGAACCTTGCTATTTCTAACAAGAATTGGTCAGTGCACTGGGTTTAAATTTGGCAACTGAATCAAAAGACTGCATCCGACAAGCTGACATCCTCTTGTTTCCTTTTGTTGCTTCCCTTTTTTTTTAAAAAAATGCTTAATTCCTCTTCTTTTATCCTTCAGTCCTTTCCTTTCCTCATTCTACCGGTTTTCCCCTTTTGTTCTTCTTTTCAGATCCTGCCTTCGGTTTATCTGGACCTTTTTATCTGCTGTGTTTATCCACTTATTCGCGATTTTACCTGCTATTAAAATTATCTCCTGCATATATTTCCCAAGTTTTGCTTCTGAAGTTTTCCGGTTACAAAACAACAAATAGTAACAGTTGAATCGGTTTTACCCACGACCAAAGCAATGAACCCCCGGGGTTGTATGCACCAAAGCAACTTGGAAAGTACAGGTTCCTCTTGTGATTTTCTATTCTTCTATTCTATAGACAAGGTAAAATCGCAGGGATATCGTTCCAATCACCGGGAAATGCACGCAGCCCAAAAAAACGACTCATTATGCCTCACAGCAGTCTCCGATTTATATTATTCTCTAGGACGACGACATCGATATAGACAAGGTCATTCCAGAACAGTAAACACGAAATCTCCTTCTTTACCGCAGCCTATAGCAAAGTGGTGAGGTTACATAAATAAAAAATGTCCTATGTTACACACCTTAACATGCAATTCTGCATCACCATCACGTGTACCATGAACAGATCAAGGTCCGAGGAGTCTAAGCATCAGGCAAAAAACGGTTCCCATGCGGCTTCCTCGAGCCATGGCCCAAAATAGGTAAGTCTCAAGCAAGGGGCTGGTATTAAAGCTGGATTGATAAGCTATGCATGCATAACAAAGCTATTTTAGCGTTACAAGAGAGAAAAAGCTGTAGCATTCTATGGACGACACAGCCATGGATCTGCTATTTATGATTTAGATAAATTTATGTAGTAACATTGTCAAGTGTGGTTTAAATTCACTGTTCCATTTGTTTGGTAAATCGGTACACCTGCATTGGACACCGATTATGGTAGATAGCGTTATCTGTTAAGCGAAACAGCTTTGGCATTTACTATGGACATTGACACAGCCATGGATCGTCTATGATTTATTTTGATCAATAAATTTATGTAGTAACATTGTCATCCTTCAGTGTGGTTTAAATTCACTGTTCCATTTGTTTGGTAAATCGGTACACCTGCATCTTGAAAAGTTGCCCTCCTTAGGTCTGATCGGCGACTGCTATAGCCATTTCCGAATCTGTTATTGTGATCTAAAGGTTTTGGCTAAACTAGGATAAAAAAAACTCCTCTTCCTGCTATATCTAACACCCTTGGTGTCAAGAGTGTCATGTCTTATCCTGACAGGGTAACGTCAACATAGACCACTGTGCAGCCTTGGTCAGGGCGCGTTTAGATGTAAATATTTTTGGGTTTTGGCTACTATAGCATTTTCGTTTGTATTTGGCAATTAGTGTCTAATTATGGACTAATTAGGTTCGAAAGTTTCGCCTCGCGATTTCTCACCCAACTGTGCAATTAGTTTTTTTTCGTCTACATTTAGTACTCCCTGCATATGCCGCAAGATTCGATGTGATGGGTACTGCGCAAAATTTTTTGGGAACTAAACAGGCCCTTAGTTCTACTTATCTATCCTGTTCCAAGTCATGACTGCTATTAGTTTTATATATGAAAGCAATTACTAAATACAAATGCATGTACATAGAATTTTGAATTCTCAGGGTTTCTTAATTTTTTAGTTGATACAGTTGGATTCAGTATATATTTCAATCGCTTCTCCTTCATTATTTTTATTTGTTATTTTTTGGGTGGCCAAACGATTATACCATGTACCATGGTTGGATAGAAATTTTTGTAAGCTTATACGTTATAGATGGACATTCCGATATTGGAGCCCCAGCTTAATAACTCTAAAACATAATCTAATATAGACTTATACAATTTCTGTTGTCATTTGTTTTCAGCCCTCCTGCAAAACACAGCCATAGTCTTGCACATCACATATGACACTGTTTTTTAGGCAACAAAAAAAAACTATAGTTCTACTATTTGAGCTCCATCGTTTACTGATTCACTGTGTTGTTTCTTACACCAGGTAATGCCACCTAACAAGATGTCGGCTTCACCATTTTGTGACAAGTGTGCAGGGTTATATTTCACACATGCATGACATCCAACATTTCCTTAGCATGTTAGTTCTATAAAGCTAAGAAGGTTTCCAGACCACCCCAACAAAAGGTCGTCCTGTAAGAAAACACATGTTCCTTGGCCTGTTGTTTCTATATTACCCAGGCTATCGTAGCTTCAGTTACGGTTCATTAGCTATGGGTGTGTAATCCGATCGAAGATTTATATGTTTGTTTGTTCAAAGTCTGAAAACTGCAAACGCACTCCCCAGATTGATATGCTATTAAGGATGGCATGAGGCCGGAGTAAGGGGTGGGTTCGGATCGGCGGTGGAGTCTCCGCACCCAAAACCGAAACCGAATCGAAACTCCGAATCCGCCATTGATTAAAACCGATTCGGTGGAAATCCATCACCAAAACCAAACCCGCGGATACCGAAACCCGACCATCGGATACCCGAAATCCGAATGGATACCGAAACCAGCGGATATATATACACATATTCACATGTATAAACAAGAGGCAACAAATAATAAATATTTTCATGAGTCAACTTTAAATAAATTTAATAATCTAAGTAAACAAATTATTATTAGTATATTATAAAACATGAGTTTTAATTCCAAATGATTTATTTCGGATATCATTGGATATCAACGGTGAAAACAAACCGAAACCGAACGGAAACGATTGATTTGGGGGCCCCAGTAATTTTTAAAAAAAAACCGTGGGTGAAAAACCATCCCCAAACCGAATCCCATGAACCCAAAACCCGCGGATATCCGCCCCAAACCCGATCCGTTGCCATCCTTATATGCTATGTAGGAAACTAAACGTATTTCTCAGACATCAACTCTTTGCAAACTTGAACAACCTGTGTAATATATACATCCTAAATATATATTTATATACCTTGTTAGTCACCGCATTTTCTCCATATTTCCAGTTTTACGTATGACTGCACATGCGCGCAATGGTGCGCGCCCTGCACTAGTTATGCTATAACTTTGACAGTACCTTGTAATATTAAGCTGCTATTGTTGTTTACAAATATTTATCTATGTGATGCATTCTCGCACCGTTGATGTAATGTGGGCTTTTACAGGTCTATTAATTAGTATATCTCTCCAGTCCCAAACATATTTCCAGTTTTACGTATGACTGCTGCAATGTGGTGTTTTCTCTCTGCACTAGAAAACCAGTACCTTGTAATATTAAGCTGCTGTTGTTGTTTACAAATATTTATCTATGTGCTGCATTCTCGCGCCGTTGATGTAATGTGGGCTTTTACAGGTCTATTAATTAGTATATCTCTCTGGGTATAAATGTGATGGCTCTGGTGGAAACTGAACAAAATCTCTTTTCTTTTGAAATTCTGATAAAGAAATGACATGTTCCTAGCCTCTTCATTGGTTCTTCAGGCACTTTGCTTCGTTGTGCTGATTTCATGCTGTAAGAGTATTAAATAACAATCTCTGATTCAGTTGTATGTCCAGTACTTCCGTATACAAAATGCATACTACTGTGGAGCGTAGATTGGTACACACCACTGAATTTTCTTATACTCCCTCCATACTAAAAAATGAAGTCGTTTTGAGATAGTGACACGGTCTCTAAAGCATAACTTTGACTACTTATTTTTATAAAGATATTTATCGAAAAGTAATATATGTAAATTTTTGTGAAAGTATTTGTCAAGACAAATCTATACATATGGTTTTCACATTTCCAAACTCAATAACTTAAAAGTTATTCATAATTTATATTCTGAATGTTTGACCCAAGCGTTGTCCAAAACGACTTTATTTTTGAGTATGGAGGGAATAGTATTTAGGAAAATCCAAAAGTCAACATGCTCACAAGTCATTTAGTACTAGGAATAAGGCCCGTGTGTTGCTGTGGGGAGTAAAAAAGGAAGAGATTTTGACCTTACTTGCTCCTTTGAAATGCATGATTTTCGAAGCACAAGAAAACCACAGGGTGGCTGTTTGGATAGTTTTTCTTCAGATGTGTGCAGTTCTTTTTTGTATGTCCATATGCCTATATCGTATCTTTATTACATCCATTTTTCAAAATTTTTGTCCACCTCGACACTTGCTGCTTCGAAGCCTATCCATAGTTGTATTGTAGTTGCTCAGTTTTAAATATCAGAACCATATATTTTTACTTTGTACAAAGCAATGTAGCCAGTAGCCGCAGCACCCGTTCTTGATTGGCTCCGTCAGACAACGACAACTGAACTTTCTAGCTTCAGAACTTCCTCCGCCCCTGCCATATTTGCTATTGTTCATGATGCGGGAGTGCGAGCCCTAGTTCCTGCCTTCCTCGACAACCCTTGCCGCCCAGAGAGCGGAGCACCTGCGCTCTGCTCCGACACGGTTGGCATGCGTGGTGGTGCCGGCGCCCTCGCCCGCACAACTGCGGAGATCGGCATTGGGCATTGAAGCGACGCGGCCGGCCGCCCACATGGGCCACACCACCCGGGCCGGGCAGGACGCTACCGACGCTTTTTCATCGGTCACCTCTTGCTCTTCCACTACACCGTCTCCCCGGCCTCAAGTACAGCCGCCTGCTCACGCAACTCTCTTCGCGGGCCTCTTCGACTTCATTGGGCCCACGCCCAAGGCCCAGTTCGCCAAGATGGTCGTCCTCTGAAGTACCTTTGTTTGATGACATGATTAATGAGGTGATTGGCCAAGCTCAAAGGCTCAAAGCATAAGAGTGGCTCTTTCCGATCAGACAGGGTCTTGTTCGGTGATGTTCAAGCAGCTGGTGAAAAGTTCCCAATAATCAGATGCTTGATTTCATGCACTTTGTTCTTTGTAACTTTGGTAAGACAAGTTTGTCATAGATATTACCATTATATTTGTAGTGCCGGGATTTTTACGCCATTATAATGTTGCGCTAGCGATTAACTTTGAGAGAAAACCTGGATGAAAATTACTGATACAAATGATTATGATCTGAACGAATTCTGGTTTTTTGATATCCTAGAGGCATCAAGGCCCATGCAAAATGAACATTATAAATAGTTCTTGATGTTTTATAGAATTTACACTAAATCATGTACGTATATATGTGTCTTTTTAAAAAAAACATAATTCTACATTAGCATATATGTGCCTTGTTCTTTTAGAATCCCGTATGTTGTTTGAGAATCCCATGACAGCGCACGGGCATGGCATCTAACTAGTAGAACTAAAAAAGGGCTAAAAGCAAAAAAAAAAAAAAAAGTTGCCTTTCTCTAGCTGAATCCGTGAGTCCTAGGTACTCCTGCCGGGCTGAGCTTTAGCCGCCAGCCCATCCCTTTTCCGGAGATGCCCACATCTCTACCATCCCACACCATGTAGCTTACAAGCAGGCGCATTACACTTCTTATTAGGTTAGCATTCCGATGAATCACATAGAATGCATTGGTATATTGGTATATTGGCAAGGAGGAGAAAATTCAAATGATAGATTCTTTGGCCATGACAAAAGAGAAATCCGAAAAAGAATCATGCCTCACAGATGGTGTAAGATCTTTACTTCAAAATTATGTTGTTCACATATGTTACAGTTAACTGCAACTTATAAATGTGTACACACAACACAGTTTAAAGGTGTGGATACAGCCTGTTCGTTTGGCTGTGGCTTGTCGTAAACGATCGTAAATTTTCAGCTGGAACAGTATTTTTCTCTCACACAAACCAGCCAGCAGTATTTTTTTACGAACCAGCAACGATACGAACCAGCCAACCGAACAGGCACGCTAGATGCAGTACTAGAGAAGAGGGCAAACAGACCACTTGGTGCAATATGAAGTGAAAGTCACCTCGCTCGTGGCCATTGTGTGTGATCAGAGTTTTTCAGAACAAGATAAGTAGTAACGACACGTAAATGATGAATTCAGAACCTTTCCTTATTTCATTTCGTAGTAGCTACATTCCAGTAATCATACTGCTGCTTTCTGTATCAGTTGGTCATGCGGGCTGTTTACATTCAAGTTTATATATGGAGCATTGGAATAATAATGGCCTTTTTGAAAAGCATTGGGATAATGGCCTAGCAATGGACTTGGACTGCCAGAAAGAGTTTCCAACAATGCATTTGTAGAGGTACGTACAACCTTACCTACCACTTGGCACCATTTTCAGGCACTACGTACACTCCTGTAACTGGATTCACCCAACGACCTCATATGGATTGATTTATATGTGGTCGATTTTCCAACAATGCTGGTAAGAGTGCCGACACGAATACCTGCCAGCTAGGCTGCCTTACCGGCTTGATCACAACAGTACACAAGCAATCAGTACAGTACGATTGCTAAGCATATTCGCATCTCGTGGGCTGCAAGCATGGGTGGCAACGGGGATGTACCCGTCGGGTATCGCGAACGTTTCTCTTCTCCGCTATGGAGAATTCATCCCGTCCCTATTCCGTTAACTGTCTCGGGTATAGATTCTTGCTCATCTATGTACCTGTCGGGCATCGGTCGGGTAACAGATACCCGACGGGTACTGCATACCCGATAAACAAGGACACTTGGGGTCGCAGCTTTGTAATCGGAGACGTTTCTTCTTGACCGGGTATAAGTGTCGGAGTCTCGGAGATGATGAGGAGAAGGAGCGAGGTTGCGAGGAGGACGAGAAAAGATGGCAGAGAGACCGAACTGAGGAAGCGAGGGGCACGAGCGCTCGTGAGGCAGGCGTGCTTGTGCTGCTGGCGGAGATGGTGAGGAAAAATTGAACTAAGGTTACTAGAACACACAAATTATATATATGATTGTTCAGATTTGGGTTAAAATACCTATGTTGAGCTTTTTGGGCCTAATACTCGCATGACAGCTCAAATAGTCAGGTTCCCCAATGGGTAACAGGGACGAGTAAACAGGAAACGTTCCCGTACCCGCTATACCCGTCGGGGATAGATTCTTGCTCATTGAGATACCCGCGGGTAAAGATATGATCCCATCCCCGTTATCTAATGGATCAAATACCCATCGGGTATCGGGTATCGAGGGTCCGTTGCCAGCTTTAGCTGCAAGGATCGCATTGACAATGGGGGTTAAAAGTGTAACTAAGTCTTAATTGTGGGTTTTGATGATAATGACCACATAATTAAAGAACTAATGAGATTTATCGAGATGACAAGCAAGAAATTCATGTTCGATGATGCTACACGAAACGGAGGAGCCCCCAGTTATAAATGTAGATGGCTTCAAACTCAAAGGAGGTTTAAATTCTTTTATATTTTGAATTTGAGTATAGGAAAAGTCGTACTATAAAGGGAGACACAATGCTTAAGCTAATATATACTACCAAGTGCTCAAACATACATATGCATCCTCAAATTCATAGTCAAGACAGTCTACGCTTCACTCTTACCCTTGCTGTCTTGAGTGGTGCGACACTGCCGCACTTGAGACGTGGCACTGCTGCGACTTAAGTGACCGTTGGAGGTTGAAGGCTATTTATATCCTTATCCTTCCTCCCCAACGGCTCTCTGCATCTTCTTCCTCTTGCTCATTTCAGCACGCCCAAAATAGAAAATGAGCTCTCTCTCTCACCCTCTATTAGTGACCTTGAGCCCTCAAGCAAATTCATTGATTTCTCCATCAATCCTTGAGAGAAAATGGTCCAAAACTCGATTAGAAAGCAGCTCCATTGATTTCTCAACTCAAAAGAGCACTTAGTTCACGTTTTGTCCGGCGGTTGTGTTTGTTACTCTTGGAGCTTGGCTCCTAGCCAGATAGAGCATTGTCGTGGAGCTTGCCAACTTGTATGGTAGCCCTGAGAGGTTTGTAACCATCTTTTTAAGCTAGTAAACTCATCCCTCATCTCAAGAGTTAAGTCTCTTGACTTGAGAACGAGGAAGGGTTGGAAAGCCCTAAGCCTTAGTGGCTAACCTCAACAACGTGAAGGTAGGCAAGCCTTATTAGCGAGCCGAACCACGGGAAAAATCATTGTCATTTGTGTTTGATTTACATTATTTGCATTTTATATTGTTGGTTGAGGTGATTTCTAGGGTTTCTAGTCGATCTACTTGTGTGTGGTGTTCCTACAACTTCTAGCTCTTGATCTGTGACTATCATACCTGCAGTAGGCTGAGAAATTTCTCTGATCTAAGTTTCCGTTCACTGATTTTAAACTGTGATTCAAAGTTGTCTACAGGTGTGGCACTGCCGCTGTTCTAGTCCGGCAGTGCCACCCTCCAGAGTGGCTGTGCCGCAAGGTGAATTCGATAAAAGTTTGAGTGTTTGTTTTGATAGGCCTATTCACCACCCCTCTAGGCCAACCAGAGATCCTAGAAGTGGTATCAAAGCGGGTTACCTCATATACGCTTCACCGCGTGAGGTATGGAGCCCAGAGGAGAAACTAGTGGCGTGAAGCGGGTGGATGTCGACACGGACAACAGCGAGCTGAGCGCGTCGACAACAAGCAACACCACGCTACCACATCTTGAGGCTACCGATGCCGAAAGAGCTCTCAATGAGAATAAAAGAAGAAGAAGGAAGGAGGCAAGAAAGCTAAAAAGAGAAGCAAGAGAGAAAAAGAAGGAGGAACAACAGTTAGAGGACAAGAAGCAAAGAAAAGAAGATAGAAGGCTTGAGCGAAAAGCAAGAAGAAAAAGAAGAGAAGCTAGGAAGAAGAAGGAAGAAGAAGAAAAGACAATAAGTACATCATCAAACATATCAAGTAGTTTCGAAGATGGAGATGATGATGAGTTATACCAAGTGTCGAAGGGGATCAAGAAGGAGAAGAAAGGAAAGGGCAAGGCCGACAACAACAAATATGCTACCGTATCCTTTAACTATTCTTCTATTTCTATGACTAACCATGATCGGAGGTCTTTTATTAATGTGCCCGCGGGCAAGTTACCTCATTTTAATGGGACTAACTTTGCCAAGTGGAAGTACTTGATGAGAGCCTATCTTATAGGTCTTCACCCTGGCATTTGGGAGATTGTTTGTAATGGATTTGAGCCATCGGTTGATCCCAAGAACCCGACACTAGAAGAGATGAGAATCATTCACCTCAATGGTCAAGCCACAAGTGTGTTGCTTAGTGCCTTAAATGGTGATGAGTACAATAGAGTGATTGGAGTTGATGTTGCCAAGCAAATATGGGACACTTTGCACCTAGCACATGAATGTGACTCAACTAAAGAGAGCACAAGTGAAGAGGATGAGAAGGTTGCAACTATTGCTATTCACAAGTTATCCTCTACACCAAGGCTCTTCAACGATATATCCGATGATGACTACTACTCCCTCACATTTGTCTTATGGCAAAGCATGAGAAGGTAAAATCTAAATTAAAGGCCAAATCTCCTCCACCTCCTAGTGATATCTCTAGTAGTGATATTAGTGATAGCTCTAGTGATGATGAATCTAGTGATGAAGAAATAAATATAATAACTAAAAATTTGAATGGAAAGATCAAATTATTCATCACTAAGCTAATGGAGGATTTAGAGAGTGTCCAAGCCGAGCTAAAATCTAGAGAATAGACTCTTATCCAACAAGAGGATCTCTACATTGCTAGTAAAGAAGCTCTTGCATTAAAGAGAAGTGAGGTGGAATCCTTGCGTAAGGCTTTGGTCAAAGAACAAGAGGACCATGCTATTACAAAGAAAGCAAATAAAGCTCTCAAGAAAAAAGTATTGTGACTTGGATGAAAAGCACAAAGAACTTGAGATGCAATATGGTATTCTTTGGGATAGCAACTCACATCTCCCTAAGGCAAATGAAATATCTACTCCCTCCACTAGTCAAGGTTGTGGAAAATGTTTTAATCTTGATTTAAATGCCTATTCCACTAACATTGCAAACATGGAGGCTATGAGAAAGGAGATTGCTAGGCTTAATGAAATTATTGGAAAATGGTGGATGGGTGAGACCCAATCTAATGACAAGAAGATTAATGAATCAAAAGGGTCACAATTCAAATAAGGAAGGCATCCCTCAATCAAGCATGGGCTCGGCCACACAAAAGGAGCCAAGACAAATAGAAGAATGATAGTGAATGGCTTTGAGTGTGTGTAGTTTGAGAGGAAGGGCAAAATTGGTACAAATCAGCCTACACAGACCGCGGCAGTGCAGCGTCCTAGAGCGGCAGTGCCACGGTGAAGGGTGGCAGTGCCGTGCCCCGCAAAAATAGGAAGGCTACCAATTCTGTTCTTGATCAAACTAAGCTCAAGAAGAAGGTGTTCTAGTAGAAAACAGGTTTTTCAAAAGCCTAAGGAATCAATGTGGGGCAACAAGAACAAGTATGCATATCAACCAAAGACCTATGCACCTCGACAAAGCTTGACATCATGCTTTATTTTGAAGAACAATAGCAATGAAAAAGTGGTTGCCAAATATGTTGGAAAGGAAACCAACATATATAGGAATATTTCTATTTGGGTTTCTAAGTTTCTTGTGACTAACATTCAAGGCCCCAAGTCAAATTGGGGACCTAAATCTAGCAATTAAAATTGTTTTGTAGGCATACTCCTCCGGTAGATCAAGTTAGGTGCTTGATAGTGGATGTACAAATCATATGACCGGAGAACGGAGTATGTTCTCAACATATTCCCCGATGATGTACTCAAATGAAAATATTGTCTTTGGAGACAATTCAAAGGAGGGGTCATTGATCTCGATAAAGTTGCTATAACCCTTGAGCATTCAATTACAAATATATTACATGTTGATTTGTTGAGTTATAATTTCATTGTCTGTTTCTCAATTGTGTGAGATGGGCTACAATTGTCTCTTTACGGATACGGGCGTGGAAGTCTTTAGAAGGGAGGATTCCTCTATTGTCTTTATGGGTCAATTAAAAAACAAGCTTTACTTAGTTGATTTTAACAAAAGTAAAGCTAAGCTTGAGACTTGTTTAGTGGCAAAATCTAGCATGGGTTGGCTTTAGCATCACCGACTAGCCCATGTTGGGATGAGGAACTTGGCCAAACTTCTAAAAGATGAACACATCCTTGAACTAACAAATGTTCACTTTGAGAAAGATAGTATTTGTAGCGCTTGTCAAGCTAGAAAGCAAGTTGGAGCACCTCACACACCAAAGAGCATCATGACCACTAAGCAACCATTGGAGCTAATACATATGGATCTTTTTGGACCGGTCGCCTACCTAAGTATCGGGGGTAACAAATATAGTCTTGTTATTGTTGATGACTATTCCCGTTTCACTTGGATATTTTTCTTGCATGACAAATGCCAAGTTCAAGAGAAGGTAAAGATATTTGTTAGAAGAGCTCAAAAGGAGTTTGGTCTTCCCATCAAGAAAGTGAGAAGTGACAATGAGATCAAATTTAAGAATACTCTAGTTGAGGAGTTTCTTGATGAAGAGGGTATCAAGCATGAGTTTTCAACTCCATACACCCCTCAATAAAATGGTGTAGTAGAGAGTAAGAACCATACACTCATTGACATGGCAAGAACAATGCTAGATGAGTACAAGACACCGGACATCTTTTGGTGTGACACCATCAACACCGCTTGCCATGCCATCAACCGCCTCTACCTACACAAGAAGTTGAAGAAAACTTCATATGAGCTTCTAACCGGTAACAAGCCTAAGGTGTCATACTTTAGAGTGTTTGGGCGCAAGTGTTTCATACTTAACAAGAAACCAAAAATCTCTAAGTTTGCACCTAAAGTTGATGAAGGTTTTCTTCTTAGTTATGAATCAAATGAACATGCCTACCATGTCTTCAACAAAATTTTTGAGAGAGTTGAGATTGCGGTAGACGTGATATTTGATGAATTTAATGGCTCTCAAGTGGAGCAAGTTGATTTAAGTATTGTAGGAAAGGAGGATCCACCATATAAAGCAATCAAGAAATTGGCAATTGGTGATATTAGACCACAAGAAAATAAAGTAATTGAAGTGGACGTTTCTCAAGTTGCTGCTGCACCAATTTTCATTGATGTACCTGATGCTACACTGCAACAAACACCTGCTGCAACTCTAGAGCGTGGCAGTGCCACACTTGAGGGCGGTAGTACCGTACCTACATAGTAGTAGCAGCTGATTCGACTCCAAATCGTGGACAAAACCTACAACCCATATTTGAGCAAGATGATGATGAAGATTCAAAAGATGAACAAGAGGCCATTGAGCATCCAAGACTAAGGCAAATAATACAACGGGATCATCCCGTTGATAACATTCTTAGGAGTCTTCGAAAGGGGGTAACAACTCGTTCACATTTAGCAAACTTTTATCAATATTACTCGTTTGTTTCCTCTTTGGAGCCTCTTAAGGTAGAACAAGCACTTGGAGACTTGGATTGGGTGATGGCCATGCAAGAAGAGCTCAATAACTTCGAAAGAAACCAAGTGTGGACTTTGGTGGAACGATCCAAAACCAATGTCATTGGCACCAAGTGGGTCTTCCACAACAAGCAAGATGAGAATGGAGTGGTGACAAGGAACAAGGCAAGGTTGGTTGCTCAAGGTTTCACTCAAGTAGAGGGCTTGGATTTTGAAGAAACATATGCACCGATGGCAAGACTTTAAGCAATTCGAATGCTTCTAGCCTATGCCACTCATCACAACTTCAAGCTATATCAAATGGATGTGAAGAGTGCATTTCTCAATGGCCCTATTCAAGAACTTGTCTATGTTGAGCAACCACCGGGCTTTGAAGATCACAAGTTTCTCAATCATGTCTATAAACAAACTCCAAAAGACGCTCTATGGGCTTAAGCAAGAACTAAGAGCATGGTATGAATGCCTTAAGGAATTCTTGCTTAAACAAGGCTTTGAAATAGGCAAAGCCGATCCTACCCTTTTCACTCACAAAGTTAGTAAAAATATATTTGTGTGCCAAATATATGTCGATGACATAATATTTGGTAGTACTAATAATTTTTTTGTGAGGAATTTAGTAGGATCATGACCAAGAGATTTGAGATGTCTATGATGGGTGAATTGAAGTTCTTCTTTGGATTTCAAATTAAGCAAGTGAAGTATGGAACTTTTATTAGCCAAATGCAAAGTATACCCATAATATGCTCAAGAAGTTTAACATGGTGAATGCCAAGCCTATCAAAACTCCCATGCCAACTAATGGACATCTAGATCTCAATGATGAAGGGAAAGTAGTGGATACTAAGGAATATCGTTCCATGATCGGCTCTCTACTTTATTTATGCGCATCTAGGCCCAATATTATGCTTAGTGTGTGCATGTGTGCTAGATTTCAAGCTAACCCAAAAGAGTGTCACTTAGTGGCCGTTAAGAGAATCTTGAGATATTTAGTACACACTCCTAACCTTGGCTTGTGGTATCATAAGGGCTCTAGGTTTGATCTATTTGGGTATTCGGATTCCGATTACGCCAGTTGCAAAGTAGATCGAAAAAGCACTTCGGGGACATGCCAATTCCTTGGACGGTCTCTAGTGTCTTGGAGTTCTAAAAAGTAAAATTATGTAGCCCTTTCCACTGCCGAGGCCGAGTATATTGCAGCTGGTGCATGTTGTGCTCAACTACTTTGGATGAGGCAAATCCTTCAAGATTTCACTCTTGCATGACAACGAAAGTGCCATAAAGTTAGCTAACAATCCCATAAGCCACTCAAGAACTAAGCACATAGACATCCGACATCATTTCTTGACAGACCACGAAGCCAAAGGAGATATCGAACTTCACCATGTGAGCACCGAAAAGCAACTAGCCGATATCTTCACTAAGCCTCTTGATGAGTCAAGGTTTTGCGCTTTGCGTAGTGAGCTAAATATTCTTGATTCTCGTAACGTGATTTGAACTATAACACACCTTGATTGATGAACTAGCATGGATAGGAGAAATGAATTGCAAAAGTATAAATATTGTGCTTAAAATGTTTTATCATAAGAAACAAGTGCATTGTGATCATTGTTTGTATTGATTATTTGTTGCTGATCATAATTTGCTTCAGATATGTGTCCATATTCTATATATATAGAGGTATTTAGCTAGTAGCTAAATCTACTGTACTGGGGAGTGCGGCAGTGCCGCACCTATCCTGCAGTAGTGCTGCACTACGGCAGTGCCGCATGTGGCGAGCGACAGTGCCACACTTTGAATTTCAACTAGAAATTCGGCCCATATCAGCTATTACCGTGGGGGCCCATCTTACCTCTTATTTCTACTAGCCCCCAGGGTAACTCTCCCTCATTCACCACAGCTGCCACCCCCCCTCTCTTCACCGCATGCACAGGCAGCTGCCACCATCGCCCACTGTCCAGCGTCGTGCCGCTGACTCCGGCACTACCGGCCCTGCTGCTGCCTTTCTTCCTCATCGCTAGCAGCAGCTCTAGCTCATGGACGGAGCTATTTCATTCCTTTCCTCCTCAATCCACGTAAATCAAGGTGAAACCCTAACCTAGTCTCGATCTATGCCATGGAGCTCTATCTTTGTTGAATGATGGGTTCTAGTGACTACATGATTAGGGTAGAAACTAGTTTGATGAATGAATTGAATTAAAACAAAGATTCATTGGTTGAGCCTCATCTGTACCCACGGTAGTGCCGCATGTTGGGTGCGGTAGTGCCGCACTCAACAGAATGAATATGTAAATACAGATGTTGTTCCATCGATGACTCTCTGTTTTGATTGGATTTGTGCACCAGATGTATTTCTATCCTAAACATGTAGCTACTTTACCTACATTGTAGACAACTCCATGTATTTTTTTAGGTCTACTCATTCTGAGATTGTCTAGTGGTTTAGGAGAATGGTTCAGAAATAGTCTAAATAGTTGTGAAGAAATGAATCATAGGAGAGGTGAAGCACTAGGTGCAGCAGTACCGCACCCTTGACTAGTTTGGTTCAGGGTACTTTCCTAACCCGAGATTTGAATCATCTCATCTATCTAGAGTGTTTTACAAGTGTTCTTCTGTACCCCTTATGTATAGTTTCTTATTTAGATCTATATTTGTTTGCATAGATGTCCTCTAGAGGTGATGATGACCGAAGGGGGAAGAGGAAGATGATCGAGCCTCGGGATAAGCAGATGCCTCATCATGGTCGTGGTAGGACCACAGGGGACAACAGCAGTGCAGCAGGCAGAGATGTTGCTAAAGACAGGGGAGGAGAGATCAGATGATCTAGGATGAGGAGAACTTGGAGAGGGCTGGCCGCACAATTTCTCTAGGTGCTTGCCCAGATATTCCACCTCATCTTGAGGAGTTCGACAGAGCTACATCAGAGAGTATTCTGAGGATGTGGTCATGAGGCGTCTTGTTGACACACATGCTCATCCCATACTCAACTATGCGGGAAAGCTGAAGATGGTGGAGGAAGCACATGAGAACAATCCATATGAGCAACCAAAGGATTTAGGGATAGACTATAGATTTTGGAATGAGTTTTGTTCCAACTTCTATGCATCTGTGAACTTCAACTCCAAGAAATCCAAAGTTGTCAAGATGCAGTATGTTGATTGGGAGTAGATGAAGGCAAAGAATGAGCCAGAATTCAATAAGGTGATCAAGGCTTGTTAGTTGTTTGGTCTCACTGATATTATGAGCTTTAGATATAATTGGAATGAGAAAGTGCTAGCCCAGTTCCTTACCACTTTCTTCTATAGTATCTACACTGATGAGATTTACTAGATGACTGAGGGATGACATTATAGAGTTGATTTTGTGACTTTCAGCCGGATCCTTGGTTTTGGAGAGGAGGAGCGGGGCTTCACTTATATTCATGATGAGGCTAGAGCTGAGATCCGTGATGTTGTATATATGTGGATTGACAGGAGAGGAGCAGATGGGAAGGTCAGTGGCCTGAAGAGCTATTATTACATTCTGAATAATTTGATCAGGCACACTATCAATCCCAAGGATGGAGCAACCTCTAATCTTAATGGCTATGTCAGGAATGTGCTTGCTAGATTTGCTCCTAGAGGTGATAGGTTTAATGTCCCTCGCTTCATGTGGTGTGAGCTGAGGAACACCATGGAGGATGGAAGAAAGGGGATACCCTATGCCCCATATCTCATGTTTATGATTGAGAGGGCCACTGGCTATAGATTTGAGAAAGATGATCTTCACACCGTCTACAAGATTAAGAAGACCCAAGCCTCAGGTGCTAGCAGGGCAGTGAGACGCTCTCCATTAGTTGAGGACGTGCCTGAGTCTTGTCGCTCTAGGCCCCGCAAGGAAAAGAACATGGAGAAGTTTGGGAGATGGATTAAGGACATTTTCACCACATGCACCTATGCAGCGAGGTCCGCATATGAGGACCGGTTGGAGAATCGGGAAGCCAATCAGGAGGCTAGAGAGCGTGCAGGGCTGCCACCTCTTTCTCCAGTTCAGTCACCGCCAAGGTTTGATGACCTCCCTAGCCTTTCTGAGACAGATTCGGAGGAGGAGGAGGAGGAGCAGGAGCAGCTAGAGCTTGATCCTCACACAAGTTTGAGGTCCACCTTGCAGTCCAGGAGGAGGAGCACTAGGCGTGAGCGCTACACTTCGACCACTCATCGCCAAGGAAGGGCGATGGTGTCTTCTTCTTCCTCCGACAACAACGACAACGATGATAATGGTGGAGGAGGACATTGCAGGTGCTAGTGGAGCTGCTGGTGGGGATGATGTTGATTGGGACACGATCCAAGAGAATGAGGAGTGAGTGTTGGTCTTTCTACTTTTCTTCTCTTCTTGGTGCTTTATGCCAAAGGAGGAGAAAATTAAAGGGGTCAATAACTTTTTTGACATCATGGAGGTTGCTGCAGCTAGAGTTATGTTTGTATACGTTTAGAGTAGTCTTCGTTAAGTGAGAGTTTGAGAGTCCATTAGAAACTCTATTTATGTAATAATGCTACTTAAGTACTTTATATATGTGTGGGATATGGACATATATTAATCTATGATGTCGCTTGTGATACAATTGTGCTAGAATGTATATCTTTATATATATTATATGATGTGTGGTGTCTGTTCTAATATGTGCTGTTATAGCAAATACGGCAGTGTCGCACCCAGCTGCAACAACAAACCATGTTGTGCATAAACTGTCATTTGCATCATGTTTTACATACCTGACATAGGGGGAGCCCCATCACTTTCACTAAAATGTGAATCTTGGCTTCTTATGCCAATTTGAGAATTCAATTCTCTATTCACATACTTAGGGGGAGGCTCTACACCCATGGCTCGAAAATCTCAATATTTATTTTATATCTTTTGTAAGCTCTAATTGAGTTGTCATCAATCACAAAAAGGGGAGATTGAAAGTGCAATCAAGCCCTAATTCTGGGTTTTGGTGATAATGACCACACAATTATAGAACTAATGAGATTTATCGAGATGACAAGCAGGAAATTCATGTTCGAGGATGCTACACGAAATGGAGGAGCCCCCAATTATAAATGTAGATGGCTTAAAACTCAAAGGAGGTTTAAATTCTTTTATATTTTGAATTTGAGTATAGCAAAAGTCGTACTATAAAAGGGGACACAATGCTTAAGCTAATATGTGCTACAAAGTGCTCAAACATACACATGCATCATTAGATTCACAGCCAAGACAGTCTACACTTCACTCTTGCCCTTGTTGTCTTACGTGGTGCGGCACTGCCGCACATGAAGAGAGGCACTGCCGCACTTAAGACGCGGCACTGCCACGACTTAAGTGACTGTTGGGGGCTGGGGGTATTTATACCCTTCCTCTTCCTCCCCAACGGCTCTCTGCATCTTCTTCCTCCTGCTCATTCCAGCACGCCCAAAACAGAAAAGGAGCTCTCTCTCTCTCTCTCACCCTCCATTAGTGACCTTGAGCCCTCAAGCAAATCCATTGATTTCCCCATCAATTCTTGAGAGAAAAGGTACAAAACTTGATTAGAGAGCACCTCCATTGATTTCTCAACTCAAAAGAGCACTTGGTTAATGTTTTGGCTGGCGGTTGTGTTTGTTACTCTTGGAGTTTGGCTCCTAGCTGGCTAGAGCGTCGCCCGTGGAGCTTGCCAACTTGTGTGGCAGCCCCGGAAGGTTTGTAATCATCTCTTGAAGCTAGTAAACTCACCCCTCATCTCAAGAGTTAAGTCTCTTGACTTGAGAACGAGGAAGGGTTGCAAAGCCCTAAGCCTTAGTGGCTAACCTCAACAACGTGGAGGTAGACAAGCCTTGGTGGCGAGCCAAACCACGAGATAAATCATTGTGTCACTTGTGCTTGATTTACATTATATGCATTTCATATTGTTGGTTGAGGTGATTTCTAGGCTTTCTAGTCGATCTACTTGTGTGTGGTATTCCTACAACTTCTAGCTCTTGATATGTGACTATCATACCTACAGTAGGCTGAGAAATTTCTCCAATCTAAGTTTCCATTCACTGATTTTGAACTGTGACTCGAAGTTGTCTGTAGGTGCGGCAGTGCCGCTGTTCTGGTCCGGTAGTACCGCAGGGTGAATTTGATAAAAGTTTGAGTGTTTGTTTTGACAGACCTATTCATCCCTCCTCTAGGCCAACTAGAGATCCTACAGGGGGGCTCAAGCCCCCTTCCGTCGGTGTGAGACCACTTTTGCCATCGGAGCACAGGTAGAAGAGGCCAAGTTGTACTGATCTCTCTTGAAGGAGAATAGCCTACCGTACTTGTTGAAGAACCCAACCACCGTGTTAACGTGGAAGTCCAGGTCGGCCAGAAACGCCAGGTAGCTTCTGTGTACCCTTGGCCATTACAGGAGCCACCATATGGCAGGTTGAAGCGCTCCTCGACGACAGTACTCGCCCTAAGCGCATGCACGAATTGATAAGGGAAACTGAACGAAATAATCTAGTAGCACATGTTGGTTATCGCGTTAAACGAAAGAGTGGCGCACATGTCGTGCACATAATAGATCTCAAATACTAGAGCGAGATTAACCGATCGATGAGAAACAAACAAATTAAAGCCGGAAGCCCGGAACGTATCTATCGAAGAGAGTGACAAGCAACTAATTGAACAACAACGAGGTAGTAGCTGAAAAGAGGCAGGCACCAGTCAGATCCGGCCTCTGGGCCTGCTGTGTGCTGGTCAGATCGATCGATCATGCACAACACAAAAAATTAGTTTGTCCGTACTTGGGGGGGGGGGGCCTCTCGGGCCGAGGGTTTGGAAGTTGCTAGCTATAGGTTAAGCGGATGACATCAGGAAGGGAATCGGACGAAGGACCAGTATTTTGTATGTGCCGTCTATCGCTACTATAAAAACGATTTTAAGAGATAGGAGGCTATTTTTAGAGATGGATCAACCGAGCCGCTCTCTATAAATGCATTTGTATAGGCAAAGTTGTTAACAACGGCCTCTACAAATGCCCCCTACTTTAGAGGCGGCTCTATTTCAGCCGCCAGTAGAAATCGATTTATAGAGACATCTCTATTTTCAGCCGTCTCTAAAAATCGATTTTAGCCGCCTCTAAAAATATAAGCTGCATAATAAAATTTGATTTTTTTTAAACAATCTAGAATGGAGAAATGATCAAAATAAAAATTGTAGATCTCAAAAAGTTTACAACTTTGTAGTTGACAACTTTTTATTTGAATTCATCTATGCATGAAAAATTACATTTGAATTTCTTACATTTGAAATTTCAAATGACCTCGAATAGAAAAATGACCAAAACAAAAATTACAGATCTCGAAAAGTTATGAAACTTTGTACTTTACAACGTTTTCATTTAAAATCATCTATGCAAGAAAAATTACATTTGATTTCTCACATTTGAAATTTGAATTTTTCAAATGACCTCAGATGAAGAAATGATCAAAACAAAAGTTGTAGATCTCAAAAATTTATGGAACTTTGTAATTGACAACTTTTTCAATTGAATCCGTCTATGCATGAAAAATTACGTTTGAATTTCATACATTTAAAATTCAAAATTTTCAAACGATCTTAGATGGAGAAATATCAAAACCAAAGTTGTAGATCCCCAAAAGTCATAAAAATTTGTAGTTTACAACTTTTTCATTTAAATTCTTTAGAGTCTCAAATACTCATTAAAAAACTAGATGAAGATATATAAAATAATGATGAGGACTCATGGTCAGGGGAGGAACAAGCGAGGACTGAGGTCGTGGGTTTGAGCCCCTTGGCTGCTAAGCACACGAAAAAATCGTGCAACTAGCGACTAAAAAAATCGAAAAGCAGAGGCGCCTCCTCTGTAGTGATTTTCTGCAGTAGTAGTGTACCTAATTAATAAGCGCTCGCATATTACCGCTAGGAAATTAATACTACTAATACACCGATGCAAATTTTAGTTTGTAGGTAATGTATTATTTCATCAGTTTTAGTATCCAATTGTTGATCCGTTTCGTTTATTTTCGTTCCTGCGTATGTACACTGAGATGCACCCCCAAAGTACGAGTTCTGGAGAGAAAAGAAGAATACTAGTCGCGCGCACGTACACTGGCAACAGGTCCGCCGCCTGTTGTCCGGCGACGAGTTCAGAGTCGACGTGCTCAGCGGGGCCAGCGCCATGGTGACGCGCATGGTGCCATCCAGTGATGCTTCGGAGTGCGAGTTTACATAAGTGTGTTTATAAAAATGAGTGTGTATTATGGACGCCTGCGTTGTACGGTATAATTTTTTTAAAAAAAAAAAGATAGGTGGGCCTCACATACCGATACGCATGAGGGGTATATGCCCTTAAGGGCGAAAACAATTTTGCCTGGAACTGGAGTAGACTGGGGTCATGGGGTTGTGGATGCTGCTTGGAAGAACCAGATAGTCGCGGACCGGAAGCGAGGCAGACCACCGGTATTTATATTACTATTAATTGTATTACTACTTGTTAGACGAGTCAAGGGCTTATTGGGCCTTATCCCATTAGGGTTAATTAGTCGCTTGCTTAGGGGTTAAGTCAGACCTCTCTATATAATGAGAGAAGATGTATCAATCTAGAATCAAGCAAGAGATTGTGCGAAACTCTCTCTTGGGCGAAGTAACAGCTAGCCCCTAGCCCTAAGCGTGAACAGTACCCCCGAGGACACTTAGCTCCACGGTACTATAGCACGCCCTCTCATCTCCATCCCGACTGGCCACATAACACTACTGGTCTGTCGGTAAAGATAATATGTGAATGTGACTGTTGGAAGTAACAGATAAGCGTATGAGTTTGGATGCCTGAATGGCCAATATATGGATGAGCACGCCTATATTTGTGCAATTTGATCCGATCCTGATTTATTACCCTGTGCAGACCACAATGGTTAAACATGTGGGTTGTTGGCACGGATAAGTATCCGGAGAAATATATACTGTAGAATACAAGTTTGTTTATACACAGCTTGCGACTTCCTAAAAATCAGTGCACCCGATTTTTTTTTTGAAGGTAAATGCACTCATTCTGTTGAGAATTATCTCTTGCAACGAACCACTCTATTGAGAATCCCTTGCAACAATTAAATACTTGCTGATCTCTAGCTCCAATTATACACGCTCAAGAACCCTAGAGGCTCACATGAACACGAGATCGATGCACACGTACAATATCTATGTTAGTTCTGCTGTGCTAGACCACATGCCCGCAGATCGATCTCAAAAGAAAAGTGCTACAACCCATCAGTGATACGATCCAAGGTACGTACGTGAGAAATCGATGATCATATCCCTCAGTTTCAAGGGCTAAGAAGCATGCACTCCTTTAATTTACAACGTGTAACTGAACAAAATCTTACATGATCCAGTGGCAAGGAAATGGTAAAATGCCTACACATGAAAAGGATGGTAAGCTAGCCTCTATATGTATATCTATATATTTTGCAGATTCTCTGGTTGCTTACTTTACAAGTTACAAATGACATGTGTGTATCACTATATATAAAAGCCAGAACTGATCCTCTCTGGCTTATATGTGTGTGTTTGGTTGAGTGCCCAACACTTGGCCTGGTCTGCTGGAGCTAACTGGCTTGTTTGGTTGGCTGTTGTTGGCCTCCCTACGCCTCACGAAAGAACGGATTTGCGATCCGTTTTTATGGGCCTGGCTTGGCCAAGCTGCCTACCCGGTTCGCATCACCTCCCGACTCCCGTGTGGTGTGCGCCGCCGCTCCTCGCTCGCGCGTCTCCATCGGCTCCTCGTCCTCCTCCCCTACTCCCCTCCACCGGCAGTGGCCCTGCTCCCCATGCACCTGCTGTAGATACGCCACTGAGGCTTGAGAAGCCGGCCGTGGCGGGCTCCTGTGTTGCGCCCCATCCTCGCTGGCCTGCCCCGGAGGCCGCCCTTGCCGAGCGGCGAGCACCCGTTGCTCCTGGGCGGCTGCGCTGTTCCCATTGGACGGCTGAGCACCAAGGGTGGAGGTGGAGGGCGACAACTGACGGCCAAGCCATCACGAGGCACGAGCAAGGGCGGATCCGGTGGGCACGCAGCCGTGCTGGGGTAGGCGGCCACTGTCAGTGACACGGCGGAGCGGCGTCTGCGTTTCTACGACGGATGGACTGGAGACGGTCTAGACAGAGTCAGTGGCGGCCTCAGTGGCAGAGGAGGAGGAGGGCTCGTGTGCCATGGCGAGGCCGGAGGAGGAGCAGGGCTCGTGTGCCATGGCGAGGGCGGAGGAAGAGTAGAGCCTTGGTCCATGCCGAGGGCGGAGGAGGAGCAGGGCTCGTGTGTGTTGCGTCGCCATCCACCACCTGTTCGACAGCATGTCTAAGAGAGAGGTAAACTTACCAACATGAAGAAGAGGTGAGTCTATGCAAAACAAATCAGCCAACCAAACACGCTATTTGCTAGCCAGGCTTAGATAATACAAGCAACCAAACAACTGGAGATTGGCTTGCTAGGGACAGGCTAAAGCTGCCCAGGCTTGAAAGCTAGCCAGGTTAGAAATAGACCAGGAAACCAAACACACCCTATATGTAGAAAATGGTTGAGCATCTTCTATATGTGCTCCTCCCTTACCTGTGAAGGTACGATATATATGGACTAGTGTGCAAGCGGTTGCTGGCCAAGGAGGTCCAGGGGGCTCAAAGGGTCTGTGGGGGCCTTGAGCCCCCACCCCACCGCTAGATTAGCCCCTATTTCACGGTGAAGCCGTTGCCATTGATGCGCCGTGCCGGTGCCACTTCGCCAAAGAATTTGTCATCGGTGTCAAAGTCGTCTTGGTTGTCGAGGTCCATGCTCAACACTAGGTGGGCTGAAGACGATAGTAGCAGGAGACAGAGACAGAGGTAGGCGAGAAGGCCGTGGGAGCCTCGTGCAAGATTTGCCATGGCAGCTCTCAGTTTCAGTGTTGGAGAATAGTGAAAGATTTTTGGATGCCAGTTGACACTTGTATCGTTAAGTAACCCGAGTGCAGTGGTTGACGAGAACAACGATGACCATGCACTCGCGGTTGTTATGGAATTTCGCTTCCAACTTCTAGCGAAGCTCGTTGGGAAGTTTCTCTAGAGACGAAGGCGAGACGATGTTGTCCTGATTCTTTGTATTGGACAGATCGCTCACCTATTTTGTCATTGTCTTTAGACATCTTTCTAGTAGATCTTATCGCTTTCTGTCATAGCGAATTTAGAAAAAAAGTGTGTTAACACCGATTTGGGTCACATGCCAACAAGGCTAGCTCGCCTGAGGCCACACACGTCTTAGCATGCAATGGAGAGAGAGGTCAAAACAGTGAGGCCGGACCGTGCAGATCTGACGCTTGCTCTTGCCGAAAAAACCCATGAACATCTCTCGGAAAGACCCGTCAAGAAGAAGCACATGGTTGCACTAGGATCCATAAGACCATCTAGAACATCAACAAATCTCATCGAGAAATGCCCTGATAGCAGGAGTTTAGAAAAGCTAAAGGTAGTAGTAGATTGATTTTTTATGGTTAACCATCATGGTTGTGTGATATATATAGGGGGTGTGGTTTTATCTCAGTAGAAAATATATCCAAGATATAATCCACAAGTTTACCGCAACATCAGAGATGTTTCCATCGAATTTGAGTTGAATTAGACTCGGACCGCCGATTTCTAAAATTGGCCTAGGCCAACAGCAGTCAAAACCAGTCTGGACTGGTTTGGCCTTCAGCAGCATGTGCATTGCGGCAGTCCAAACCGGTCTAGGCCAGTTTTCTACTTGTTTTGCTCAACTTTATACATATATAGATTCAAATGAGTCTGTCTACTACACAATCATGTGTTTTATGGAGTTTTAATACATTTTTTTTTCACCATAGGATTAAGATCCAACAGCTTTCACTCTTCTTCTACCTCCAGACAATCACAAATCACAGATCCACATATCACAGATCACAAGAAACAATTTTTTCTATAGAAAGACAAATCACAGAGGAGAGGCCTACCTGGAGCCGGATCCGCTGCCGCCGCCGCGCTCTAGAGACCATGGCGGGACTCACAAGGACTGCTCGGCCAGCCTCGACGACGCCGGATCTCGACGGGCGGCGGACTCATCGGGGCCCCTCGCTGCTCGGCCCTCAGCTGCTCGAATCCTCCTCCGCCTCCACCTCGAATCGAGGCCGAGCCGATGAATCTGCCCCAAATCAAGCCCACGCCGGCGACGACGGACCTTCACCTCCATGTCAACGGGGGCTGCACCAGCATCGACGAGGCTTCTATCCCCACGTCGACGGGGAGGAGGTCGGTGGTGCCGCCCCAAATCGATGCCTTGCCGGCGTTGCCGATCGCTTCCACCTCCGTCTCGAAGGACACAAAACAAACGCGGTTTAGTGGGGAGGAAGGGGAAAGCAACCAGCGTGTTGTTTTGTTTTTTTAACGCCCGGCGCCCCACCGCTGCATTTACATGTGGGCCCTAGACGTCATAGATATAAAAAATCCATGTGTTTTTTTTTGCAAAAACACATGTGTGTTGTATAGCATTTCTGATTCAAAATTGATTTTTTTATATAATTTGATTCTCAAATTTGAACACGTGAAATAAGATTGGCCTGTGAAGTTGTGAGTGCTGGTCGGTGAAGAACTACTTCTGTTGGTAACTTCGTATGCGTACGTGGATTCTGCTTCGTATAGTAATCGGTAGGCGCCCCGCGCTGCCGCGCATCCACATCCACCGAACTGCATCATGGATCTTCGATTCGAATTGCCCTTTCCCAGTTCCCTGGTGTTTTTCTCTAAGCGGTGAACTTGTACTCCCTCAGTAAAAAAAAAAATACAATTCTAAAACAGTGTCATAATTTAGTACTTTAAGTTTGACCAATTATAGTTAAAAAATATGAATAATTATGATATCAAATAAACATCATTAGATCAATTATGAAATCTATTTTTATAATAAATTAATTTAAAGTCAATAATGTGAATACTATTTACTAGAAACCTAGTTAAACGTGAAACACTTTAACTGGCACGTATACCATAGTTACTTCCTTTACCGGACAGAGGTAGTAGATTATCATCCTGTTCACTTGTTAGTTTCAGCCAAAGTTATCAGTCTAGATAACAATATTTTTCTCTCACAACAAAACAGCACTAGTCGGACTTATCAGCTCGAACAGACTCTGTATCTGCAAGTTGTCCGTGCATTTGCACAAACACGGTGTGCCCTGCACTGTTGCACATCATTACTCGACTACCGTATGTCGTCCGGGCACGTCGTCAACGTGCTCGTCGTCGTCATTGTGGAGGGAGGGCATCGTGGTAAATGCCGGTGCAAAATCGCAGAGCACAGTGAATGTCTTGAATGCAAACAAACAGGGGGAGCAGAGCGGTAGGAGGGCACGCGTAGAGGGACTCCAGCTGTTCAGCCAGAAGCCCAGAGAACCGCTCTAGGCTCTCCTCGCCGGTCGCCTCTGGCCTTTGACCCTTGAGCCAGCTGCTGCGTTCAGCCATGGAGAAAGGCGAGGGCTCCAAGCGCGGTGGCTGGACCGCCTGCACCTTCATCGTCGGTACGTCCCGTACATTTTCCTCATCAGAGAGATTCAGAGTCAGCTAGCGGCGCGCTCTCGTTTCTCCGGCCCGACGGCCGGCGGCAATGTTTCGCCGCCGGGATTTGTTTCGCGTGGCCATGGGCCATGGATCTATGCTACGCATATATGCATGCAGTGTACGAGCTGTTCGAGCGGACGGCGTACTACGGCGTGGCGGCGAACCTGACGGAGCGGCTGCACCAGGGCACCGTCCAGGCCGCCAACAACGTCACCAACTGGTCGGGCACCGTCTTCCTCACGCCGCTCCTCGGGGGCCTTCCTCGCTGACGCCTACCTTGGCCGCTACTGGACCTTCGTCGCCGGCTCCGCCGTCTACCTACTGGTATGTACGTCATCGCTAATTAATAATTACCCCTCCTGAGTCCTCACTAACCAGTTATTACGTTAATTAATTTGTTTGCCATTACAGTACGTTTCACAAATAAACCGTTCGCAAGTTAATTCTTGGATTCTTTATTTCTAGCCGTTGGATTTTTTTTTTGGTGTCCTATGTTTTTGTGTATCCTAGAAAAACATAGTGAGGGGAATGAACCTCCTCTTAAATTTGAGGAAAAAAATGCCCTGCAATAAATGAGGTCTTATTGTCATGCTTGCGCAATAATTACATGTTGAATGCTTGTTAGTACTTTAGGACAAATCCATTCGGGCCTTGTTTAGATGATGGTTGTAAATCAGTATTTGGCACTATAGCACTTTCGTTTGTATTTGACAATTATTGTCTAATCATGATCTAACTAGGCTCAAAAGATTCATCTCGTAATTTACAATCAAACTGTGTAATTAGTTATTTTTTTATCTACATTTAATACTCTATGCATGTGTCAAAGATTTAATGTGATGGAGAGAGAGTGAAAAAACTTGGAATCTAAACAAGGCCCAGCTGATAAGCCACTACTTTGTGAATTGTGAGCAACATTGTAAACTACAGGTTCAGAAGGCAGAGCATCAGATGCCTTCCATTTTTCTAAAAAAGCGCATCAGATGCTTTTGTTCTACTAACATTAGTAGAAAGGAACTTATTTGAGGTTGACTGTTCGGTTGGCTTCATGACCACTTTTGGATTGAGCTTATTCAACACTACTTTACAGGCATGGAATAGTATTTTCTTCTCACAATATTTCAGCGTAAGCATCAGCATAAGCTAAATTTCAGCATAAGCAAACATGGTAAGGTTTCGTCAAATACTTCCACCGTCCAAGAAAAGCATTTAATGTTTAAGTTGCTCTTTGTCCTAAGTCAAACTACTAAATTTACAGAGAAAATTGTTAACATTTATGACACCAGTACATATACTCGCTCCGTCCCAAAATACACGACACTTACTTATTAAACATTATGTTTGACTGTTCATCTTATTCAAAATTTTTGTATAAATATTATTTATTCTGTTATGACTTATCATTAGAGACACTTTAATAATGACTTATTTACTTTATCATTTGTAAAAAAAAACTAAATAAGATAAATGGTCAAACATTATATTTAAAAGTGAAAGGTGTCACCGGGACAGAGGGAGTATTTCGTCTAATGATAATTATTCGATAATATGATTATTAGTAGTCTTTTGTATTAGATTGGTTAAATTTTAGACAAATTAACTTAGAACAAAATTGGGATGAAGGTAGCATGACTCCATAGAAGTTTATCGGTATATATTAACAGTAAATATGATATCTCTATAGAAAACTTCATACAAACATATAGATTTCAGAGAGCAACTTTTTTTCTGGAGGATCATTCAGAGAGCTACTGTATTATAGTTGTAGTTGTTGCGGGCGCAACTTGGGCCTAAATAGTTAAAATCACACAAGCAATAGCCCAAGTAAGCCTTTTGATAAGGCCTACTAAGACTTGACCCAATCTAAGCGTAATCCAAGCCCATTACATAGAATCTGGGCCGCAACGCTACCCGTTCGGTGTTTTTTATCCGCTTTAGCTGTCACAAGATCTCTATCATTATTGTTGGGCTATTGGTGGGCCATTTACAAAATGGGCTGACCACAAAAACGAAGCATAGGTTCTATGGCGTCTGAATTGTTGCCGAATCAAACACAGGGAATGTTGTTGCCGACGTATTTGGCGGTCTCCGTGTCGCAAGATGAAGCCGCCGCCATGCGACCTCGGGCGCCGGCTGGGCGCGCCACATGCCCACGCGCATCCGCCGCTGCAATTGGCGTTTACTTCGTCGGGTTGTACACCATCGCTATTTGGGACACGTGGCATGAAGCCCAACATCTCCACCATCGGCGCCACGACCGGTTCGGACGCCCACAGCGAGCAGAGCTGCGCAGGAAGTCGTCCTTCTTCAACTGTGGATGTTCACCATGTTCACGAGCATCCTCTTCACCACCATGCTCGTCTACCTCTAGGACAGCGTCTGCTGGTCGTGGGGGTACGGCATGCCCAAGCTGGTGCTCGTGGCCTCGGTCGTCGTCTTCCTCGTCGGCACGCCGCTATACCGGCACAAGCTACCGCAGGGTAGCCCGATCACGAAAATGGGCAAGGTGGTATGCGCGGCCATGTCGAAGTGCCACGTCGTGGTTCCTGGGGACCTGACCGAGCTGCACGAACTGGACCCCGAGCACTACGCCAGAAAGAAGAGCTTTTTGTTAGATGCTAAGGATTCATCTAGGTGTAGTACTGAGGGTGAATTGCTTACTGGTTATTCAAATCGAGTAACAGTGAACTTGGGACAAAGAGGCAGAGAGAGTGGAGTGGTCATACCTTCGGGCTTGGTAGAGGAGGTAGAGGAGGAAGTAGCCACCATGGCAGCGGGTACACAGTGCGGGTGGTGAAGTCCGACGCAATGGTGGCGATACAGAGGTGACGGTGAAGTCGGTGGCGGCTTCCCGTCACTGGAAGCATCCTCTCTCTAGATCGGTTAGGGTTAGGGAATGGTCGGCCCGGCGCCTGGTGGCTCAGGGGAACCTCATGCATTGTGCCCCGGCCCCCACCTCTCTTTTATGGTGCTGTGCGACGGGGGCCCACCAACCATAGAACGGTTGGGCGCCCCCGATCAGGGCACGGATCCAAGGGCCCAATTAGCCGTTGGTGGAGATCAAACTAGCATTCTCCCCTTGATCTCACCTTATTACTTAAACTTAACTTTGTTTTTTTCCCATTCCATCACAGATCAGTGCATAAAGCGTGCCTCATCGTCACGGTCAGTTGCCATTAGATTTAACAGCTACAATGCACCTCTCTATTTTGAAATATATACTCAACTAGACCCTTAGTATCCAGAAATTATAGGCTTTCCCATAAACCCATGTTGACTGTGCGTTCTCTGAACGCATTGGGTGGTAAGCCTTTGGTAAGTGGATCTACAAGTACTTACTCGCTACTTATGTGCTCAATGCTTTTAAAATGATTCTGGATTTTCTCCTTTACAACATATAACTAAGTGTCAATATGTTTGGTAGCACACTTGACCTGTTGTCTTAGGAGTTAACTTACTTTAAATGGTTATTGTTGTTGTCTACCATTGTTAAATCCGAGTACAGATTCCCTTAACCACCTTTTGCCTGTTCCTTAAGCCTCATGTCAAGCTATACTATGGTATGCATCACTGATGACACCATAACTATTTCTTTAGAGCTTTTCCACAATAATACTCCAACTGCGAATCTTATCAACTGCTGTGGATTTCACTACACATCTCGCCAAGACTTAACTTTTGTACCCTCAACTATTTGAGAGTACTTATTCTTTCTTACTCAGCATGAGGCCTATGATACTTTGCTAAATTGCAAGATATTCTCAACTCCATACTAGGGATCTATATCTAGACTGAACTTCTGCCAAAAATATCCCAGATACGTAAACTACGTCAGGGTAAGTTCTTACTTGTACTTGTACACACATTAAGCTTCCAACAGCTGAAGCATATGGAACCATATTCATTTGATCGATCTCATATCGGTTCCTAGAACACTTAAAGTTTCCAAATATTTTACCATTGTTAAATTCGGGTACAGATTCTCTTAACCACCTTTTACCTGTTCCTTAAGTCTCATGTCAAGCTATACTATGGTATGCATCACTAATGACACCACAACTGTTTCTTTGTAGCATTTCCACAATAATACTCCAACTGCGAATGTTAACAACTGCTGTAGATTTCACTACACATCTCGCCAAGACTTAACTTTTATACCCTCAATGATTTGAGAGTACTTATTCTTTCTTACTCAGCATGAGGCCTATGATACTTTGCTAAATTGCAAGATATTCTCAACTCCATTTTAGTGATCTATATCTGGACTGGACTTCTACCAAAAATATCCCGGATACGTAAACTACGTCATGGTAAGTTCTTACTTGTACTTGTACACACATCAAGCTTCCAACAGCTGAAACATATGGAACCGTATTCATTTGATCGATCTATTATCGGTTCCTAGAACACTTAAGTTCCAAATCTATTACCCTTGACTATAGGAGCAAACATAGGTTTACTCGCATGCATACTTTATTTCTTTAGAATCTTTTCTAAGTATGCAATTGTGATAGTCCTAATACCCCATTTTCTTCTATCTCGGTGAATTTTGATTCCTAAAACCAATAATGCTTCACTAAGATCATTCACATTGAAACTTGAGGACAAAAAAACTTCTTCAATAACAGATTAACATCACTACCAGTGAGTAGAATGTCATCTATTCACAGGATGTGAAAAATGAACTTTCCATTCTTGAATTTCGCATAAACGCTATTGTCCTTCTCATTTTCTTTAAAACCCAAACTTTCTTATTGTTTTCATCAACTTCAAATACTACTATCTAGAGTCTTACGTTTAACCTATAAATGGATTTCTACAGGCGGTATCCCATATGTTCTTTTCTTCCACGATAAAACCTTTTGGGTTGTGCCATGTAATCATTTTCATACAAATTTCCGTTGAGGAATGCCGTCTTTACATCCATCTGATGTAACTCTAAATTGTAATGTGTCATTAACACCATTATGATTCTAAAAGAATCCTTGCATAAGACTAGAGAGAACTCTCATTGTAATTTTTTCATTCTCTTTGCGTAAAGCATATTGCTACAAATCATGCTTTATATCTTTCTACATTCCCTTTAGAGTCATATTTTGTCTTGTAGACCCATTAACAGCCTACTATTTTGGCTCCATTAGGAATTACTTCTAAGTCCCAAACATCATTGGTATTCATCGAATTCATTTCAACTTTCATAGCTTCTTACCATTTAAACAAGTAAACGCTTCTCATGGCTTCTTCAAGTGAGGTGAGATCACCCTTCATTTGAATTTCTTTACTAACATAGACTTCATTATCATCAGAAAAATTGGTTTACTAATTCTTTAAGACCTTCTAGAGGCCTCAGCTACTGGCACTTTTATATGGGGCTATTGTTGCCCTTCATTGCTAAGAGGCAATTGATTCTACAGGCTCCTGTATCACAATATCCTTGTTTACATTATTTATCTTCTTCGAAGAGCCAACAACAGGTATTGTATAAGCCATACAACATCAACAGATATTGAGAAATTCGTTGTTTTGAATCACTGAAGTGGGCACGTAGTCCCGCTTCTCTTCATGTCTTAGGTCTCTACATACCACTACATACCATGCTCCCCCAGATCTTCTCATCTTTTCTAAAGATAGTGTATCTTCAAATTTCATATTTTGGGTTTAATCTATTAAATCCTCATATGGCGCTTTAAGCACCACCTTAACATCTTTGAGGCTGACTACGCTATTTTCCTATCATAACTTTAAAAGGTCTAGGAATTTAGCTATTTCTCTGCTTAGGGGTATCGTTGTTGTGACCGTTGTACTCTTTCGACGGTCGCATACACCTTAATTAATCTTTATCTCACTCTTAATGAAGAGTATCTTTCTTAATTAATCTTTATCTCACTCTTAATGAAGATTATTTTTCTTAATTAATCTTAATATTCCCCCTTAAAATATGGCATGAACTTTACTGCCATAATTTCGAGAACCATTAAGAAAAAATGTGAACGAGTAGACATGTATAACTTACTTCATTCACATGATTATGTCATGTGAACATAGTTATTTCTTGATTCATGTTGGAGTACACTTTCCTTATTTCACTTTGAGAACTCAACGAGGTCTTTCATCAGCAGTGCTTTTACAAGTCACACTTGCATCTTTTCTTATCTTTTGGTTAGTATTAACCATGACGATGCATTTCTATTGTGCCATGATCAATACTAGGATAGCATAAGAGCTACCCAAACTTCTCTTGCTATGCGGAATACATGAACTATGACTCATCATAAAACTTCTTCCGCCATATAGGATGGACTAGCATAAGTACTATGCCAAACTTCTCCCCATGCGGGATAAATCTATATATAAACACGCATGCTTAATTCAATGTTGGTCAAATTAGACATGCATGTTACTTATTGCATCTCTTATCATAAAAAACATTCACTTATACTTTATTTTCTAATTAAATCTTCTCGTTGGTTCAAATTTAATAAAAAAATTAATAAACTAACAAAAAGGCTATCCTGAACTGGTTTGACTCAAGCCTTTTCATTCACATACCCCAGTATTGTAGCCCGTTGGCATGCAGTCGAGTGATCTCGTTGGTTAAATAAATAAGGTGCTTCTGCATCAATTCTACAACACTGTTGGGCAGAAAATAGAATTAATGCATAAAACTCATAAATCAACTAGAAATACATATAACTACTCTTCAAAATTAAATTCTCTTTTGTTCGAATTTAATTAAAAGATAATCAACTTGATTTCAGCAGAGAAACTTGATAATGAAATACATTCTTTTAGTCCAGGAGTATTTTTTGGTCCTTATCTACTCTCTAAAAAATAGACCACGTTGGTGTAAAATTTATCGGAGATTTAAACATCAAACTTGAACTCATTATAATATTGTCATCATCAACGTTGGTCAGAAAATGATAATACCATAATCTGACTTAAACAAAATGGACTACTCCTCTAATTTAAATTTTTCGTTGGTTTCAATTTAATTAGAGGATAAACATAATTGTAATTCACTAAATATAACTGCTCTTCAAATTAAATTCTTCCGTTGGTTCGAATTTAATTAGAAGATAATCAACATCAATCTTTGCATCGGAAACATGAAAAAATAATTTTCTTGAAGGATAATACTTATTCAGAAGCTTCACTGTATACTTATCTACTCTCTAAACAAATTATTCCGTTGGTTCAAATTGAATAGAGATGAAAACTTAGTCAAATTCTTCAAAAATTGCTTCTAAAAAGAATAAAATAAATTCATAAAGGCAACTGTGCATTTGGGCCAGTGAAGAAGGCGATCTACGCCGAAGATTAAAGCGGCCCCGCCCGCCAAGACGCATCGCGCCCCCCACGGCCAGTGCGCAAACAGGCCTAGGCAAGGAATCTTCTTCCCGGCCTGGGCCGAAAGCGGCCTGGCTGTCAATGGCCATTGATCTGAATTGGATGGTTGTCCGCGTGCATCGGGTGAACAAAAGCATGCCGCGGCCGGTGGCCCCGAACCCTAACTCCATTTTCATCTCTCCCTTCTCTCTCTCACGCCACAGCCGAGCGCCTATGAGTGAGAGCCGAGCGCCGTTGGTGAGCGAACACCGGTAAGCGAGCGGAGGCGAGCGGAGTGGCGGCCCGAGCTAAGGCGATGGCGCGCGCGCTTCGGTCAGTCCCGGCCGGCCCCTTCGGCTCCCCCGTAGCCCCGCGGTAGTAGTGAACGATGGTGCCCGCAGCGGAGGAACGGCGACACCGTTGCTGGCCCCCTCGCCGACGCGTGCGCTCCCCAACGGGTGAGCGCGCCACCGTCGAGCGGCCTAGTGGCGGTGCCCTAGCGTAGCGTGGAGCCATGCCTTAGCGCGGCGTGGAGCCCTTTCCTAGAGTACTCCGGTGAGTGGAGGCCGGCGAGGTAAGCCGCCTCCCAAGCCCTTTCCCTTTCCCCCTTGTTCTCTGTTTGGATCTTCTTTCTATTCTTCTCGGATCTTGTCCGATTTAGAGTTAGGGTTAGTGTTCAGATCAACCCTTCTACCACTATTCATCTTCCCGACTACTTTTTGTGAGTTAGGGTTAGGGTTCGTGTCTGGGTCGATCCGAATCGGGCCAAATCGAACCCTCTACTTCGATCCGAATTGAATCTTTCTCATCTTCTTCTAATTTTCTGCTACCCCTACCAAAACTACACACTAGATCGATGGCTCCGATACCAATGTTAGACGCTAAGGATTCATCTAGGTGTAGTACTAAGGGTGAATTGCTTACTAGTTGATTCAAATCGAGTAACAGTGAACTTAGGACAAGGAGGCAGAGAGTAGAGTGGTCATACCTTCGGGCTTGACAGAGGAGGTAGAGGAGGAAGTAGCCACCATGGCAGTGGGTGCGCAGTGCGGGCGGTGAACTCCGGCGCAGTGGTGGCGATGCAGAGGCGACGATGAAGTCGGTGGCGGCTTCCCGTCGCTGGCAGCACCCTCTCTCTAGATCGGTTAGGGTTAGGGAATGGTCGGCCGGGGGCCTGGTGGCTCATGGAACCTCGTGCATTGTGCCCCGGCCCCAACCTCCCTTTTATGGTGTTGTGCGACGGTGGCCCACCAACTATAGAGCGGTTGGGTGCCCCCAATCAGAGCGTGGATCCAAGGGCCCAATTGGTCGTTGGACCAATTGGTGGAGATCAAACTAACAGTTTCACGTGAACCCAACGAGCTTCATGGGGTTCCTAAACAAAGCAGCGGTCAAGGTGGGGGACGCTTCCCCCTCTAGGTGGACGTCACCGCTGTGCCTGGTGACTGAGGTGGAGGAGACGAAGCAGATCGCGAAGCTGGTGCCGCTGCTGGCCACCATGTTCGTGCCGTGCGCGCTGGTGGCGTAGGTGGGCACGCTCTTCTTGAAGCAGGGCGTTACGTTGGACCGCTGAGTCGGGCGAGGTGGCACGTTCTAGGTCCCCCCCTATCAGCCTCGGCGCTGTCGTCACACTGACGATGCTTGTCTGCGTGGCGGTCTATGACCGCGCCCTCGTCCCCGCCGTCTGGAGGCGCACCAAGAACCCGCGCAGGATCACGCTGCTGAAGCGCATCGGCGTCGGGCTGGTCCTGCAGGTCATGATGATGGCGACCACGGTGGCGGTGGAGAGCCGGAGGCTGAGCTTCGCGAGGAACCACGGCGCCAAGGCTGCCGGCGAGCCGCTGCCACTCACCATCTTCGTCCTGCTCCCGCAGTTCGTGCTGATGTGCGCCGCCGACGCATTCCTGGTGGTGGGGAAGATCGAGTTCTTCTATGACCAGGCTCCCGAGAGCATGAAGAGCCTCGGCACGGCCATGTCCCTGATGGCGTACGACGTCGGTAGCATGCTGAGCAGCGCCGTCCTGTCGGTCGTGGCGCGGGTGACGGTGGCCGAGAGGGGCATGCCCTGGGTGACCGACGACCTCAACGCGTCGCGCCTCGACTGCTACTACGCGCAAGCCGCCGCGAACCTAGCCACATTCGTGGCGCTGAGCCGCAGGTACTCGTACATGGCGGAGTCCACGGAGGCCATTGGCGTCATCGTCTGTTTGGTACAGCTTATAAGCTGCGGTCAAAATAAGCTAAAATCAACAGCCAAACGTCACGCTTTTCATCATCTTATTCTAGTTACGCTTATTCTCATATCTCCTTTTTTAACTAAAAAGCAGAAGCTGGATCAGACTAATTTATTTTGACCGCCGCTTTTACTTTATTTGTGCAGCTTATGTGAGAAGCGCTTCCTAGATAAGCTGTATCAAACACGGTCTACTTTTTTCATTTTAAATTATAAGTCATTCTACAAAGCTCGAGAGAGTCAAAGCATCTTAAGTTTGACTAAAATTATAGAGAGAATTATAAAGATTTATATCATCAAATAGGAATACAAATACTATGAAAGTAAATCTAATAATACTTAGTTGCTATTATTAGTGTTATTATCTTATCATATAAATTTGGTCACACTTTAGATACTTTGACTCTAAGCTCTAATGATTTGTAATTTAGAATGCAGCGTACAAAAAGCATGCATGGTCTACGACTTTGCACGGACTACGCGTTCTGGATAAGTACTGTACATAGCGTTAGGTCAGTCCAATTCTTCAGCTTCCACACGAACAGATTGCCAAGTAAATTTAATGCTACCTGTGCCAAACTGCCAATTTATATACTTCCCAGCAAGTCGCCGGTACTACGGCGACCAGCTTAAAAAGATAGCCCAAGACATGGGAGCAATTCATGACACCAGCGCTTCCACAGTCCCACACGGTGGACTTTTCCGATCCTGCCGGGCTAGCTAGAAGACGACTGGTTGATCGATGCATCCATCTAGAAATGGAATCAGTTTGGGAAATTCCAGACCACATCGGTACGGTGTGTCAAATCTGATTATTAGCTGATCGGATAGTTATTACTCCCTCCGTCCAGAAAAAAAATATAATTATAAAAATGTCAGTCAAACTTATTCAACTTTAACCAAATTTATAATAAATAGTATTAGCATTTATGTCTCAAAATAAATTTATTAGAAAAATATATTCTATAACTAATCTAATTATACTTATTTTGTCTCATAAGTGTTAGCACATTTTTATATAATTTTAATCAAAATTGAAACTGTTTGATTTATCGAAATATGAGAATCGGGTGAACGGATGGAGCAGTAACCTCCATCGAGAGAGGTGAGTTGTTACTAGTGTCGTCAAGTATCTACTGTACAAGTCAAAGTGAGTAGGGGGAGCAGGAACAAGTTGTCCTCGTCGTCCTTTCCCTTGTGTTACTGCCGCTGTCATATCACTGACTTATGGCTCTCCCTAATCTCTGCTGGTAGTAAAAGCGAGTGATAATCCATGTTCGCTGGTGCTAAAATTTGAGTTTATATTAATATTTATGCTAAAATATTATAAGAAAAAATATTATTTTATAACTGAAAAGTAAGTTTTATATAAACACGAGCGAACAGGGCGAATAACTTTGTACTACGGAGCTAAAATTCAACGCTAGCTGCCGTGTTAACGCATATAAGATAGCTGATACCTCCGGAATCGTCCAAACGCATGTATCTAAAAACAACGCCACTAACCAATTGAAAACGGGCATTGATTGCTGCTGACAGGTTGTCGATACGCGAACACATAGCTCATGCTTAATGTTACAAAATCTGCTTATAAAATTCTCCATGTTATTTGAGCAATCTATCTTCTTATTATAATTACATTATTGTCGGTACTCCTACGTATATTTATTCAGTTGATAGCTCAGCTCGTTAAACTTCTCGTGGTGGGACATGCATATCCACTTGAATTCGAGCCTTTGGCTCTGTTCGTTTGAGCTTATAAGACAGAATCAGTTCTATTTTTTTTAATGTTTTTCTCTCACAACAAATCAGTCATATAAATCAGCCGTAGTAGGAATAAGTCATGTCAAACAAAGCCTTTAACTCAACATGTGTGGCGGTATTTACAGGTATCTTATTCTTTTACTGGATAGACACCTGTATATAGTGAGATACATATGGTGATTTTATCTATCTCAAAATGTGTGCGCCTAACCCATCGAGGAATCAATCAGAGGTGCCTACGGGGATAAGTGTAAATACATGCATATTATAACCTTTAATTTTGTGTTCGTGTTTCGAAAAAAAGGAAAAGGGAAGGAATTCAGGCCAAAGGTTACTGTCACGAATCAAGTCGGAAGACCACTTCTTTTTGACTAATTTAGGCCGCGTACGTATATGCTATGCTCCATCCAGTTCCGCGTTCTCACTGCTAGCTGCTAGTGTACCTGTTGCTGTCCCCTCCCGTCATACAATGCAAGATTAACGTACGTATTGAACGACACGAGCTCGAGTGGTCAATGCATGAAACCACCCGCGACGGCGACAGTTGAAAAATCACAAGTGTTTTTTTACTGGCAGATGTGGACTTAGACCCTGTTCGCTTTGCCGAAAAGACATGACTGAAAGTACTGTTCGCTAATTTGTTATGAGAAAAAATATTTTTCGTTTGTTAAAATAGTGCGGCTCGTAAGACAAGCGACCAGGGCCTTAATTGGTACGTTTAACAGGGGGCATGCATGATTGGGCGGATTTGGGCCTGGGGCCGCTAGGGCCATGGCCCTAGGCGTGGCCCAAATTTCCCTTTATAATATAAGTATGTTTTCAGCCTGGCCCTAGTCGTTGGGTCGAATCCTTCAACTCCAGCCTAGGAAAATCCTTCACAACTCCGACTGACCGACTCGGACTCGCTCAAACGCTCAGTCCGCCCGCTGCCGCTGCCCTTCTTCGCCTCGGTGCCTCGCCACGACGCCGCCTCCCCTCGACCTCGACTCGCTCGTCTCGGTCTCGCTATCGACCCGTCGCCCGTCGCGGCGAGGCCCCACTGCGGCACTGCCCCAGCCGGCCAGTCCCCAGCACCCCAGCGGCAGTCCCCAACTCCCCATCCCCACTCGGCCGCTGGGCTAGGCGGCTGGGCGTCGCCGTCCTCCCCTGCTCTCGCTGTCAGTCGCGCGGGGGTGGGAGTGCGGGACCAGCGGCCGCCCGCCGCTGCCCGCCGGCCAGCCTGGGCCTGGCGCGGTGGCACACTGGCCGTGTCCGTCCGCCTGGGGCTGGCGCGGTGCTGCAGCGCCATCAGGAAGCATCGGTAATATCCAAATCCCAATCCCAATTCTCAAATCAATCGTTCCGATCTAGAAATTCCATGAATGATACTGTAATTGATTTTAATTATGTCAATTTTTGTAGTATGTAGAGTTCTAGAGTTGCACAATGAAGAGGAAAAGGACATTAAAATGCTTTTTTTCTCCTGCTCCTACACCAATTATACAACCAATGTCACAAATCCAACCTTCTGCATCAGTACAGTCAGAAGTAGTAGAAGGAACACCGATTTTCGAAGAACCAGTAGGAGTAGAAGAACCACCTACAGCAGCAGCAGTAGAAGATCCACCTGGACCTAGCAATGCAAATGGTTTGCAAAATAATTCCCAACCCCAAGTTACTCCTAATAGCGATGATATTGTTGCTGATCCTGGGCTTCGGATACCGATTGATCAAATGGACCCAAACATAAGGGATGCAGTTAGAAGAGCTTATATTTCAAAGGGTCCATGCCAACCAAAAGGTCATGCTTATCCAAAAAGAAAGATAGGCAATCGTAATAGATCATTTCAAGATGCATGGTTCAATCATGCATGGTTGGAGTATAGTTTTGTCAAAGACGCCGCATTTTGTTTGTATTGTTATCTCTTTAAACAACCTAGAGCTGAAAATTATGGTGTTGATGCTTTCACGGTTAATGGATTTCATGGATGGAAGGATGGGCGTGATTTGATTGATGCCCATTCTAATGGTATAGATCACAATAAGTCTAGAAGGGCTTATGAGGACTTTAAAAATCAAAGGCAAAGTGTGGCACATGTGATGAACCATGGTGGTAAGAAGTCGGAGGAGGAATATAAAGGGCGGATGCTCATTATATTAGGAGTGATAAGGTTCCTTTTATTGCAAGCACATGCTTTTCGTGGACATGATGAATCCTCTAGCTCAGGCAATAAGGGGAACTTCTTAGAGATGGTAGAATGGTACAAAGCTAAGGATAAAAATGCGGCAAATTTGCTCCGTCACAATCAAATGACTTCACTAGAAATTCAGAAGGACATATGTAGAGCTTGTGCAGAGCTGACCACAAAAGCCATTCTAGCAGATCTTGGGGATAGGCCCTTTGCCATTCTTGTCGATGAGGCTCGAGATGCATCTATTAAGGAGCAAATGGCCGTCGTTTTGAGGTTAGTTTGTACTGTTTAGCTTGCTATAATTATTTAAACTATATGCCATCCTTGCTGTTTTTAAACTGTAATGTCATCCTTGCTGCTTTTCATGGCTGATGTAGGTATGTCAATGGACGAGGTGAAGTGATTGAGAGATTTCTTGGCATTGAAGAAGTTCCTGACACCTCATCATTGTCTCTAAAGAATACTTTGGATGGTATGTTTGCATCCCATGGATTGTCAATGTCTAGATTGCGTGGACAAGGGTATGATGGGGCATCAAACATGAGGGGAGAATTTCATGGGTTGCAAAGACGGATATTAGATGAAAACCCATATGCTTTTTACATACATTGCTTTGCACACTAATTGCAATTAGTGGTTGTTTCTGTTGCCAAGTGTTGCTCTTCTGTCTTTGAATTCTTTAACACCTCCACTTTGATTGTTAACAATGTCAATGCTTCTTGTAAGAGAAGGGATCAAATGGCCCAACAACACCATGAGCATCTTGAACCAATTGGAGAGGGGTGAGATTTTTTCAGGGAGAGGAAAACACCAAGAAACCAACCTTGCACGGCGGGGATACTCGATGGGGTTCGCATCATAAAACCTTGTGCGAATTCTTCTCATGTGGGATTCTATTCTAGAGGTACTAGAGAATTTGGCTGAGGATACCACTAATGGGGACAAGAGATATGTGGCTTCAGGTTTGTTGAAACAGATGGAGAACTTTGAATTTGTGCTTGTTTTGCATCTCATGATCCGCTTGTTGGGAAAAACTAATGATTTGTCTCTATGCTTGCAAAAGAAAGATCAGAACATTGTTCTTGCTGTAGGATTGATTGGGACAACATTGGAACAAGTTAGTGAGGTACGAGAGCATGGTTGGGAAGAACTATTTGAGGAGGTAAAGGCCTTTTGTCTCTTACATAATATCATTGTACCAAATATGGAGGACACATTAACTGTTAGGGGTCGCGCAAGGGGACGAGGAGGGCAATTAGTGACTCACTATCACCATTTGAAGTATGAAATATTTAATGTGGTGCATGACCAGATTATTGTGGAAATGAATAATCGCTTTGCTGAAAGGTCTACTCAACTATTGAGATGCATTACTTGTCTAGATCCAAGGAATTCTTTTGCCAACTATGATAGATCCAAAATACTAGAGCTGGCTCAGATTTATAAAGATGACTTCTCCTCATATGACCTTTTATGCCTTAGAGAACAAATTGACATATTCATTGGTGAAGTGAGAAATGATTCTAATTTTGCTAATTGTCACAACCTTGGAGATCTTGCTATTAAGATGGTTCAATCTGAGAGACACATAGTTTTTCAATTGGTTTATCGTCTCGTTGTCTTAGCCTTGACTTTGCCAGTTGCGACCGCCATGGTTGAGAGAGCCTTTTCAGCTATGAAATTTGTCAAGAATGAGTTGAGGAGTAAGATGGGGGGTGAATGGTTGAATCATAGGATGATTTGTTATATTGAGTGAGATGTCTTTGCAAAGATCAAAGATGAAGATATTTTATATCACTTTCAAGAACTGAAGACTCGGATGAAAAAGTTACCTCCATTACCTCAAACTAGAGCAAGTGGTACGTTGTGCCTACTTGCATTGATATTTTTCTACCTTCTTTATCATTGTCGAATGATCAATTGTATTTTATGGATTACATTACTAATTTGTATGTATGTTCAGGTTCATATGATGCTCTTGATGAATATATGATAGATGAGGCCTATCCAAACCATCATTAGTTAGGTAATTCTGTAACCACTTTCATATTTCTATCAATTATGTTATAGATTTTAGTATGGAATTAAGATATAATCTAAACTTATTACTTATGTATTTATAAGCTAGTTTTGTTATCTATCGGTATTAGACCCGGGGCGGACGGTATTTTTACCTGATGCGAGCGCCGAGCGCTATATACGCTTTGATAGCGGCCCTGGGAGTCAAAATTGAAAAGCTCCACCATGAATCCACTTGGTTATACTGAAATTCACGCTCTGATTCCGGTAGTGGTGCCGGTAGAGCTACCACGTAGGAGTGTGCCACTTGATGTAGACTTGGTCACTGAATACTGATGGCCAAGCCAGCTTATTTATTATTCTAATCTAATGTATATAACCGAGACCCTGGAGTCCGGACCCACGAGATGTAGACTGGGTCAATGCATCAAACCAGCTGCAACGCATGAATACACAATATGCTACTCCCACTTGCATGGTTCCGTTGAAATAAAACAAGTGTTTTTCGCAGCAGCTCGCTGTGGACTGCGGAGAGACGAAGTAATGCCCATCAGTGTCAGCCGTTGTGGGAAAGTGACAGTGCTAACAGGATCCACTAGCCTCCACTGGCCATAGATTTAGCACGTAGAACTGACATTAAAATGAAATAGTAAACCCTATAATGTAATCTAGTGCGAGCAAACAGAGAAAGATGTGGGTTGGCACGGGTTGGCAAACCATCGGCCGCCTTCGCAGATGACGAGCTGGCCATCGCGGTGCTTGTCGGTGAGGCGGTGAAGTCCGGTGGTGAAGGCGCGGTCGCAATGGCGGCGGTGCAGAGGCGGCGGTGGCCGGTTGGGGTGCTTCCGTCGCTGAAACATCCTCAATTTTCCGCGAAGGGAAAATTTCACAGAATGAATTATAATATGATGAAACCAAGAACTGATTCCTTCATATTATCATATTTCAGTCGATGTCACAGTCATACATCGTAAGATTACCAGAATACAAGATATTACATCACTGGGGAACACACCTATTACAGAGTTAATCTAGCGGAAGACTATCGAGTGAAGGCTCCTCCTTCACGGGCATCATTAGAGTTGGCGTAGTGCAGCGTAGATTCCATCTCCGAACCAAACTTGAGCGTAGGCACGAGACCTCCTAATCCTTCTATAGTCAGCATCTCTGAGAAGCAGGAAATCTGCACACCGCCAGATGTGTGCAGGACATGGTCAGCACCGATGAGCTTTAGTGGAAAAGATAAAACAAGAGGATCCGGCGATCCTAACATTTGGCTGTGGTTTGCATCCTTAGCGCATGAGAAGTAAGTAACAGTAGTAATGTAATAATAATGCCCAGTTTTTAACACATTCCCAGCCACACACATCCACGTCCATCCATATCCATCCACCAACCATCCATCCCAAACCATCTCCACACCACCACACCGTATCTCATCTCACACACTCAGGTCGACAGGCCGACTCCCTCTCGGCACTTGTCTCAACGGCCCGCAGCCCCTGGCTCACGGCCGAAAAATACCCTAACCCTGGAGGGAGGATAGAAGGACTCATCTCCTATCTAGTTTAAGCGAAACCCAGGAAAGGTCCATAGCCGACAAGTCGGCATATGTATCGATTGATCAACCATACACTATGCAGAGGTTTTACATGCCCACAAGATTAGCCATCCTTGGAGTTTAGAATCTCCTAGGTAGAATTCTGGTCGCTTGCTAGCCTAGAACGATGCCACCCTACCTCTCAGCCCTGGAACATCCCAAGTCTAGTCTGGGATGGCTGATACTGTGAGTCGTAGACAGAGCCGGGGCCCACCGGATGTCAAGAGCCAGATCCACAAGGCCTCCTGAAGTCTCGGAAGGGTGTGGGGGAAATCCGCGTGCCCCGTACCTCCTTGCACACGTTCGCCTAGCAGTAGTGGCATCGCTCTACCAAGTAGTCCGACCGTCCCACACCATATAGGGCGAGTGGGATGTAAAGGATTCCCGGTGAATCTGAGTACTAGTAAGTCCTTAGGGATGATCAAGCCAGAATGTCTTCATCAGGGTTTCCATTTACCGTGCCACCACAACACCTCCACCCCGGGCTCCACCTCTCCGAGGTTCACACCCAAGGCCACCTCCAATTACCATTTACCCGCCACAGGTATTCCATATCCAAGTGCCCAGGTAGCACCACATGGCAAGACTCGCCCTAGGCTCATCGTTATTCCAGCTCGGTCGACACAACCCTCACTCTCCACGCACCCAAGACACACGCAGCACGCTCACACACCACCAAGTCCGGCACCCATAGCCAAACCATTCCCAGGGGGTTCACCACCAACATCACATCCCCGACATAATGCGAAGTGGAGTTAATAATAAGTATAGTGGTGTAATATGCAAGCAAGCAGGCAAGTAAGCATATATAAGCGAGCGAATGCGCAAAACAGGGTGACGTGGTAGAGTGGGTTGCATCAGAGTAATAATGGCTCAGGTAGTAGCATGCATCAAAGTACTAGCAAAGGAATAATTATAAAATGCTAGCAGTTCTAGATATTATGCAATGTCTAATAGTATTCTCTAAAAGAGGGTGCTGCCATGACACCTGCGATGTAGAGGTAGTAGTGGTACAATTCTCCATTCGTTGGCATTCCATTAGCGGGGTCTCCTCCTGTGTTGACTCCATTCCGCAGTCCTTGTCGTCGTCCATGTTCTCTTGGTCCGATCATCAGCTACTCCGCGAAGCGACACGCAAGGCAAGAGAGCACTCAACACTCGAACAGACGATGAGACACAGGAAATCCAATAACGCCATCGAGACAATAAGAGATACACGGCTTAGCCCTCTCGGCGGTTGTCCGATTTCCTCGGGCCAAAGAAACAAGAGTGGTGGTTTGCTATGCACAAGCTTAAGTCATGGCCAAGCCGGAACGGCTGTAGGATAATTGGTTTAAGCCACCAAGGCTTATCCATAGCATCACCACGGCTCACGGTCTTTCGATTCGGGCGTCATGGAGTTGATGGGAATCGGAGGACGGGCTCAACGAAGGAAGAACGATGGGGTTCGGCTCTTATAGTCTTATCCCGTAAGTCACTATTGGATACAAGAAGCAGACGAGAACGAATAACACTATTGTGACTTGGCTCCAATGTACTTCGGCTCGCCCGCTATGGTAGAAAGTGGTAGCGCAAAGAGATTGGACATCAACGTTTCCCCTCGATCCACATGACACAATAACGTCGGGAGCCGAGAAGAGAGTCGCTCAACACAGCAAAAGATGCGGGGGTTAGCTAGGCACATCCATGTCATGTTCTCAGACACATCTTCGGGAAAGATGGTTTTAGACGGTCGATCGGGTCGACACGCATGGGTTCGGGTACGACATAGACCATAGCTTCGCTGACCCAAAGGGAATAGTCCAGTCTTTGATCCAATCGTCATGGGCAAGACAGAATCGAACAGAGCGGGCTAGCGGTGCAACAAGAGCAAGGACAACAAGGGACAAGGTCCACTTCTTCCAACACTCGCGCCACGACGAAAGACGGGGCATTGGAAGGAAGCGACAAACACCAAGTGCGTAAACCACTCGTAGGGTACCCAACTTAGGTGCACTGGCACTAAGACATCTCTCTAATTCATAGCGGTGCGGTTGTCACCGCGGGAATCAAAGAAATGCGATGGTCATACAAGGTACAAGCATACGGGGGTTTGAGCACGAAGAGGCAAGTAAAAGTAAAAGAGTGGCATAGCTCCATGGTCATGGCGAGGTGAACTCACGGCCACAAGCTATACCAACGAGTTGGCACCCATCGTTCCACGATTGTTATCTCCAGGTCATCTCCCACAGGACTTGGTCATGGAGGGCTCAAGGCGTGCGGGTGATATCCGCATCGATGTTAGTATCGACATTGAATCCATCACGACCATGTTCTAGGGCCAAAGGCAGGAGCTAACACTCATGGTACTATGAAGTCAACTAAAAAGCGACGAGTCGAGTTACACTCGGCATCATGGTCATGGAGAGACGGATCCCGCGATCGTAACGTCCGGACGAGGTATGATCCCTCAGCCGGCTCGAAGGCTCGGCACACAGGCAACAACACCAACAACCAGCGATATGAACCAAACACAATCGAAAGACATAGCAACTCGACATGACTACAGAGTAGCACATTCCATAGCTGGGTAATGGATAGATCCTGTAAGACAGTCATGGACAGATAGGTCGCAAGAATAGGGCCCGACAAGGTAGATATGCGTATACGGAAAGATGCGAGATGGGGCTTTCCATGGTCTCGATAAGACATACGACTAGGGTTCATGGTCTAGAGGTTACGGCTCATAGTAGGCGGGGTCATGGTGGTCTCGGCAAGTGAGGCCCTGTGGTCTCGGCCAGCGAGGCCATGTGGTCTCGGCAACAGTGGTCTTGGCAACGGTGGTCTCGGCAACGGTGGTCTCGGCAACGGTGGTCTCGGCAACGGTGGTCTTGGCAACGGTGCTAGGTCATGCGGTGTATACCAGGGCTTTGTCCGTGAGTTGTGCAATGTGACTACCTCAACAGACCTTTAGTGCGGGTCCCGGTAGATCTCGACGGCATGTTCTCGTGACTCAGGGGTAGCCGGAACAGTGGTGAAACACGGACACAGGGTTCCACGGAACCGTCAGGGCAACCAAAGAAAGGAAACCTGTAGTCCATGATGCGGCGATCAATGCCACGTGGTCCAATTACGGCTTCGGGGCTCACAATGAGGTTATAGTAACTCTTCGTCGCGGCATGGCTAAGAGCGTCGAGTCAGTGGCTTGGTCATAGATCATGGCCAAGGGGTGCTTGGAACCATATGGTGGCATTCCAGGGCATCGTACATGTCTTGCTTGAATGGTGTGAGCGCAAGCAAAGAGTGGGCTCTTCAATTTTGAGGGGTCAAGAGTACTTAAGGGTTGGTCCACATCGTAGGGCTCAATTTTAGAAAAATTATGAAACTGGTTTCATAATTTTTTGACAACGTATGAATTTTCTACGAATTTCGGAGATTAAATCCATTCCTGAAAAAGAAAATGGGGGCCAAGGTTTCTACTGGGCCACCACTGGGCTGCTGCCGGGCTTGGCTTACGCGAAGAGGAAAGGCAGGCCGGCCTGTTTGTCGGCCCAAACTGCAAGGAAGAGAGACAGGGCCAGCACAGGGCCACTAGGCCGATGTTGCAGCTGCTGCAGTCGGCCCAAGAGAGAAGAGAGGGAGCTGGTGTTGGGCATTGGGCCAGCTGGCCTTGGTGCTTTCCCGCAACCCGCTCAGCATGGAGGGGTCTGGGGCTGGGGCTGCTCGCGACGCACGCGTCTGCGGCCAGGCGAAGGTGCGCGGCGACAGGGCAACGTGCGTGTGCGTCCAAGCGGTGGCCATGGTCGCGAGTGTGGCTACAAGGTTTGGGGTCATGGAGGTGTAGGGGTCGGCTGAGCTCACAATGGTGAGGCCGCGATGGAGGTGCCATGCCGTGGACATGAGGGCGAGGTGGTGTGTGCGCGGGCGTGGTCATGGCCACGACAAGGTTCGCCGATGGCGTGGCGTCGAGGCAAGGCAGGGCCTTGTCAGGCGATGGCAGTGGCTAGTGTGGGTGCCAGCGCGGTGTGCTAGCGACATGGGCAAGTGGTGTGCGGTGCTCCTGGCAGTGTGATGGCCATGGGCGGCAAGGTCAGTGCGGCAAATCAGCCGGGCATGCAGACATGCCATTGAGGGGCCAAGAGGGTGGAGCTTGGCCAAGGATGGGCTCACCGGTGCATGGTCGTACCTTGGTCATGCAGCACTGCGTGCAGGAAGGGCTCGATACGGGCAGATCATGTCAAGGTGGTGGCGTTTCCGATCGTGGCCACGACGTCGTGGTGTGGCTATCCGGGCTTGGTGGATGGAGGTGGCGCCGGTGGCTCTTGGCTGTGGTTCAGGGCGAGGTCGAGGCCCAAGTTGGTGGCGGTCCAACACAAGGACATTCCGTGGCGGCCACGGCCTCCGAGGGCTCGGCGTCACTGCGCGTTTCAGAACTCGGCGCAAAAGCCGGTCAGGCATGGTCACTAAAATGCGTCGAAAGGTGGGGTCTTGGGTTCAGAGAAGGCTCACCATCCGCTTGTGAAGGCCGTGATGGAGATGAGGTGGATGGCGGCTCGACGTGGTGTCGACGTCGGGGCTTGATGCGGATCCGTGGCTGTGAGGTCTCCATGCGACGTGGCTTGGCGAGACCGTGGAGTTTCCGTGGTCGCGCGGCTCGGGGACACGTCCTGCGTTGCAGGCTTGATGGTGAGGTCACTCGGTGATTGTGCTCGCAGCACGGTGGCAAAGAACAGCGGGGCTCGGTGCAGACCTAGAGCTCTACGGCGGTGTCGTGGCCCCATGGCATCTCGGCCATGGCGTCCTTGGACGGGGGAGAAGGTAGAGAGGAAGGAGGGGCTCTGTGGCGGTGGATAGAAGGGAGATGGCGAGGGAGAGCATGGCTGAGGGGTTCTTATAGCCCGCAAGCTAGGGTTCTGCGAGGGGTTGCCGGCATACGCGCCGCTTGATGGGACGGTCGGTGCACGTGGCGGTCATCCGGAGGTTGGAGTAGGTAGCGGCTCGGAAGGTTCGTGAAGAGGAGCGGCAGGGCTTGGTCGTGGCGGTCCGGGGCGCGGTCAAGGTGATGCGTGGGTGGGTGGTCAGGTCTAGGAATTTGGGATGGATGGAAGGTGCATTGGGTGCTCCTTGCCCGGTGCCGCGGTGCTGTGCTATTTTGTCCGAAAAGAAAGAGGAAGGGAAATGACGAAGGGGATGACAGTGGGTTGTTGGTCCACCGCCAATGACGCGTCGTGAGAGGGGGTGAGAGAGGCGGTCGCAGGGGGGCAACTGGGCCACTTGGTGCATGCATGAAGCGGGTGAAGGGGAGAAGCTGGGCAGTCGGGCTACACGCCGGTTCGGCCAAGCAAGCCACTGTGTGTGCAAGGTGAGCGAGAAGGTGGGGGCTAGGTTGGGCTGGTTCGGTTGGTTGGACCGATCAGGCCAATATGGCCTTCACCTTTCTTTCCCAATTCCTTTACTCTTTTCCATTTCATATATTGCTTGATTAATTCCATAATCGAGTGTTTGTAAAACTTAATTGGCTTAGGTGTGGGCCCACTTGGGTAATATCCAAGGGCCACTAGGGTCTATTACGGGTCTCTGGAATCCAATGCCAAGGGTTGGCATCAATGGGCATTGATTTACAAGGAAGGTCGATTGACTTTATGAATTAGATCAAGGGATTCGAATGAGGTTCAAAAGCAAGAAGATGAATTGAGAGAGAGGAGAAGGGATTCATAAGATATTCTAGAAGGGATCAAAAGGATTTGCTACGGACTTGTGCTCTCCGACACAAAACACTAAACCAACAAAAGAACTCCGGCAAGCTCCTACAAGTAATTCTATATGTATGCAACAATTTATTTATAAATTATTCTTAGTTCGACCTAGCATCTACATGCTGCACTCAATTGTAAGAAAAATTTTAAAAAGTTCGTATTTTTGGCAGCGCCTCCTCTCTAGATCAGCTAGGGTTAAGATGTAGGTGGGGTTTCTGGCGGCGCAGGTGAACCTCGTGCCTTGTGCTCTGGCCCCACCTCCCTTTTTTGTGGTACCGTGCGACGGGGCCCCACCAACCATGGAGTGGTTGGGCGCCCCCGATTAGGGTGCGGATCAAAGGCCCAATTGGCTGTTGGGCCAACTGGTGGAGATCAATCTAACATTCTCCTCCTTGATCTCACCTTATGTCTTAAACTTAAACTTAACTCACTTTATCTTTTTCCCGTTCCATCACAGACCAGTGCATAGAGCGTGCTTCATCGTCATGGTCAGCTGCCATTAGATTTAACAGCTACAATACACCTCTCTGTTTTGAAACAGATTCTCAACTAGGCCCTTATTGTCCAGGAATCATAGGCTTTCCCTTAAACCCATGCCAGCTAAGTGTTCTCTGAACACGCTGGGTGGTAAGCCTTTTGTAAGCGGATCCGCAAGCATCTTTTCTGTTCTTATTTGCTCAAGACTAATTATATGATCCCGGACTTTATCTTTCACAACATAATACTTTATGTCAATGTATTTGGCAGCACCACTTGACTTATTATTTTGAGCATAACATACTGTTGGATTATTATCACAGTATAACTTGAGTGGCTTATGTATGTCGTCTACCACTTTCAACTCGGGCATAAATTTCTTCAGCCAATTCACCTGCCCTGTGTCCTCATAACATGCTACAAACTCGGCATACATTGTGGATGATGTAGTGATGGTTTGCTTTAAGCTTTTCCACGATATAGCTCCTAATGCGAGAGTGAATATGTATCCTGATGTGTATTTTCTGTCATCTCCCGCATAATCAGAATCTGTATACCCCTCTATGTGCAGAGAATCAGATCTTCTATACGTTAGCATGAGACCCTTCATACCTTACAGGTAACGCAAAACTTTCTTTACTAATTTTCAGTGTTCTATTCCTGGATTACTCTGATATCTATCAAGTAACCCGGTAACAAATGCTAAGTCAGGGCAAGTACACACTTGAGCATACTGTAAACTTCCGATAGCTAAACTATATGGAACCGCTTTCATTTGATCGATCTTATATTGGTTCCTGGAACATTGAAATTCATTGAAATTCCCCATATCTATCGCCCTTGACTATGGGAGCAGGTGAAGACTAACAATTTTGCATACTGTATTTCTTTAGAACTTTTTCTAAGTATGACTTTTGTGATAATCCTAAAACCCCCTTTTCTCTATCTCGGTGAATCTCTATTCCTAGGACGAATGAAGCTTTACCGAGATCCTTCATATCAAACTTCGAGGACAATAATTTCTTTGTTTCTAGTTGTAGATTAATATCACTGCTAGCGAGCAAGATGTCATCCACATACAAGACTAGGAAACCGTATTTCCCATTCTTGAACTTTGCATAAACGCAATTGTCCTCTACATTTTCTTGAAACCCAAACTTTCTTATTGTACTATCAAACTTCAAATACCACTGTCTTGAAGTTTGTTTTAATCCATAAATAGATTTCTTCAGGCGGTATCCCATACGTTCTTTACCTTCCACAACAAAACCTTTCGGTTGTGCCATGTAAACATTTTCCTCCAGATCCCCGTTTAGGAACGTCATCTTTATATCCATCTGATGTAATTCTAAATTGTACTGTGCTACAAGTGCCATTATGATTCTAAAAGAATCCTTACATGAGACTGGAGAAAATATCTCATTATAATCTATACCTTCTCTTTGCGTGAAGCCTTTCGCCACAAGTCACACTTTGAATCTTTCTATATTCTCTTTGGAGTCATGTTTGGTTTTGTAGACCCATTTATAGCCTACTGTCTTGGCTCCTTTAGGAATTGTTTCTAAGTCCTAAATATCGTTAGATGATGCTTGTTCCATATGAGGATGTTGTTGCTCCTCCTCATGTGTGACAACGGGTTCTATGGGATCCTAAACGACAGGTTCCTCATGTTCATTCATTGTTGCCACAGGAGAGCTAACAACATGTGCTGTTACTATAGTGTCTTGCACTGTTGGTACAGCAACAACAGGTAGCGTGAAGATTGGTTCCCGAACCATTGGAGTGGGCACGTATACCTGCTTCTTTTCAAAATTAATTTCTCGCGCTACCATGCTCCCCCTTATCATATCATCCTCCAAGAACACAGCATGTCTTATTTCTACAAATTTATTTGTCTGTCAGGATAATAGAAGCGATAACCTTTTAACTTTTTTGGATAGCCAATGAAATGGCAACTGACTGTCTTGGATTCTAGCTTCTCTTTGTTTGGGTTAAAGACTTTAGCCTCAGTTAGACAACCCCACACACGTAAATAGTTAAGTGAGGGTTACTTTCCTGTCCACAACTCATACGGTGTTATGGGCACCGACTTGCTTGGCACTCGATTAAGAATATGAATGGCGGTTTTTAACGCCTCCATCCATAAACTTATCTCTAGGGTAGAGTAACTTATCATGCTTCTCACCATATCCATTAAGGTACAGTTGCATCTTTCAGCTACTCCATTCTGTTGAGGCTCGTTTGGTGTAGAATACTGGGCAACTATGACATTTTCCTGTAAAACCTTACAAAAGGTCCAGGAACTTGGCCATATGGGGTGTGTCGATAGTAGTACTCTCCCCCATGATCGGATCTTACTACCTTAATCTTTAAGTTGTGCTGATTTTCTACTTCAGCCTTAAATATCTTAAATTTATCCAACACTTCTGATCTTTCTTTAATTGGATAAATATAGCCAAAACGAGAATAATCATCTGTGAATGTTATAAATGAATCATAACCATCCACACTTTTCATAGGAAAAGGACCACTATGTCTGTGTGAACTATTTCTAAAATTCCTGCGCTTCGTTTGGCATCTTTCTTTATTTTCTTCTTAACATACTTTCCTTTTATGCAATCAATGTATTGCTCTAAATCTGAAAATTCTAAAGGTGGAAGAATTGATTTCTTAATTAATCGCTCTATTCTCCCCCTCAAAATATGGCCTAAACGATAGTGCCATAATTTCGAAGATACATCATGAACTCTCTTCTGCTTATTGCTTGCATTCATAGACGAGGAAGCATTCTCATTCTCAGTGCTCACATCATTCATATTTTTAGAAAATGATAACAAATAAAGCTTGTCTTGTTAGAAGGCAAGACCGACACACTTATTATTAAACACAATCTGACATTTGCCATTACCAAAATGGCAATCATATCCATTATCGTCTAGTCTTGAAACACTTATCAAGTTTCTACGCAAAGAGGGTATATAAAGAATATCTGAAAGCTGAAGTCTAAAACCATTATCTAATTCTAGAGAGAGATCCTCAATGGCCTCAACTTTAGCTTCAACTCCATTTATAACTTTAATTCTTCTTTCTCCTCTTTGTAGGGTCCTCATATGAAATCCCTGTAATGAATTTGCAACATGAACTCCTCATACGAAATCCCTGTAATGAATTTGCAACATGAACAGTTCATGTTGCAAATTCATTACAGGGATTTCATATGAGGAGGACCCTACAAAGAGGATTCATCTAACAAGTAAATTTTGCATAACTTAAAAACAAGGATTCATCTATGAATATAACGATTTCCTCACCTCTCTTCAGAAGGCTCTTCAGGAAGTCTGGATAGTCCCTCTGGTAATATCCATGATTCTTGCATCATTTACACTGATCCTTCTCAACTTGAGCATTATTGTTCTTCTGATGGTGGTCATTCTGAGGGGCTTTCCCTTGAGGTTTGACATTCTTATTGAAATTCTTCTTTTTATTTTCCTTCACAAGGTTAGCAGAGTCACCCTATGAACTTTTTAGCCTCTCCTCTTCTTGAACACACATTGCGATGAGCTTCTCTATATCCCACTTATCAGGCTATATGTTGTAATTTACAACAAAAGTTTCATATTCCTTAGGCAATGAAGCAAAAACCAAATGAATCAAGAACTCATCCTTGAGCCCCAAATCCATTGGCGTCAGCTTCGAAGCCGTGTTGCTCATCTTCAGTATGTGTTCTCTGATACCGCCACCAGTGTATTTCTCATTAAACAATTTCTTAATAAAAGTACTGGCATAAGCATTTGAAGAGCCAGTAAACTAACTCTCCACTTTCTTGAGGTATTCTATGGTGGTATCACAATCTAGGATAGATTCCCTTATCGCATCTAAAATAGTGGACTTAGCCACCATCAAGCACTTGAGGTTTGAAATGTCCCATTTCTTGCGTTCGAGATCATATTTCATCCATACTTCTGCATGATCTCGCTGCCGAGCAGTGAAATCAGCATCAGTCTCATTTTCTTCCCTCACCAGGTTCACTTACTCAGTAGGACACGGGGAGGTAAGCGCTAGGTTATTTTTAGACAGCACAAGTGCTAGTTTATACTTCTCTCACCATACCCTATAGTTTCCCGCTAAGAGGCGGTATGTGCGAGATAAATGCCATTGGCTTGAGTTCTGACATATACCGTAAGAGATAGTGAGAAAATATGATATAATAATTGCATGCCTTAATTTAACGTTGGTCAAAATTAAAACATACAACTTTCTTATACACTAATTCTACATCACCGTTAGGTAGAAATAGAATTAATGCATGGAAAACTTATGAATAACATTATAATATTGCTATTATCAACGCTGCTCAGAAAAATAATAATATTATAATTTACTGACTAAAAATAACTGCTCTTCAAATTAAATTCTCCCATTGGTTTAAATTTAATTAGTGTAATACCCTCGATGTTACACCCTAAATTATTTATTAAAACAGGTCATGAGCATCATATTTATGTGTTAATGCATGTGATAAAGTGTGTAGATCAATTTTTGTAACTCAAAATGATCAATAAAAACGCTAAACAAAAGTTGACTCGATAGTTCATGCATAACAAGTAGGGTTTAAAACTAATTTTTATTAAGCAAAAATGCTATAGAACATATGTGTGATATTTAAATAAAGTTTGAAGTGTAAACTTTGTTGATGACAATGAAATACTTGTTGTAGAAAAAATAATGTTACTAGCTAGTATTTCTAATAGTCTAGAAACGGAACTTGAAAACAAATCCAGCTCAAAAACTTAGAAAATTTCCAAGTCTGTCAATAGCTATACATTGCTATGTTTAGCAAACTATTTTGAGAGATTGGGTTAAGGGGTGGTGTAGTGTTATAACTCGATTTGTTAGTCTCATATGCCATCTTGAGCATGGTGAAGATGGTTTGGTTCCTAGAGCAACTGTTTATCGTGTTGGATGCTTTAAAATTCGTGCGCGTCACCTGTCTCGGGTTGGTTGGTGCCGTGTGCGCGGTCACCGCGCGGCCTCCCCATGCTGCGCACATGGTCACATCTCACGTGGTCACCTTATGCTACCATGCTAGGTCGGTCGGGCCACCTAGGCTTGGCCAAGGCCGGCAGCAGCGAGCCGCTAGCCCCGCGCCCTGCTGCCTAGCCTCGCGCTACCGCCATTGGTGCCACCGTGGCTGCGTTGTCGCTGCCGTCACATCCACCCACTGCTGCCTCATGTCACAATGCTGCCACTACCATCGTGTCATTCCCGTACCCGTGCACTACTGCCCAGCATCGCGTTGCCCCCTCCCTGGCCTAGTTAGGTGTCGTCCGCACATGGCCGTGCACGCCGTCGTCACGCTATTAATGGCACTGTGGCACACGGGCCATGGTCGATCACGAACGCTCGCGCTCGTCCCCTCGTGCTTGGACGTAGGTCCCTCGGCCATAGCCGCTCGTGTCCTGCCAAAGCGAGGACGAACCGAGCCCACCTATCGCGCCCTGTTTCTCTCTTTATCCCTCTGCTTTCCACCATCGTCGAGTCACGGTCACGGTGAGCCAGAGAGCGAGCAACTCTCATCAATTCCTCATGCCCGTGTCTCCGCCTTTACATCCTCTTGCCGACCGCCCACACCCCACCTTGATTACGGCCAGGCCAAGCTCAATTTGGGAGCTTTGCTCCTCGCTGCCGCGCCATTATGGCCCAGCCTCACCATGGCCAGCTTCAATCTCGCCATCTTGCATCGAATTGACCGCACCACTTAGCCCCGCCTAGAACCCCTCTTCGTCGTGCGCACACTAGTCGCAGCTCTAGTACCGCCTCCTCGCCATTGACGTGGCCATGCCTTTGCGGTCCGTTGTTCGCCTCGCAGCGCGCACATGGATAGCCTCGCTCAAGTCGTCTCCAGCCGAGCCGGCACCTTGGTTAGGTCACTGGTGAGTTGTCGTTGCTCATCCGCTACCCCTACTACCTTGTTATTGTTGTGGCTCACCAGAACGCTGTCGCCTTTGCCATAGGGTGTCCGCCATCATGGAAAGGTCCTTCTACGGCGTCCCTAGCTTGTGAAACCGTCGCCCATCGCCTCGCGTTAACCCTCTTGGTGAGATTCGGCCTCTTAGCTAGGTTAGCATGGGTCTCGGGCGGCGCTATCTCCAGTACCACCACTCGCCACGCCGGAGCGCGCGGGGGAGGCCAGGGACCATACCGTTATAAAGAGGAGAGAGTACATGGGTTTTTTTGCATAGGTGTTGTCTCTAGGAATAGTAACATGGACTGCGGGTTGTTTTGTTCATAGTCCAGGGGCGTTTTCGCTTATATGTCAGCACGCGCGGGATTTCCCCGCCACGGGCCGTCTCCGCGTCGGCTAGCGCCGCGTGGGCCGCACCGCGGGCTACCGTGCGCTCGTGTGCACGCTGCGTCGCGTGGGCCGCGTGTGTGGGCCGCGCAAGAGAATTCGATTTTCTTTTTATAAGGAATTAGAAATAGTTTTGTCATATAATTTTTGAGCTGATCTTTTGTAAATCATATAAAATCATGTAGGTCTCCAAAAATTGTGAAACAAATTTTGTTAAGTTCCTAAAATTGTGCTCTATCTATTAGTGTATTTAGTTCATTTGTGTACATGTTGGTACCAGGAGCTATTACATCATTTGAGAGTGCTTAATATTACTAGGTTAAATATTGTAGGAATTTTTGTGGTAAATTGGTGATAGCTTTAATCCTAAATTGTTTATGGTAGTTTTCTTGTATTATTATGTGCTCAGCTGTAATTTTTGTAGCCCTAGAATAGGCTAAGCACTAGGATAGTTAGGTGCTCCTTGTAATATAAGTTAAATCGCTAATAAGAGTAAGATTACATTTTAGTTGCTAAGTTAATACCTATTAGGTGAATCCATACTTGTTTTGGTGGAAATGATAAGTAGTTAGTATCTTAGTCATTAGAGCTAGCTTAGTAGCTTAGTATGTGTATTCTTATTTTAAGAGTTGTTTGCCAAAATATTAAGTGTTGCATCATCATTGCATGCGTGTAGAGAACGAGTTGGTGGAGTTCGTGATTGTCGGAGAGCAGGAGTACGAGGAGGTGATCGAGGAGTATGAGGAGGAGGTTCTCGTACATGAGGAAGCCCCATAGCCATCGACGACTGACATGGCTGACAATCCGCTTGCCCAAGACAAGCCCCGGTGCATAACCCTTATTTTGAATGATCACTGGATATATATATGTGATGTGCATTTACGTTATAGGATTTATATTGAAACTACATGCATAGTAACCTACCTATGAGTCCTACTAGCATAGGTCAAGTCGCTGCTATGCTTGGGCTATCGGTAGCGTGAGTAACCTGTCGTTACTCACAATAGGTGATTATTATTATTACTCTCATGATAAAATGGTAAAAGGAAATAGAGACCGGGCAGGGATATGGTATGGGTATTGGTGGGTGTAATAGGTTGTGTTCCACGGCCAATGGGGCATAGCTTGGTTACATTATTTTCCCTATCCGTGTCAGTTAAGGACCATCCATTATTGTGGATTCTAGTCAGGTCACAGACTTATTATCCTAAGCACATACTTGCTTATGGGAGCGGGTGAAAGGTCCTTGTTTGGTTTTGGTAATTGAGTGACAACCTAGGTGGATTAATTGTGTTTATATGAGATACATAGGTGATTAGTCCACAGGTACATGTGTGTGAGCAACATATGCCTTGGATGTGGAAATGGCTCTCGGAAGATGTTGCAAAGCTCACACATGTGATGATGAAGGAGCTCATTGCACATGAGACATGACATTGAGTCATGTGATCAAGGTGAAGAAGATCAAGACAAGACTTGACTTGATGGACCGGTTGCAAGTGTGAAGGGCAAGTTGGCGGCTTTGGAGCTTGATGGACCGCGTGGCGGTGAAGCTTGAGCAAGACTTGGTGCCGATGGACGAAGGCAACTATGAAAAGCAAGCAAAGTCAAGATCGATGATCCAATACGGTCACATGATGATATGAAGTGGATCATATCATTTGGTGATTGGTTGGTGCATGGGTTGCATCAACAATGGAGGAGATGGAATGGAATGCACAAGGCAAAGGTATAACCTAGGGCATTTCATTTCACCGGTCATAGGTGTGTAGAGAAGTTGATGACCGGGTTTAGGATATATGGCCGTACTATCAAGAGGGGAAAACTTGTTTGCATATCGGTCATCTAGTGCCACTCAAGTGATCTAACTTTGCATCATCGCTAGGATCAAGTGGCGTGGCAAGTTGAGTGGCTAACACCCTTGAAAACATTTGTGAAAATATGCTAACACATGTGCACAAGATGATACACTTGGTGGTTGGCACATTTGATAAACTCGATCGGCGTCTATAGAGTCCCCTGTTCCACCGGAGTGGTCGGCATAGGACCTGGAGTGCTTGGCACCCCAACTGCAGTGCTTGGCACTACTCCTAGACCACTCATCACCACTCCTGGAGTGGTTGGCACCCCTCATGGAATGGTCGGCAACCCTCCAGGAGTGCTCAGCACCACCCTAGGAGTGCTCGACACTATTGCTGGAGTGGTCGGGACCTCCTCTCTAGCATCTCCACCACCGTGGATGACCAAGTGCTTCGACGACGACTAGGTGATACAGGGAGCGTCCGTCCGGTGTGACCGGACGCTCCCGGTCGGCCCAGAGTGGCTCTAGGATCTCCCTGGACTCGACCGGACCCTGCGTCTCCCACGTCCGGTCTGGTGTGATCGGATGCGTTTGGTCGGCCTAGAGCGGCTCTAGGAGCTCTCTGGACTCGACCGACGCTGTGTCTCCCCCATCCGGTCCGGTCTGACCAGACGTGTCCGATCGCAGTTGAGCGGCTCTGGGAGCTCTCTAGACTTGACCGGACGCTGCTCGTCCTACGTCCGGTCGGTACACCGGACGCATCCGATCGTAGTTGGGCAACAATAGCTACTTCATTTGAATGGGACATGTGGCGATCAATCAGGGACCGGACGCGTCCGATCGCCACACCGAACACGTCCGGTGCACACGACCTGTCCGTCCGGTCGTCTTGAGTTTTGCCCAGTGAAGGGGTAACGGCTATTTTAGCCCATGGGGCTATAAATTGAAGTGTTGGTCAACCTTTGGCAGGGAGCTTAGTAGAGCTGAGCACACTAGAGCCTTGGTGGCTTATGTGGTAGTGCTTGGGAGCCCTCTAACTCACTCTAGCTTGATAGTGTTCATCCGATTGTGTGAGTGAGCAATTATAGTGCGATTGCATCGTGAGGTTGCATCGAGTGGCACTAGGTGATCGTCTTGCAAGCCGGTGATGCTTGTTACTCTAAGAGGTTGCCACCTCCTAGACGGCTTGGCGGTGGTCTCCATCGAAGCCCATAAGAAGCTTGTGTGATGCTCTAGAGAAGAGCTTTGTGTGGGGCGTTGTGCTCACCCCGTGGGAGTTGCGAAGAGCAACTCTAGTTGAGCGTGTCATTGAGCTACCCTCACTTTTGGGGTAGGTTCTTGTGGTGCCCAACGTGTGGGTTTGGCGAGTGATGCCAATTAGCCGTCGAACCACCAAGTGAGCGGTCGACACAATGGGGACGTAGCGTGTTGGCAAGCGCGTGAACCTCGAGAGAAAATCACCATGTCAACATTGTTCTTCCCATTGGTTTGCAATCCCCTTACACAAGCTTGCAATTACTTTCATATACATTGTGCTTGTGTAGTTGCTCTTCTAATTAGTTAGCTTGTGTAGCTCACTAGTTACCTTCTTGCTTGTGTAGCATAGAAGTAGCTTCCTTGCGTGGCTAATTTGGTTTGTGTAACCTTGTTAGTCACATTGCTTAGTTTGTGTAGCTAAGTATTTGCGCTCTCTAATTTGGCATTGGTTGCCTTGTTATTGAGCATTGCTAGTGAGCTTAGGAGCTTTGTGCTTTTGCTTACTACAATTGTGTAGGAGCTTCCTGGTGTGCAGAATACTAGTGGCATAGGTTTGTGTGACCTTGCTCCTAGAATTGGATAGGTGAGCTCTAGCTAGCTCGGCATCTTTGTTGCCTAATTACGATCTTTGCAAGGTGCTAGAGAACATAGGTAGAGAGGTGCAGTCTTGGCTAGACCGATAGTATTAATTCTGCACTTGTTTCGGTTAGCCGGCGTGATTAAAATTAGAAAGGACTATTCACCCTCCCTCTAGTCCGCCATCTCGACCCTACAGCGGGAAGGCTCGTTGCTCTCTTGTCGTGGGTTCCAGCTCTTTCTAGATCGACTGATTGGAGGCGGGGATGGTGGAGGTCCAAGCACCACACTGAGTCCAGGACTCAGGAGTGGGGGCTTGGAGTCCAAGTTTGGACAGGGACCTGGACCCCTTGATAGGAGAGTGGTGGGTTGGTCTTGCTTGTGCCTAGGGTACAAGCGGGGCATGTGTTTTGGGGTACCCAGCTGGGATACATTGGTTCACGAATCGCCGTGTGATACGGTACGATTTGGCTATGATCTAGCATCGTAGTAAAAACTGGAAGATGAAAGATGGTGAAATGGGTTTGATTGCTCAACTCTTGCTTGAAAGTAGAACATGTGCTTACATAGAATGGTTAGTTAATGAACTAATCATGACTGCTAATACAACACATACATAAGGATTCAATACTAGTAAGGCTTTTCGCAAAAAGAAAACCCAGCAAACTATAAAGCTTATCATATTATTTGGAGTCGGAAAAATTATTCCCACTAGTCGGGTAAGTCTTGCGAGTACATTGTGTACTCAGGGTTTATTTACCCCTATTGTAGGTGTAGCTTGAGGAGTGGCTGTTGTGTGGAGGATTCTTCTGGTGGGCACAAAGCGGATCTTTGTATCTTATCGTTAGATGTTTATTGCAATTTCGTTGTTTAAATTCCGCTCTCTGAACTTGGTATTGTAATAATATATTTCTGAGAACTCTTGTTGTATGAAATTGACTAAGTATTATAAACTAATTCTCATTATTGGATCCTGGATGAAAAACGTGGATTGTTCGAGTTCTCCCTTGAGGTGTGCTCGACGGAACCGTCCGATGTAGCCATCTTTCGGGGTGCTTAGTGTATGGTGGAAGATGAGCGCCTCCGAAGGTGTGTTATTTTGGGCGGTTCTGTCATAGGTGGTATCAGAGCTAATAATGAGTTACGAGTTTCATAACTCTTTTCAAAACCTAAAATTTGACCAACAAAAGTTTTGTGAAAAATAGGATGCGATAAAATTACGTAAATAAGTATAAGCCCTAGCAATATGGTCTATCTAGGATAGCGACACTGGTTTTATCTAATCAATTTTCTATAGGTACACTAACTTACGCTAGGTAAGAATCATTTAGCAAGAGAAAAGTGAGTGTGCCATGTGCCGTAGAATTTTGCGAATGCCGCTATATTCTGGCTTGAGCGAACGGGTAGGCCGGTGAATGCATCATGAAAAGAGAATCTTGCTTAAACTAAACTTCCCCCCACACACATAATTTGGATTAGTGAATTGATAGGATAACCTAAAAGGATGCTTTAATAAAAGCCTTATCATTTCTCTAAGTCTCTTGTTCCTAATCAGGAGGGTTGTCCCTAATGGTTAGTTCTTATCTGTTTATAGATGAACCTGAGGTCTGGTCGAGGGAGTACCAGCGCTAGTGCAGATCAGGGTGATAATGGTCGCTGTGAGGACAATGGCAACACCAATGGGGACAGCCATGAGGCCCCACTTCTGGCTCCTCCTCCGCCACCACCACCTTTGATGACCCATGCGGAGATGATGGCGGAGATACTAGCTGCTCGGCGTGAGTCAGCCCATGCCTTGGAGATGCTTGCCCAGGCTATTGGTGGCTTCGCCCGTGGAGGCCCCGGCGGCAATGGCGAGAATGAGGGTGGTGCCTGTGCTCTCTCAAGGCCTTGTTCCTACCAGGACTTCCTGAAGACACACCTGCCCATGTTCGTGCTAACTGCTGAGCCTCTGGATGCGGAGCATTGGCTTCGTATTCTGGAGCGGAAGTTTCAGCTGCTCACTGTGCTTGAAGAGTAGAAGGTGCACTTTGCTGCACAGCAGCTTCTGGGGTCTGCCAGTGCGTGGTGGGATACTTTCAATGCCATGCAGCCGGCAGACCACCGTGTGATTTGGTAGGAGTTTACCACTGCTTTCCGTGAGTACTACATTCCCGCTGGTTTGCTGAACAGGAAGTTGACTGAGTTCCTAGATCTAAAGCAAGGGTGTATGACTATGATGGATTATGTGAACAAGTTTAACCATCTTGCATAGTATGTTGGAACCCATGTAGACACTAATGAGAAGAAGAGGGACCGTTTCTACCACGGCCTCTCTTGCATCTTGTAAAAGGAGCTGTACACTGGGGGATATTAGACTTTTGGTGCTTTGATGAATACAGCCCTTGCTATGGAGAGACTTCAACGTGATTCCCAGGCGGAGTGGAAGCGCAAGCGGGTGATCACTGGATCTTCTAGTCACCCATAGGCTCAGAAGGTGCAGGTTATTAGGAGGATGTCCTATCACTCTCTGGATGGACAGCTGTCCCGTCAATCTCAGCAGGCTTACCAGGCACCTCCCACCTAGTATTGTGCACCTACTCAGCAGGTGCAATAGCATTCTCAGGGATAGCAAGTTCCGCCTCATCTAGGACAAGGGAACAAGTTGGTGCTTGTTTCAAGTATGGCAAGGAGAGCCACTATGCCTAGGAGTGTCCACAGAACCAGCCTACGCAGTCTTTCTAGCCTTCAGCCAACTCCTATCTGGTCAAGAGGACGATTATCAAAAAGATGGTGCCGTAAGGCGCTCTAGACAAGCCAACTTCACTAAGGCTGAGGAGATTTTGCATAATGAACCTATGATGGCTGGTATGTTTACCATTGGTTCCCACCCAGCATATGTGTTGTTTGATTCTGGTGCATCACATTCATTCATGAGCATGGGATTTGCACATAGGCATAATATATCTCTTATGACTATTCCTATTGCCTATAGAATCAGTACTCCGAGTGCACAATTATTCGTTAATACTCAAACAGACACAGTTAGATTAGTGCTAGCCACTCACACTTACCGCCTCTAGTTCATGGTGCTGCCTGGGCAAGGCATAGATGCAATTTTGGGCATGAAGTGTTTGCGAGTTTATGGGGTAGTCTTGAACCTTAAGCATAGAGTTGTTGAGTTATGGCTTCCTTCTTCTGAGGATAGGATGTCTCTTCTTATGCCCTGCGATCCATCCTTACTAGTTGTTGCGCATGTTGAAGCTTCTCTTGATCTTGCTTCTATTCCTATGGTCTATGAGTTTCTAGATATCTTTCCTGAAGATCTACCTGGGTTGCCACCGGATAGGGACGTAGAGTTTACTATTGAGTTAGAACCTAGCACTGCTCCTATTTCATGGCGTTCCTACCACATGGCTCCTAAAGAACTAGCAGAAATGAAGAAATAGTTAGAGGAATTATTGGAGAAGGGCTTTATTTGTCCTAGTTCTTCACCATGGGATTGTCCAGCTATTTTTGTGAAGAAGAAGGATGGCACTCTTCGGATGTGTGTGGATTATTGCCCTCTCAATGCGGTAACCATTAAGAACAAGTATCCTTTATCTCATATTGATACTTTGTTCTATCAGTTGGCTGGTGCAAAGGTGTTTTCTAAGGTTGATCTTCGTTCTGGGTATCATCAAATTAAGATCCGATCACAAGATATATCAAAGATAGCTTTCTCTACTAGGTATGGGCTTTATGAGTACCTAGTCATATCCTTTGGTCTCACCAATGCTCCTGCATTCTTCATGTATCTCATGAATCCAGTCTTCATGCCGGAGTTGGATATGTTTGTAGTGGTGTTCATTGATGATATTTTGATATCCTTTGAGAACAATGAAGAGCATGCACAACATCTTCGGATAGTATTGACTAGGTTAAGGGAACACAAGCTGTATGCCAAATTTAGTAAGTGTGAGTTTTGGTTAGATCGAGTGTAGTTTTTGGGACATGTCCTAACACCTGAAGCCATCTCTGTGGATCCTGGCAAGGTGCAAGATGTGTTAAATTGGAAGTCTCCAAAGTCAGTGCATCAGATCCATCAGTTCCTTGGTCTTGCTGGTTATTATCGGTGCTTCATTCCTGACTTCTCCAAAATAGCCCAACCAATGACCAAGTTGCTCTAGAAAGATGTCAAGTTTGTATGGAGTTCGGCTTGTGAAGAAGCTTTCCAAGCTCTGAAGCATTTTCTTACCACTGCTCCTGTTCTCGTCCAACCAGATTTTAGCAGGCCATTTGATGTGTATTGTGATGCCTCAAGGACTGGATTGGGATGCGTGCTTATGTAGGATGGACGTGTGCTAGCTTATGCTTCACGCCAGCTAAAAAAGCACGAGATGAATTATCCCACCCATGATTTAGAGCTGGCTGCTCAGTGGTGCACGCTCTAAAAATTTGGAGACATTATTTGTTGGGAAATAAAGTACACATTTTTATGGATCACAAGAGCCTCAAATATATTTTCACTTAGTTCGAGCTGAACATGAGGCAACAAAGATGGCTAGAGCTAATCAAGGATTATAATTTGGAGGTTCATTACCATCCTAGAAAAGCTAATGTGGTAGCTGATGCTTTGAGCTGAAAGTCGTATCAAGTTGAAGAAGCACCTTTGTCTCTCAACCATGCTGAGGTGCTAGCACACATTGCTCTAGTCTCGGATCTACTTGAGCAAATTATTATCGAGCAAAGGCAAGATACTTCAGGAATTCCTCACATTAAGAAGTTAATCATCGAAGATCGTGGTCCACATTTTAGTATTGATGATCAAGGTGTAGTGAAGTTTAAGAACAGATTGTGGTTCCCTCAAGTGAGGAGCTAAGGATAAAGATTTTGGATGAAGCTCATAACTCTAAGTTATCCATTCATCCAGGAAGTAACAAGATGTATCATGATTTATGTCACTTGTATTGGTGGCCAAATATGAAATATGATATTACCAAATACATCTCAGAATATGACATTTGTGGAAGGGTTAAGGCGGACCATATGTGTACACCTAGATTTCTATAGCCCTTGCCCATCCCTGTTTGGAAATGGGAGGATATTTCCATGGATTTTATTGTGGGTTTACCCTGCACGTCCAAGGGCTATGACTCTATTTGCGTCATTGTGGATCGCCTTACCAAGTCCACTCATTTCCTCCTAGTGGATACAAGGTATTCAGCCAAGAAGTATGCCAAGTTGTATTTTGATCGGGTTGTGACCCTACCTAGAGTTCCTCTTACCATTGTTTCCGATAGAGGGTTAGTCTTTGTCTCTCATTTATGGGAGCAACTTCAGAAATGTCTTGGTACTTGTCTCCTCAGAAGTTCAGCATATCATCTGCAAACTAACAGATAGACAAAAAGAGTCAATCAGGTAGTTGAGGATATGTTGAGGGCTTATGTCATCTCTTTTCCTAAAAAGTGGGATGAATGCTTGACTCTAGTTGAGTTTTCTTATAACAATAGTTATCAAGAAACCATTTGAGGCTTTATATGGCTTTATATGCCAAGAAATGTAGAACGCCTCTTAACCGGGTTGAAGTGGTGATCGTGGTTATTTTGGACCTGATTTTATCAAGGAAGCTTGAGAGCAAGTTAGTGTTATTCAGAGTCATTTGAAGGTGGCTCATAATCGTCAGAAAACTTATGCGGACAAGCGAAGAAGGCCCTTGCAATTTGAAGTTGGTGATCATGTGTATCTTAAAGTGTCACCCATGAGAGGGGTGCATCGCTTTGGTGTCCGGGGAAAGTTAGCCCCTTGCTATGTTTGACCTTACAAGATTTTGGCCCGGTGTGGTTCTGTTGCCTACCGTATCTAGTTCCCGAATATTTTGTCAGCAGTACATAATGTCTCTCATGTTTCCCAATTAAAGAAGTGTTTACGGGTTCCTAAGGAAGTGGTGGAAATTGAAGGACTCACTCTTCAACCTAATCTTTCTTATATTGAGCATCCTATCAAAATCTTGGATAAAAATGAGAGAGTCACTAGGAACAAAGTGGTGAAATTGTATAAAGTCTAGTGGCAAAATCACTTAGAGGACGAAGCAACTTGGGAGCTGGAGAGTTATATTCTGGAGCATTATCCCCATCTTGTTCCCTGGTGTGCCGAGGTAATAGTAATGTTAAAAGCCCACTCTTACCCTTTTTCCTACACTAGGTACTCACACAAAATCTTGGGATGAGATTTTGTTTAAGGAGGAGAGTTGTAACACCCTCAGTGTTACACCCTAAATTATTTATTAAAATATGTCATGAGCATCATGTTTATGTGTTAATGCATGTGATAAAGTGTGTAGATCAATTTCTGTAACTCAAAACGATCAATAAAAACACTAAACAAAAGTTGACTCGATAGTTCATGCATAACAAGTAGGGCTTAAAACCAATTTTTATTAAGCAAAAATGCTATAGAACATGCGTGTGATACTTAAATAAAGTTTAAAGTGCAAACTTTGTAGATGATAATGAAATACTAGCTATAGAAAAATAATGTTACTAGCTAGTATTTCTAATAGTCTAGAAACAGAACTTGAAAACAAATCTAGCTCAAAAACATAGAAAATTCCCAAGTCCGCCAACAGCTAGACATTGCTATGTTTAGCAAATTATTTTGAGAGATTGGGTTCAGGGGTGGTGTAGTGTTATAGCTCGATTTGGTAGTCTCATATGCTATTTTGAGCATGGTGAAGATGGTTTGGCTCCTAGAGCAACCGTTTAGTCGTGTTGGGCGCTTTAAAATTCATGCGCATCACCTGTCTCGGGTTGGTTGGTGCCGTGTGCGCGGTCACCGTGCAACCTCCCCACGTCGCGCACATGGTCGCGTCTCGCGCGGTCACCCTACGCCGCCACGCTGGGTCGGTCGGACCGCTTGGGCTTGGCCAAGGCCGGCCGCAGCGAGCCGCTGGCCCCACGCCCTGCTGCCCAGCCTCACGCTACCGCCATTGGTGCCGCCGTGGCCTCGCTGTCACTGCCGTCACGTCCGCCCACTGTTGCCTCGCATCGCAATGCTGCCACTACTGTCGTGTCACTCTCGTACCCACTCCCTACTGCCTAGCATCGCGCTGCCCCCTCCCTGGCCCGGTTGGGTGCCATCCGCACATGGCCGTGCACGCCGTCGTCACGCTATTAATGGCGCTGCGGCACGTAGGCCATGGCCAATCGCGAACGCTCACACTCGTCCCATCATGCTTGGACGTAGGTCCCTCGGCCACAACCACTCACGTCCCGCTAAGGCGAGGACAAACCGTGCCCACCTACCGTGCCTTGTTTCTCTCTTTCTCCCTCTGCTTTCCGCCATTGTCGAGTCACGGTCACGGTGAGCCAGAGAGCGAGCACCTCTCATCAATTCCTCATGCCCGCAACTCCGCCTTTACGTCCTCTTGCCGACCACCCACACCCTGCCTTGATTACTGCCAGGCCAAGCTCCAATTTTGGAGCTTTGCTCCCGCCGCCGCACCATTAAGGCCCAGCCCGCTTCACCGTGGCCAGCTTCAACCTCACCATCACCGTGGTGGGTTGGTCTTGCTTGTGCCTAGGTACAAGCGGGGCGTGTGTTTCGGGGTACCTAGCTGGGATACATTGGTTCGCGAATTGTCGTGTGATATGGTACGATTTGGCTATGATCTAGCACCATAGTAAAAACTGGAAGATGAAAGATGGTGAAATGGATTTGATTGCTCAACTCTTGCTTGAAAGTAGAACAGGTGCTTACATAGAATGTTTAGCTAATGAACTAATCATGACTGCTAATAAAACACATACATAAGGATTCAATACTAGTAATGCTTTTCACAAAAAGGAAACCCAGCAAACCATAAATCTTATCATCTCCTTTGGAGTCGGGAAATTATTCCCACTAGTCGGTTAAGTCTTGTGAGTACATTATATACTCAGGGTTTATTTACCCCTGTTGCAGGTGCAGGTTGAGGATTGGCTGTTGTGTGGAGGATTCTTCTAGTGGGCACAAACAGATCCTTGTATCTTATCATTAGATGTTTATTTCAATTCCACTGTTTAAATTCTGCACTCTGAACTTGGTATTGTAATAATGTATTTCCGAAACTGTTGGTGTATGAAATAGACTAAGTATTGTAAACTCGTTCTCATTATTGGATCCTAGATGAAAAACGTGGATTGTTCGAGTTCTCCCTTGGGGTGTGCTCGATGAAACCGTCCGATGTAGCCAACTTTCGGGGTGCTTAGTGTCTGGTGGAAGACGAGCATCTCCGAAGGTGTGTTATTTCGGGCGGTTCTGCCACAATTAGAAGATAATAAACTTTGACATTGCAGCGGAAACATGAAAAAATAATTTATCTACTTTTCAGAAACATTTTACTGTACTCATCTACTCTCTAAAAAATTATCCCGTTGGTTCAAATTTTGATAGACATTTAAACTAGACAAAAAACATCAAAAATTTGCTTCTAAAAATAATAAAACAAAAACTCTACGTTTACTGTTCATTCGGCCCGGCCTGGTGAAATAGTCCATGGCCCATCTCTTTTTCGTATCCGCGCGCGCGGCCCAGCGGCGACTCAACACGGCGCGGGCGCCCGCTCCACCGCGCCCAGGCCGCAACCTAGGCCTGGGTCAGAATCTCCAATCCCGCCTAGGCTGCTTTTCGGCCAGATACGTTCTGAGCCGTCGATCACCATCCGATGATCGGGCGTCATTCTTGCGAGATCAAAACTCCTCCGCCACAGCAGTGCGCCCTAACCCTAGCTCATTCATGTTCTTTCTCCCCCTCTCTTCTCTCTCACCCAGCGGCATCTGAAGCGGCAGCGCAAGGCAATCGAAGGAGGAGGGTGGCGCTGCCGTGGGCCCCCTCGTCGGAGCATGCGCTCCCCTTGTAGGTGAGCGTGCCCTCCGTCGAGTGGCCTTGGGTCGGCACCCTGAGCCCACGTGCCGGTGACCCAACGTCGAGCAGCAGCTCGGCCCATTCTCACCGCTGCGACGATGGGTTTCTTCCTACGCGATGGTGGTGGTGACGCGCGGCGGGGAGTCCGGGAAGGTCCTCCCCTTCTTGGTCCTTACTCTCTTGCAGTTAGGGTTAGGGTTTCGTGTTGAGTTAGGGTTTTGATCCGATTGGCAAATCGAGTCCCCTCCTTCTACTTTCTTGTTCTGATTTACTCCAAAAGCTAGATCTACATCTAGTTAGGCCTCTGATACCATTCATAGTACTAACAGGATCCACTAGCCATAGATCTAGCATGTAGAACTGACATTGGAATGAAATAGTAAACCCTAGAACGTAATCTAGTGCGAGCAAACAGAGAGAGAGATGCGGGTTGGTAAACCATCGGTCGCCTTCGCAGAAGATGAGCTGGCCATCGCGGTGCTTCTCGGTGAGGCGGTGAAGTCCGGCGATGAAAGCGCGGTTGTAGTGGCGGCGGTGCAGAGGCGGCGGTGGCCGGTGGGGGTTCTTCCCGTTGCTGGCAGCGCCCTCTCTCTAGATCGGCTAGGGTTAGGATGTAGGTGGTGTTTCTGGTGGCGCAGGTGAAGCTCGTGCCTTGTGCCCCGGGCCCCACCTCCTTTTTTATGGCGTTGTGCGACGGGGGCCCACTAACCATGGAGCGGTTGGTCGTCCCCAATCAGGACGCGTGGATCAAAGGCCCAATTGATCGTTAGGCCAACCGGTGGAGATCAATCTAACAATAAGTACTCCATGGTGGTTATAGTATTGCCTCTGATCTCGCTTGTTGCATTGATAATCCTCATATCCAATGCAAGCAGAGTAAATTATGCCCAACTGAACATGCCGACGCCCGGTGCTTGGGTCAGTCAGATTCTTCGTCTGGATCTCAAAGGCTGAGGGAGAATCTTGCGGTATGGCCAAAAAGCTCGTGCGCTGGGAAGTCTTCGTCCCAGGCCCATCCGGAGTCGGCCTGGATGCAGCCTTCAAGCCTGGGCAAGTGAGCCTGGTAAGTGCTCCCTCTGTCCTGGTTGGGTTGCGTGCGTAAAAACTAAGTTTCTAGTAAATAGTATTTACGTTTATGACTCTAAATTAATTTATTATAATAATGCATTTCATAATTAATCTAATAATATTTGTTTGATATTATAAATATTTATAATTTTTTATCTATAATTAGTTAAAGTTAATATATTAATATGTGATGTTGTTCCATAATTGTATTTTTTTGGAACGGACGGAGTGCTACTACTTTTTTTTTTGGGACTTGTTTACTTTTTTGTTTACTCGTGCCGCATTCTGAACCTCCCCCCGCTCCCACCGCTCGTGCGCGCGGCTCCCGTCGGCCGGCGCGGACCTGTCCGTGAGATCCACCGAGGAACGGGATCATCCAGCTGCTGCTGAGCTGCATTGCATGCATGCCGGTGTGACGCGACGCGATCGAACAAGGCGAGGACGGATTCCACGTTGGAGCTGCTGCCCCGTGGTGTCTGGTGTGTGCGTGTGACGCCGCCTTGCCGCGGTCGCGAACCGATTCTACTTCTAGAAGGGAACGTCGTTTGAACGAGAGCGACAGTCACTGTTGTTGCCTTTAATTTGACACTACTGCTATCCTCTCCTTCATTGCTCTGCGTCTCGGCTCATGTAAAAGCTGCTTCCTCTCAAGTCTCTCTCTCCCCCACGTCGGTTCCCAAGCCTACTTGTTAGGGATGCGCTTATTGGGCTGCCATACGTCTGTGCTAGGCACTGAGAAAGCTGAAGGGTCACCAGAACCGCTGGATTCTAAATGGATGGCATCGGGAGGGGGGAAAGTCACCCGTGACTTTTATTCCTCAGGTTAGAGAATCCACGCCGGTGTATTCCGTCCCCGGAGCGTGTGGACGTGCCGAAACGGCAAAACGGCGCTGCTTTTTCTTGCCGAACAAATCCTTGCCGAACAAACGCACGGGACGCAGCAATCGGCACGATATACATATACGCCTCCAAGTCCCGCAGCTGGTTTCCCACGGGAGCACGTCGGCGAGAGAGATGCTTGGGCGACGGAGTGCGTGCCTACTGTCCGTGATGCCGAGAGAAAGGCCGGGCCCGTGACCCATCGTGAGGTCGATCGACAGTCGCCTCGCCGGGAGACGCATGGCTGGGCGCGAGCGCGATCCATCCGGAGAGCCACGCAAGGCGAACGGAACGTGTCCTTGCTGGTGTTGCTCGCCCTTTGTTGTAGTAAACCGTGACTGGTGGTGCCTAGCACGCCCGCCCGGCGGCTCCCGATGCTAGGAAGCAGGGGTTCCCCACGGCGTACAGCAGCAACAGCAACAGTGTTGCGGCAGAGTCGCTTTGATAGAAACAAGAAAAAAAAAAGAGGAACAGAGTTGTGGCAGGCAGGCATCCAAAATTCGAGACGAAGATGTGTGCAACAAAGCTCCTATGTCTTTTGGGATGGGAGCGCCCCACGCAAAATGGCGCCTGGCATCTTTAGTTTGCTCCTACGATAGTTTTCGCACGTCCACTAACGGTACCTAAACTAGCCGTCGATCGCTGAGGTTCCGATCCCTCATTATTCTACTAAAATGACCGTCGTTTTGGCCATGTAGACGACGTTGATGGGATTGGGATTGGTTCTTGTTGAGTGAACGGCTGCTGCAGTTTGAGTAGTTGTAGTATCGGCGTGCGTGCCCACCATTTGTCCACTTGGGCCTAAACGGAGGCCTCACCTGACTTAGACGTGCACGTTGCTGAAATATACTCCACGTGGGAGCGTGCGCGCCAGCCTGCAAATTTCACGGTGAGGTACGTGGTTATGGCATTCAAATTCCACTATAATTTGGTTTACAAGATTGATTTATTAACTAGCAGTGTTTTTGGAATATTTGGAGTTAAATTTATTTTTGATTAATTCATGTATACGAAGACTAACTGATGTGCTGCTAAGATACCAGGCTGCTAGGAAATTTGGGTTTAAATTTATTCTTATTTAATTCATGTATATGACGACTAACTGATGTGCCGCTAAGGTATCAGGCTAAGAGAAAGAGAAGATGAGTAAACCAGCAAACTCCATTAATGAAACATGTGGCAATGACCTTACTTGTCGAATTAAAATGATACTATGAAACCACTTATATTTTGACAGAAAGACAATTTTGGAAGAGAGAAATAGTAGTGCACCGCCTTCACCCTTTACCACGGTTGGCTCTAGGAAATCATCCAATGAGCCACTATACTGTTTTAACCACGTTTATAAACCCTGCTCGATATATGTTTGAGTTGAGAATTAGTTTTTTAATGCCTAATTTGGTAATGGAGTCCTTATATAATGGACTTGCACATTGTGCCATGTACCCATTGTAAATGTTTTTGCTTGCTACCCTGTATGGGTATGTTGAAATAAAATCATGCATGGGGCTATTTCTCGTATTGTCATAATGTTAGAAAGGTAACAATACAAGTTTCTAAACTCACAAGAACATATGTGATGTTCCTTCTCTAACGCATTTTTTGCCTTCATCTTAAGTAGGTCCAAATTGCAATCCTGCAATGGCAAGGCGGCGGCAACACTAAGACACGAGAACACGAGCGTAGTGAGGGTGGAGCAAGTTAGAGATGCAAACATGTGAATCTAGGGTTAAGAAGAGCGGTGTTGGTATGGAATTTGTCTTATACAAGAACAAATTAAAATCTCAGTGTATCACTTTATTATGAGGGAATTTAGACATTTGGTATCATCTACCTAGGAGCTTTTTGTGAGAATGACATACACGCTCAAACTTGAATCATCATTGTATTATTTTGTTGGACAACATTATCGTGCGAATAAATCCCTCGGGTCGTCTGCCGAACCCTGCGACCCCTTCCCTCCAAATGCCACTCCCTACCGACCCCGCCTCAGTGATTCTTAGAAAATGACACCTGACAATTTGCGTCCAATCACGCTCCCTCCCCATCCCCACGATCCATCTCCCTCGCGCCTCCGCGCTCGCCCACGCCACCGCCTGCTCTCCCTCCCTGTCGCGAAGCCGCGCCGCCGCTGCAAGCCCGTGCCGAGAAGGAGAAGGCCCGCCGATGGAGCGCCGAGAAGCAGAAGGACCGCCGAGAAGGCCCTCGCTCGACGTCGTCGTTCACACCCACACCGTCGTCCTTGCCCCGCTCCGATCAGCCGAATATCCAAAAGCCACACATATTTATACGGTGAGTATAACATACTTTGTTATTAGGTTTTGTGATAAATTTTTTAAGACACGCAGCATGACCCATGTGACAGGCATTAATATTTACATATATACTCGAACCTGTATACAGGATGGTATGGAGATGCAGCGGAACTTATTCGTGGATTTATTGGCGCACGAAAGAAATGGATATCGGAGATTTCTTCCTACCGATATAAAACATTATCTTAGCCGCATCACGTAAAGGTCTATACAGTAGAGATAGTGAGCCTGCGATGCCGCGCTCTCCGTGACTGTGTTTATTTCACGAACTTTGCTATTTGGATTAAATATCACTTTAACGTTAGTATTTAATTTCATAATATTGTTATCTTATCGTGCGATCTATGTGTTTTTAGTACAAAATTTTACTGTCTCGTAGCAACGTACGGACACGCTACCTAGTATAGATAGAAAGAAGAAGAAAAAAAGAGGAACAGAGCTGTGGCAGGCAGGCATCCAAAATTCGAGACGAAGATGTATGCAACAAAGCTCCTACGTCTTTTGGGATGGGAGCGCCCCACGCAAAATGGCGCCTGGCATCTTTAGTTTGCTCCTACGATAGTTTTGGCACGTCCACTAACGGTACCTAAACTAGCCGTCGATCGCTGAGGTTCCGATCCCTCGTTATTCTACTAGAATGACCGTCGTTTTGCCACAGTCTTGTTTAGTAGGTGAAAATTTTTGGAAAATAATATCGTAGCATTTTCGTTGTTATTTGATAATTAGTGTTTAATCATAGTCTAATTAGATTTAAAAGATTCGTCTCATAAATTTTGTCTAAACTGTGTAATTAGTTTTATTTTTTATTTATATTTAATGCTTCATACATGCGTCCTAAAGATTCGATGTGACGAAAAATCTTAAAAAAAACTTGCAAAATTTTGAAAACTAAACAGGCACCATGTAGACGACGTTGATGGGATTGGGTTTGGTTCTTGTTGAGTGAACGGCTGCTGCAGTTTGAGTAGTAGTAGTATCGGCGTGCGTGCCCACCATTTGTCCACTTGGGCCTAAACGGAGACCTCACCTGACTTAGACGTGCACGTTGCTGAAATATACTCCACGTGGGAGCGTGCGCGCCTCTTTTGAAGCTGTGTCCCAATCCCGAGGAACCGGCCACTCATAGTCGTAGATAGACATGCACCCTATTACAAACGTTACGCCTGGCTCTGACACCTGCGCCGCTCCCTGCGTCCCGCCCCTAGCACCCGCACCCTCCCACGCCCCGTACAGTGACAGCTACCAGCAGCGTCGTGCAACACCCTGATCCATTTTGCAACATTCAGATGAAACATTTGCAACATACGTCCAACACAGATGAAACATTTGAAACATACAGTTGAAACACCATTGCAACATATGCCACATCCCGATCTACTTTTAAAACATCGAGATGCAATACTTACAACATACAAAAGAAGATAAATGAAACACCTGAGACATGCGTCTGAAACACTTGCAGCATACGTGTACAATACACAGATGAAACGTTGGGGATAGACGCTTGCAACCTACATGTACAACCATTGCAACATATGCAGCATTCCGATCTACTTTTACAATATCTGCTTGAAACATACATATGAAACATACATATGAAACAACTAAAACACTTGAAACATGGGCTTGCAACATGTGTAAAAAGCGTCCAGAAACACTTGAAACATAGCATCGCCGCGCGGAGATGACCTACCTGGTGGGCAACTGCGGTGGCGCAGGCTCGCTGGATGGTGTGCGCCCGCACGCCCGCCATGCCCGCCGTTAGCCGAGCGAGAGGAGACGCTGACGGATCTGGGGATGTCACCGCTGGCCAGGGTAGCGGAGGGTCAGTGGCTTGCTTGGATCTCGCCAGGGTGGGGGAGAGGGCCACTAGATCCGCGAGTGTTGGGCGCTCCAGGTGGGTGCGTACACCGAGGTAGGGGGAGGGGCGCCGCCAGGGTGGGGGAGGAGGCTGCCACACATACGAGGCGAGATGGCCGGGGGTGCGAGCGGATGCCTTGTTGGTCGAGGCGGGTGGATTACACAGTGGAAGTAGTGGCTGAGACCGAGCGAGAGAGTAGGGAAATGTTACGGTACTTGGGGGAGTTGCCTGGGCCGGTCCCAGATTCATTAGGCGAAATGTCCGTCCACTGAACGTCTTGACCCTATCATTATCGTAATATAATCACTTTGTTGTTGTTGGCCCCCAAGTTTAATTTTGTCGTCATCGTTTCTCTGTAGTAATTATCTAGTACTATGAGCCTATGACTGAAAACGATATGCTCAAAGCGCTGATTCCCTACACACGCCACCACGTCCCAATGCTACGTACGTCTGCTTGTCGGCCGGAGTAGAAAACAGGGCCTTGTTTGAAACGTAATACTAGAGCACCCAATCAGGATTGATTTTTCACATATACTTTTTTTTAGATCCAGGTTTGATTATATTAATAAGAAGATGAGAGTTTTACGCAAGATGCGCCTACAACCCATTTCTGGAAGACCATTAGAGATTAGGAGAAAATTAATTTATGTACTACTCGACAGCAACAAGAGCACCAATACTGTCGGAAATTTTTGTTCCAGCAGACTTCCACACGAGGGCTTCATCATGTACTCACTCCGCCCTAAAAAATCGATCGTTCTGGGACTCAGCACGCAAACCAACATCGATGGCAAAAGACCCGTATACCCCTACTCGCTCCTTCCCCATCTCGATTTCTCTCTCTTGCGTTTCTCGTCGTCCTCGTCCAGATCCGGAGTTGTCAGCCTCCACCTCGCCACGTCCAGGCCGACCTCTGCATCCAGGCGAGCAGCAGCATGCCTCCACGAGGGGCCCGCCTGGCCTTCATCGGTGGTGGAGCAGAGGATCAAGGGGATGGCTCCCCGCGGCGTCCGGATCGGCGACGGTGTGCTGTCGCGCGGGATCCTCTTTCGTCCTTGACCTCGCTGGCAGCCGCGGGATCCTCGCCCGTCCTTGACCTCGCCGGCAGCCTCACCTTGGGTGTCGCTCCACCTCCTGCCTGCCTCACCCACGCTGTCGGTGTTTCGAGTTGCCACCGGCTAATAAATTTCTAATATTGCGCGTCTGGCCCGGATGGTGTGCTAAGAGGACACGAGGTTTATACTGGTTCGGACAGAATGTCCCTACGACCAGTTCATTGCTGCTGCTCGCGTTACTGGCACTGAAAGTTCATAGTAGGGGTTACAAACGTTCGAGAGAGGGACAGGTCCCAAGTCTCTGGTGAGAGGAGCGAGTGGGTGCCGAGGGCTCGGTCACTTCTCGGCTGTGTGCTTGTGTGTTCTAATTGGTTCAGGATTCGAGTCCCAATCGGTGTGATGTGCTGCGATGCCAAAAAGGTCCGATGCCCCTTGTGGGACGCCTTGCTTTCCCTTTTATAGCCCAAGGGAAAGCACGGGTTACACTGGAGGAAGAGAAGAGAACAAGAGGAAGGAGTCCTTCAAGACCGCCGGGTCTTCTTCTCCTCTATGCGGGTCCCGCTGACCCTACAGACGTCAACAGGGACAGCTTCTCATCGCGGCCCTATCCGTCACTAGCGCTATGTGCATGCGTCGTCTGCCGATCATGGCACTCCACTCCATTCTAGCGGACATCATGGCGAACTGACGCTCCCGTCAGTGTTCATACGGGTGTTAGGCAGAACAGCACCGGTACGTCCGACGCTGTTCCTGACGTGAACCCCTAGGTATGGCCTATCGTGGGACGCGGGCTACATCGAGGCGTGCCAGTCTCTACCCTAGCGTCAGAGCTTTGACCCAGACCATACGCTTGGACCTGGAGTGGTTGGCGGTGGTATGAGTCTCCGTCGGGCAAGACAGAGCCCCCGGCCTCGGGGTCGGGCGAGGCAGAGTTCCTCCTCAGAGGCCGAGCGAGACAGAGCGCAAACCCAAGGCTCGGGTGAGGCGGAGCCCAAACCCAAGGCTCGGGCGAGGCAGAGCCAGCCCTTATAGGTCAGGCGAGGCGGAGCCCACGGCCTTGGTGTCGGGCGAGACGGAGCCGGCACCAGAGGTCGGGCAAGGTGGAGTCTGTCCTCAGGGGTCGGGCGAGGCGGAGCCAGCCCTTAGAGGTCGGGCGAGGTTGATCCCGCGGCCTCGGTGTCGGGCGAGACGGAGCCTGCCCCCAGAGGTCGGGCGAGGTGGAGTCTGCCCTTAGGGGTCGGGCAAGGCGGAGCTAGCCCTCAGAGGTCGGGCGAGGTGGAGTCCACCCTTAGGAGTCAGGCGAGGCGGAGCCCGCGGCCTCGGTGTCGGGCAAGACGGAGCCCGTCCCTAGAGGTCGGGCAAGGCGGAGTCCGCCCTCAGGGGTCGGGCGAGGCGGAACCAGCCCTCAGAGGTTGGGCGAGGTGGAGCCCGCAGCCTCGGTGTCAGGTGAGGCGGAGCCCACGGCCTCAGTGTCGGGCAAGGCGGAGTTAACCCTCAAGGGCCGGGCGAGGCAGAGCCTGCGGCCTCGGTGTCAGGCAAGGCGGAGCCAGCCCTCAGGGGTCGGGCAAGGCGGAGCCCGTGGCCTCGGTGTTGGGCGAGGCAGAGCCAACTATAACAGAATCGGCCAATTTATAAGAGCACAAGTGCAATGGCAGCCCGCAAGCGGTCGCATTGTCATACTTGAACCCATATAAACCCGGTAGTTTGTCAAGTACCACGACGGGTCTCGATTAACCATCAAGATACAACCAAGATCGTACATGATTCAACATACATATCACATGTTATATAAGGGTCGCAAATACAGTTCATTCATTAGAGTACGAATTAAGGTTATTACAAACCAAGTTCGGTAAAAAGTAGCGGAAGCAAATTAAAGTTTGAAACTAACATTTGCCATCATAGTCCAATTACATAGTGCCAGTTCGTGATCACACTCCCACAAAAGCATATAAGAGGATTAATAAGAGATGTATGCCCAGGGCTCATTCCTCGTCCATGGCGGGACAGAAGCAGTTCTTGTAATAGCCGTGATAAACTGTACCATTTATAACAATGGGAATAAAATCCTGAGTACGAGAAGGTACTGTTATCTTTTATTTGCTTTTTACTGAGTAGGTGGATAACTCTTCAAAATGAGTTTTACTTACATTTAGCAAATTAGTTTTTGGTCATGCACGACATGACCATATGGTTACAACAAGTTATCCATTCATAGAACAAGGGCGAGAGAAGCATGTTTATGCACAAGCAACAATCATGATGTATGGTCGTCCTATTTATCCTCACGAAATTGCTAGCCTAAAGTGGCAATCACGTTCTATGTCGGTGGCATAACACGTACTCTCTCGATATATAGCTAGTCGTTAGCTACATTCAATCTATGCATTCCTTGTTAGCGTACCTGTAGAAGGATTTTATTTCAGCCCAACCCCACAATTATATATGCCGAAATGAAAGTCTAGGCTCTAGGTTAAAAGCTAAATACTTCCATATATATATATCCACATATATATACTTTCATATCAAAGCTACCCAAAAGTAAATACGTCTATACATACATATAGAATATGCATATATAGCCGTACCAAAGCTAACCCATAATTAAATACTTCCGTATATATATGAGATATATATACTTAAATATCAAAACTACCTCTCCCCTTTGACTGCATGCTCACATCTTGCGGTCATGCCACTCACCAACTTACCTGGGCGTAGAGGTATATTGATCAATACATTACCATTCAAGCGAATGGCATCCATACAATAGCACGTCATATGGACGTCGAAATAAAAATTACAATAAAGTAATTCCCCCATAGTTAGTATTAGTTTACTTATTGCTACCTAAAGGTCCTTAATTGGGCTTAACTGTAGGTTGTCGCTAGCATAGTTTTGTAAATTAGTTTTAACAATTTGCCTATAGCTAAAGTTTTAGTCAAAATAAGCTTTTTAAAACCAAACCTTTACTTTTAAAACTATGTACATGATAATATTATGCTTTATCTTGCTCCGATACCAGCTGTGACAGAACCGCCCAATTTATACAAGATCAATTACGACTGTCCCCGTTAAACACGTTGACACGCACATACTCTCACTTATATAAACCCGGTAGTCCACCGAGTGTCACGAAGGACCTCGGTAAATCAAATTCACAACCAAGATCGCGTGATTAAGCAAATACACATCACATACATATAGTTGCAGCAGAAATAATATTAAAAATGGGTTCACAAATAATAGTACAAGTTTGAGTTTCAAAACCGGTTAAGGGAAAACAACATAGCTTTCAAATGATTACATTAATATAAGTTCCAAATACATTGCTAGCATAAGTGACATCCTCCGACAAAAGTACATAGCTGAGAAATAAATATAGAGTCATCGAGCCCACCGACGGTTAGCCACCATCTTCAGCAGGCCAAGAACTTCACCTGCAACATGGTGGGATAAACCCTGAGTACTCGAATGTACTCAGCTAAACTTACCCGTCATAAAACAGAAATAAAATGACTACAAGGATCATGCAAGGCTTTATAAGTAGAGCGAGCTTGACAATATTTTGCATAAAAAGCCACTAATTCAGCTATACATTTTATAATTCGATCATCAAGTTAATTATAGCTATTCATCTCTAGATTTACAACTAACCTGTGCCAAATATGTGGTATATCATTTAGTAGCATAATAATAGTAACCATAGCCGGTGTAATAATTACATGTTTATCCGAACCATCATATTCCATAACACAGTTACTATGAAATTGGTACTAGCCCAGTTTCTCACTGTTCGGGAGAGACGGCGATTCGAATCGATTTCAACCAGCTAGAAATTTATTCCTAACACAAACCTAGACCAGATCAATAGTCACCTTTGGTACAACTCAGGTCCACATTTCGCGGGTTCACCCAGCGCCGCACAATCAGGAACAACCAGTTGCCAGGACATTTAGGCCTGGTCTGCCCTTGGGCTCACCTCTCGCTCCCCGCACATCCTTACTACCGTCCAGAGTGCGCACTCTAATAGAGCGGGGCTCGGCCTGAGTTGAGCTACTCGGCTTCGCGATCGGAATAAGTTATTCGGCCAGCTAAGTGATAGGCATGCGTTCAATCTTGTCAGAAGCGCCCAACAATGGTATGGTCCTTAATCGGCACAGACGGAATCACATGAGTCAACCTACACATAGACTCCGCTCGGCCTCCATTTACATTACTCCATGGTTCTTTTCCACGATAGCAAATATAGCCAACCGTGATTTGGTATCCACCTATATCTCGTAGGTGACAGGAAATCACGTGACTTCTACCGGTCTAAGCATGGCTAAGCATATATTCGATCTTGGACCTACACAGGGTTAAAGGTATATGTAACTAAACAAGGTAGTTCTATGCATCAAGTGTTTTCAATCAACTCTTATAACCTAATGCATCAAACATAAAGAACTCAAGTGATATTTTTGTAAAATCTAGGAGACTTAGAATGCTCCAGGGCTTTCCTGTGATCCAACACTAGGTCAATGTTTGTTAGATGACACTCGCTTGGCGAGCATCTCCCATCTCGGCACTTGCTTAGTCCTTCCATCTTTGGAATAGGTCCACCATACACCGTATTCGGGTTCGGCTCCAACATCACGTCCTTCACGTGGTTCATCTAGCGTACCTAGATGAGATGCAAGATGCAAGTGCATGAATATGAAGAATGGTAATATGAGATGCATCACATAATAGCATTCAAGGCAACATAAGATCATGCAAGACATAGGCACCTAGAGTTATTTAACTAAACATCACACAACCTATTATAGAGGGATAGCAAGCATATTAGGCATGGCGCACAAGTGAACTTAAGTTCAGATATTATACACATGCATCGATCAAGAACTAACCAACATGTTTAGCCAAAATAAGAGCAAGCTAAAGCAATCACCTAGCACATGTATAGAAATCTAGACAGCAGCACAGCAGTCACTTATTTTAACCATAACTGGAGATATAAGCATCCAACAAGGGTGACCCTAGACTTTCTAGAAAGATAATAAAATTATCTAAAACTTGGTTATTCATTCCAAAAGCTAATTCATAGGTTAACATGATTAAATATGCCAATATTTTAGGTCTGTACCGATAAGGACAAAAAACTGACATTAACTTCAAAAATGTATAACTGGAGTTCTAATCATCCAACAAGCATGATACTTAACTTTATAGAAAGATTATTAAGTTATCTACAACTTTCTTATTATCATCTTTAGGTGATTCAACAGTTATTTGGCCTTAAATACACAAAGTAACAATTCTGTCCAAAACATGGACAGAATCTGACATGCAAATTCAGACAGCAATAAGTTGAGTTCTAGCTTTCACAACAAGGTGGTTAAAGACTTTTTAGAAATCTTAGTAAACCATGCACAACTTTGTTATAAACACCACAAGCTAATTTCAAAGTTAACCAGATCAAACATCACAAAAGAAGACATCTCTGTCCAGATTAGGACATAATATGTCACTCTATTTTACAAGTAACTATAGATTTAGACCACCAAAAGGGGTGATCTTTAACAATTTGGAAAGCTCAGGAAAATCACTACACTTCTTTTATTATCTCCAAGACATGATTCAAAGCTTAGCTAAGTCAAACAACACAATCGTTCAGATCTGTATAGAAAACATGCAAAACCTGACAAGGAAATTATAAAATGTTTAGCTCCTAAATTATCAGGCCTATGATCATGAAAATTTAACACAAGCTAGATTATGAAGTTACCTACAACTTTGGTATTCACCATATTTACATAAAACATCATTTGCATCACGAAACTAATTGCACAACCAAAATTATACCTACAGTCTAGACAGCTGAGGCATACCACATTCATCTCTTATTTAGTTGCTACAAACTAACATGTTCTTGACATATATGCTACTCTAAACAGCTTATGACCATATTCAAACAATCATAGCACATACTAATAGCTATGAGAAGCATCATAGGACAATAACTACATAGATCTATTAGCAAACTTTCATCCTCTATATATATAATGCAATATATATGCTATTTTTAGTGCCATATGAGAACAACTAGTTTGAGGCTGAGATTTTTATGAGAGGAAGATGTTATCAAAATATAGCTACTATACAAATTTCACATGCTCAGATTTTATAATTTAATTACTACAAAAAGGACAAATGGCTATCGTAAGAAATCATGTAAGAGTAAGATAAATCTAAATATCATCATTTTCTATAAACACATAGCCAATATCATACAAAGGTAATGGAACCAACTTTTCCATTTTTACATGTTCATAAAAATTATAACTTATTTAAAACCATTTATCAAGCAATAAATAAGTAAAATCAATAAATCAAACATACTACATTCAATGACCATGAAATTTTTACCGGCACACACATAGCATCAGGAGCCTACCATAAAAATTCCACAACAATTGGAGCACCACAACTTTAATCTTGTTTTGCTTGATTATTCTCATATCTAAAGTTGTGGTGCTCTAATTGATGTGAAAATTTTATGGTAGGCTCCTCATGCTTTGTGTGTGCTGCGGTAAATATTTCATGGTTATTGGATACAGTATGATTGATTTATTGATTTAACTTATTTATTGCTTGATAAATTGTTTTAAATAAGTTATAATTTTTATGAAGATGTAAAAATGGAAAAGGTGGTTCCATTACCTTTGTATGATATTGTGCTACCATAATAACATATAATATGGCTATGTGTTTATAGAAAATGATGATCTTTAGATTTATCTTTCTTTTACATGATTTCTTACAATAGTAATTTGTCCTTTTTGTAGTAATTAAATTATAAAATCTGAGCATGTGAAATTTATACAGTGACCATATTTTGATAACATCTTCCTCTCATAAAAATCTCAGCCTCAAACTAGTTGTTCTCATATGGCACTAAAAATAGCATATATATTGCATTATATACATAGAGGATGAAAGTTTGCTAATAGATCTTTGTAGTTATTGTCCTATGATGCTTCTAATAGCCATTGTATGTGCTATGATTGTTTGAATATGGTCACAAGCTGTTTAGAGTAGCATGTATGTCAACAACATGTTAGTTTGTAGCAACTAAATAAGAGATGAATGTGGTATGCCTTTGCTGTCTAGACTACAGGTACAATTTTGGTTGTGCAATTAGTTTCGTGATGCAAATGATGTTTTATGTAAATATGGTGAATACCAAAGTTGTAGATAACTTCATAATATAGCTTGTGTTAAATTTTCATTATCATAGGACTGATAATCTAGGAGCTATAGATTTTATAGTTTCCCTGTTAGGTTTTGCATGTTTTCTGTACAGATCTGAATGATTGTGTTGTTTGACTTAGCTAAGATTTGAATCATGTCTTGGAGATAATAGAAGAAGTGTAGTGCTTTTCATGAGATTTCCAAATTGTTAAATATCATCCCTTTTTGGTGGTCTAAATCTCTAGTTATGAGCTTCTAAAATAGAGTGATAGATTCTTTCATAATCTGGATAGAGATGTCTTCTTTGTGATGTTTAACCTGGTTAACTTTGGAATTAGCTTGAGATGTTTATAACAAAGTTGTGCATGGTTTACCAAGATTTCTAAAAAGTCTATAACCACCTTGTTGTGAAAGCTAGAACTCAACTTATTGATGTCTGAATTTGCATGTTAGATTTTGTCCAAGTTTTGGATATAATTGTTGCTTTATGTGTTTAAGGCCAAATAACTGTTGATTCACCTAAAGATGATAATAAGAAAGTTGTAGATAACTTAATAAGATTTCTATAAAGTTAAGGATCATTCTTGTCGGATGATTAGAACTCTAGTTATACATTTTTGAACTTAATGTCAATTTTCTGTCCTTATCGGTACAGACTTGAGATATTGGCATATTTGATCATGTTAACCTATGAATTAGCTTTTCGAATGAATAACAAAGTTTTAAATAATTTCATTATATTTCTAGAAAGTCTAGGTTCACCCTTGTTGGATGCTTATATCTCTAGTTATGGATAAAACAAGTAACTGCTGTGATGCTGTCTAGATTTCTATACATGTGCTAGGTGATTGCTTTAGCTTGCTCTTGTGTTTGGCTCAACATGTTGGTTAGTTCTTGATTGATGCATGTGTGCAATATCTGAACTTAAGTTCACTTATGTGCCATGCCTAATATGCTTGCTATCCCTCTATAATTGGTTGTGTGATGTTTAGTTAAATAACTCTAGGTGCCTATGTCTTGCATGATCTTATGTTGCCTTGAATGCTATTATGTGATGCATCTCATATTACCATTCTTCATATTCATGCACTTGCATCTTGCATCTCATCTAGGTACGCTAGATGAACCACGTGAAGGATGTGATGTTGGAGCCAAACCCGAAGATGGTGTATGGTGGATCTATTCCAAAGATGAAAGGACTAAACAAGTGCCGAGATGGGAGGTGCTCACCAAGAGAGTGTCATCTAACAAACACTGACCTAGTGTTGGATCACAGGCAAGCCCCGGAGCATTCTAAGTCTTTTATGTTTTACAAAAATATCACTTGAGTCCTTTATTTTTGATGCATTAGGTTATAAGAGTTGATTGGAAACACTTGATGCATAGAACTACCTTGTCTAGTTACATATACCTTTAACCCTGTCTAGGTTCAGGATCGAATATATGCTTAGCCATGCTTAGACCAAATAGAAGTCGGGTGATTTCCTGTCACCTACGAGATATAGGTGGATACAAAAGCACAGTTGACTATATTTGCTATCGTGGAAAAGAACCAAGGAGTAATGTAAATGGAGGCCGGGCGGAATCTATGTGTAGGTTGACTCATATGATTCCATCTGTGCCGATTAAGGACTGTACCAATGTTGGGCGCTTCTGATAAGATTGAACGCATGCCAATCACTTAGCTGGCCGAATAACTCGTTCCGACCGCGAAGCCGAGTAGCTCAACGCAGGCCAGGCCCCGCTCTGTTAGAGTGCGCAATCTGGACGGTAGTAAGGATGTGCGGGGAGCCAGACATGAGCCCAAGGGCAGGCCGAGCCTAAATGTCCTGGTAGCTGGTTGTCTCTGATTGTGCAGCGCTAGGCAAACCTGTCAAATGTGGACCTAAGTTGTACCAAAGGTGACCGTTGATTTTGTCTGTCTGAGTTTGTGTTAGGAATAAATTCTCAGCTGGTTAAAATCGATTCGAATCGCCATCTCTCCCGGACAGTGGGAAACTTGGCTAGTACCAACATCGTAGTAACTGTGTTATGGAATATGATGGTTTGGATGAATATGGAATTATTACACCAGCTATGGTTACTATTGTTATGCTACTAAATGATATAGCACATATTTGGCACAGGTTAGTTGCAAATCTAGAGATGAATAGCTATAATTAACTTGATGATCGAATTATAAAATGTATAGCTGAATTAGTGGCTTTTTATGCAAAATGTTGTCAAGCTAGCTCCACTTATAAAGCCATGCATGATCCTTGTAGTCATTTTATTACTGGTTTATGACGGGTAAGTATAGCTAAGTATATTCGAGTACTCAGGGTTTATCCCACCATTTTGCAGGTGACGTTCTTGGCCTGCTGAAGATGGTGGCTAACCGTCGGTGGGCTCGGTGACTCTATATTTATTTCTCAGCTATATGCTTTTGTCGGAGGATGTCACTTATGCTAGCAATGTATTTGGAACTTATATTAATGTAATTATTTGAAAGCTCTGTTATTTTCCCTTAACCGGTTTTGAAACCCAAACTTGTACTATTATTTTTGAACCCATTTATAATATTATTTCCGCTGTAACTATGTGTATATGATGTGTATTTGCTTAATCATAAGATCTTCATTGTGAAGTTGATTTACCGAGGTCCTTCGTGACACTCGATGGACTACCGGTTTTATATAAGTAAGAGTATGTGCGTGTCAACGTGTTTAACGGGGACAGTCGTACTTGATACTGTATAAATTGAGCGGTTCTGTCACATCAACCCTCTGGGGGTCGGGTTAGGCGGAGTTTGTGCACCTAGGGTCGGTTGGAGCTGTAGTCGCGCTCTTGACTGCTCGGACAAATCAATGTTGATGGTTATTAGCTCCTCTTTGGGTACCCTAGTATTAGTCCTTAACAGTAGCCCTCGAGCCTGCGGAGGAGTAGAATACTCCTTCGGAGGCTTTTTTGAATGGGAGGACTCTGAAGGCCTTGGTGTTCTTTTGTCGCCCATAGTGTGACCTGGGAATGGTGATTCCCTTTCCTCGAGCCCCCTCCCATAGCAGGGGCCGAGTTGAGGATATGTTCATCTTTGCAATTGTCTTACCTCAAGCGTTTTTTTGATAAAAACGGAGGGGCTGAGCCATGCCATGATTTTCCTCTAAGGACGAATCATGGCATCCGGTGAGCTGTTTAATGTGCTAGTCTGAGTGGGGTCCCCAGCATCCCGTTCATGGGAATCCGGCTTGGGTCAGTTTGGTGATCGACTCTAGATTCTTAGCGGTCGATCTGTATAGTTCTTGGGTCCGTTCGACCAGTCCCGAGGGCCCTCTGCCTTTCTTTCGAGGAAACAATCATGGATCGTATCCGGCCGAGACTCGAATGTGGGCTGGGATGCCTGCGGTGCTGAAAGGTCCTAATGGCTAGAGGGGGGTCAATAGTCTATTAAAAATTTCTACAACAACACTTAGCAAATCGGTTAGACAATTATAAGGCGAAGCAAGTGTTGCGCTAGCCTACTAAAATTGCAAGCCACCTACCACAATTCTAGTTTCTATAGTCTCTATCCACACAATGGCCATGTCACTACACTAAGTTAGTGTGCTCTCAAAGGCTAACTAAAAAGCCACACTAACCAAACTAACAAGCTCTCACGACTAGCTACACTAAAGAGCTTGACAACTAGTTTGCGGTAATGTAAAGAGATATAGCAAGATGGTTATACTGCCGAGTCAAGGAATGAACCAATCAATCACAAGAATGAATACCAATGAAGACCAATCACCTTGGAATTAAATGATGACACAATCATTTTTACCGAGGTTCACTTGCTTGCCGGTAAGCTAGTCCTCGTTGTGGCGATTCACTCACTTGGAGATTCACGCGTTAATTGGCATCACACACCAAACCCTCAATAGGGTGCCGCACAACCAACATAAGATGAGGATCGTACAAGCCATGAGCAATTTACTAGAGTACCTTTTGGCTCTCCACTAGGGAAAGGTCAAGAACCCCTCACAATCACCACAATCGGAGCCGAAAGATAATCACCAACCTCCGCTCAACGATCCTCGCTGCTCCAAGCCATCTAGGTGGCGCCAACCACCAAGAGTAATAAGAGAACCCCGCAGCGAAACACAAACACCAAGTGCCTCTAGATGCAAACACTCAAGCAATGCAATTGGATTCACTCCCAATCTCACAAAGATGATGAATCAATGATGGAGATGAGTGGGAGGGCTTTAGCTAAGCTCACAAGGTTGCTATGTCAATGCAAATGGCCAAGAGAGAGAGCTAGAGCCGGCCTACATGCCTTTAAATAGAGTCCCCAATGAATAGAGCCATTGGGCTCACAGAGCAGCCCACTGTGCACCGACTGGACGCGCCGGTCATACTGACCGGACTTAGGACCCCAGCATTTGGTTCGTGGATGTCTGCCACATGTCCCCTCCTTTGATTTTCCACTGTGCGATCTCAATGGACAAATTACAGTGTCTTTCGTGATTAAGTGGTGATCGAACGCGCTGCTCAGAGATGACCGGATGCACCCCGCCTGGAGTCCGGTCACTTCCAGTAAGCATCTAGAGACGAATTTTTGCGACCGGACGCGTCCAGTCACCCCTGACCGGACTCACCCAGCGTCCGATCAACACATAGACCAAACCCCCGAGTGCCATGTCATTAGCACCGGATGCGCCAGAGTAGCGTTCGGTCGGTTTTATCAGCCAGCGTCCTGTGCAACTCAAAGAGACCCTAGAGAGCTCTATCAGCGACTAGACGCGTCCGGACACACATGACCGGACTTGCTCAGAGTCCGGTCAGTCTTTGCTAACTGACCGACGCCTAGGTTTAGCCACCGGACATGTCCGGTACCACGAGGACAGCGTCCGGTGCACTCTGTGAAACCCTGTCTTTTATGTATAGGGCGTCGGTGGCAATGTCGGACTATCTGTCGGACTGTACGAGTGGACACTCCTCCAGTGAAGTTTTGAACCCTTGCTCCCAAGTGCTAAACATAATGTGTATCACCTTTGTGCATGTGTGTTAGCATATTTTCACAAACATTTTCAAGGGTGTTAGCACTCCACTAGATCCTAAATGCATATGCAATGAGTTAGAGCATCTAGTGGCACTTTGATAACCGCATTTCAATATGGGTTTCACCCCTCTTAATAGTACGGCTATCGATCCTAAATGTGATCACACTCTCTAAGTGTATCGATCACTAAACTAAAAAAGCTCCTATCAAGTTTCACCTTTGCCTTGAGCTTTTTGTTTTTCTCTTACTTCTCTTCCAAGTCCAAGCACTTGATCATCACCATGCCATCATCATCATCATGTCATGATCTTCATTTGCTTCATCACTTGGAGTAGTGCTACCTATCTCATAATCACTTTGATAAACTAGGTTAGCACTAAGGGTTTCATCAATTCACCAAAACCAAACTATAGTTTTCAAGCGCTCGTGCGCCTAGGTGCTGGCCGCTAGCGGGCCCATCCCTTTCCACCCCTCACTTCAAAAAGGTGCCCGGAGCGGTTGTCAAACCCGTCGGTGGGCTAACCTTCAAACTCCTAGGCCTAGACAGGCCACAGTAGAGTTTTTAGCTCCCTATCCCTTACCTGTGATGGGTCATGGCCCATCCAGAGAGGCGAAATGTCCGGTGAGTTTTCTGAGGGAACAGACGGAGATTGCATGCGCACGTCCCGTAATGAGACATGGTGGCAGATCATGGTACGCGCGGAGATCTAGGCGGGCGGTTGGTTTCCTCGCACCCGTCACCCATATAAAACCAAAGGGTTCACCCCTAGGGTTCCATACCTTGCATCCTTGCCTCCGCAGCCACGATCGCCACCGCCCATCACTTAGGTTTCCTGCCTCCGCATCCCCATCGCCGTCGAGCTCGCATCCATCCACCCCCACCTCCAATGGATCTGTGGTGCCGCTCCGACATTACCTTCTATCGCATGGAAGGCCTCGTCCATCATGGTCTTCTCTGCGCGTGGACCTCAACCGAGGAGTGGTTGCTGCCCGGCGAGGAGGATCTACCGTCACCGCCCGATGGCTATGTGGTGTCGTTCACCTACTTCCATGAGCATGGGTTCATGACCCCTGCCCACAAATTTCTTCGGGGGCTGCTGCATTATTACAAGATCAAGCTATAGCATCTCAACCCCAACAGGATCCATCACATGGCGACATTCGTCGCCCTATGCGAGGGGTTCCTAGAGATTAGCCCCCACTTTGATCTGTGGAGGTACTTCTTTGCTATCACCCTCTAGAAGAAGCGGGAGAAGAGCAGCAGGCAGGAGCTGCATATGCCAATGGGGTGCGCCAGCATCCAGCTTTGGAACAATCGGGTCAGTGAGTACCCACCCATGTGGCTCTCGACGTCCAACAATAGGTGGCACTCATAGTGGTTCTACCTCAAGAACACAGCCACCACCCCTCTGCCAGAGTTCACTGGGCGTCTGATCGAAGAGGCCCCGAAGTCGTGGAGGAAGTGGGGCATCCTAGAGAAGGACAAGAAGAAGATTTGGGACCACATCGTCGCCATCCACATCCTCAAGGAGAATGGCCTGAAGGGGTTGGGCATCATCGGGGCCTACCACGCAAGGAGGGTGGCGCCGTTGATGATGCGACACTTGCCTCGATGGCTCGAGTGTCGCGCTCGGTGAGCTCACTAACGGGCATGTCTGAGCGGAATTCAGGTCTATCATCCGCTGATAGGGTCAGCATAGCCCTCATGTGGCATTCCACTGCTCCTTAACCTGCCTCCCGGCAGATGCCCGTGTCACTTTGAAGAGCGACTCAGGTGGCCCGCTGGCCTCTCCTCGATGGAGATTCTGTGGGCTTGGCTCGAGGTTAGGATCGAATGAGAAAGGTCTAGATGTCCCTATCCGCTTCTGAGCAGGGTTGGGCAAGGCCTCTAGGGCTCATCTACGTTTTTCTCCCCTGGCTCTATTTCACACGAGGCGGCCTCGAGGCGTTCGCGGGCCGGCCTTCAAACCTCGGTCGGTCGCCGCTCATATCAAATGAGACGACTACCGCTTCGTGACGCGACGTGAAGCATTGTGATGCAGCAATTGCATATGCAATGCTTGGATGTATGGAACGAATGTATGGATCAATGGATGAATGAATGAATATATGAATGCATGCTTGAGAATGGATGAATGAATGATCATGCAATGGAAAAGAAAAGTGGGGGTCAGTAAAGTTACCTCGATGGCTCGAGTGACGGGTTCGGAGATCTCTTACCGGATATGTCCGTGTGGGGTCTGGGTCCGACGTTCGTGATGGAGCTGGCATAACCTACAAGAGGCATCCCACTTCTCCATACCCGTCTCTCGGCAGTGGCCTGAGCCGTCCGACCAACCTAGGTGACCTACCGGCCTCTCCTCGATGGAGATTCTGCTGGTAGGTCCCTCCAAATCCTTCCAGGGAAGGTGGAGGCTAAAGCTCGAGGTGTGGGGACAAAAACTCTGACCACGCATGTGAGCAGAAACACCATAGCTGTTGGGGCATAGGTTTCTAGTGGTCCGACCAGTTTTACTCAGAGTTTGTTTCCGCACACCTTGCCTTTAGATTTTAGCGCAAGAAATGGGTCGGGCATCGAGAATGTCTACCGAATAGACACTCTTGCCAGCCCTCGAGCGAGACCCGACCCCTTGCCATTGCTGGAGGGCGACTTCGATTCTCCCCCGAGGAGGTCATGGAAACACTCCGCAACATATTCGGTCATCCCTACGAACTCGTCGTTCGTGGGGGATGGGGGCATGCGCTGCGCCACAGGGAGGCCATCGGTCTCTGCGGCATTGCAGAGACCGAACGGGAGCGCTGTCCGGGCGCTCTAGATGAGGTATTTCGGAGAGAGCAGCTCCCCTCCGGCAAGCTGCGCCATGACGTTGGCGAACAAGAAGGTGAGGTGGCGTAGGTCCTCCCGGGACGGTTGGGGTCCCAGGAAGGCGCCAAGCTGACACTCTAACCTCCCGCGGTCGAAGTCGAAGAGTCGGTCGCTTCCGAGGGCGTGGGCCTCCGGTGCGTGTAGCTACAGCTCCTCAAGTGCCTCAGCGATCGTGTTGAGGCCGGTGGAGTGGAGAGGTCGGACAGCGGCGGGAGGCATGGCCAACTCTCCCTTCGTCGTGACGATGAAGTTCAGGTCCCTGAAGCGCACTACGCACCCGGGACCTAGCTGAGGTTGTGACTAGCCATCCGAGGCTTGGTGTTGATGTTGAGACGCGCAAAAGGCCCTTACCTGGTGTGCCAACTGTCGGTGTTTCGAGTTGTCACTGGCTAGTAAATTTCTAATATTGCGCGTCTATCCTGGATGGTGTGCTAAGAGGACACGAGATTTATACTGGTTCGGGCAGAATGTCTCTACGTCCAGTTCGTTGCTGCTGCTCATGTTACTAGCACTGAAAATTCGTAGTAGGGGTTACAAATAGTCGAGAGAGGGACAGGTCCTAAGTCTTTGGTGAGAGGAGCGAATGGGTGCCGAGGGCTCGGTCGCTTCTCGGCTATGTACTTGTGTGTTATAATTAGTTCAGGGTTCGAGTCCCAATCGGTGTGATGGGCTGCGATGCCAAAAAGGTCCAATGCCCCTTGTGGGACGCCCTGCTTTCCCTTTTATAGGCCAAGGAAAAGCATGGGTTACAGTGGAGGAAGAGAAGAGAACGAGAGGAATGATTCATTCAGGATCGCCAAGTCCTTCTTCTCCTCTATGCGGGTCCCGCCGCGACCCTATCTAATAGGGACATCTTCGCCGCGCCCTATATTCATCACTTTGGCGCCATGTGCGTGCATCGTCTGCCGGTCATGGCGCTCCACTCTGTCCTGGCGGACGTCGTGGCGCCCACGCGCCGTCGTTGTTCATGACGGGGTTAAGCGTAGCAGACACCAGACGCCTGATTCGACGCGTGAACCCCTGTGTATGGCCTATCGTGGGGCGTGGCTACATCGAGGCGCGCGCTCCTCACCGGTGTGTCGAGCTTTGACCTGACCCATACGCTTGGACCTGGAGTGGTTGGTGGCGGTATGGGTCTCCGTCGGGCGAGACGGAGCCCCCGGCCTTGGGGTCGGGCGAGGCGGAGTTCCTCCCAAGAGGCCGGGCGAGGCGGAGCGCAAACCCAAGGCTTGGGCGAGGCGGAGCCCAAACCCAAGGGTCAGGTGAGGCGGAGCCAGCCCTTAGAGGTTGGGCGGCGTGAGCCAGCGTGTATAGTGTGTCGTGGGGCGCGGAATCCACCTCGGGGTCGTGCGGGCTCTACCCAGCTCTCGAGAGGTCAGGCGAGGCCAGACCTCATGGCCCGTGTCGGCGTGGACGGTCGGGTGGTTGGTGGCGCGGAGCTCGCCCCTGGGAGGAGGAGCCCCTCGAGGTCGAGCGAGGCGGAGCCCGCGGCCTCGGTGTTGGGCGAGACGGAGCCCGCCCCCAGAGGTCGGGTGAGGCGGAGTCCGCCCTCAGGGGTTGGGCAAGGCGGTGCCAGCCCTCAGAGGTCGTGCGAGGCAGAGCCCGCGGCCTCGGTGTCGGGCAAGGCGGAGCCCGCGGCCTCGGTGTCAGGCGAGGCGGAGCCAACCCGCAGGGGTCGGGCGAGGCGGAGTTTGCGCACCTAGGGGTCGGTTGGAGTTGTAGTCGCGCTCTTGACTGCTCGAACGAATCAATGTTGATGATTATTAGCTCCTCTTCGGGTACCCTAGTATCGGTCCCCGACACACGCGCGCGACGAGAAGAGAAGAAGGGGGCTACCGGCGGAAGAGGAGGAAGGCCGCGGCCACGAGCCTCACCAGCAGCAACCCGCTCTGCTCCTGCCTCGACGCCGGCAGGGCCGGATGCGGTGGGTGGTTGAAAGCTCTAGTTTGGTTTTGGTTAATTGATGAAACCCTAAGTGCTAACCTAGTTTATCAAGATGATTATGAGATAGGTAGCACTACTCCAAGTGATGAAGCAATGACGAAGATCATGACAATGGTGATAGCATGGTGATGATCAAATGCTTGAACTTGGAAAAGAAGAAAGAGAAAAACAAAAGGCTCAAGGCAAAGGTATAAAATGTAGGAGCCATTTTGTTTTAGTGATCAAGACACTTAGTGAGTGTGATCACATTTAGGATAGATAGCCGTACTATTAAGAGGAGTGTAACTCGTATCGAAATGCGGTTATCAAAGTGCCACTAGATGCTCTAACTCATTGCATATGCATTTAGGATCTAGTGGAGTGCTAACACCCTTGAAAATATTTGTGAAAATATGCTAACACATGTGCACAAGGTGTTTGTAGGGTTGAGATGGGTTTGGGTCCTCTCTCCCTCCCCCGCCGAGCTTATGAGCCGGGATTCAACGCTTTCGGAAAATGAAATGTCTATTTTCTATTGCTTGTGGGATGTAAAATTCTTGGTGGTTGGCACACTTGAGCAAGGGTGAAGAAGTAAGAGTTGAAATGGAGTTGATCGAAATGATGTCTTTGGCGTCGGTCCTGCGGACGGACGCCGAATCTGTAAGCACCGGACGCCGATGCGAGGCCCGGCCCTGACTTCAATGGTACGATGGTTGGGGTTGAGCACCGGACGCTGGGTGGCTGCGCCCCGGTCAAGGTGGACGGACGACGCCCGTCGAAAAAATCATGCCTCGGGAGCTTTATCGAACGCAGCCGAGACCGGGGCTGGGGCTTGTCGTCCGGTCGATTCAAAGGAGGCGTCCGGTCGAGGTGATGACCGTTGAGTCTGGACACGTGGTGACATCGAGCGACCGGACGCCGAGAGAGGTCGTCACCGACCGAGCGTCCGGGTCGTAACGCTGCTTTTGCCCAAAGTGAAGGGGTATAACGGCTCTATTTGATGGGGGCTCTATTTATAGCCCCATGGCCGCTCAAGGAAAACTCTTGCACATTTTCATTGACATAGCAACCTTGTGAGCTTAGCCAAAGCCCTCCCACTCATCTCCATCATTGATCCATCATCATTGTGAGATTGGGAGAGAATCCAAGTGCATTGCTTGAGTGATTGCATCTAGTGGCACTTGGTATTCGTAGTATGGCATGGATTTCTCTTGTTTCTCTTGGTGGTTGCCACCACCTAGGCGGTTGGAGCAGAGTGAAGGATCGGCACGAGTTGGTGATTGTTCGTGGCCGCCCGGTGATTGTGAGGGGAGTTGTACCTTCCCGCCGGAGTGCCAAAAGGTAACTCTAGTAAATTGCTCGTGTCATTGAGTTACCTCACTTGTGGGTCGGTTCTTGCGGTGTCCTATCGTGTGGACGAGGTTTGTGAAACACCTCTTAGCCCCGAACCACCAAGTGTTGGTCACAATGGGGACTAGCGTGTTGACAAGCACGTGAACCTCGGGAGAAAAATCGGTTGTCTCTTGTCATTCGCATTCTCCCGGTGATTGGCTATATATATTCATCGAGGTAATTGGTTCACTCCCACCACCAGGTATAATCGTCTCACTTACTCATTTACATTTCAAGAAACTAGATACTGCAAGCTCTTTAGTGTAATTAGAATTGAGAGCTTGCCTTGTGCTTTAAACATATCTAGTGGAGCTCTTTAGTGTAGCTTTTGTGAGAGCTCTTAGTGAGTAGTGGTCAAGTAGATTGTGTGCAAATAGATCATTGCAACTAGAATTGTTGGATAGGTGGCTTGCAACCCTTGTAGAGCTAGAGCAAGTTTGCATTTCGCTATTTGTCTTACTAATCAAATTGCTCTAGTTGATTTGTAGTTTTAAATAGGCTATTCACCCCCCTCTAGCCATATTAGGACCTTTCAGTGGTGACGGTGGATGCGGCCCCCTTACGATCATGGCCATGCGACTGGTGAGTGAGAGGGAGCGGAAGAAAAGGTGGGAGAGAGAAGAGAAAGGTGTAGGCCTGGTATCCGTGGGGACCACCTATACAGGCTAAAACGACACTCGCTGTGGGACATATTTTGAAAGCTAGGACGACTGTATTAGGACGGAGGGAGTATTTGAGAGAAGATATAGTCTGTCGGCTTCATCATGTATTTTACATATACTTGTTGCATTGATTCGTTGAATTGATCTTTCAACTTCAAACTTACATCCCTGCTTATATCTTAGAACAGAGGAAATATGTTTTATTAACCCATAAATATATGATTTATATTTGAAATCAACAAAAACTGGAACGAAAACTCAAAAGTACTCTACTTAGGTTCCCTACACTACAATCCCAGTCCACTCTGGCCTCTCCACATGTTGACCCGGTGGAGGACCGGGCTTATAAATGGACGCCCAGCTGCCAGAGCTCACAGAGCTAGAGCGGCCTGGAGCTGTGCCTGTCATACCCATCCATCTGAGTCTGGGTCTCGGCTCGGAGAGGCCACGGCCACCCACGACCCACCCATGGCGGAGGAGAGGCTGGAGGCGGCCGCTGCCGACGAGTACACGCAGGACGGCACGGTGGACCTCCACGGCAACCCGGTGCTCCGCTCCAAGCGGGGAGGGTGGAAAGCCTGCGGCTTCGTCGTAGGTACGCAAGCAGCTAGCTACCCTATATACCATGAATCCTTATGCTCCTACCATGGTTTGTGTTTCCGAGCTCCTCAAAGCTAGCTAGCGGTAGCGAGCTAACTAGGCCTTCTTCTCGACACACCTGCCTGTCATGGAGAGGCTCAGTAGAAGCACACATATCTATTTCATGTTTGAAATAAAGAAAATTACATTATCGGGTTATTCGACGGCGGTAAAAGTAGTTTCGCAAAATGAAACGAACCAAAAAGCTCTGTTTTTACTCACCACTAATTAAAACCAGGCTTGGTCTGGGTAAACAAACACTAAACACGCTAATGTTAAAGTACTAGCACAAGCTTGTAGTTTAGCTCTGGCGGGCACATGCACATGACAGAAAATTAGGGCCCTGACGGTGACGGTTGGTAGGAATAGGATCGATGGTAGGCAGGCTGGTAGCACCGCGCTGAAGCCAAAACTTTGGTAGTTTGGGTGGACCAGTATCCATCTCAATCTATGTGATCCAAACAAACCCGTGGTTGCATAATTTGGATCTCCACCGATTGGGCACTCGGGCGATTCAAATCCTAGCTGCTGCTATCGGACCAGTACTTGCATAGTTGCATCTAGCTCATCAGCCTCTCCATTTCGAGCGGCAGCGCCCAAGTTGGTTCGCGAAACACGCCATTGTGAGCATGAGAGCTTCTCCATGGATGCTGAGCCAGAGTACATCACAGAAGATCTATGGCGCTTGCACACTGGGGTGTCTCCATGCAAGCTGAGCTGAGGCTGTGTATACTACCATAGTATACTAGGAAATGAAATGTCAGTTCCGCAAAAAAAAAAAATGTCACATATAGATAGTTCAGGCCCACTGAACTTATTACTACAAAAGACTACAATTTTTAGATGCATTCTTGATAACCAAATATATAAGTAAAACTAGTAATATTTTTTACAACAAATAGGTATAACATGAAAATATATCCCATGATAAATCTAATATACTTATTTTATATCATAAATATATATTTTTTATTTATAGTTAGTCAAACTCAAGATACTTCAAGCATATGTGAATAAGAAAGGCCATTGTTTAGTTCTTGCTTATCATTGAACTAAAAGATTCTCAGAGTATATTAGCAGCTTGCCGCGAATAATCACCATTGTTTAGTTCTTGCTTATCGTTGAATTAAAAGATTCTCAGAGTATATTAGCAGCTTGCCGCGAATAATTTGTGTCCACACATGGGTAAAAAATGTTGAAAAGTCAGGCTGAAAAGAACTATTCGTTAATTTGTTGTGAGAGAAAAATATTTTATCAAAGCGAACACGACCGATGGCCCTTCTTTTTGAACTGTGGCAGCAAACAACAGTGTCCTAGCTTCCCCTGCAGGCTGATTGATTCTGAAGCTTGCTGAGAGGAAAAGCAGAGGTAACTGCTGGGGAATTAGGGGATGCTTGTCCTGTCACCAAGCGTTTGGAATTATTAGCCTTGTACCAATCGAGGATTTTGCTGCCGTGCTTCCATCAGATTTCGACTTGGTATTGTGCTACCCAAGACAACGAAGGCACGTTGTGTTGTGTTTGTCCATTTCCAATTATTTTAAGACATATAGATGTCGTGTGCCTCTGTCATAGAGTAGGATGCTATTTACATACACGATATATATATATATATATATATATATATATATATATATATATATATATATATATATATATATATATATATATATATATATATATATATATATATATATATATATATATAAAAGACCAACACGAAACCCCTTTTAACAATTGTGAGGCTAAGTCACACGGGCGACTTGTTCAGAGATTTTGTCGTCAAATTTAACCGATACTCTCTTCGTCCCAAAATAAGTTTTTATCTCGTATTTTGAGAAGTCAACTAATCTCAATTTTAACTAGGTTTATAAAAAAATAGTATCAACATTTTTATCTTCAAATATGTTTACTATATATAAAAATATATAACGTCATTAATCTAATGATATTTATCTTTTATCACAAATATTAATATTTTTTTGTATATATTTGATCAAAGTTAATATTATTTGACATCTCGAATATGAGATCGAGACTTATTTTGGGAAGAAGTACAGTAGGAGTATCTTTTTAACACGGAGTTGCTCCATCGGAGATTCGTTTCTTGAGATATACGTATATATGGAAGATAGCCCTTGTGGTGGTTTGTTGACAAACGCTAAGCTCAAGAGTCGTTGGAGCCGTAAGAGCATCTTCAAGAGTTTGTTAAAATTTACTTGGTAAATCTTGTGATTTGTCAATTCTAAAATTATATGCTAAGTAAAAAACAATCCATCTCTAAGAGTTTGGTATTTTTGACTTGGTAAAATAAAAAAACCCGTTAACAAAACGAAGAGGCCCGCTAAGCGAACGAAGAGCCCCGCTAAGCGAACGAAGAGCCCCAGATACCAAGCCGTATACGCACGCGTATATTTGCGCGCGCGGAGGGAAGATTTGTCAAGTTGCTATTGATGCCAAGTTGTTTTGCCAAACTATTGGAGGCTATTTTTTCTTATTTTACCAAAATTATATGGATATCAAATTAAGATAGCAAATTCTTAGAGATGCTCTGAGATCGGCTAGGCTGGGGTCCAGCTACGGGAAGAAAGAGTAGTACGCAGTCTCTCTTGCATGCCATCTCTTTCGTACGTGTCGTCGAGTTTTGCTCCTGGTTTGCCGATCCGTTCTGGTTCTGTGCAGAATCAAGTGCAAACAGTATATATAAAAAGAGAGATATATAAATAAATAAATGAAGAAATAAATAAAATAAAGCAAGAGTCTGTCTAACCAGAAACTCTGCTTCAAAGTTATTATAAGCATATCTCACTTGACATGTACACTAGATGGGTCTATGCCCTCGTACAACTTATTGATATCTTGGGCCATCACTAAGACGTGTTGTATTGAATATTTTCTCTATTTCTTAATATAAAGACCATAAACCTATTACGTGTTCACTTGAATTTATCAACCATACTTTTTCAGTGAAGAAATAATATTTTTCTCTCATAACAAATCAGCATCAGCATTAGTCAAATTTCAGCGAGCCGAACAGGGCCGCATATACTACTATTTGAAGTTATATGTGCATGGTGTAGTTAAAGTACTAGTTGTGTGTAGCTATTATATGTGCATGGTGCATTTGAATATCCACCATGTTCGCTTGATCATTTCTATGGTTTATAAGTCGGCCCATGCTGTTTTATTGTGAGAGAAAAACACTCTATTATAGTTAATAAGATGGCTGAACATAGTGATCGCACTTAGACATGTAGTTACATGTGCTGATGTGTGCATTTGAAACAGAGCCTCCACGTACTAGTATCTGATTTCTTGTCTTGGAATTGCGCACGTACATACGCAGTGTACGAGGTATTCGAGCGGATGGCGTACTACGGCATCTCGTCCAACCTGGTGCTGTACCTGACGACGAAGCTGCACCAGGGCGTGGTGCCGTCCGCCAACAACGTCACCAACTGGGTCGGCACCATCTGGATGACGCCCATCATCGGCGCCTACGTCGCCGACGCGCACCTCGGCCGCTACCGGACCTTCATGATCGCCTCCGTCATCTACCTCTGCGTGAGTCGCCGCCGCCGCCGCCGCCGCCTCGTCGGTGTTTCGTTTGTCTCCGTATATCTCAGCAGCCGTTTCCTCTGTTCGCTTCTTTCTTGGAATTGGATGCTGCTGCTTTTGCTTGCTTCCGCAGCTTGCTTGCCTGCTTGGTGTGGTACCTGTTGTTTTCAGTCTGCTTCTGGTTCTCTTTAAGAAATCACAAAAAAAGCCCACCACAGCGATGTTTAGTTTATATGGGCCGTCAATCTTGTGACAAACTGAAAAAAATGCCCACCATTTCTCAGGGCATGATCCTGCTGACGCTGGCGGTGTCGCTGCCGGCGCTGCGGCCGCCCAAGTGCGGCGCCGGCACGGCGGACCCCAACTGCGTGCAGCAGGCGACGAGCGCGCAGCTGGGCGTCTTCTTCCTGGCGCTGTACATCCTGGCCGTGGGCACGGGCGGCACGAAGCCCAACATCTCCACCATCGGCGCGGACCAGTTCGACGACACCCACCCGCGGGAGCGCAGCCACAAGCTGTCCTTCTTCAACTGGTGGATGTTCAGCATCTTCTTCGGCACGCTCTTCGCCAACACCGTGCTCGTCTACATCCAGGACAATGTGGGCTGGACCGTCGGCTACGCGCTGCCCACGCTGGGGCTCGCCGTCTCCATCGCCATCTTCACCGCCGGCACGCCCTTCTACCGTCACAAGCCCACCTCCGAGAGCCCCTTCGCCAAGATGGCCAGGGTCATCGTGGCGGCCGCCAGGAAGCTGGCCGTCTCCGTGCCCGTGGACCCGCGCGACCTGCACGAGCTCGACGATGAGTACTACGCCAAGAAGAAAGCGGTCCCGCTCCCGCACACGCCCAACCTCAACGTCCTGAGCAAGGCGGCGGTGAAGACCGGCGGCGGTGAAGAAGACCGGTGGTCGCTCAGCACGGTGACGCAGGTGGAGGAGACGAAGCAGATGCTCAAGATGCTCCCCGTGCTGGCCATCACGTTCGTGCCCAGCGCGATGATGGCGCAGATCAACACGCTGTTCGTCAAGCAGGGGACGACGCTGGACCGGCACATCGGCCCGCGCTTCGAGATCCCGCCGGCGAGCCTTCAGGGGTTCGTGACCATCTCCATGCTGGTCGCCGTCGTGCTCTACGACCGCGTCTTCATGCCGTTCGCGCGCCGGATCACGGGGAACCCGCGCGGCATCTCGCTGCTCCAGCGGATGAGCGTCGGCCTCGTCATCCACATCATCATCATGGGCATCGCGTCGGTGACGGAGCGGCACCGCCTGGCGGTGGCGCACGAGCACGGGCTCTACGACAGCAAGAACACCACCATCCCGCTCACCATCTTCGTGCTGCTCCCGCAGTTCGTGCTCATGGGCGTGGCCGACGCGTTCCTGGAGGTGGCCAAGATCGAGTTCTTCTACGACCAGGCGCCCGAGGGCATGAAGAGCCTCGGCACGTCGTACGCCATGACGAGCCTCGGCGTCGGCAACTTCCTCAGCAGCGCGCTGCTCTCGACGGTGTCGCACATCACGGAGCGCCACGGCCGGACCGGGTGGATCCTCAATAACCTCAACGCCTCGCGGCTGGACAAGTACTACGCCTTCTTCGCCATTCTCAACTGCGCCAACCTCGTCGCCTTCTTCTTCGTGTGCCGCTTCTACGTGTACAACGCCGAGGTATCCCGCGTCGTCGACGCCGGGAGCACCAAGCAGAATAAGCAGCGGGAAGTGGCGATGCAGCCGGCGTCCGTGGGCGCAGTGGAGGCCACCCTATAGGTGTAGTAGTGTTCCATTACATACAAATGTAGTTGTCATACTCATACATACGTGATAACATGAAGATCTGCGTGTACATTGCGTAATCTCTGCATGCACAAGCATTGGATGTGATGAACAAGAACTCTGACGTTACGTGTTGCTTGGAGTTGTATTCCTATCTCCTAGCAGCTTGGGCCATTCCGGCAATGAAAGCTTGTTGTCTGTTCGGCTGGTATAGTTTTGGATGGGCTGGTAGGACTGCTGATCAGTCAACAGTGATGAATCAGCCAGCTTCAGCCGAACAGAGAAGTCCCGGCCCAGGCTACATAGCAGCATTAAATGGCATTCAAATTTAAAACTGGTGTTCACTAAACAAATTCAAATTCTGGCGCCAAACAACAAGGCATGCCATTGCCACTTTAAACCAACAGTTGACAAACAAGTTAATTGAACACCACAAGTTTCATACATTATACACATTGACCCAGTTGAACTTGAAATATTGGACAAGTTTACATACCAGTTCTTGCATGCCTCAATAGGTTCTAACCATAAATACAAATTACAGTCCATTTCAACGTTCCAGACAACAACTTAATACAACATAGCACTACCTACATATTGGACCATTCCAACGTTATATGGTTACGCATACATGAAACATTTACAAAACTTGTAGCCTTCATGAAGCCACAAAGCAAACTGCACGGACAAGCCTTTGGCTGGACAAGTCCACATGCAACCTGCAATTGCACATACACCTTCGCCTTCGTTCTTCGCCTGCATGCACCACCAAGTATCATATATATATAATTCAAACCACAACCCATCTATCTTTAATTCACCTACTTTCCATCCTAAGTTACATCACCTCTGCACAATCATTCTCCCCAGAGCCCCAAAGATATGTACTCCCTCATTGCTATCATAGTATTACTTGCATTGAGCTGCGCCCTGACAGATGGTGGGTAGGTAGGCGAACCAAATCCATGCTCCCGAATGAACAAATAATTGTGCAGTGCAAAGCATGACATAATAATCATCTTTTGCTTGTCCCTATGGCAGTAAGGTACCCCATCCAGAATGTGCCACTGGCCTTTCAGAACCCCAAATGTTCGTTCGATGACATTGCGTAGCCTAGAATGAGTCAAGTTAAATTTCTCATGTCGAGACATAGTCTCAATAGGTACACCCCTAAAATCATCCAGATGGTACCTTGTATTTTTGAAAGGGCCCATGTATCCAGACTCCTGTGCGTATCCAGCGTCCACCAGATAGTAGCGTCCTACAACACATGAACCATTTGCATAATTAGTTTTTCTTTTCTGCCCAAGCAACTAAAAAAATGTAGGTCCAATAATTGCATGGCAGTCCTCACTCACCGTGTGGTGGATGCAGGAAGTTTGGTTCCTCCCAACATTCTTTCAGGACCGACATGTCATGCACCGACCTCGCTATCCCCGCACCGACATATGTGAAGCGGTCATCCATATCGACAATGGCACAAACATTAATACTTACATCTCCTTTCCTATTTATATGGTCAACTTTGGCCTCCTTATTCACCTTAACTTTAACGTGAGTGCCATCCAAAGCCCCGATGTATCCATCAAAGAATGGTGCATATGTTCCAAGTTGCCATTTCACTCCAACATAAGTGCTATCAGCTGGAACAAGAATAGAGTCTGCCCACCTACAGATAACCTCGGCGACATGAGTCACCTTCCTACTAACTGTATCTAAAGACCGTTCGAATCTATCCCTGCTCCTTCTAAGTGCTTGGTTGTGAGCACAAGTCCACACATATATACCTAAAGTTTCTAGGGATCCTGTCTGTCGTGTACCCTTTAGTCCAAACCCAAGTAAAATGACATGCAAATGCATGAAGTCATCAGGAGACATACGCAAGTTGTCCAAGCACTTTCGTTCGTTTCGCAGATTGAGTTCCATCCATTGTTTCCCGGTCATCTTCGGGAAGGGGAGGTCCGGGTTCACCACTGGAGCCGCATTGGCCACCGCTGCTTTGTACTTTGCAAGCAGGACAACAGTAGCCGCCAAGTTGAAAATGGGCGGTCCTTCGCTGGAGTTGTCGCTGATGTTGGAGTCCTTAGTGGTGCTCATCTGCAAAAACATGATTTAGTCCTAAATTTGTACGGCTTGTTTATGAAGAAATGAGTTAATAGAGTATCAAATATGAACCTTCAAATTGGTTAGGTCTAGATGAAGGGTCTGCAGGTTTCAATAGTACACTAATAGAGTCTTGTCTTGTTTACGTACCAATGAAGGATTAAATGAGAGCTGAACCTAGAACACCAATTAATAGTGATACTCTGGTTGCAATTGTAGATGAGCCTACAACACCAATTAAGAGCAATTTAGGAATCAAGGAGCATATACTACCTATATGCACACAAATGTAGAGAAGGATTCGTACCTCGGTACTCAGTGATGACTGCAACAGCTACCTCATTCTGAAAAATGCGGAGCCAGTACACCACAGAACACATGAAAAAATTGAAATGTATGTTGAACAAAGATATGTACATCATAGAACACATTTTATTTGGATTTCGGGAAAAAAACAACACACAATGTTCAGGCCATAGACCACATTAGAACGATGGAACTTAAACAAATATTGTCAACGATATAGTAGAACTCAACATGCACGTTTTGGAAAATAAAACTACATAACTGCAGCAGTGGGAGTGCTTGTTCGGATAACATCTACTTGGATCTAGATCTCCTGTCCTCTCAGTAGATCTGTAGAAAGTTGAGGCGGCCCTCTTTTGTTTCCATGGTCAGAAAAGTTCCTACGGTGCAGTGTGTTTGTGCAAATAATTAAAGCATGAGCATAAATAACATCAGACTCTCCCAAACCATCTTCTTTCATAATCTTGACCACTTTGTCCATCTCTTCTTCCTGCTTGCTGATACGGGCCTTCTGCAGCTTATGGTCTTTAATGATGTCGGTCAGGTCGTTAAGGCAGTCATCAATGGAAGCACTCTTCTTACTGGGAGGGCTGTTGCAGAGTATTCTCTAGTGGATCTCTTGGAGGACTGACCAACACTCTAGACACCTACGGGGTCTGGTGACATGTCGTATGGACTATCATGGCTGGCAGTACTGGGTGTCCTCTCGTGATGATGGCCACCAGAAGATAGGCAACGTACCCTTGTCGTGGGGGTGTCCCCCCAAAGAGTGATCAGTAGGTCAAGGCATTTGGGAATTTTGGTCCGCTCCGTAGTAGATTTGCTATTTTCCTGCACACGTGTGGCATGGTTCCACAGGTTAGAAATGAGTAGAATGGGAACATCCCTAGTACTTGGTAGTCAGGGGGTTAGAAAGGAATTAGGTGGAAGTTAGTACCCCGTTGCCACCCTCAAAGAACGAGGGGTCAACTATGACGCCTCCTGTATTCGGGTCACGGCCTAGGCCAGTGTGGTTTGAAGGTCGCGCCAAGTAAAATATGCCCGCTTCATCTCGTTGAACTTGTTCTGCAGCTATCTCTTGTCATACGGCAACCCCGTTGCCTTTTCGAATGCTAGGATACATTTGCCCAGCCGAGGGTTGTGAGGCTTCTCTGGTTCCAGTGCAATAGATTTTTCTGTTCTATCACTAGTTTTAGTTTTAGAAAGGTCCTCAAGGTGGTGTCATTCCTTTTAGCATGATCCGTGGTCATCTGTTGCTAAGGCTGGATAACGAGCTAGCTCGGCTCGGCTCGGCTCAGCTCGTTTTGGCTCGATAAGATAACGAGCTAGCTCGGCTCGGCTCGTTATCTTAACGAGCCAGAAAGCCAGCTCGGCTCGACTCGTTAAAAGCTCGAGCTGGCTCGTTAAGCTCGCGAGCCAGGTATAAAAAATACATAAAATATAATATTTGCATTTATCTAAAGTTTGAGAATAATAATAATATAAAAAAATGCATTTAGATCAGTTACCAGTCAATTTATAGGGTCAAGACCAGTTACCTGTCAATTGTAAAGTGCAAGGCATGAAGCAATACAAAAACTAATATAAGTTTTGTTACTTTTTTTCCCAAAGCTTGGCTTGAGTTGGCTCGTTATAGCTAACGAGCTAAAATCTTGGCTCGGCTCGGCTCGGCTCGTTTCATAATGAGCCGAGCCGAGCCGAGTTGAGCCAGCCATGAGCCGAGCGAGCTAACGAGCTTTGAGTTTTTCATCCAGCCTTATCTGTTGCCATGTTGAAAATGTTTGGTATGATGTATGCACCATAGATGAAAAATGCAGAAGTTGTAAGAGTTACAAACAGGAGAGTTAGGGCTAAGAAATTGGGACATGCCTTGGCAAAATGCTTGGCGCGTTTTGAGCAGAGATTGTAGTGTCTGGCTTCAGGTGAAAAGCACGACGAAGTGGACGACGCTGCCAGTGTGGCAGCATTGAGCAACAGTTGGTAGCACGTCCATGAAATCGTTGCAGAAAGGGAAATAGTTCAAATGAGAGCGGTACACTGCGAGAAACAAGTCAACACGGACACAGGTGCATGAGAACGAACCTATGGTCCCCGGATCCGATGAAGCGGCAAGCGATTCCGACGAGCTAAGAGGGGGATCCGTGGGCGGCGCTCGGGGTACACCTGCAAAAAGAGTACGTGGGGGTCAGATCCAGAGTGGGGGACGACGACGGCCTCAGAGCCGGAGGAGGGGGACGACGACGGCATCAGAGCCGGAGGGGGGGACGACGGAGGCGTCAGATTCGGAGGGAGGGGGACGACGGCGGCGTCGGATCCGGGGGGAGGGATGCGGAGCTCATGTTCGTCACGGAGGCTGTCGACGGCGAGGGGGCCCCCTCACGGCGTAGAGAGGCTGGAGGGGATGGAGCCGATGACAGCTGTCGGTGCAAGCACAGCGAAGCAGAGCTGACGGCCTGCGCGGAGGAAAGAGGAGGAGGGGCGAGCGAGTGCAAACCCTAGCCGCGCGGCACGTAGGGGAACGGACTGAGGCAGGGAGCAGAACGTGGCCGGGAGGTTGGCTATTAGGTCAGCCGTTCGGCTGGACCTGGGCCGCCAAACGGCTGAGCTGATCAGCCCAGCCAAAACCAGTCCAGCCAGCCGTTTTAGCCCAGCCGAACATGGCTTGATTGGTAAAAATGCGGAATCATAGCACAAACCTCTTGAATCTTGACGGGAAAGCAAGATATTCAGTCGACATGTTTCATTCTTTCCACTCGCAAAACAGTTTAGTCTTTAGTGATGAGAAACTAAGAGATAAGTGGTTTTCTTTTCCTATAAATCAATGTTAAAAGAAATTGAAGGAACAAAAAACAAGCTCTACTAACAGATCCTCTTTATAATTTTTTTTTCTAAATTCTTCTATCAGTCCCTTGAAGAAGGGAGGGCAAATCAATCGCATTTCCCTTTCGCTCTTCATGCCATGCACACGCATGGTGCGAGCAGGTCGTCATTGCCGCGCCGAGCCACCGCCCTTGTGCCAAGCTGATGTGCCAACCATGCCGCCGTTGCGCGAGCGAGCGCACAGGCGACCACTGGGTGAGCAAGCTGCCACCGCCACCGCCACACCGAAGCAGAGCGGGCGGGCGGGGGCCGGGGGCGAGCAAGTGGGTGGCCAGTGGCCACGCTGCGCTAGCTATGCTGCCGCTTGGTGAGCGGGCGGGCGGGCAGGCAACCGCGTCGGGCGAGCATGCTGCCACCGCAGGGCCGACCGGCCGAGTCTTGGTCCCCGCGTTGGGCTGCTGCCACCACTCTTGGTCGCCCGTGTCCTGTGTGCTCAATGCAGAGTATGAAGGAAGTGATAAGAAACAACGGAGAGAGGTCATTTTTTATCTTGAGTTTATAATAACTGGTGGGTCCCTCACACTATATGTGTTTCTCTGTCTTTTGCAACGCACCTCTCCTGAAACCTAAAAACCTATTTTTTTAATCCCCTATACAAGATTTCAAAGGGAAAAGGGAAATGTGATCTAGTGGAATTGCTCTAAGGATACAACATAGTTGTTGTGTTGTGGAAAAATTGCCTCCTTCTCTGGCTACTGAGTCAATCGACAAAGGTTTTTGTATAATTTCAAGGATCCTCCAAATGGCATTTGGGCCCGCATAGGGGTAGAGTAGTAGAATCAAACATGATTGTATCCCATCCGGTGCGTGTCGTTCCACTATCACCCTTCTTTTGCTCCTTGAGAGGCTTGGGCCAGACGTGACCAATATCGTCATCGCATAGTGTATCTTGCTCTTGGCGCTTGGCACATTAAAACCATGTTTGTTTGATCTTGAGAAGGGAGGGATTGAAGGGGGCAAAGGAGGATTTTGATTTGTAGGGGAGAGAATCCCTTTCAACCCCCCTTGGGTTTATGATCAAACGAACAAGCTCTAAAGGTAAATATAAAGATCATGTCCTCAACTCGCTATGATCTTCTAGTGATCTAGTTTGCCATGATACCTTGCCTTCTAACCTACACAGTTCAACACACGGATTTAGTTGGGGGCAGACAGAAGGGCCTACGCCCTTGAGTCTAGTTACTCGTCCATACGGTTCCAATGAGCACTCCGAAGTTCATGGTCACATGTTCAAAGTGGGAATGCTTGGTCCATTTTGCTTTTGCCCTTGGTCATGTGGCGAGGGTCTCCTTCTGCCCTAGAGTGGTGTAGGGCCCCTTCTGCCCTAAAGTAGTGCAGGGTCTCCTTTCTGCTCTAGAGTGATGTATTTGTGTCCCCAATTAGTCAACAGTAATATTAGCTATGAACTTTCTTTTCCCTAACTAGCTTTGGACTTTTGTTCTCCTTCTGTGCAAGCTTAGAATTCTAGCTATCTATAGCAAGCTTTGCTTTGTATATTAAAAAAACAATATTTGTTGGCTTTCTGTTAAAGTTGGATTACTCTTGGCATGCTTGTATATAAAAATCTAGCTAAACTTTAACTTGAAGCTTATAAGACATTAAATAGCTCTTAAAATATAGTTTAGAGATAAAGAAAATAGTACAATAGATGTGTGTTGAATGGGAGTTGCTATATTTTAGGTGTCAGACAACCATCTTTACAATTAAAATAACAATGCAACTTACGGAGACAATTTTTCTGTAGCCAAAAAATCAGTCACATATAGGAGAGGTGAAGTCATAAACATCGTATATTTTTTATCGGATGGAGAATACTTCTCGTGAAAAGGTTAGCATTATTTATAACTCAATAACTCATATAACAGGCCGCGCCGCGCCCGGCCTTCCCTTACTGTCTTGCAAGAAGAATCGGCCATGGCACCAAATCGTGATGCCCAAGAAAGTGAATCAGGGGCAGGCGGATGCGGCGAGAGAAATCCCAAGCCCAGGCTCCCTTCTCCTCCCAAAAGATCAAATACGCACTCCAACACCATCCCAGATCCAGTCTATTATTCGATTTGTTTTTGTCCGGGCTGGATTCAGGAAGATGTGACGGCAGCGCTGCTGCATTGATTTGATCGAATGATCGGACTCTGGCTTGGATACGAATTCACAACGCTGTGTATATAGTTTTGGAGACCCCCGACGCCGCACGCCTTCGGTTGCAAGAGCCCTGTCCTCTTCTTGCTTCTCACGCGCGTGCCCGGGCTGGAGCTTGGAACCGATCTCATGGCGGCGGTGACCCACAAGCGCCCGGCGCCCATGGGAGACTGCTGTCCCGCGGTGTCCGGCAAGACGAAGCGGGCGCGCTACGACCACGACCTGGGGAGCATCTACAACTACAAGAATCTCGAGACGCTCGGCGAGGGCACCTACGGCACCGTGGTGAAGGCGCAGGACGAGCGCACGGGCGAGACGGTGGCGGTCAAGTGGATCCGCCCCGACGACGAGGGCGTGACCGACCTCGGCGCCGTCTTCCGCGAGGCCGCCTGCCTGGAGGCGTGCCGAGGCGACCCCTCGATCGTGCAGATGAAGGAAGTCGCCGCCGACGAGGTCACCGGTCACGTGTTCATCGTGACGGAGTTCGTGGGGCCTAGCCTCGCGCGCCACCTCCCGCATCGCTTCTCCGGCGCCGAGACCCGCGCGATCATGCGCCAGCTCCTGCGCGGCGCCGAGACGCTACACGGCGCGGGCATGATCCACCGCGACATCAAGCCGGACAACGTCCTCGTCGGCCCCGGCGGCGCGCTGAAGATCTGCGACCTCGGGATGGCGGCGCGGACGAGGCCCGCGGGTGGTGAACCGTACCCGGAGGAGACCGTTGCCGCGCTGTGGTACCGCGCCCCAGAGCTGATGAGGGGGTCCCGGTCCCGGCGGACCTATGGCACCGCCGTGGACATGTGGGCGTTGGGGTGCGTGATGATCGAGCTACTCATCGGCGAGCCCCTGTTCAAGGACGCGGAGACGGAGGACGACGTCCTCCACCGGGCGCGTGACCTGCAGTACCAGATGGAGTCTATGACGGACCTGGCGTCAGATTCCGAGTTCCTGCCTGAGCTGTCCAAGGCCGGGCGCGAGGTCCTGCAAGGCCTGCTCAGTTTGGTGCCAGAGAAGAGACTCACTGCGGCGGATGCGCTCAGCCACCGGTGGTTCGAGGAGGAGGACGCGCCCCTGTCCCCTGTTCTACGTTCTCAGAAGGATCAGCGTGGTTTCATCACTTTCTTGTAGATTATTCATCACTTTCTTGTAGTGTGCAGAACGAGAGGCAGCAGCATCACCTGGTATTGTAGTCTTTAACTCTTGTGCTTTTTTTTTTTTGCTTTACTAGTATGTGCCCATGTGTTGTAGCGGTCAGTGGAAGCCCAAATTTTTTCACCACACCATATCCATGTAGCTGAATACGCCTTGATAAGTTACCCCAAGATTCTCATTTTATAGATATCAATTTTGTTTATTATCGCATCTCTATTACTTTCTAATAACAATCGAGAAACAAATGCTCGTAAGAATGCTACGAGCATCTCAAGAGTTTTTTTTAACTTACTCTCTAAATCCTCATTTAAAAAGGTATATGAATATAAACCAGATATATGCCCGTTGCCCGTGTGTTGCATGTGAAAACGAATTTTTATCTATGTGTATTTACAACGACGCATGTGGCTTTTGGTTTATACGAATTTATTAGGAAGTCAAATCTAATTACAAAGCATATTTCACGATCTTTATCACATACTAGGTAGTGTGCCCGTACGTTCCTACGGGATAACTAACAATTTATACTAAAAACACACGAATCGCATGATAAAATAACAATACTGTTAAATTAAATACCAACGCTAAAGTGACATTTAATCCAAAAAGCAAAGTTTATGAATTTAACACAGTAACGGAGTACGCGGCGTCGCAGGCTCAAACTCTAGAGTCTCCAGAGATTGGGTCGAATCCAACATAGAGCCTCGAAACCCTGCATCTTTTTCTGGACGGGCTTCACTTTGGATGCGCCGGTAGCAATATCAACGATCTCCAGTCGATGGACCAAGTCGTATGGATCCCCATACAATGGCTCAAACATGTAGATTTTGTTCTCATTGTACATAGATACACTTGTTCCACTGAAGCTTTCATTGAAATGTTTAGACACAAACAATGTCTGATCACCGATGTTCCTCACCCTGGACCACTCCAGCGTACGGTCGTGGAGGTTGCACTTGTAGATCGTGCTGCTGTAGGTGAAGCTCTGTGTCTCATAGAACGTGCTCACCATGGCACCCACAATGTGTAGCTCACCGTTTGATTCCAAGTAGCTGCGGTGGCAGAGCTCCGCAGGTGGCGACAGCGATAGCAGCAGCGTCGTGGTTGGAGTAGCGCGGCGGCGTTGCTGCTGCAGACGGAGATTTCTCTAGTGCAGTCGATCGCCAAGAACTTGTCTTGGTAGTGGACGATGGACCCCATGGAGAACTCCAGTTTAGTGTCGAGCAGCGTCCATGCGCTGTCGACTCCAACCCGGCAGAACGCGATCTCCGTGGAGCACCCAAGCATGGCCATGGCCACGCACTCGCGCCCGGCGGCGTCAGGCGACACCGAGAGCACGATCTCAAAGAAGAAACATGTCCCTCATGTCTTCTAGCTTGATGGCTCTACCTGCGGCATCCGCGTCCCCATAGCCGTTGGTAGGATGGAGGACCCACCGGCTGTGGACCCTAGACACGCGTTCCGATGAGGACGTCGCCGCGACGTGTTCGCCTGTTGGCGGGAGCTCAACGCGGGGGGCACGAGCACCGGCGAATGGATTCAGTAGCGTCATGGACGCCGCCTCGTTCATGAGCGCTAGCCACCCACATGAGGAGCCGCACGCCACCTTGCCACGCACGTCGGGCAGCGTCTTGGACAAGACTTTCTTCTCCGGGACGCAATAGAAGCCGACGCGGTCCGAGTCAGGGTCGAATGGGAGCAGCAGGAGCGCCCCGAAGGTCGCGAATGGGACGGCGGCGTGCCATGGGGAGCAAGCGGATCGGAAGGACGCCGCGTCGTGACCTGACGCGAGATGCTGCCCGATGGACTCGAGGAAATCCTCTGGCAGGCCGGATATCCAGTCATGGAGAGGTAGGGAGCTTCTCTTAGGATTGGGAGGCTGAGCCATGGAAGACATATGACATCAACTATGGTTCACGCAAGAAACAACAAGCGAGGGCGATGGAACACATGAGCGTGAAACTAAATGAAAGGAGAAAAAACTGTCCCTTTTGTAAATGCAAAGAGGGGAAGTAATTAAATGTAGACAGATTTGGTAAGGTTCTTAGAAATGTAAAGAGATTTTTTTTGTCTTAATTATCTTTCCTTCTGTGTTAATTCTCTTTTCTTTTGCTCGTTGCCATGTTTGCTGGTGCATGCAAACATGCAATGTGTATATGGATAGCACAATAATTTTCTACTTCCTATTTTGCCGTGATTCCTCTATCACATGACAGGCAATATTCAATCAAGGAGAATGGCACGATCAATCAGTAATTAAGATGCCGTGGGATCGCAGGCGTGGGTAAGGCTAGATAACGAGCTGGCTCAGCTCGTTCAGGCTTGGCTCGTTCTGGCTCGTTAAGATAACGAGCTAGCTCGGCTCGGCTCGTTATTCTAACGAGTCAGAAAGCCAGCTCGGCTCGGCTCGTTAAAAGCTCGAGCTGGCTCGTTAAGCTCGCGAGCCAGGTATAAAAAATACACAAAATATAATATTTGTATTTATCTAAAGTTGAAGAATAATAATAATACAAAAAAAATACATCTAGACCAGTTACCAGTCAATTTATAGGGTCTAGACCAGTTACCAGTCAATTGTAAAGTGCAAGACATGAAATAATACAAAAACTAAGATAAGTTTTGATACTTTTTTTTCCTGGAAGCTTGACTCGTTTAGCTCGCGAGCGGCTCGCGAGCTAGCTTGAGTTGGCTCGTTATAGCTAACGAGCTAAAATCTTGGCTCGGCTCAGCTCGTTATCATAACGAGCCGAGTCGATCTAGCCATAAGCCGAGCGAGTTAACGAGCTTCAAGTTTTTCATCCAGCCTTAGGCGTGGGCAGACGGACGAACCAAAACAAATGTCAGCCGAGCCGAGTCGAGCCAGCCATGAGCCGAGCGAGTTAACGAGCTTTGAGTTTTTCGTCCAGCCTTAGGCGTGGGCAGACGGACGAACCAAAACAAATGTCGTATAAAAAAAAATATCCACACTTTATTCTTTTTAGTTGTAGGAGATAACGTGTAGATGTAGTTTATAGGAACCTAACAAAATTGGATTTACTTTTTTTGGTTAGTATTTCTATGATTCATTACTATACATTTTCAGAAATTAATAACAATCTAATAAATACTTTTGTACTGGGAACCTAAACTATTTTTAAATTCATTCAGTTTTCCTAGCGTTGTGGTGTTATTCTCGGCCTGTCTGTTCGGCCCACGGTCGCTTAGACTAATGGGCCACGTTGTTTTTCCTTCGCTGCTATACATGCACGCGTGTGAGCGGGGCGCAGACGCGCAGGCTCGCTCTCACGGGTGGTTGTGTGTGTGTGTGTGTGTGGGGTGGGGGGGTTGTGGCGCAGACGCTTGCCCAGTGGATAGCGGCGCTTGGCGCAGGAAGGCACGGTTGTCTTCTCCGATACCGTCTCGTAGTTGGACTTGGCGGGCGTGCTCACCAGTTTTGTTGGACGAAAGCTGCACGTATTTTTTAGGTGGTACTAGATAATGCTCTCCATATCTTTTTCACTTTCCAACAATTTTTATATCTCTTATATACGTATGTATTTTGAAGTGTATCTCCACTCTCTATCTTTGACTAGCGAAAATAATGATAATATGACAATATTTGGAATACGAAAAAAATACAATTCTAATGCAGTATCAAGTCATAGTATTTTAAATTTGACTAACTATATATATAAAACAACAACAATAATATTTATGATATCAAATAAGTATCATTAGATTTATCATGAGATACAATAATATACACTTATTTTGTGTTATAAATATTAATGTTTTATCTATATATTTAATCAAACTTGCATTTTAACCAATATAATACACTTGGTGTCGATTTTTTTCATGGATGGAGGTATATAGTACAATTTTATAACAGCAACCAAAGATGTGTAAATCTCACGAGATCTTCTAATAGGCCTGTTCGGCTGGTATTAAAGTCGACTAAACTGTTTTGTTGTGAGAGAAAAATAGTGAGATGATAAGCCGGCTGAGGAAACAGGCCCCTGGTTGTGTAGGTGTAAAAACTTGTCGAAAGTCCAGCCGGAAAAGCCCCACGAAAGCCCTCTCCGGGCCGCGGCTCCTTCCGCTTCCGGTCCCCACCACGCGCCGGACCTAAAATATCCCGACAACCCTACCGCCCCCAAACCCAAATCGGCACCCCGGAATCCCCAATTCCGCTCTCTCCCCCTCTCCCCTACCGCAGCAGCAGGCGAGCGCGAGGCGGAGGCGGAGGAGGAGAGATGGAATCGGACCAGGGCAAGCTCTTCATCGGCGGCATCTCCTGGGAAACGACGGAGGAGAAGCTGAGCGAGCACTTCTCCGCATACGGCGAGGTTACGCAGGCGGCCGTCATGCGCGACAAGATCACCGGCCGCCCCCGCGGCTTCGGGTTCGTCGTCTTCGCCGACCCCGCCGTCGTCGACCGAGCGCTGCAGGACCCCCACACCCTCGACGGCCGCACGGTATGGCAACCCCACCTCTTCGCCTGACGCGAAACCCTAGGTCGAATATTCGCAAACCAGCGCGGAATATTCGCCCCGGTCGTCTTCTGATCTGCCCCACCGTCCGAACTTGACCAGGATTTCTCTCGGTTTTGCTGGTAATTTTGTTGCCTCAGGTCGATGTGAAGCGGGCACTCTCGCGGGAGGAGCAGCAGGCCTCCAAGGCCGCGAACCCTAGCGGTGGGAGGAACACTGGTGGTGGTGGAGGCGGAGGAGGCGGTGGTGGCGATGCAAGTGGTGCTCGGACCAAGAAGATCTTTGTGGGCGGGCTGCCCTCTACTCTGACTGAGGATGGGTTTCGGCAGTACTTCCAGACCTTTGGCAGCGTCACTGACGTTGTTGTCATGTATGACCAGAACACGCAGCGCCCACGTGGTTTCGGATTCATCACCTTTGACTCTGAGGATGCGGTTGACCGCGTGCTGCACAAGACCTTCCATGATCTTGGTGGGAAGCTGGTTGAGGTGAAGCGTGCATTGCCCCGTGAGGCGAACCCTGGTGGCTCTAGTGGTGGGCGTTCTGGGGGAAGTGGGGGTTATCAGAGCAACAATGGCCATAACACCAGCTCTGGTAGCTATGATGGTAGAAGTGATGGTGGCAGGTACGGGCAGGCACAGCAGGGTAGTGGTGGCTATCCTGGCTACGGTGCAGGAGGCTATGGTGCTGGGGCAGCTGGATACGGATATGGTGCTAACCCTGCAGTTGGATATGGAAATTATGGGGCTGGAGGATATGGAGGTGTTCCTGCTGCTTATGGTGGACATTATGGAAACCCAGGCGCAGCTGGTTCTGGTTACCAAGGTGGACCTCCAGGCTCCAATAGAGGACCTTGGGGCAGTCAAGCTCCATCTGCATATGGAACTGGAGGTTACGGTGGTAGTGCTGGCTATAGTGCTTGGAACAACTCTTCTGCTGGTGGCAATGCTCCCAGTAGTCAAGCCCCTGGTGGACCTGCAGGCTATGGAAGCCAGGGCTATGGGTATGGTGGATATGGAGGGGATCCATCGTACGCTAGTCATGGAGGATATGGGGCTTATGGAGCACGCAGTGATGGTGCTGGCAATCCTGCTACTGGTGGAGCATCTGGATACAGTGCAGGCTATGGAAGTGGGGGTGCCAACTCTGGCTATTCAAGTGCTTGGAGTGATCCTTCGCATGGTGGTGGATTTGGCAGTTCAGTCAATGGAAGTGCTGAAGGGCAATCAAATTATGGCACTGGCTATGGCAGTGTGCAGCCCAGGGTTGCTCAGTAAAAAGAGGCATTTTGAGTGTCTGAAATGAACCAGCACATCTGGGCAGTCTATGTATTGATTTGTCATTCCAGTCTCTCTGATTGCTCTCAGCATTCTGAAGATTGTCCATTTGCTGGTTAAATCAGTATTTCTCCGGGTTGGAATGCTTGATCCTTTAGTGGCTTACTACTAGAACTTCTAGTCAATAAGTAGCTATAATGTGGAGTAGCAGTATCTTGCAGAATGCTTTTTTATTAATTTTTACATTTAGCTTTATCCATCTGTGTGCTTTGCCGTGAGTGGAGTTCAGCTTGCTTCATCTCTAGTTATAAGCTAGAGTAGCTTGACTGCTTATGGACAAAATTATCTAGTTGTACCTCTATTCTAAAGATCATATATTTGTGTTTGATGGTAGTATTTATGCTGGATCTTGCTCTACCTATGTTCTGGAATGTTCTATATTTGGTGGTTGTATTGATATGTGGTATTATCAACATTGATGGTTTGAAACAGATGCAAACCCTGAAATATGCAGTAATAGTTGCTTGATGCTGTAGCTGCTTCTAACAGTATGTTCAACTGTAGTGCAAGTGTTTTTATGTAGCTGGAATGGTACATTCTTCAAGTATATCATCAAGCTATGAATCCATCCATTTGGCCCTAGATTTCGATATTTTCCAAGCAGCAGTAAGCTTATTAGCAGCAAGATTGTAGCGCCAAGTTTCTGAGGTAGTATAGATAACCGGGTTATCTGTGAAGCTACTTGAATGTTTAGGTGTAGAATTGTATTGTAGAACAGTCAAGGCTCGGCAAGTAAAGTAATTGTCCTTCCTCCTACCTTCCTTTATGTACAGGTTGAATGGGATGACATTCCTTTTTAGAGATGCCCAAGCAAGGTCTATGAAATCAGGCATCTGAAAAAGGTATGTGACACAGTGATTTACATGACGAGCTGGCGAAAAGTTTCAATATCGGGGTGCTGACAGAATGCATGATATACCAGCTTAAGTGCTTCATTTTCTGAAGGGTCTTGTGCTGTGCTACAAGATAGTGGGTATGTGGAATCAAAGATTCTATATTCATGTTTTGTCTGGCAAAATCTTTTTGACTCTGGTACTTGTCAAAGTGAAACTCTAGATGATTCTTAGCTTCGTTCATTCAGATTTACTGTGTGCCATATCCATCGGTGACAGGGAAATTGACTGTAAACGCGTCAGTTTTAACTTTTGAGCAATAATATTGCGCTACACATTTAGATTGACCACACAAACAATGTTCAATGTATTTATCATGAAAAGTATTATATTTGTTTTCCTTATTACAATTTTTGCAAAATTATTGATTTTTAAGTAAAGAAACTTGACGGATGAGGTAGTGTTGCTTGTTTATTTCTTAATAATAAGGCTGTGTTTGGTTCGCCTTCTGGAAAGAGCTTGGCTACCAAAAAAAAAACCCTGCTTTTCTGGAAGCAGCTTTCTGCTTTTTTCCAAATGGGTGGAAATATTTCCCTTTGCTCTGTTTACTTTGTTGATGACCAGTTGACCTCTGATTTAAGTTAAGTTTTTATGAAGTGCATACTTTTTTTTTCTTTTTTTTTGGTAATAATGATGCCTTTTATCACTTACCTTGTGCCCAGTGGTATATTATAATATAAAATATGGTTATATCCCTTGACACGGAATCTTATTGACATACGTATATAGTTGCTGATCTTCTCCCCTTGAATGTCAGATGAGCATTGTAATTGTTCAAACAACTTATTCTATGTACTATAGAAGCCTGGGTTAATTACTTAATTTGCATGAGCACTTGTCTCAAGCACCTAGATCTAGTGCGATATTAGATCATGTTGTAGAGACGACTGATCTAGTATCCATAATCAAAACTCTGAGATGCTCAATAAAAAAGTTGAGAAAACTTCAAATATGATGAATTGCTACAATCTGAATCAATATTTTTTTATCCCACTGTGCTTTTTATGTTTCTGATACCAGAATGCATCATGTAACTCTTTTCCATAGTAGGGGAAATGATCTTGCATCCCTATTTACTAGATGTGTGTTTCCCCTAAAACTTGACATTCAGGGATACATTGGTTGGATTCTTTCAGCATATCTAGCACAGGTTCGTGAATTTGAGTCTTCTCTTGGAAATAGGTATATGTATATGAAGGTTCTTGCCATCATTAATAAGTTGAAGATTAGTTATCCTATTGTTTTTTTCCTTCAAGTTTTGCTAAGTTAAACTAGGATCTTGAAACAAATGTGTTATAGCTTTATGTGCATGTGGTACCTTTCGTGGTATGATCTAGTTCAGATTTGTGGTTAGATGTTAAACTTAAATTTGAGTTTTAGGTGCAAGCTTACACTCCCTTCCCAAAGTGGATGTTTTAATGGCAAAACTTCTGTCAGCAGACGAAGTGCTGGAGCCACTATGGCTTGGTCTGGGGGAGCATGGTCAAGGTTTCGGCTGTGCAGCGCAAGGGGTGGCTTGTCTGCATACTGGTGATCGTGGATGCTTGTGATATAGCAATGCCCCAATGTATAGGTAACTTTTAGTGCTAGAGGCTTCCTTTTGTTGCCATGATGTGTATGCCCTATAAGTAGTTGCATAACACATAGTATACTCAATATAGTTCTACCCCTTGGTGCGGAAGCCATTGGCGCTTTTCTTTTTGTTTAGCATTAATGCCATACAATTGTACATTGAGTTGACTATTCAGTTATTGCTAAATCACACTCCAGTGAATTCTGTAAATGGAATGAAATGAAATGAAATGCTTATATATAACTCCGATCACTCACACTGTCGTGATTGGAGAGTTCTGATATCTCTGATTTGGTTCAATTTCATGTAAAATAAACACTGGATGGTTTGTTTGACTTGTTTCTTATAGTGAGCAGCTTTGCTGCTCGCTGTTTGGGCGATTCCCTTCTCTGGTGACCTCCAGCTTCTCCGGTGCCTCTGGCGTTGGAGCGAAGGGTTGCCAGGATCTGGTGGCTGGTGTTTATCATCTTTCTAGCATCCTACATCTAGGTTGGTTTGATTAGTTTCTAGCATCCTACATCTAGGTTGGTTTGATTAGTTTCTTCCTCGTTCTGGTGTAGATTGGGGCTTTTGGCTTCCGCCGGATCCTCTCCGAATATGGTGCCTGGTGCTACTGCTCCTTATGGTGAGGATTTTACTTCTGACTTTACTGAACCGGCGGTGATGAAGGTTTTTTTTTTCCTTTTTCTTTTTGAAAAAAAAACTGATGAAGCGGTCTCTGGTGACGGGTTCGTGGGATATCTGGTCTACCTCGCTGCTAAGCGTGGGGATCAGAAGCTGTCCTCGTCTGTGGGTTGAGCTTTCGGGCCATCCGTTTCTTTGCCAAGAGATGCAGAAGTTGTTTATGGTTCATCACAATTGGTTGAGCTGAGGGGGATGGTGTCAGAGATGTATTTCCTCTATTAAATCGGCTGGGAAGGCTGCCAATGTTTCCCAATGTCGACCGAACCAAACCCTGGTTCGGTCCCCACGAGAATCTTCGAGCGAAAGGCGAGAAAGAGCACCTCCGGCCCCCTTCCCTTCTCCCGTCGGCGCTTGCGCCGGTGCTGAGGGGAGGCGGGCCGGCCCCGTCGTCTACGTATTATCTATTGCCTAGTAGTAGATCTACCAGCTTCGAGTAGTCCTGCCGTCTTCACCTCGTCGTTCTCGTCAACGGCGGCGAGGTTAGGACAATAATCTCTCTCGTTAGGCTGTGGATGTTTCCTCCTGCTGTTTGGGTCGATCTGGTTCTCCCTTCCTCAGTTTTGGGCCCTCCGACGGCCGATTTGAGGGATTGGAAATCGTTTCAGCCTCTATAGTTGGAGGATCTGTTTCTCATCTCTCGTTTGGAGATGGGGAACGGAGCTGGCTTCTTTGGTTTTGCAGCCCGGTGCCAAGTTTCTTCAACTGCATCAAGCCGTGGTAGCCGTTTTCTTCGCTGGTCCGGCGGTTTTGCCTCCACCGTGGGTTCCGAGGGGAGCCTACTTTGTATACTCCATCGGCAGTCCAAGATTCATCTGAGGTCCGCTGGAGAAGTTCGTCATCAAGGTCCCCCCTGCCCCTGCTTTACCGACGCTCAGCGCGGTCAGTCCATCTGGGACCATGCGTCCGTGACGCCTCTGGTCCCCCTCGCCGGCGTTCCGCTCATCTCAGGCGTCGACAACGGCGATTCTTTGGCTCCAGTACACGTGCCTTCTGACTACGGTCCTCGTGTGACGCGTGGAGGTGTACGTGTCCGATGCCCCACCGGGGGTATTGACGTGGTCCAACCTTCTCTCGAGGGTTATTTTGTAATTTAGCTGCTTTCTAATATATATATATATATATATATATATATATATATATATATATATATATATATATATATATATATTTGAGGAGTTGTAAAATAAATGTTTCCCAAATCAGAAAACCGAGGCGCTGGTTCTTGCGGAGAGAGAATAATGAGGAAAATAGGGATAGGAAAGGAACGTAGTAGTAAAAAAGAGGAATGAGAAAACACTAAGAATTTTATGAATGAGCGTTTGGAATAGAGGAATGAGATAGTAGAAGAATCTCATTTTGTTTAGACTAATGATGTGCATGTTTTGCTAAACTTGGTAGCTTGAGATTAGCTTGGGTAGACAAATGATGCGAATAAATAAAAAAAATGTTTCTTTGACTCTTGCCTCTTATATTGTTGGCTAGCTCAGACAACAATGCATCATGTCATAGGAAGAATTCCTTTAGCAACAATGCATTATGTCAGAAGAATTCCTTTAGCTTAGAATGGATGGTTCTTTTCCTTCAAAATGCATGGATGAGGAAACTTTCCACAGGAGACGGGCATGCTTGGTTCCTAGAGGCTGAAGGTGCAGAAGCACATCTCCTATCTCAACTCACATCTATATACTCTTATAAAGCTAAATTTCACTAGAGGATTTTTCTTTTCATGAAAGGTGTCCACATCATTCCTCACTAAGTCCGTATCATCCCTTATTAATTACAAAAAATATTCATGTCATCTCTGTCATGTGCAATACTTTTAATCTTTAATCTATATATTAACAAGTCATCTACATACACTATTTGTTTCATCACCTATTCCTCTATAATATAATCAAATATTCTATTAGTTTTTCTTCTATTAGCTGACCGATTTTTTTACTAGATCTGATATAATAAAATAATATGCAAGTAAAATTCATATATATACATAATATACAAAATGCCATATATTAATAATGCTATGAATTTTGAAGAAAATCTCGCGGCAACGTGTGGAGTATACTTCTAGTGTCTATAATTTTTAAGGCATCACCTAGAAGAAGCATTCTCTCTCTCCTAAATAAAGGGCACAACCCTTCTCCCCTATCCCTAACGAAATATAGAAACATGTTTTAGGCAATCTACTGTAATAATTTTCTCCTATATCTTAAATTAATTTTAGGGTACTCTCTTAAAATAATTTATGGGAGATGTAATATAAAAGATCCGATAGAGATGCTCTTATCTCACCTTCAATGAGAAGCTTGCTCACCCAGGAGAGCCAGTTTGGCTCTCTCACAAGGGCAAACTAAATCTTGTCCACACAGTTCCCAACGTTTCGCGCCTAGGCATGGAAACAGATAAGCTAGTTCCATATCCTTGCCAGCGAGGTAACACAATTTTTGCTAGCTAAAGAACCAAGTAGCCTCAATGTATACGAGATAGTATTAAAAACATTGACATGGGTTCACACAAAATTATTTAAAAAAAAACTATGCTATAATTAAGCTATTGAACATGTAATCTATAATGTTCACTATATTTTACGTGGCCAATTGTAAAGAGAACAAGGTATCTATATTATTGAAGGTGCCCTGATACCTAGTTTTTCGCTTCGTTTCTCGGGATCATCTATTGTACATGGCGAGGTCAAGTAGAGTTCGTATGCATTAGCACGCTGACCTCTTAGCTTGAGGGGCGGTTTGGTTTGGACCACACATAGCCACGCCTTAGGTGTGGCGGTGGCACAGCTGTGGCGTCAAAAAGCAACGCCACATTCTGTGGTGAGAAATGAGTTTATTTTTCTTGTGGTTGCTTAAACGTTTTCATCAACCAAACATGAACTCAATTTATGTGGCGTCGCCACCAGCGACGGACCTAGGATTTTATCACAGGGTATGCCATAATTTTTCTATGCAATTCGATAAACCATTTACAATTCGGTAAAACTATATTCTAATTCGGTAAAACCAACTACATTAAATAATATGATGAGCCTTAAATTAAAAGATTAAGCTACAAACGACAATAAATCTCGATATAAAATGTTCAAATGAAACACAAATAATTCATAATATAGAATCGATTTGTTTGGAACTTTGGTTAGAAAACTCACAAGTCACAGGATATGATGGACTAGTGACCGGATGCTAATTATTGATCCGATGCGTTGATCTTTGGTGATGAACTCACATAACTGGAAAAAATGACTCATACATAAATAATTAAAATTATTTAATTACACAAGTAAGAAGAAGAATAGAAGATTAATCTTAAAACTGCGCTTTGCTTTCTATCGTCTCAAGATTGATTAGCGGCAACACGGCCGAGACGATATCGTTGCAGAGCCCTCCGGCGTCGGGCTTCACCCGCGGCCAGCGCCTCCGAAGTGCCCTCCCAAGAGTACGTGTCTTCTAAGGACAATGGGGCGCGTGGGCGTCGTGCTCCGTGATGGCGTCGATCCACCGCGGATTCGACTCTGCCGCTTGTGAGTTGCGACGATCCATTGGGATGGTTGCGAGGCGTTCTGCGCGAGAGTCAATGCGTGGGACCGGTGGGGTTTGAGAGAAGTGGAGCGGAGAATCAACATTTTTTAACCATTTCACCGTATCGCGAGTTACGCGTGCCCGCAGAGATGCCAAACAAGTTGGGGCAATAGTAGAATTTCGGGCGTGTCTATCGGTAGTAAGCTTTTTTTATTTTTTTTTACATAAAATTTATATTCTGGTTCACTTACACTGGACCCTAGGGTATGCCGTGGCCACCCACCCATAGAGGTTAATGGGTGAATCCATGGTCGCCACAACTGTGGCCTCTGGCGTGGTAAACTATGGCCGGCATCAAACACCCCCTTAATTTCTTTCAAAAAAAAATTCATTTGAAATGCTTGCATGTGCATCTATCGTGCTACACTTGCAAGTTAGAGGGCTTAGTGAGAGCTTGTTTGGGAGAGGTCGAGCTCCGAAAAACAGATCTGGAGAATCAGCTCCACCTGGATCCAACGTAGAGCAGCTCCACCGTAGATTTAAACTCCTACAAACCTGTTTGTGATAGCTCCAACTCTAATAAGGATTCATACGTAATTATAAAAAATATCTAGGAGAAAAATTTAAAAACGCACCACGTTGAGTAGGGGAGCTAGGCATGATGGCCATGGCCGCTGCCGGCCTGACATGGGCGCGACCCGTCCGGGCGCGGCCACGACACCCCGGTCAGGAGCGGGTGTAGGGTCGAGATGGCGGATTAGAGGGAGTGAATAATCATTTCTAAAATTAATTACGCCAACTAATTGAAACAAATACGGAATTAAAACTATCCGTTTAGCTAAGACTATACCCCTCTATCTAAGTTTCAAGCACCTTATAAAAATCATAAATAGGAAATAAATGTGCCGGGCTAGCTAGAGCGCACCTAACAATTCTAGCTTGCAAGGTCACACAAACCTATGTAACTAGTACTTCAAGCAACCAGGGGAGCTCCTACACAACTAGGGATGCAAAGCGCACAAAGCTCCTAAGCTCACTAGCAATGCTTAATAACAAGGGTACAAAAGCCAAATTATAGAGCGCAAATTAATTAGCTACACAAACTAAACAATGTGACTAACATGGTTGCTCAAACCGAATTAGTAATGCAAGGGAGCTACTTCTTTGCTAAACAAGTAAGAAGGTAACTAGCAAGCTATACAAACTAACTAATTACACAAGCAACTACACAAACACAATGTATATGAATGTAAATACAATCTTGTGTAAAGGGGATGCAAACCAATGGGAAGACAAGGATGACACGATAATTTTTCTCCCGAGGTTCACGTGTTTACCAACACGCTAGTCCCCGTTGTGTCGACCGCTCACTTGGTGGTTCGGTGACTAATTGGCATCACCCGCCAAGCCCACACATTGGGCACCCCAAGAACCTACCCATAAGTTAGGATAGCTCAATGACACGCTATACTAGTGTTGCTCTTCGCGGCTCCCACGGGGTCAGCACGGTACCCTCACAAATCCTTCTCTGGAGCACCAAACATTCTTCTTGCGTGCTTCACGACGGAGAACTCGCCACCAAGCCATCTAGGAGGTGGCAACCTCCAAGAGTAACAAGCACCACCGGCTTGCAACTCGATCACTTAGTGCCACTCGATGCAATCTCATAATGCAACGTACTAGAATCACTCACACGCAATCGGATCGCACTCTTGCAAGCACAAGTGAGTTAGAGGGCTCCCAAGCACTCTCAAGCATGGACACAAAGTCCCCTTAGGTGCTCAACCTCAGCCCAGCCCGAGCACCCCTTCTATTTATAGCCTCAAGGCCAAATAGAAAAGAGATCCCTTCACTGGGCTAACTGCGCAGTGACCGGACGTGCCTCCAGACATGACCGGACGCATCTGGTCCTACGTCTGATCACGGTAACACCGCCACATGGCACTAGGTGTTTGAAAGTAGCCGTTGGCGCCAACAGCTAGCTCACTCACGTGCTCAACACCAATTGACCAGACTCGACAGTCCCTTGACCGGATGTACCACGCTCTAGAGTCGATCACAAACAGAGAGCTCCTAGAGCTGCCAAAACATGATCGGACGCATCCGGTTAGGCATGACGGCACGCTCCACCACGTACGCTCGCACACTGCCTGCTGTCCCGATCGAGGAACAGTAACAACGTCGCATCTAGTTGCTCCCAGGGGGCAGCTTCCGATCGCAACACGCTGCTGTGCTCTCTCTGCTTGTCATGACCGGACTTGCGAGACAGCGTCCGGTTGCTGCGCTGAGCAGAGTCCAATCCTGCTACCGAAGTAGGCCGAGACCAAGGGTTAGTGACCAGCGCATTCGGTCCTCACGAGGACAGCATCCGGTTGTCCCAGTGACCTTCTTCTCGCCTCCTTTTCTTCACCAAGTTGATCCAAATCAACTCCAATAACTTCTCCTTTGCAAATGTGCCAACACCACCAAGTGTACAACAACATGTGCTTGTGTGTTAGCATTTTTGCAATCATTTTTCAAAGGATTTGTCACTTATTTTACCACGCCACTCGATCCTAGCAACGTCGCAAAATTTGATCGCTCAAGTGGCACTAGATGACCAATATGCAAACAAGTTTGCCCCTATTGATAGTACGGCCATCTATCCTAAATCCGGTCATAAACTTCTCTACATACCTATGACCGGTGAAATGAAATGCCCTATAGGTTATACCTTTTGCCTTGCGCATTCTATTCCATCTCCGGTGTTGATGCAACACATGGACCAATCATATTGTGGCAGAACCGCCTAATCTAATGCACTCTCAAGAGTACTTGTCTTCTATTAGACACTAAGTACCCAAGAGAGTGCACTAAATCATGCCGTTCCATCGAGCACACTCCAAGGGAGAACTCGAAAATCCACATTCTTCCATCAGGATCATAAATGAGAGAATAAAGCTTACAATATTTTTAACCATTTCTTACAACACATTATTACAACATTAGAGTACTTAAACAAGTTGAATACAATAGTAGAATTAAGACAGTTTTACTTGTAAAAGAGTTTATTCATTTTAGGTTCACATTTTTATCTTGCAGCGGAAAACAACATATGATCAGAGTTACTGGGGAAATAAAGGTTAATGGTGAATCATTAACATAGTGAATATTTATAAACCGGATATGATGACAAATCATAAAATTTTTCTTCTAAAAACTTTTAGTGAGGGTTATAAATAAACACTACGGTCGTAGCGTGAAAGAAATCATCTCTGAGCCCACCAGGAGGTTTCCACACACAAGAGTCAGATCTATGTATCCTCCGGTCACTTGCAATAGGGGGAATAAAACCCTGAGTACTCGATTATACTCAGCAAGACTTACCCGACAGGAGAAAAATAAAATATTCCAAGGATATGCAAGGCTATCTGGCTTGTGGGTTATTGCAACTGTAGGAAGCATTACTAAACGTGCATCCTTATATTCAATTTTATTAGCAGTCATCATTAGTTCATTAACTAACCATTCCATATAAGCACCTATGCTACTTTCAAGCATGTGGTAAGCAATCAGAACCATTTTACCATCTTTCATATTCTAGTTCTTACCACGGTGCTAGACCATAGCCAAGTCGTACCGTCTCACAGAAACGGCGATTTGTGAATCAATGTATCCCAGTTGGGTACCCCGAAACACACGCCTCCTCGCTTGTACCCTAGGCACAAACAAGACCAACCCGTTCCACTCCTGTCAAGGGGTCTAGGTCCCCGTCCAAACTTGGACTCCAAGCCCCCAACACCTGAGACCCGGTCTCAGTATGGTGCTTAGACCTCCACCTAATACCCACCCCTAAAAGTCGGTCCAGAAAGAGCCAGAACCATGACAAAAGAGTAACAAGTCTTCCTACTCCCATAAGCAAGTATGTGCTCAGGATAATAAGTCTGTGACCTGACTACCATCCACAGCAATGGATGGTCATCAATCAACACAGGCGGAACGAGTGCAACCAGAGCCTCGCTCGATTGCCCAACACAATCCAATTTCAAATCCAAAGTACTGTTCTGCCCGGTCCCCAATTATTATCCATTCATATTCCATGTGATGATAATAGTAACAATAATATCTTTTCCTATCTCTCGCGAGTGACAGGTAATCACTCGACTTCTACCGGAATCTTGTAGCATAGCAATCTACACGATCCTGTCATACTAGTAAGACTCATAGGATAAGGATATATTTATACAAGTGGATTTAATTCAACTCCTTAAAACTTAATGCACAAGCATAAACTAAAGTGCAGAATAATAGGGGTTATGCACCGGGGCTTGTCTGGGTAAGATATAACCAAAAGTTAGCATTCCATCATGGTGACACGATCATCAAGGCACCATCTTTTCCGCTACTCTGATCATCTCCATGATCCATCATTGTTCCTATTATGATATTCGTGGATACAACGCAGAGACGTAAATAATCAACGGCAACCGAAACTCTTAGAAATACGATTACGCCACTCAAGCTAACGAGCTAGCTCTAATGACTAACGTACTAGGCCATGTATCCACGTTGTCGAACAAGGCCCTATTTTCCCACAAGTGTTTTAGTTATAAAATCCCTAGGTGTTTCTTTATTTTATTTTATTGATTGAATATATATTCAAACTAGGGCTCAATAGCTATTCCCACAAACTAATTATTCCAAAGCTATAAAAATTACAGTGAGCACCTAAGAATATTAGGAATTTATTGTGAAATTTTTAGAGTCAACATTATCACCAAATTATCACAAAAATTCCTACAAGTTTATATCCTAACAATATTAAGCATATCAAATTAATTAGCGAACTCCTAAAAATATTATGAAACTAGTTGAACAATATATACTAGCAGGTAGATCATGATTTTAGGATCCTAACAAAATTAGTTTCATAATTTTTGGCCAACTACACAAATTTATATTGAATTTACAAGTTTGCCTTCGAAACTAAACTAGAAAATGCTTAGAAAAAGGAAAAGGCCGGTGGCAACTAATTCAGCCCAGTGGCTCCTCTGCCCAGCGTAAAACATGGCCGCGCGCTAGTAGGCCGGCCCAATTGTCCCACTGCGTGAGCACATCTATGCATTAGCAAAAGAGCCCCTGTGTTTTTAGACAATCAAACGGTAACGTGCAACACTATTCCCACAGACTCAAGCTTTGCACAAGGCACCCTGAGTTGTGTCGTCTTTGCAACAGGGCGGTCCCCAGCATCCCCATGTGTGATGGCGCGGCGACCACCGGCAAACCACGGTCACACCGAGCAAAAATGACCCGTTCTAACCAAGCTAAGGGACCGACCACCATATATGGTTCAGACGGCGACGATAGTAGCGGTGGGATACTGGGAGGTGCCCTAGGATATGCTGCAGCGATAGGTGGCGGTTCATGGTGATGGTGCGACTATTCTGGTGAGCGAGGAGGATGGAGGAAGAGTAGAAGAGGTGCGCGAGCACCAGTGTCATACCACTAGAGCAGCCGATGCGTTGATGATGATGGATAGGCCCTGTGTGGCGCTGCCCACATGCATGCGGCAAAGGCGGCAGCATACCGAGGTGGGCATGGTCGCGTCAGCTCAGTTCTGGTGGGATCTTCAGTGGCGCTAGGGCGAGCACCAACACCAGGGGGTTAAGACAAGTCTAAAGCCGACTTGAATTGAATAGAGACCAAGCGTATAGACTTACCCCCAAAACATGTCATACTACGGCGGCGAGATGATCGGCGGTCACGAAAATCTGAGCTTGTCCTTGCCGGTGCACGACAGGGCCTTGACAGGGGTTGCCTAGCAAGCTGACTCCCTACGCTACATACTGTTGCGAGTAATCAGACTATGAAGCCCTGAGCTAAGCGAATCGATGGGCGGAGAGCGCGATGCTCTTGTCGTGGTCATGTCATGGAGAGGCACACGAGTGAGCATGAGCGGATTAAGACGGGCAGCTCCGATCGATAGCTGCAATATGAGCACATGCACACAGGTGAAGAGACAAGGGAGGGCTTGGTGCGACACGGTTGAATTAGAGCGTCCAGACCCGAGCAGGGCTCACCGGCGTCGGCTAGCGGGGCAAGGCGAGGCAGGGAGGCGTCCCATCGCCATTGTGACCGGGGTCATCGACCCAGGCGCGACGAGCAGTGGAGCACGCTCGGGGGTTCGACGTGGTAGGTGGATTGAAGGGTGAGGTGGGCGCCAGGTTGGCCGAGCAATGACCACCGTAGCCTAGGCTTACCCTACACGCGGCATCGCGGCTAGCCACCCAAGCATGACACACATGTAGCAGCGGGAGCCAGGTCGCAGCTAGCCGGGGCCAGCCAACGCCAAGCCATAGGCGCTGTGCGGCATCACCCGGGTGTGCAAGCTGTCCAGCGGCAGCAGCCCAGCCACGATCTGAGCCTGGCTCCAGCATCGCCCACGCGCGCGGTGACTGTGAACTCAGACTGAGATGTAGCAACTGGTGATGTGCATGCATTTTAAAGTAAAGCAAAAGCTGCTAATGATCACGATTGAGGTTCAACTAATTCCCCTAACCCAAAGCCAACAATACTAGCTATCAAGCGGAGCAATCACCATGAGCAGGAAGCAACTAGAGAAGGTTGTAAGGAAAATGGACCCTATGCCCATTTACTTTGGATTTTGGTGTTTGGTGACCAACACAATCAAATTGGACTAATGAATTTGCAAGTAATTGTTTTGTAGTTCAATAGGATGCAAGATGTGACTTGGACGAAGGCGACATGGTGATCCCAAGATCAATACCATAAGCAAGACTCTGGAAGCACAATAGAAGACCCAAGATATCAAGCAAAGTCCAAGCACGAAGATAGGAACCAAGCTGGACGCAAGATCGCAAAGAAACGAGCTCACAGTGGTGACCGAACGCAGTGACCGGAAGCAGCCCTTATAGCGATCGGATGCTCCAATCAATGGCTCAGCAACAGCAGGCGTCAGTAGCAGTGACTGGACGCTGAGTACTAAAAGTGCCCGGATGCACCGATGGCACTGTTCATCATCCTGGCAACACACTCAGCACTGACCGGACGCTGGCGGCAAATCGATCGGACGCCATCAGCGTCCGATCAGTTGATCGCGCGCTCTAATAGTTGGGACGACCGGACGCGTCTGGTCAGGACGAAAGCAGCGTTCGGTCAGTAGCAGAAAAGCAGGATTTCGTCCACAACGACTACTTTCTCAGTAGGGCTTATAAATAGATCCCCCAACCGGCAATTTGACGTGTGTGGAGCTAAGGAAACATACCAAGGGTGTTGATACACTATTTTAGTGATCTCCACTTGCATACTGCTTAGTGATTTATTAGGTGATTAGCGTAGGTGCTTTGCGAAGTACTTAGGTTGATTAGACCACCGCCTATGCGCTTGCTCTAGGTTTAGGCTTAGTGTTTAGTGAGGTTTGCATACCTCTTACCACTCGGTGCTTGCGCGCACCATTGTTGTACATCAGAGGGGCTTGTAGTATTGCAAGATCACACCAACAGTGTTTGTGGTGTGGCTGTCACCGTGTACCGGAGGGAACAAGGCCCGCGGCGTTTCGGCCGGAAGCTTGATAGTGAAGACGACGGGGAGCGGTTCGGGAGAGGCACACTAGAGACCCACTTGCACGTGGGGAAGGCCCAGGGTTATCCACAGAGTTACCTGACCAGGAGCTTGGCCCTTGCGAGGGATTCCTTGCGAGGGGCTCCAACGAGGATTAGGGGGAAGCTTGCACGCTTCTCGATGCCTCGGTAAAAATACCGGAGTCATCGACGGGAGTTTGCATATCTCTACCTTACTCTTTAGTTTCTGCATTTACATTATTTACATAACTCCTTTTTGCGGTAGAGATAGCAACACACTAGCAAAACCGTAGTTGCACATTTAGATAGTTTATCTTTTGCATATGTTTGGCTAAGGTTAGAAAAAGAGGCGATAATTTAGAGTTAGAGTTTTAAGTTGCCTAATTCACCCCTCCCTCTTAGGCATCACGGTCCCCTACAAAGGTGATAAAAGAATGCCTACATGAGCTCGCCACGCTGAACGCCAGTTCACGAACAAAGTGCCAACAACATGGTTTCAACACGTTTTAACGAAGTTTGGGCAATTTTTAAGAGGGCAATGTGACACCCAACACCACTACCACATATACCATGCTCAAGTACTCACTTAGAGGCAACAAACAGTACAAGAACATGAAGCTAGTATTTAAACAATTTAGTTAGAATTTGAATGCCAAAACGGCATTGTCTCCTTCCTTTTTACACTTAGAAGAGGCAAGGATTCAGTTTGAACTAAACAACCATTAGCACTTTTGCCACCATTTTTAAAAGGTCTCAACTTTATTAACTTCAACCAACAAGTACTTCATGTAATAGTCCATACTTTATACTAAACCATAGGAACAAAATATTTAAGCACTATTTAATTATTTTGCTCAATATAATTCGCCAGAAATGATACTTTAAACATAAGTTCAAGTGCTTGCCGCCTAAACGAAAAGGTCTTATTTTAATTTCAAATTTGATTTTTGAGCTCCCAAGATCACTAACTAACAATATTTATTCTCCAAAATTAAAGTTGCATGTTCATCTACATAACTTGCTCTTCGAACTTTACTTAAGCACTATACACAAGTTATATTTCATCTTTGTTTATAAAATTTGTTTTTTCGTGCCAAACAATTAAAACTACTTATTCTGTTTTTCTTGTTAGGATTTTCATTAGCACTTTCACGCACTAAGTCAATTAACTTAGATATTTATTTGATTTCTCTCAACCACAAAAGTGAGTCACGTAAGATTCGCTTATCATTTCATACGCGCTTTAAATTTCAAAACCCGAGAACTTGTTTTGCTAATTTCTCTTATGCCTTAATCTTGGTGCTGAACAAGCTTGTAACACCAGGGGTGTTACACATATCACAAATAATATGATCCACTTCATATCATCACGTGACCTTGTTGGTTCATCGATATTGACCTCACTTGTTTTTCACCGTTGCCTTCGTCCATCGCCGCTAAGTCTTGCTCAAGCTTCTCCGCCACGAGGTCCATTGCTCCAAAGCCTCCAACTTGCCCTTAACGCTTGCAACTAGTCCATCAAGCCAAGTCTTGTCTTGATCTTCTCCACCTTAGTCACATGACTTAATGTCATGTCTCATATGCAATGAGCTCCTTCATCACATGTGTGAGCCTTGCAACATGTCCAAGCTAATTCACCTCGATGGCATAGGTTGCTCACACATGATGTACTTGTGGACTAACCACCTGTGTATCTCACTCAAACACATATTAGTCCACCTAAAGTTGTCACTCAATTACCAAAACCAAACAAGGACCTTTCAATCTCCCCCTTTTAGGTAATTGATGACAACTCTACAAAGATATGAAAATTAAGCTCTTTTGGATTCATGTTGCTTGCCCAAGCAATTTTACCATGTGTAAAGGATTTTGGACAAGTAACACAAACCCGAATTGGTAGTATTAGCTCCCCCTACATATGTGCTAGAGTGTTTGGTTTGAAGCTCACACATATGCATATATTGGAATTGTGGATGAGTAATTACTACTAATGATGCTAAGGTGTAAATAATTAACCTTTAATGCGTGATACCAATTAGAGTGCACATTTTAACATCATCCTTAGCATCATGAGTAGTTAGACAACAAAAACACTAGAAACCCCGTGAGATCAATATTATAAGTATAGTTCTAGTACAACTTGTAAAAATACAAGTCTAGCTACCAACCTATGCATGCTAGTTATCAAATCATCAATCAATTTCTATAACTAGCATACACCACACAAGCATGCATTTTAAATTTAAAGCTTATGCAAATGCAAGAAAGCACATGAATATGCACATATCAAATGCAACCAATCAAATTCATGAGCTTGCTCCCCCTACTTGTGTGCTTTTCTTGTCCAAGAATTTGATCCTTCTCCATTCTTCAATGTTGCTCCCTCTTTGTCCATGTCCAACTTCTACTTCTCCCCCATGTTGCATTTTCATATCTTTGTTCCAACTTCTTCCCCTTTGTCATTAATTTCCATAAAAGGTGTGCTTCTCATTGATACAAAGGATTGCATTGGGGTGGATGGTTGACACTTGAATCTTGCATTTTTATGGACATCACCACATATGTTGGAATGACACCACTTGTAGCTCTTGAGATACCTCATGTAGGATCTTTTGACCTTGATACCAATTGGTGGGGCACCTATCCCTATGTCATAGCATGGGTCATCCACTTGATAAACTTGAGCTCTTGTATGTAAGGGAACTTGCTTCATTGATGATCACTTAAAGTTGAGGATCACTTGTGGAACCACCATCTTGTATGATTGATACCACGTGTAGAAATGTGATACCACTTGGAAGAATTTTCTATCATGGAGCCACTTGTTGGTCTTGTCGATAAAAACCATTTCTTCAACATTTTCTATCTTCATGAGTACCACTTGTAGGATATCACTTGTAAGTTGATCTATACACTTGTGAATTCTTCTTAAAAAATGTTTGAGTCTAGATACCACTTGAAACATACAAGCTAGATATCCATTTGCATTGTTGTCTTGTTCATGTACTCTTGTCACTATCATGAGCTTCTATTCTTGACTTAAACTAAATTGATTTGTCTAAGTTTACAAGTCTGATTTGAATCAATGACAAGCTTCTTCACACCTCTTGTAAGGGTTATCTTGCCAATGTTGTACTTGTCACTTGTTAGCAATCCAAATTAAATCAAGTACTTGGGTTCACTAGCTCATAAACAAACTCATATACTACCACTAGATCATTTAATCATTCAAGCAATAGTGGTAGGCTATGAATCTTAAAATTTTTCATTTGTTATGCATGATCCTATAAGAATGTACTATATGCACTAACCGCATACTAGTAAGGGATGAAAATGATCATGCACATTACAATGATATCTTTGCTATCTTGAAGTAGAGGATAGTCATTAGTTTCCAATTTAGCTCCAATAGTAATGTGAAGTCCAATTTAATAGCTTGGTGAAGACCAATCATCAATAGATAAATCCATTCTTCACCCATATAATTTAAAAACCACTTATGATCAAGTGCACTTCTTATTGTGGTTGACTTGCTTCTTCCTTTGACATTGCTTGCTTGAGATCACCAAATATGAGAATACCACATGAATTTCAATGTTTTGCTCTCTTTTGGGTGTTCCTTGCTTTCTAGATCAACCCTTTTGATATCTTCAACTAAGTATCTCAAATGTCCCTTAGATTACCACTTCCATGTTAGCCTTCCAAGTACCATACTTGATTTACCTACAAAAGGCGGCAAGCCCTTACACATAGGGAGAAGTGATCTCTCTCCAAAGAACCATTCTTAACACTCACTTGAAATGACTTTGATTGATTGATCCAAGTGATGGACTTAACTTGATGAATAACTTTAAATCCTTCTTTAAGTACTTTTGGTTCTACTTATTTAAGTCCTTTTCTCTCTACCAAATGATTTTCAAATGTCACTAGGACTTAAACTTCATCTTCATCTTGAATTTGATCTTGATCTTCCTTTTGAGTACCAAATGTGTGCCAAATACACTCCACAATCAAATGGTCTTGTACTCTTTTGCTTGTCATGCTTCTAGATCATCTAAAAACCAAACTTAGGTGTATCAATCACTAACAAACATGATTCTAACTTGAGGACTTTACAATCAAAGTGACTCTTGATCAATCCAATAATTGTCACTTTTCTGGCAGATTTTGTACCCTTTAAAGAAATATCCATAACTCCCAATGTACAGATCCAAATACCACAAAATTTGGAGAAGATGTGATTCACTAAGTTATCTAGTAGCTGTAAAAATTTAGGATTCATTTGACTTGTAGATTGCTACCAGACTTTAATTCTTCTACCACTGCTACATGCTGAAAACTGCTACACTATAGCGGACAAGATCCACTCTAAAACCAAAGCATTTCTTATCCAATTCTTATACAATTCATGCAACAACTTATACCATAAGTCTAGAGCATACACACTAAATTTCAAGCCAAACCAAATAGATTTGATCACTCAAATTTAGATTTGATCTTAGCTAGCTCAGTTTTTCAAATATAGGACATATTTCTTCACATGAGCTATTCTTCTTTAAATTGAATCAAACTTGAAACTAACTTGTTTGAATACTTTTACAAGACAAATACATTCAATCCACTTATAAAAGTCATCTTATGAACTTATCCAACTCAAATCAATCCAAATTTGATTACTAATCAATTAATCTATTCAATCATCTCATAGCAAGCAACAAATGCACATATATCCAATTCAATCAACTCATGTGCACCCAAATGAAATGATCAATGAGATATATACCTTAGTTAGTTCATGATCATCTAATTAGCAAGCTCCAACTTTCATATTTGCAAGCCATCAAATAATCCAATAAATCATCCATAACTTGGCAATTTGCACTTGTATGTTGTAGCACTTGGACTTCACATGTATTGATTTGGCATTGAGTTTGGATGTGCACTAAGCTTCATAACTTGATTTAACACATGATGAATTATAAGAAACCCATTGAATCAAGCCTTCAATGCTATGGTACCTGAACACAATCGTCCACTTTTTGATGGTACCTAAACTAGTTTGGGTCCTATCAAGTTAGGTGCAACATACTTAGGCAAAACCTTAGTATGGGTAGCGGGATGTTTTGCAATTGCAACCAATGAGGTACCATTGCTATCCTTCCTAAGCATAAAATCATCATCAATTGAAATAGGCTTAGGAGAGTTACCTAGGGGACATGAATGTGCCATGTGTCCCCTTTCCCAGTAAGAGTAGCACTTTCTCTTTATTTGAGCCTTCTCTTTCTTTCTTGTGTGGTGCTTATCATTGTCTTGCTTCTTCTTGTTTGCTTGAGTCTTCTTCTCAAGCTTGTTTGGACAACCCGAAGCTAGGTGGCCCAATATGTCATAACTATGGCACTTGATGTGAGTAATCATCTTCATCTTTTCTTCTTTGTTTTTGCTCAACATCTTGGCATCTTGATCAAGCCTTGGATGCCTTACTCTTCCACCCCTTCTTGTTTTCTTCTTCTTCATCGTCAAGTCACTACCATCTTTATGGTTGATCTTGATTTGCTCTAGGCGTTGTTTTCTTGCTCATCTTGTGGCTTTGGTTCAGTCTCTTCTTGTTGCTTCATCAAATTGCTTAGTTGGGCACATAGATGTGAGATGACCCCATGTGCGGTACTTGAAGCATTTGACATGCTTTAGTCTCTCTTCTTCTTTCTTCAACTTGAGCTTTTCTTCATTCGGGCACCCATTTGCAAGATGTCCCACTTCATGGCACTTGAAGCACATGAAATGAGATAGCCTCTTTTGTTCTTTCTTCTTCATCTTTCTTTCTATTTTTCTTTCGCCCTTTGTCATGCTCTTGTTGAATCCAACACCACACTTGTCACCATAGCTTCTTTAATTCTTCAACATATGCTCAAAGGTGACTTTAGAGTTGTAGCACCTCTCTAACTTGTTGCTTAATTTCTTCACTTTTCTTTTAAGCTCATTGTTCTCCTTCAAAATGTTAGTCTCACAAGAGATAGAAGTAGAACAAGCATCTATATGTGAAGAATATGGCATAGCTAATAAATTATCACAAGAGGTGGATACATGCTTCTTCCCTACATCACAAGGGTTAGAAACAATATGTGATTGATCAATTAACCCATGTGATGAGCTCTCACTAGTTTTAGATTTTTCATTAGAAAGCTCTTTAGTAAGAAAAGCATGGTCTTGTACCAAGTTATCATGAGTAACACTAAGTTCCTTATGAGCCAATTTTAGCTCCTCATGTGAACAAGTAGTAACATAAAGTAGATGCTTTTGTTGTTCACATGTTTTCTTTATAAAAGAGTTTTCATTTTTTAATATCTCAGTTTTAGCCATCTCCTTTTCTAAAGCTTTAATCATGCTACCAAATCTATCAGAAGCTGCTCATATGAATCAAGATCAATCACATTTTCATTAGATACCTTGGTGTCACCTTGTGACATGAAGCAGTAAGATGTAGAGGATGAGTGTTGACGGTCAGTAACATCAATTATAAACCATCAACATAACCTATATTTATACTTAATTCCATCACCAAACATAGGTATAGGGGTTTAAACTAATAAAATCCATGAGTTTTGGTGAATCTGTGTTTTCAGTAGGGTTTATCCATAAAACCATCAAGAGGGACCTATTCGTCAAAGGAAATTGTGGAATTCCGTCGCGTAAACAGCGTGGGAAGATTCTAGAAGACTCCAGGAGGCTCTCCACCGAAGTAGGCCCTAAGGGGCTGCCATGTGGGGCTGACCAGCCCCACCTGCAGTCGCCTCGGCCCCTAGGCCCACCTGTGAGCCTCTGCGTCGCAATGTCGGTTCACCACTGCCTCCTAGGTTGCATCTATGCCGTCCTTTAAGTCGGTTTGATCCAAGGGCTCACGTTGGATTCTCCGGCCTATATATACCAGCCCCTGCCACCCTCCCTAGAGCCATCCTAAAACCCTAATTCATATCATGAGGATCAAAGCCAACTACAAAGAGAAGATTAGTCCTCCATAGGATCTAGTCTTGTAAACAATAGTGAGATAGAGAGTGAGGGAAGAGTTTGGAGGAGGTGTCGGCCTATCGGTGCTCTCTCTATGGCTTGTACCTTGGCGGATTCAAGTTCTACTTGAGCTTGCCTTTGAGATTTCTCGTAATCAACTTCTGATTTAATTAATAATTATTTATATTGTTCATCAAGACCATGACTCTTTTTTGAGTGCTTTAATCTATAGACACTCTAGGTTGAAGTATTAATCGTAAGTGTAAGTGTAGTGCTTAGACTTAGGTTAATCGTGGATGCAACCTGAATTCCGGATGGTGGTAGATCGTGTGTGTGACATCAATTCTATATAGCCTGTACTATATAGCTTCGTTGATCTTTGTAGTCCACCTCCCATCTGTAGGCGCAAGTAGGACGTGGTTATGAAGGAAAGCATCCTCTGCTGTTGTCTTTCCCTAGTAATATCCCTAGATGAATAGTAGAAGACAAAGCTTATCTAAGTCAGAACTAGAGAACCTTAGTTTTCCTCTCTATGCTCTTATTTATCTCAACCTTGTTGCTACCCCTAGTTAAGTTAGATCGTAGTTAGTCTCACATTTTCTTGTGGATACGATACTTGGAATACTTTCGGGTGAAAGCTACAGCGGTATTCGTACGCTTGCGGATTTATCTGTATGTGTTAAATATACCAACAAGCTTTCTGGCGCCATTGCTAGGGAAATGGATGATGAATTAACTTCGAGCCTAGCTTAACATTTTATCTTTTATTCTTTCTTTTATTTTTTCTTTTAGCATGGACTCCACTTCTATCTATCAATATGCTAAACCCATGAGCGCAAGGCTAGAGCCACCAAAATCTTTAGAGCCTATCCTAACACCTGGCTATGAGTTGTGCATGTGTTTTATAAAATTTATATGGGATAAATCCTTCTCGGGAGAAGGCAACGAAAACCCATACTCACACCTACAAGAGTTTGAATAGACCTATGCATGCTTGCGTATCGCTGGCATGTCTGACAAAACCATAAGATGGAAGTTGCTTCCGTTCTCTTTGATGGGAAGAGCTAAACATTGGTACAGTCAAACCGTAGGAAGTATGCAAGGAGATTGGAAAATGTTATGCTCTAAATTTTGTTTACGTTTCTTTCCCATCTCTAAAGTGGTTAGCCTTTAGAAAGAGGTTCTAAATTTTATACAACTAGATGAAGAATCTCTTGGTACATCGTGGGATCATTTTAATGAACTCATCATCACTGGCCCAGACCTTGCCTATTCAAGATCCTATACTTCTTCAACATTTTTACATAGGTCTTAGCAAGGATTCTATGGAATCCCTTGATGCAGCCTCTAGAGGAGCTTTCCTTCATTTGTCTACTAGTGAAGCAAGGGCTATGCTTGATAGAATTAGTGGAAAGACTCCCTACACTAGCATTCATAATGAACTCCCGGAGAAAGAGAATAAATCATCTCCCAATCAAGAAGAGAAAGTTCTGATAGCCAAATCACAATCACTTCAATCTCAAGATTTAGCTATCAATCCTGAACCACCAATACCCCAAAATCCCCCAAGAGAAGAAGGAATTGCATCTTTGGAAATCCCTGTTGAAATTAAGAATGACCCCTTTGGTGCTGATTTTGGAAGAACATTAAATTCTCTTATTCATAAGAGACCTTCGAGCGAATATAATTCAAATCCTCTCAAGAAAGGATCTTTTAGAAAGTGTCCTTATTCCCATATAGGACATTGGAAAAAATTCATGGATGGCATTTCAAGTAATGCCATAAAAGGAGAGCTGAGCCATCTAGAAGCCATTCCTATCCTCTTCCTTCTATGTCCACATTAGATGTCTTATCTAAACCCATCTTTCAACCCATCCTTGACCCTGATGATCTCTCTTATGCTCTCTCTCATAAGTCTCATGATGACCCTAGAAATCCACTAAGACAACCAAAGCATAGGAATCATGAAGGCCACAAGGATGACCAAAAAGAGCAATGGCAATGGATGGAATGTATTAAGAACGTGTGTGCCATTGCTAAAGAATGGATGGACAAGGACGAAGCCTTATGGGTAGAATCCAAACTTGGCTTAGATCCAAATAGTGAGCTTAAATCAATCTCTTTAATAAACATGACTCATCCAAGTTTGGAGGAGGCCTTAGACGAGATCAACCCGAGAGCCACCAATCTATGGGAAATCTTGGACAATAAAACGTCCAATGAATGTCATAGGCATGGAATGATGGAGACAATGTTTCTGCCTATAGACATCCATGAAGAAACACTCTTAGAGCTTGAAAAGGAAGATAACATCAACGAGCATGGAAGTTATTTCATGAATACCTCATCAAATCCATACTCGCTTGAGAAATCTCCTGAATTAATTGGTCTATCCAACATTGCCACACACGAGATCTTCAACCCCCTCATTCTCCTTGTTCATAAAGACTTTGAAAGGGTGGTTGTAGATGCATGTGTTTATCATAAATACTGCAGATCTCATTGTGTGAATCTTGAGATAGGTACACAAAGGTTGATGTTGGAGGAGAAACCACTTCACCAACTTGAGTGCAATTCGAAGGTTTTCCAAGGACGAGCTTTTGTCCTAAAGCAAGCACTTTCGAGAGATAACATGAGCTTTTATTTTTTGCTATAATGCCCTTACGAAGTGAGTGTGGGGGTATTAACCCCTATACCCTTACGGCTAGGCTTGGGCCGGCCCAGACCAGGGGGTTTGGCCCACTAGAAGACTATGCGCGGCCCGACCAATCTGTTCGGAGTCCCGCGTAAGGAATCAAGGCAGATTTGGAGATCAAGCAAGATCCTGGTCGGTTAGAATAGGAATCCTTATCCGGCCACCTATGACAATTGTAAATGGTTAGGATTAGTTTCCACATCTGTAACCCTGCCCCCAGACTATATAAGGCGGGCGGGGACCCCTCTCAAAAATCTCTCTCATTGACATACAACAATACAATCAGACGCACAGGACATAGGTATTACGCCATCACGGTGGCGAACCTAGATAAAACCTCGTGTATGTCTTGCGTCACCATCTTGTTTGTAGCTTGCGCATCTGTCTGCCGATAATCTACTACCTTGGACATACCCCTAGGTAGATTGCCGACCATATTTCATCGACAGTGGCGTGCTAGGTAGGGGGTGTGCGTACTGCTTCCTAGAAGAACAAGATGGTCATCATCCCCGGTTCCATGGCTACGCCGAACGGCCTCACGTTCACCATCGGCCAGATCACCTGGACCACCGGCTCCTACGACTTCATCGCAATGACCACGGAGGAGGCGTGGATTCAATCTGCGTCGACCACTACTTCATCTGCATTGGCTATGGCTCCGACCATGGTGGGTCTGGCTCCGGCCATGCCCGCATCATCTTTAGCCACGCCGATAACCCGTCGTTCGCTTCCTCGCTATAAAGGGAGGCAGATCGACAACATCAACCTGCTCGACTCCATCGATCGGGTCGGCACCAAACTTGCCGAAACCCTAGCTCTGGTAAGTTCAATTCAAAGTCAACCTAATGAGCAGGTAACCACCACCCACAATAGATCTACCCGACCAGCTCAGGCCAGTCATCCTGCACAACTCGGTATGGATCTCATGGTCACATCTACTCCTGAAGGGCGCTCCGTTCTTCGCCGGTCAACCCCCGCGATGGGTCTCCGGCTCTCCGAGTATGAAGCCTCGATGGAGAACTACCAGGCTCAGCCCTACGGCCTGCGCAACTTCATCAACATGGTCCGGATTGAGGAGTATCAAGAAGGATTGGTCCACATAGTTCAAGAGGGTGGCTCAAGCTCCCCGTCCGGCATCGCATCTAATACCTCTATCCACACCGAGCTCCAGCATCATGACAATGAAGGCGTTGAATACGATATGGAAATCCCAGACCAAGCCCCGGGTTCCCACAATTCCCATCCTTCCCACCAAGGCGAGGAGACTTGATCAATGTTGTCAGTAATGACGAACCACCGGCAGTTGGCGAAACAGAACAAGAAAGGATGGCACGTGAAGCATGCAATATTGATCGGTTTAATCGCCGACAAGTCGAAGTCGAGGTAGAAGAGGATGCACGATGCATACGGGTCCAGCCATGCGACCTTAACAATGCCTTTGACAAGGTGGGGGACAAGTAGGTCTTCAGGACTCCAAGCGCCAACATAGCTATTGCTATGGCGACAATGCAACAACTACCCAATACCCGGAAATCCAGGTAGTTCGAGATGATATACAAGCTTACCTGAAGGCTGCTATGGCCTAGACCGCAGAGATTGTGAATCAAGCCGGGCTCCATCCGTCTCGGTCGAATCAAGCCACAATCGCCAGTACTCAAGTCGCTCATAGCCACCCAACCAACGTGGCTCGCGCAACAACGACCCATCATACAATTGTCAAGGCGGGAACGGAGGTCATGACGGTGGTCGGGATGACAACCACCGCAACTACCGGGATGACAACCGCCAAGACAACCACGACAATCGCCGTGATAACCACGGTTGTAGGGTTAACCAGAGTGGCAATCGGGGTCGCCGTGATGGCAATAACGATCTCCGCCATTCCCTCGGAGAACGCGATCTGCGCGATCGCATTAACCAAAGAGCCAACGATCGTGCATCCCATGAAAGTTATCGCCATATGGAATATGATACTACCCACGACCCTCTGGGTTTGAAGCAGTTTACTCCACACCTTCGCCAAGTCATATGGCCCAAGAACTTCATGCTCGAAAAACTTCAGAAGTACGACGGCAATGAGAACCCCGAATTATGGGTCATGCTCTATGAAACCGCGTGCAGATCAGCCATGGCTGACGAGCACGTCATGTCTAATTACTTCCCAGTCGCCGTTGGCCATGCAGGCCACCAATGGCTGGTAAGCTTGCCGGTGAACTACTTTGATTCTTGGCAAGAGCTCAAGCAAGCATTCATCGACAACTTCATTGCTACTTGCGAGCAACCCGACAACAAATATGATCTGCAATGGATTCGAGATCGCAAAGATGAGCCACTGCGCAAGTACGTCCGACGCTTCTCAGAGATGCGCATCAAGGTCCCGTCAATCTCCGACAACAAGGCAATCTAGGCTTTCATCACTGGTCTCCACTTCCACGATGCCCTATGGGACAAGCTCCTTCGCAAGAGACCTGAATCGGCCACAGTGCTCCTAGCCACTGCTAAAAAATATGCAGATGCCGATGATGCTAAAAAGATAATCATCGAAGAAGCAGCAAGGGTTCCACGCTCCGACCACCCTCCACACCGCGACGACTACCGTGGCAACCGTGGTCGGAACGACAATTTTGATCGCCGCAACCAGCGCAATGATTCCCGTGACCACCGCGACCAACATAATCAGTAGCGTAATCGTCGTGACAATTACAGGGGCAAGCATGCTCGGGAAGACGATGGCGAAGTCAACATCGTTAAAAAAGGTGGCGGACGTCGCAATTACGAAGAAGACTACACCAAAGCATTGAAAGGACCCTGCCAACTCCATTCCCAAGTCAAACCATACCATGGAGGATTGCCACGTTCTCAAATCCATCTATACGCGCCAACAGTCTCCGGATAAATTGGACAAGCCTAACGACGCAGGGGTGTAGCGTGACGAGGACAACAATGACAAAGATGCAGATCCCCATCACAAGTATGTCAAGCCAACCGACCATGTCCATACCATCATTGGGGGCAGAGTGTCCATCAAGACCAAATGAGAGTGCAAGTAGCTCGCTCATGCCTGCCTGAACGTGGCCAATGCCGACAACCTCATCGTCGATCCGCGGCTCCCTCCTTGGTCTCACCGCGAGATCTCCTTCAGCAGAAAGGACCAATGGGCTACAATACCTAAGCCAGGGCATTTTCCTCTGGTTCTCGATCCTTGTATCAACAAGGTTTAGTTCGATAGAGTGCTGATTGACGGTGGTAGTTCCATTGATATTCTGTTCAAGAACAGTTTGCTGGCCCTAAAGATAACCCAGGCTGATCTCAAGCCATATGAGGCGCAGTTCTGGGGTGTTCTCCCCGGACAGAGCTCCACACCTCTCGGGCAGATCACGCTACCTGTGCAATTTGGTACTCCAGACCACTTCCACACCGACTACGTCAACTTCGTGGTCGCTGACTTCAAAGGCACCTACCATGCTATCCTTGGTCAACCAGTGCTCACCAAGTTCATGGCCATACCTCACTATAGGTATTTGGTGCTCAAGATGCCTACTAAGAAGGGGGTTCTAACTCTCAGGGGCAACGTATACACAGCTTACACCTGCGAGGAGGACAACTTCAAAATAGCTGAGGCCCACGACCATTCTATTTGCATGGCCGAGACCACGCTCGATGCCAGGAAGACCCCAGCCAATCACCTGGAGATTCTAGAGCTAGAGGCCCCACCCAAGAACATCAAGTCCATAGAGCACAAAGCGATCCAGCTGGTCGACGGCGATCCCAGCAAAACGGCCCTTATCAGGGCCAACCTGGATCCTAAATAGGAAGACAAGCTCGTCAGGTTCTTGAGGAGCAACATGAGTGTGTTCGCATGGAAACCCGCTGACATGCCCGGTGTACCTCGGAACTTGATCGAGCACTCCTTAAATGTCGATGGCAAGGCCAAACCTATCAAGCAGAAGCTACGATGGTTCGCTCGCGACAAAAAGGAGGCCATTAGGGTAGAAGTTACACGGCTTTTGGTAGCCGGATTTATCGAAGAAGTGTATCATCCAGAGTGGTTAGCCAACCCGGTTCTTGTATGCAAAAAGAATAATGAATGGAGAATGTGTGTTGATTACACTAATCTCAACAAACATTGCCCTAAAGACCCTTTCGGCTTACCTCGCATAGACGAGGTCGTAGATTCAACTGCCAGTTGCTAGTTGCTTTCCTTTCTCCATTGCTACTCTGGTTATCACCAGATCAGCTCTCAAAAAGGACGACCAGATCAAGACATCCGTCATCACGCCCTTCGGCGCCTACTGCTACATGACCATGTCGTTCGGGCTCAAGAACACCGGGGATACCTATCAACGCGCCATACAGGCCTGCCTCAAAGACGAGATAAAAGACGACCTCATCGAGGCTTATGTTGACAATGTAGTTGTTAAAACCAAGGAAGCATACACCCTTGTTGACAACCTCGAGCGTACCTTTGCAGCTCTTAACACATTCCAATGGAAATTAAACCCAAAGAAGTGTATCTTTGGTGTTCCATCTGGTATACTGCTCGGCAACGTCGTCAGTCACGACGTCATACACCCTAACCCAGAGAAGGTAAAAGCTGTCTTGGACATGAAGCCGCCCAAAAAGGTGAAGGATGTTCAAAAGTTTACCGGATGCATGGCTGCCCTCAGTCATTTTATATCAAGATTAGGCGAAAAAGGACTACCGTTTTTTAAGCTACTCAAAGCATCCGACAAGTTTGAGTGGTCGGAGGAAGCAGACGCTGCCTTTACACAGCTGAAACAATTCCTTACATCACCTCCGGTCCTCACTGCTCCTAGAGAAGACGAAACCCTCCTACTTTATATTGCGGCAACTAATCGAGTGGTCTCCACTGCCATGGTGGTCGAGCGCGACGAGCCCAGGCACGTATACAAGGTATAGTGACCAATCTATTTCATCAGTGAGGTACTCAATGAATCCAAGATCAGGTACCCACAGATTTAGAAGCTGATCTACGCCATACCAATTACATCCCGAAAGTTGAAACATTACTTCGACGGATATCGTGTGGTGGTCATGACCGAGTACCCTCTGGGAGACATCATTCGCAACAAGGATGTGAACGGGTGCATCATCAAATGGGCAATGGAGCTATGCCCTTTCTCCTTGGAATTTGCAAGCCGTACTACAATCAAGTCTCAGGCACTTGTCGATTTCATCGTCGAGTGGACAGACTTAAGCACACCTGCTTCTCAGGGGCCCGCCGAGTATTGGAAGATGTACTTCGATGGCTCTCTCAACATCGATGGCGCAGGAGCAGGAGTCCTTTTTGTATCGCCATCCAAGGAGCAACTCCGATACGTCCTCAAGATTTATTTCCCGACGTCTAATAACGCCGTCGAGTACGAAGCATGCCTACATGGTGTGCGCATTGTGGTCGAGCTCGGTGTCAAATGTCTCTATGTCTACGAAGACTCGGCTCTGGTCATCAACCAACTCAACAGGGACGCATACTGCAAATCAATCAGAACGCTGGAAGGCAAGTTCTACGACATCGAGTACACACATGTGGTCTGGGACAAAAATCAAGCAGCAGATGCGCTGTCAAAGTTAGGATCATCCCGAGCCAAAGTCTCACATGGTGTATTTGTTCAAGATCTGCTTACGCCCTCCATCAAAGAAGAAGATCCCGCGGTCGACAAGCTTCTAGACCAGCTATTGGTAGCTACGGTTCTGGCGTCAAGCACCACCAAACCACCTCCGACCACTAAGGAGCTTGACTGGAGAGTACCTTTCATCAAGTACCTGATAGATGGTAGCGGTTACACCGATCGGACAGAAAACGAACGCCTGATGCCTCGCAGTAAGCAGTATCTGCTTGTCGATGGCAAATTGTGGCGCAAGAACGCGAAGGAGGAAATCTTGATGAAGTGTATAACCCAGGAGGATGGTAAACGTCTCCTAGACAAAATCCATTCCGACTCCTGTGGCAACCACGCGGCCTCGAGAACGCTGGTTGGCAAGGCTTTTCGAGTAGGGTTTTATTGGCCGTCAGCTGTAGCCGATGCAGAGAAGCTAGTCCACTATTGTGAAGGTTGTCAGTTCTTCTTCAAGAGAATCCATGTACCTGCACACGAGATTCAGACTATACCAGCCTCTTGGCCCTTCGCATGCTGGGGACTGGATATGATCGGCCCTTTCAAACCGGCTCCTGGGAAATTTACATGCATCTTTGTGCTGATCGACAAATTCTCCAAGTGGATAGAGTACATGCCCCTAGTCACGGCATCTTCAGAAAAGGCTGCCGCGTTCCTCGACCTGGTCATCCACCGCTTTGGCATACCCAACAGCATCATCACCGATCTAGGTACTCAGTTCACCGGAAATGTTTTTTGGGACTTCTACGATGAAAAGAGCATAGTAGTAAAATACGTCTTGGTGGCACACCCTAGAGCTAATGGACAGGTCGAGCGGGCAAACGGTATGATCCTGGATGCACTTAAGAAAAGGATGTACAGAGAGAACGACAAAGCTCCTGGAAGATGGCTCAAAGAGTTACCGGCCGTGGTCTAGGGTCTTAAAACCCAACCCAGTCGCAATACTAGCGTATCACCATACTTTATGGTTTATGGCGCTGAGGCAGTACTCCCAAAGCAGATATAGCCTTCAGATCAACATGGGTAGAGAACTTCGATGAAGACAAGGCCAATGAAGTGCGGGAGCTAGAAGTGAATAGTGTAGAAGAGAAGCGGCTCGACTCTTGCGTACGTACGGCCAAATACCTTGCTGTTTTGAGTAGGTACTACAACAAGAACATCAAGGAGTGGTTCTTCGTGGTCGGGGACCTGGTCCTGAAGTGGAAGACAAATCAGGCAGGTGTTCACAAACTCGCAACTCCATGGGAAGGACCCTTCATGATAAAGGAGGTTACACGCCCTACATCTTACATGTTAGTTCACCTAGATGGCACATGACGTACCCAATTCCTGGCACATCGACAAGCTTAGGTGTTTCTATGCTTAGCTACTAAAATATGTACCCTTCTTGTACTATTGATTTATTTCAATGAAGCTATTATGATTTCTTCGACCACTCTAATGTGTCATTTCAAAGTCTATTGTTATTCTAACTCTATCAATTAAAACCGACCACAATTCCTTCTCGGGTTTTCGAAGCAGGCCCTGTCTCCGGTTCCTCCCAACGCGTGCATGGGATCCGCTCTCTACACTACGAGTGATCGGCATGCGCTCTCTGGTTTGACTTGTGTGTTTCTACGTGTGCACAAGCTACGCACCTCACACTCGACCGCAAGACAAACTAGGGCCATACAAACCTTTTAGGATGACGTGTCGACTAGAACTGATACAACTAAACAGAACGCCAACACGTTCTAACTTATTTACATCAAATGATATCCGAGCTTAAACACGTTTTTTACAAAACAAACAAGCTTATGTTGAGATACAGTTACGTTATTACAAGCCTGCCTCAAAAGGTCCAAGTTTACAATAACACAACTACATCTTCTTCTACAGTTATAGCCTACACTATTGGTTGGTCGAGGCACGTGGCTCCTGCTGCTCGCAACGCCTGACATCGTGCTCGGGTCTCTAGGACTCTGGCACTGAACGAGCTAAAGAAGATGGCCCCGCCGTCGCCTGGCTAGTCGAGAACCACAGGCTTCGCCGGTTGGCTTTAAAATGACTGCGATCCTAGCTGACTTGTTAATGGCGTTCCTTGTATGGGTGGTGTCGCACCTCCACACAGGTTAATATCACCAATTATTTTTGCCGACAAGTCCAGCTGGGTAATCCGTAGCTCCTCGGCCTTGTCTGGATCTACCTCCTTCGGGTATCCAGCCTCTAGGCGCTTGAGATCAATCAGGGGGTAGTGAGCACGTACCATGCTCAGCACATGTGCGCCTGTGTACTCTCCTGCCTCCTTCACGAACTCCTAGAACCATCCCCATGCCCTTGGCATCTCTTGATCAATCCTAGTTGCGGCATCCTTGGCACGTCCTCTGCTAGCACCGGATCGATGAGGTTAAGGACTAGCAAAATGCCCGTTGCCACCTCCTGGGACTAGTTTTCCAGGTGTCATGATCCTTGGTGATCTCTTGGCATTGCGCCTTCCAGTCGTCATGGTCTTTTATCACAGACTCCAAATGCTTCTTCGCATTGATTTTTATAACTGCAAACCGCACATGTTGTTAAGACGCTATATTATGCCAAACTACGGTATGCAACAAAAATGACCTAAGGGGTTTGGAAAACTTACCTTTTAGCTCCTCTGTCAACTTGGTCGCATGGTCTCGGAACCGCGACTGGTCTTGCGCCAATTTTCTGTTGTCCTCTTTCAGGCGATAACACTCCACGACCGCACGACTGTTCTCCTCTCGGAGACGGACCACTTCGGCTTCTAAGCCTACACTACAGCTGTTACTACCAACAATGCAATAGCACTTGTCAATAGTCGTTGTGATAAAATGGCTACATACTTGTTCTTTCCTGCTCTTTATTACTGAGCTGGATGACCAGTTTCTGGTTCTAGGATTCTTGCACCATCTTTTCATGATTGGTGGCTTCGAGTCGCTGGTGCAAGCATTCCACCTTTGCCGTCAGCTCCTTGTTGCTTGCAGCGATCCCCTCGATCTAGTCGAAGCATTTATTGTGGTACCTTGCGGTCTTCATTAAGTCCTGTGTGCATATAGCTAAGTAAGACAGCAAGATCAGGGGGTGAAGCGAAGCTTACCTGCACCTCCGTAACCAGCTGTTTCGCCGCCCGTTCAACTTTCTTGGTTTCTTGGATCTCCGAGATTTCCTCATGGACAACCCATTGGTCGTTTCGCCAATGCGACACATACACATGTTGTTGCTTGTCCTGTGGATGGCCTAGGACCTCCTCCACTTCGTCCTCTTTGGGCTCTTCTTTGGGTCTCGGTGCTGGTCCAGCGTTAGTAGCTTCTGCGATCACCAAAGCCTTCCCACGGGTTTCAGCGTCGGTGAATATGGGTTGTGCTCTCACGTTCGGTTGTTGCTCTTCGGTCTACTCCGTCACCCTCGACATTGAGGTGTTGCCCTCAGTAGGTCTAGCGCTCGGAGCACTCGTGCTAGGCTCAGTTGGTCTCTCGACCACCTGCTTGGGGACTGTTGTCGCTCCCTTGCTGAGGCTCTGACGGATCTTCTGCTATGGCTTCCTCGGTGGCCGACTGCTGGGCAGTCTGCTCTGAACTTATTGGCGGAGCCACGCAACTTCCGGCTAGCTGGTCCGGACTTTCTGTGGACGCTGAACTAGTACATCCGAGAAAAGTTCAGAAGGCAACCATATTCAAAGCAAATTGCTAACTTATAATAAGGTTACAAATACTTACATGTTAGAAGCGCGGAACGATGTGGCGAAGGCGCGTCTCTTCGGTCGCACTTGCTCCATGTGCTGTGCGGGTGACTCCTGGTCTCCCTCTACATCTAGCACTATCACTGGGCCTTGGTGCTCGACCCCTCCACCGCTTGTCCTTCGCGCTGCAGTGGTCGGTGGTGTGCTCGGTCGGGTTGTCGCTTTCGTCGCCGGTCGCGTTCCTTGCCCAGGTACTCCCGAGGTCGACCCGGCTGCATCCTTCACCGACGTTGACGATGTGGGTCCCATGGGCACGGATGAGACACCTTGCCCCATCGACTCCAATTATTTCCTCTTCTTTTGAGGGACAAGTCAAAAGGTGTCTGCATCATCTCCCTCCTCTGCATCATCGTCCGACCAGGCAAAATTCACCCGTCGACGCTTGCTGGCCGGTCCCTTCTCCGGGCCTCCCTTGGGCTCGTTAATATTTAGCCCCCCTGGTAAGCAGGGAGGTTGCTGATCTCTTCTTTGACTGTTTGGGGGCAGCCGGCCGCTTACCAGCGGCTAGGGCCGCTGCCTCCTCTCCAACACCGAGCATCGCCCAGTCGACGTCCTCGTCCTCGATATCGACGCTGGTCTAGGTGGTGGGACCACCTCCTTGTGGCCACTCCACTCCAGGGGGTGGCGACACAAACACTGTCGCTCTATCCCGACCATTGACCTGGGTAACAAAAATGAGTGCACACAGTAAGTTTTCGTTTTTCCTATTATGATATAAAACTACGGATACAGGGTAAGACGAGTTACCTTTGGGGGAGGTCGGGCAAGCTTGAAAGCATGCTCGATGTCACTCAATCTGGCATAATTTGGATCAGCTAAGTTAAATAGCTCTCCAATTCTGGCTTTGACTTCGATTTTGTCAAGCGCCTCCTGCCTCGTCCTCGTCGGGTCCACGCTACCTTGATATTCATAGCCAGGATGTACTCTCCTCTGGCAGGGCTGCATCTGTCGGCTGATGAAACTCCCGACCACGCTCGGGCCATCCAGTTTTTTCCACGGGATTATTCCAAATATTTCTGGAATCTGTTCTAGGTGCTCGGGCTTTTCTGACTAGCTTGTTCTCTTCTCCGGAATGTACCCCACGTCGCACAGTGTGATCGTGTTCGGCTCTTCGTGAATGTAGAACCATTTCTTGTACCAGTCATCAAGCGATGTGTTCCATGGGTAGCGCAGGTACTGGGCTTTCATGCCATCATGGAGGTTGAGGTACACACCCCCGGCTATCTTCGAACCGCCGCTTCCTTTCTTCCGCAGACAGAAAAGATGGCAGAAAAAATCAAAATGGGGCTGGAAGCCGCCGTATGCTTCGCAAAGATGTATGAAAGTGGCGACAAGGAGGATCGAGTTGGGATGCATATTGCAAATCCCAATCTCATAGTAAAGACAAAGCCCCTGAAGAAAAGGATGTACCGGAACCCCAAATCCCCATTTAAAGAAGTCTTCGAACACCACGATCTCACCTGGTTGTGGATCGAGGTACCCCTTGCCCTCCGGCGCATGCCATCCTACAAGCTCCTTGTTGTGGAGTACTCCCATGGTGACGAGGTCTTCAATGGTCTGCTCGTTGCTTCTCGATTTCCACCATTCCTTCGCCATGACCCCTGCTTTTTTCTGCGCATCACTTTTTGCCATGAATCTGGCTTTGCTGGTGAACGAGGAAAAGGAGGAGGATTGATTGGTGGTGATTTTGGATGTATTAGGGTTGGCGAGAGGAAGAAGAAAGCTGTGGCTGCGAATTGCAATGGGGTTCAGTAAAAAGTAACTTACCTATGCTACACTATATTTAACCCAAAGAGTTATGTCGTTTCGTCTGCCCATGATTCTTAGGAGACGTGCGCACGCGCCATAGACGGTTGTTTTCACAGTTTCAAGATCTACACCAATATATGCGCCTCTTCGTTGCCAGTGTGGGAGGGCCCATGTTGACGCACCTACTTACAGGTGCCAAGCAACTGTTTGCTTAATAAGACAAAAAGGCAGTATGACGTGCTATGCCCGTCTACTTTTTTGACCAGACATGTCAAATTGGACTTGACAGAACAAGTAAATAAATAAATATGTAAAATAATAGTACAAGTGACTATCCTTGTGCTCGGGGACTGTAGCGATTATTCTTGTGCTCGGGGACTGTCTCGACCACCGTTGTGCTCGGGGACTATCTAGACCACCATCGTGTTCGGGAACTATCCAGACCACTCTCGTGCTCGGGGACTGCCTCGACCACCCTCTGACTATAGCTCGAGGACTTCATCCCTCGCTCCTTGACTTGTGCTCAGGGACTGCCTCGACCACTCTCCGATCACAGCTCGGGGACTTCATGTCTCGACTACATGTGACTGGTGACTCGCATATAGTTGGAATATTTTTTCTTCATTTGACCTTGCTACAAGGCTGATAATCTCACCTTCCAGCAAGCTCGGGGACTACATTGGTACGATGCACCTGCCGGTGCATCTCGTATTGCTTGTACGATGATCAGATTTTCAACTTAATTGGGAATTCTTTTTAGATCCTGTCACCACGTGCCTGCGTCACCTACTACCAGGCTCGGGGACTAAGTGGGCACACTTCACCTTGTGGTAAATGTGTTTATTTTATCGACCCCTACGCTCTAAATGTTGGCCATAACTGCTATTGTATAAGGGTCACTTACATTTCTTTTAGAAATACAAGTGGGCACACTTTATCAGGAAAGAAATCTTTTTCTTTTTTCTTTAGAGCGCCATGCATTCTTCGGACAATCGGAATCTTTGGCTATAATCATGGTCTACTGCTCTTTATTCTGACCAGAATACTGACACATTCGCTTGGTCAATGTTTCAACCAGTTGGAGATGACATGAAGACGGATCGCATTAGCCGAAGGAGATCGAACAGCGTGTCGCAACATAATACATGGTGCTTGGGGACTAGTTGTGGGGGTATTAACCCCTATACCTTTACGGCTAGGCTTGGGCCGGCCCATACCAGGGGGTTTGGCCCATTAGAAGACTACACGCGGCCCGGCCAATCTGTTCGGAGTCCCTGCGCAAGGAATCAAGGTAGATTTGGAGATCAAGCAAGATCCTGGTCGGTTAGAATAGGAATCCTTATCCGGCCACCTATGGCAATTGTAACTAGTTAGGATTAGTTTCCAGATCTATAACCATGTCCCCCAGACTATATAAGGCGGGCAGGGGACCCCTCTCAAAAATCTCTCTCATTGACATACAGCAATACAATCAGACGCAGGACGTAGGTATTACGCCATCATGGCGGCCGAACCTAGATAAAACCTCATGTCTGTCTTGCATCACCATCTTGTTTGTAGCTTGCGCATCTATCTGCCGATAATCTACTACCTTGGGCATACCCCTAGGTAGACTGCTAACCATATTTCGTCGACAGTGAGCATAGAAACATAATTGTGAAAATATTCCTTCGGGTATTTTTGTCACTAACCATTCTAGGTTTGAAGCAAAAAGAATGAAGGATGATGGCTCTCTTTTGAGTGCTTTAATCTATAGATGCTCTAGGTTAAAGTATTAATTGTAAGTGTAAGCGTGGTGCTTAGACTTAGGTTAATCGTGGATGAACCCTGCATTCGGATGGTGGTAGATCGCATGTGTGACATCAGTTCTATATAGCCTCGTTGATTCTTTGTAGTTCACCTCCCATCTATAGGTGCAAGTAGGATGTGGTTATGAAGGAAAGCATCCTCTGCTGGTGTCTTTCCCTAGTAATGTCCCTATTTGAATAGTAGAAGACATAGCTTATCTAAGTCAGAACTAGAGAACCTTAGTTTTCCTCTCTATACTCTTATTTATCTCAACCTTGTTGCTACCCCTAGTTAAGCTAGATCATAGTTAGTCTTACATGTTTCCCTGTGGATATGATACTTGGAATACTTCCAGGTGAAGGCTACAGCGGTACTCGTGCGCTTACGGATTTATCTGTGTGCGTTAAATATACCAACAATGAGGTTGTTGATACATCACTCTCATAGCCCGAGCATGATCCATCATCATCACCATCAAGTATGCATGGACTAGAATCAACAATTTCATCACTTGTAGCATCATCATCAATCTTGTCAAGTGATCTTGTGCTAGAATCATCATCTTCATCACTTGACCATGAGCTGGAGCAATCTTCCACAATCACCAAATCGTGGTTATGCTCAACACACTCATGTGCCTCCTTCTTGGTCTCATCATCATCATCAACATTTCATTAGAGACTGTCCCATATTTCTCGTTGAGATAACTCCAAATCTCATGGACAGTTTTCATGTTCATGATCTCTCCAAAGATGCTATCATCCAAAGATCTATAAATGATGTCAGTTGCTTGGGTGTCGAGATCTAGGCATTTCTCTTGTGCTTGAGTTAGATGCTTTTCATCCAACACATGAGAAAAGCCTACATCTACCATCCACCATATTTGAGGGCAAATAAACTTAAAATTGCATATCATCCAATTTTTCCATCGTGTAAAGTGTGTGCAATAAAAAATGTGTGGACACTCAACATCTAGCCCATAAGTCGCCATCCTCTCGGATCGGTGAAAACCACAAATGAGAGACCTAGCTCTGATACCACGCGTAGGGTCGAGATAGTGAACTAGAGGAGGGTGAATAGTCCTTTCTAAAATTAATCACACTGGCTAACCAAAACAAATGTGGAATTAAAACTATCGGTCTAGCTAAGACTATACCCCTCTATCTAAGTTTCAAGCACCTTACAAAGATCCTAAATAGGTAGCAAAGGTGTCGGACTAGCTAGAGCTCACCTAACAATTCTAGCTTGCAAGGTCACACAAACCTATGCCACTAGTACTTCAAGCAACCAGGAGAGCTCCTACACAACTAGTGATGCAAAGCACAAAACTCCTAAGCTCACTAGCAATGCTCAATAACAAGGCTACACAAGCCAAATTATAGAGCGCAAATTACTTAGCTATATAAACTAAGCAATGTGACTAACAAGGTTATTCAAACCGAATTAGTCACACAAGGGAGCTACTTCTATGCTACACAAGCAAGAAGGTAACTAGCAAGCTATACAAGCTAACTAATTACACAAGCAACTACACAAGCACAATGTATATGAATGTAAACACAAGCTTGTGTAAAGGGGATGCAAATCAATAGGAAGACAAGGATGACACTGTAATTTTTCTCTTGGGGTTCATGTGTTTACCCACACGCTAGTCCCCGTTGTGTCGACCGCTCACTTAGTGGTTGAGCGACTAATTGGCATCACCCGCCAAGGCCACACATTGGGCACCACAAGAACCTACCCACAAGTGAGGGTAGCTCAATGACACACTCTACTAGTGTTGCTCTTCACGGCTCCCGCGGGGTGAGCACGGTACCCTCACAAATCCTTATCTAGAGCACCGCACAATCTTCTTGCATGCTTCATGATGGAGAACTCACCATCAAACCATCTAGGAGGTGGCAACCTCCAAGAGTAACATGCACCACTGGCTTGCAACTCGATCACCTAGTGCCACTCGATGCAATCTCACAATGCAACGCACTAGAATCACTCACTCGCAATCGGATCGCACTCTTGGAAGCACAAGTGAGTTAGAGGGCTCCCAAGCACTCTCAAGCATGGACACAAAGTCTCCTTAGGTGCTCAACCTCAGCCAAGCCCGAGCACTATTGGTATTACTTAACGCATACAGAAATAATCCGCAAGCGCGCGGAATTACCATTGTAGCACTTCACCTGGAAGTATTTAGGGTATCATATTTTCCATAGGGAACGGAGGTACTCTTCTAGCTAGTTTGTCCTAGGACAACACAAGGGTAGAATTAGCAGAGGTTGAAATGAATTCCTATGGTTTTATGGTCTAAGGATAGATAAACACAACTCCTACTTGCTCACTTTGGGGCGGCTTACACCTGGTTTGCCAAGCGATACCGGTCTTTGTTCTATCGTTGAACTCAAACATGGAGTATGAGGGATAGACAAGGCGATCACCATGCCGCCTACCCCTCAACCGTGGAGAACGAAGCAAACGATGATAGCTTCTAGCCTAGACACCATGTCTACGCTATCAACTATTACTCTAGCGTGCATACAAGGGTTATCCATCTCTATCAGGGCCCTTCTACTAGAGTATTCGCCACAAGGACGGACAATGAACCGGCGAACAAGTAAGAGTGTAGCTTAACTAGTCAAAGACTTTATACCAAAAGAACCACAAACACTCACTTAGCGAGAGAACCTGTTGAAGTAAAGTTGCTCGTTGAGGTACAAGTTGGGGAGACACCAACAAGCCTGGCTCTTCCCCGAACTCTCCCTCACATCTCTCCCTTACTACTCTACTAGCTACTAGGGCCTAAGCCCTTTGGAGTGTTGCTCAAAAGTGGAGAAGCTCTTTGCCTTGTGGTGTGTGGAATGAGAGGGGAGGCCTCCTTTTATAGGTGGAGTAAGGCGGTGTGTGCGTCTATATTTGGCGTGAAGCCTGGTCTCCACCGCCTCTGCATGGCGCCATGTGACCGCCACTCAAGGAGCGATAGAGAGGCACCTGTGGGGGGTTGGGTGCCCCTTGGGGTTGGCCGCCCTCTGACCGGGCCCTCTCACCACCATCTTTGTGTGGTGGGCCTCTAGGGGTGTATAGGCCATACCCATGAAGTTTTACGCCAATTGGAGATCATTTGATTTAGGTTTGGGCTCTCTTTCTCCACATGGTTGGGCCCTGATTTGGCTTGGTAGTGGGCCTTCTCCTTCTGGGCTCTTTTTGCTTTGCACAATACCGTGTCATACTTTGTTTCTTTGCTCATTTTGAATGTATTTTCCATGTATTCCATGAATGCCCTACTGTACATGGTCAAACACCAAAACTTGTAGACTGTGAAGATTGTTAGTTCTAAAACCCTATGTCTAAGCTTGGTGTTTATTGTAAGATATATGGCTTACATGAAAGCTATTCCAACACATTCTTTACACAAGTGGGATTTTGTGGTGTTGGCTAGCATGTTACCTTGGGTTGTTGAAAAGCGGAATAGTTCTTGAAACAAAGTCATCGTCCCAATTTTACATCTTAGCAACTTGGAGTTTTTGGGGGTTTTCTCAAGAAAAAGCATAGTTCACTTTATACTCCTCAAATGGCACTCTAAAATCACTCAATGTTGTATAAATCCTTACCAAGGCATAGCTATGTTTTGTCTTCTTTTGTTTTCTCCTACTTTTAAAAAGGTTTATGTGGAGCTTTAGGTAGGGATGAACAATATAGCATACCTGTATTGCATATGTTGTAAAGTCAAATCAAGGATCCGAGGGGAGAAGTGCCATACTCTTAGATCAGGATGTGCATGTGTGTGAAAAAAGGGTAAACTAAAAATATACTTCTTTTGTAGATATGATCTCTCTTTATAACTTATTATTTTAAAACATGGCTATCTTTCTTCTATTTTTCAATACATGAGCCTTCATGTGCTCATCATTTTTCTTTTGTGCTTGGACCTTCATGTGTCCATATTTTTTTACTTGGACCTTTATGTGTCCATATTTTTTAAGTTTTTTGCATAGCCAATGTTTCTTTTAAACCACATATTTGGAGAGGGGTCTTTATCTTTTTTAGAACATAGAGTATTTGCCTATCGAACATATTTTTGTCTACACCCAATGTAGGAGCAGAGTCTCTGGTGGATGGAAGCATGTTTTTGCGTACTCCTAGTGTAGGAGCAGCATGTGTATGTGGAGTGTACGTGATCTTGATCTTACGAGCATGATAAATCTCTCAACAAGGGTCAACCAGACTTGACCAAACTCAACACAATAACAAGTAGCATATGTGGAAGGCTTGAAACTTGCAAGATATCATATTTGGCTTTGGTAGGAGTTGCTCGCCAATTGAGGAGTATGTGATACTATGGTTTTCTAACATTTTTATCAAAGCAAATTCTCCAATTACTTTGAATAGAAATAGTAATATTTCTAAGTCAGAACTATATCACACTGCACAACAACTTAGTCAACATGATTCTCCTAATAGAATATTTTCCCACAAGCATAAGTGTATGGAACAAACTTTATGCAAGCTTCTATCTTAAACATGTTATTTTTTTAGATGAAGTGTGGTGCATAGGGGCCTTGTTCATCAGGAGGAGATAACAGGGGTGAATTGAGTTTAGTTTTAGTGACTAGAATTATGTTTGTTTTAAGCTCAAGATTGTAGGGAGTTGAGAGTTATGTTGCACAAACCATCATTTAAGAAGGAGCTAAGCTAGATATGGTTTGGCTAAACCAAAGGTTCAGCCAACCTTCTCTGGAGCCTTCTGTTCGTCCTTCTATATGTTGGATCATTCGATGTTGTGCAACTTGTTGGTGGGAATCTTGAATGTGTGTTCATTGTGCATGAGAGATCTCCTCCACAATTATTCTTGTACCTATTTATTTTTTAAAAAAGAAACAAAGGTGGAAACAAACAAGGACTCTACCGGTTTGAACATCGAGGAGCCAAAATCATTTTATTATTATTATTATAGCAATTTTTTTCACCCAACTTTCACCTTTTTAACATAGCTCAAACAAGGCTAAAGCGAAGTTTGCAAAATAATCATAGCGTTGATTCATCTCCATTTTAGACTGCTTCCATTGTTTATGAAAGTTATTACTCAAAGATCATTAATCAAAATTAAACACCATGTCTAAATTTTGAATAAAAAAGGTTATTTTAATCTAAGCACCATGCTTAATTTAAAAAGACCTATGGATGTACCCTTCAGGATATACCCAAACCAGAGCATACCTCATAAACAAGGGAAGCGTGAATTTGTATGAGCAAGTTAATTCTTATGGAGACAAATATGAGTTAGTGAGTATTTTTTTATTTACCTTTGCATACCTAGCATATGATGATGGAAACTTTGAGGTTGCTGCAACGGTGGCTTGATTGCGTGAAATCTAGCTCAAGCGAGCAACAAGACTAGACCGTACACACGGTTAATGTGTATGGGCCATAGGCCTTGGTGGTAAGCAGCAAAGGTATAAAAGAGAAGAGTCCTCCTCTCTTTTCTTCTCTTCTCTCTTTTTTATCATATATATATATATATTGACTCTTTTTTTAACTTCCTTTTTAGCAAGGTAGAGCCGACATCATTTTCTTTTCTTTTTAACCAAGATGGTCTTTGGTGTGAATGGAACTTGTGGTGAGACTCTCACCATCCAGCCCCACACTTGGAATTTTGTGTAAAAGTCAAGTGTGTTATGTCGGGGTCTACTTTTCGAGCGTGTTCCATCACCAAAGATTCATCAAGGTATGTAGTCGATGTAGCTTCTATGTTTTCAGGCATCATATGTCCCATGTTCTTCTTGATCTTAACCTAAAAGGGTTAGCACACAAGAATACCCGAAGGTGCATACCATCCTGACAACATGTTCTTACTTTTATTAAAAAGGAAAGTTGAGTTTTTTATAATAATATATATTTTTTATGATTGTGTATATATATATTTGATAATTCGGGGTATCTCCCGGCAATGCTTAATTTATGGTCTTAAGATTGACCATGGGAACTTCACCTTGCAGCTATGAATGGTGGTATAGTTCCCAACTTCATCACCAAGCATTTATCATTTAATGTTCAAGCTGCAAGGTTAGTACCACAATGCGACTATGGATTTGCAATATTTATGATAAACATAAGCATCAACAACCATCCACTTGAAAAGTTTAAAAACGAGGATCGAGAGATGGTTGTGATCCTCGTAGGGGCATGTGGGACTAAACAAGATGTCCATGGCATAGAAATTTTTGCTCTCAAGAAATATATCTTTAAGGATCAACGTTGAATCTTGACCACCATCGAGAACAACATTTTGATGGCCAAAGGGACATGGTTTGTGTTTGAGCGAGGGTGACGGTGAAACGAATGGCGTTACAAACTTCGCCTCCTCGAATGGGTCATGGTTGGGGTAATGCTTCGCCATTGGAATTTTTGAGTGGGTGGCAAAAGTAGTTTTCCCAAACTTCTTATCAAGGCTCCCATGGGAAGGTTTTTCTTTGAAAAGTTTGTTTAAAGGGTAGCCTATGAGAAGATCAAACTCAAGGATGGCAAAGATGTGAAAAATCTAGATAAACCTCGGTTTTGTCAATTTCAATTGGTACGTCCCTGACAATCCCACTACACTCAAAGATGAGTCCTGAGGGACTTTTGAAAAGTTTGTCAGTCGGGATTAACGGCATGTTGCCCAAAAGATTTTTCGCTAGAAATTCTAACATGATGCTAGTCCTGACTGTGGGGTTGTGTAGGGCTTCTATGTTTGTTCTCCTTAATGAATGAGGCATGGTCGTGGAAGGTGAAAGAATTCGAATTGCTTTAGAAGAATGTTTTACTTCCAACAACCATTTCTTTGATGGCTCTATTTTAGGGGAAACTTCCTCAGAAGGACGTATAAGTTTTTCGTTCCCAAAATATTTTGAGGTATTGCCGAAATCCCCAAATTCGATAGGGAACTCCAAAGGATAAATCACTCTTTCCTTCGGTGTTCGTGGTTCTGGTGAGGGCTCATTAGTCGAATCTAGGGATGGTATGGGTCTAGATTCGACTAATGAGGCCTCCTCAATGCTCGACATGACTTTTGTCTGGAGGATTCTATTTCTCATGACAGGGGAACTGTAACTTTCTAGGAAATTTTCAAGGAATTTCACTTGTTCCATCATGGGTTTGTGTGTAAACCGGCCTCCGACAGTCGCGTCTAGGCATAGGTTAGCATGCATGACGATACCCAAACAAAAGAGTCACATCAATATGCTATCGGGTAAAGACAAGTCTGGGCCGGCGTGTATTAATACTAAAAATGTAGCCCAAGCTGCACCTATGGACTCCTTCTCATACTGCTCAAAGTCAAGGATCGCTCTAGGTAGAGAGTCGATACGGGACATAGGGAAGAATACAAGGTAAAATTTGTCCTTAAGTTCATCCCAATGCCCATTCGTACTTTCTACAGCATGTGTGTACCATTGCTTTGCCTTCCCTGAAAGAGAGAAGGGAAACAATTTCCACCTTAGTGTTTCCTGCGTCATGCCTGAGATGCTCAGACACGAACACATTTCCTCGAACTCTAGCAGGTGATTGCAAGGGTTTTTATTTTCAAGCCTCGAGAAGGGTTATGCCTGAACCATGGCTATCAAGCTAGGTTGAAGTTCACAGCCAGATGAAATCTTTAGTTTAGAAGGTCCCTCAGGGAACTCGCCCTTTGAAGCGGAAAGGGTTGGATTTGGTGTAGGCTTCATGGTAATAGTATTTTTTATGTTTTTATATATAAAAGAAAAGATACAGATACGAGGATGAACTAGGTTCGAAGAAAATACGGCAACCATTCCCGATAACGATGTCAGAAATGCTTGTTGGTATTTCTTAACGCATATAAATAATCCGCAAGAGCCCGGAATTACTATTGTAGCACTTCACCTGGAAGTATTTAGGGTATCGTATTTTCCACAGAGAACGGAGGTACTCTTCTAGCTAGTCCATCCAAGAACAACACAAGGGCAGAATTAGCAGAGGTTTGTAACACCCTCGGTGTTACGCCGTAAATCACTTACTAAAACATGTCATAAGCACCATGTTTAAATGTTATTGCATGTGATAATATGAACAAGTAAATCATTGTAATTTAAACAAAAAGTCATTTCATGACTGAGGAACTTAGCAAGTAAGGACATTCACGATTTTTTATTGAACAAGAACACTATAGAACATGTAGGTGACACTAAAATAAAGTTGGGAGTGCAAACTTTGTAGAGGGAGATGAAATACTTGCTATTGAAAAATGATATGGCTAAGTGGTATTTCTAATAGCTTAGAAATGCAAGCTGAAATAGAGTTGATTCAAGACTTAGAGAAAATTTCACGTTGGGAACAGCTTGACATAACCATGTTTGTCAATTTATTTAGGAGAATTGGGTTAGGGAGTGAAGAGGTGCTTTAGCTTGGTTTAGTAGACCTATGTGCCAACTTGGGGGTGGAAGAGGTGGTTTGGAGGTTGGAGTGATGATTTAGGAATTTTTCGCGCTTTACAAACTGTGCATGCATTGTTCTCGGCTGCTGCCTCTGTCTGAGTGCGATCACCGGGCCGAGCGAGCTCAACGTCGTGGCCCTGGTGCACCTGGCGCGTGCACTCGCACTGCCACGCGCGACTGGCCGTCGCCGCTACTGCCCTGACATCGTGGCGCCGGTGCGTAGGCACGCGTGCACCCTGCGTGTGGTCATCTGTTGCGCGTCCGTCACTGCCTCTGCTGCCGCTGCCGTCGCATCCCCTTGCTACGCGCTGCCTTGCACCGCACCACGTGCTTCCTGCGCTGCTGCGCGCCAATCGCTGTGCCACGGCCCCGCTCAGCGCTGCATTTCTGGCTCGGCTGGGCTCCGCACGCGCGTAGCCGAGCCACCATCGCCTCGTCATTAATGGCGTTGAGGCACGTGGGCCGCCCTAGCCGTGGGGGTGTGCCCGTTGGCTTGTGCTTGGCCGCGGGGTGTTCCCATCGCGCCATCAGCATCACATCAAGCCACGTTGAGTCGCAACCGCGTCCCCAATGTCGTTCGTTCCCTCTCTGCCCGCACCCCTGCCCCAGCCGTCGTTGCGTCGTGCCTATGCGCCTTGGGCGAGACGTCGCGTCCCACCATTCATTGCGCCACTGCTTCGCCACCACACCCCTCTTGGCCACCCCCCACCGCTTTGATTGCGGCTCAATCGAGCCCTAATTTGGAGTTCGCCCGCCACCACGCCATTAAGACCCATCCCTCCCCCCATGTCGTGGTCAGCCGCCACACTGAGCCCGGTAAAATTGACTACACCTTTAGATCTGCCCTGAGCCTCTTTGTGTGCGCACGCTAACCGCAGCCCTAGGCCGTCTCCTCGCCATGGATGCGGTTGTGCCATTATGGTCGCCGATCACCCCCACCGTGCACACGTGGCCAGCTTCGCTCGGGTTGGCTCCGGCCGAGCCAGCACCCTGAATAGGTCTCAAGTGAGTCGTCATTGCTTGCCTGCCCCCCTATCGACTTGTGGTTGAGGTGGCTCACCAGAACGCCTTTGTCATTGCCGCAAGATCCGCGTGTGGTGTGGCCAGGCCTTGCTACGGCGTCCTAGCCCATGTTTTCACCACCCATTGATTCGTGTCGGCGTCTAGGTGAGCACCGGTCCCTTAGATAGGGTGGGGAAGGTCCCGGTTGGACGGCGGGGGTCGCCAGTGCCATCGGTCGCCGCACCGGCGTGTGCGGCCAGGGCGAGGACCTCTCCGTTGCGAAGGAGAGAAGGAGCGAGGGTTTTGTTGCAAAGTCGTAATCTGTTGAAATAGTGCACATAGTGTTTGTAGTATTATTGGAGAACGCGAGGGTGTTTTTGCAAGTTGATCGGCAGGCAGTTTCCCCCATCGTGGGCCTTTTGTGCACATGGGCCGTGCGGGAGGGAATCGTTTTCCTTTTTAAGGATTAGAAATAGCTTATTATTTTATGTTGTAAGTAGAACTTTGAAAATTAATATCAATTCGCATAGATGTCCAAAAATTATGAAATAAATTTTGTTTAGTTCCTATAAATGTTGTCTATCTAATGGCATAGTTAGTTTATGCATGTCTGAGTTGATACTGAGGTCTATTAAATCAATTGCGAGTGTTTACTATTATTTATGTTAATATTTGTAGGAATTTTTGTGGCAAATGGGTAATAGTTTTGTCCATGAAATTTTTATAGTAGGTTCATTTTATTATTATGTGCTCACTGTAATTTTTGTAGCCTTAGAATAGGTTGATAAATAGAGTAGCTAAGTACTCCTTGTTTTAGTATATATGAAATCATAAATAAAGTAAGAAATGCATTTTTGGTTGCTAAGATAATACTTGAATGTTTCATACCTATTTAGTGGAAAGGATGGGTAACTTAGCATCTTAGTCATTAGAGTTAGCTTAGTAGCTTGGTAGATGTATTGTTATTTTAAGAGCTGCTGTTGCTAAAATGCTAAGTGTTGCATCATCATTGCATGCATGTAGAGAACGCGTTGGTGGAGTTCATGACCGCTGGAGAGCAGGAATATGAAGAGGTGATTGAGGAGTATGAGGAGGAGGTCTTTGTATAGGAGGAAGCCTTAGAGCCATCGACGACTGACATAGTTGACCACCCGCCTGCCCAAGGCAAGCCCCGGTGCATAACCCTTATTGGATATATATGTGTGTGTGTGTGTGATGTGTATTTACATTACAAGAATTTTATGGAAGCTACATGCATAGATAACCTACCTATGAGTCCTACTAGCATAAGTCGAGTAGCTGCTATGCTTAGGCTATCAGTAGCGTGAGTAACCTGCCGTTACTCACAATAGGTGATTATTATTATCATTCATGACAAAATGGTGAAAGGAAATGGAGACCGGGCAGGGATATGGTACGGGTATTAGTGGGTGTAAGAGGTTGTGTCCTGCGCCAATGGGGCATAGCTTGGTTACACTGTTTTCCCTATCCATGTCAGTTATGGACCGGCCGTTGCATTGGATTCTAGTTAGGTCACAGACTTATTATCATGAGCACATATTTGTTTATGGGAGTAGGGAAGGCTCATTGCTCTCTTGTCATGGGTTCTGGCTCTTTCTATACCAACTAATTGGAGGCGGGGTTGGTGGAGGTCTAAGCACCACACTGAGTCTAGGACTCAGGTGTGGGGGCTTGGAGTCCAAGTTTGGACAGGGACCTAGACCCCTTGACACGAGAGTGATGGGTTGGTCCTGCTTGTGCCTAGGGTACAAGCAGGGCGTGTGTTTCAGGGTACCTAGCTGGGCACATTGATTTGAGAATCGTCGGATAATCCGGTACGACTTATCTATGATCTAGCATCGTAGTAAGAACTGGAACATGAAATATGGTTAGATAGATCTGATTGCTCAACTCTTGCTTGAAAGTAGAATATGTGCTTACATAGAATGGTTAGCTAATGAACTAATTATGACCGCTAATAAAACACATACATAAGGATTCACTACTAGTATTGTTTTTTACAAAAAGGAAACCCAGCAAACCATAAAGCTTATCATATCCTTCAAAGTCAGAAAATTATCCCCACTAGTCGGGTAAGTCTTGCGAGTACATTGTGTACTCAGGGTTTATTCACCCCTATTGCAGGTGTAGCTTGAAGAGTAGCTGTTGTGTGGAGGATTCTTCTGGTGGACACAGACGGATCCTTGTATTCTATCGTTAGATGTTTATTGTAATTCCGCTGTTTAAATTCTGCACTCTGAACTTAGTTTTGTAACAATGTATTTCTAAGAACTCTTGTTGTATGAAATGGACTAAGTATTGTAAACTCATTCTCATTATTGGATCCTAGAGAAAAAATATGGATTATTCGAGTTCTACCTTGGGGTGTAACTTGCTTTCGGGGTGCTTAGTGTCTGGTGGAAGATGAGCGCCTTCGAAGGTGTGTTATTTCGAGCGGTTCTGCCACAAGGTTGAAATGGATTCCTATGGTTTTATGGTCTAAGGATAGATAAACACGACTCCTACTTGCTCACTTCGGGCGCCAGCTTACACCTATTTTGCCAAGTGATACTGGCCTTCGCTCCACGTCGAACCCGGACGTGGGGGAGTATGAGAGACAGACGGGGCTATCACCACCTACCGCCTACCCCTCAACCATGGGGAATGAAGCAAACAAAGATAGCTTCTAGCCTAGACACGATGTCCACGCTATCAACTATTACTCTAGTGTGCATGCAAGGGTTATCCATCTCTATTAGGGCCCTTCTACTAGAGTACCCGCCACAAGGATGGACGACAAACCCACGAACAAATATGAGTATAGCTTAACTAATCAAAGACTTTATACCAAAGGAACCATGAACACTCACTTAGCGGGAGAACCCATTGAAGTAAAGTTGCTCGTTGAGGTACAAGTTGTGGAGACACCGACAAGCTTGGCTCTTCCCTGAACTCTCCCTCACATCTCTCCCTTATTACTCTACTAGCTACTAGAGCCTTAGCCCTTTGGAGTGTTGCTCAAAAGTGGAGAGGCTCTTTGCCTTGTGGTGTGTGGAATGAGGAGGGGGAGGCCTAATTTTATAGGTGGAGTAAGGTGGTGTGTGCGTCTATATTTGGCGTGAAGCCTGGTCTCCACACCTCTGCATGGTGCCATGTCACCGCCATTAGAAGAAGCGACAGAGGCGCCCGTGGGGGGGTCGGGCGCCCCTTGGGGTCGGCCACCCCCTGATCGGGCCCTCTCGCCCCCGCCTTCACGTGGTGGGCCTCTGGCGGTGTATAGGCCATGCCCATGAAGTTTTACGCCAATTGGAGATCATTTGATTTGGGTTTGGGCTCTCTTTCTCCACATGGCTGGGCCCTGATTTGGCTTGGTAGTGGGCCTTCTTCTTCTAGGCTCTTTTTGCTTTGCACAATACCATGTCATACTTTGCTTCTTTGCGCATTTTGAATATATTTTTCCATGTATTCCATGAATGCCCTCCTGCAAATGGTCAAACACCAAAACTTGTGGAGATTGTTAGTTCTAAAACCCTATGTCTAAACTTGTTGTTTATTTCAGCAGTTT